>OY731406.1:28838961-29472205 GCA_963425845.1 Sphenostylis stenocarpa
GTAAGTTTTTCATGCAGAAAAATGATTTCAATGAGATGCATCATATTAAGGCGCTTATCACAAAATATATTGGCCTATCAAGAGATTAAGTTCTATACTTAGCCTATTCATCTACACACCCACAAACTAAACTATATCTACAAAATATTATGTCTTCATCAAATCCACCAAGTGCTTCACCAGCAACCAACAAAGCTGGATGAAACAAAAAATCCCCGGCAAAACCCGGATGACCATTCAAAGAGGTCCAAGTACATCTACCAACACAGAAATCACTCCCCAAGGAGTCGGCGCATGAGCGATTGAGCAATAAGCCGCCACTACCACCAGTCCTACGCAGTGGACTGTACCAGCCTGATAGGGGGTTCATACCTATCAACCAGCACACAAGGAGTGCCTGACCAGCGCATGAGCCACCCGAGCAGTAAGCCGCCACCACCACCAGTCCTACGCAATGGACTGTACCAGCCTGATAGGTGGTTTATACCTATCAATCTGCGCATGCATGCGCCTGATCTGCGCTCGAGCCAGATTAGTAAGTCGCACTACCAGCCTGATGGGGGGTTCATACCCATCCAGTCCCACACAACGGACTGCAACTACCAACCTGATGGGGGGTTTATACCCATCAACCGAAGGATCGGCTACCGTGAGAAGGAGTATCCTGAGGTTCTACCACATGTTAACCAAAGGGATCGGCTATGTCAGAAGTAGTATCCTAGAGGTGCACAACACAACATTTTCCCCAGAAGATCAATCGCCGCAAGACGGAGCATCTGAAGGGTGACCGGGCAAGTGGGTCAACTCCTTTACCTTCCTGTCAATCTGTCTGGCACAACAGGCCAACAGCTGACTAATCAGGTAAAGGGGGGGCAGCTGTAGACCCCAAATCTTGCCCGGCCTCCAAATAAAGAGTAAAAGACTTCCTATTCGAAGATGGACGAAGCCTAACAAGCCACTAGGAGAGACTATTAGGCCCCATGCTAGGATAGGAGGGATTTTCGGCATGAAATAAGGTTTCTCGCCTTTTAGGGGACGAGACCGTCGTCTCGAAATCGAGACCGCCGTCTCGCCCCATGTAAGTGGCGAGACCGCCATCTCGTTTGGCGAGACGGCGGTCTCGACCCTGTCAGACGAGACGACGGTCTCGACCTGTCAGGCGCGAAAAACTATAAATAGGGGCCTCCATTCCCTCATTTCCACACAGTTTCTCCTCCTTCTCTCTAGAACCCCTCCGAAGCATTTCCAGAGTTTCTGAGCGTCTCTAAGAGTATTTCTGAGCGTTTCGAGAGGTTTATGAAGTTGTGTAGAGTGAAGGGCTGCCAAAAAGCACCCAAGTTATCAAAAATTAAATAGAAAAGCTTGCCTCGGAGGTTTCTACACTCTCTCTCTCTACTTTACTGCTTTAATCTTCATTATGCAATAGAAGCTAGGGCCATGTAGTCATAATTTTAATTTCGCAAATAAAAGGGCAAAAGCGTAATTTTCACCGGTTTAAATATTTTTAAATAGCTGGCCTATCATAGGGAACCCGAAAGGGGCGTCATAAAGGAACTAATACTTCCTTTACACGTAACTAACTCCCTTACCCAACTCTGGTTCTAATGACCAAAGTTGGTTTTTTGAAAACCAACGCCTTTTAATCCCTTTTTCGATGTTTCCGGTAAAAACATCGGTGGCGACTCCATAGAACCTTTCAAAACTAGCTTTTGGATTAGCCCGATTATCGGACAATCCAAGAGCGCCTTTTCGAAAACCTCGCCCTTAGGTTCAGCCCGGTTATCGGACAATCTAAAGGCGTTGTAACCACCAACAAAAAACGCAAAAATTGGAAAGTCGAAAAGACCATTGCGTCGCTCCGACCGCCTCTTTTTGATGGCGGCGACATGGAGGATTCTTTGCAATTATGCATATCAAATTTCTTCAACAACTCATTACAGTATTTAGATTGATTTAGGAAAATACCATCCCGTAATTGCTTAACCTGGAGACCAAGGAAGAAATTCAATTCTCCCATCATAGACATTTCAAATTCACTTTGCATTTCCTTAACAAACTTATTACACAGGGCTTTATTAGTAGAACAAAAGATGATATCATCAACATAAACCTGCACCAGAATCATGTCAGATCCAGATTTCTTAATGAATAAGGTTTTGTCAACTTCACCTCGTTTGTAGCCTTGATCAATTAAGAAATTACTTAGCCTCTCATATCATTGTCTAGGAGCTTGTTTTAATCCATAAAGAGCCTTTTTCAACTTGTAGACATGGTCAGGATGCTTGTGATTTTCAAAACTAGCAAGCTGAGCGACATAGACTTCTTCATTAATGAGTCCATTTAGAAAGACACTCTTGACATCCATCTGAAGTAATCTGAAACCACTAATACAAGCATAAGCTAATAACAATCTAACAGCTTCAAGTCTAGCTACTGGTGCAAAGGTTTCATCAAAATCAATTCCTTCCTGTTGATTATATCCTTTGGCTACCAACCTAGCTTTATTTCTAGTAATAATGCCATGTTCATCTAATTTGTTTTTGAATACCCACTTAGTACCAATTACATTGATATCTTTGGATTTAGGAACTAATTCCCACACATTATTTCTTTCAAACTGATTAAGCTCATCATGCATGGCACTAACCCAATATTCATTATTTAATGCATCCTTAAGAGAATGCCTAGTGGATACTCCCTTATTGATTTGTCCAATGACATTGTCTAGAGAAAGATCTCTTGGGACAATCCATTCTTTAGGAAGCTCATCCAAGATATCTTCTTCCTTTTCTTCAGCAATTCTTTCTGGTGGATCAACTTTTGTAGGATCAATTGACTGATCACCTTCTTCGACAATATGCTGATCTAAACCACTGGGATGTTTTAACTGATAAGAATTATCAGTTAAATCATCATCATCTGCAGTACCTATTGTTTTATTCTGCAACACTCGAGGAGACTCATTAAAAACAACATGTACTGATTCTTCAACAGATTTTAGTCTTAAATTATAGACTCTATATGCATGACTGTTAGAAGAATAGCCAAGAAAGATCCCTTTATCAGATTTTTCATCAAACTTGCTAATATTTTCTTTCCCATTGTTTAACACAAAACATGTACATCCAAAAACCCTGAAATAGTTTATGTTGGGTTTTCTTCCTTTGTAAAGTTCATATGGGGTTTTCTTAAGAATGGGTCTAATCAAAACTCTATTCAAAACATGACAAGTTGTGTTTACAGCATCTGCCCAATAGTATTTGTCGCCGCCTCCCCAAAAAGGGGGCGCGGTCGGAGCGACGCGATGGTTTTTTCGACCCTCTTTGATTTTCGCGTTTTTTATTGGTGGTTACAACGCCTTTAGGTTGTCCGATAACCGGGCTAACCTAGGGGCGAGGTTTTCAAAAGTGTCCTTGGGTTGTCCGATAACCGGGCTAACCCAAGGACTTATTTATTTTGGGTTCTATGGAGTCGCCACCGATATTTTTACCATAAACATCGGAAAAGGGGTTTAAAAGGCGTTGGTTTTCGAAAACCAACTTTGGTCATTAGAACCAGAGTTGGGTAAGGGAGTTAGTTACGTGTAAAGGAAGTGTTAGTTCCTTTACGACGCCCCTTTCGGGTTCCCTATGATAGGCCGGCTAACTTGAATGAATAATTAAACTGGAAAATAGCGCTTTTACCCTTTTATTATGCGGTATTTAAATTTATGACTACATGGCCCTAACTTCTATTGCATATATTTAAATGAAAGCGGTAAAATTTAGAACGAGAAAGAATATGCACCTCCAAAGCAAGCTTTATGTATTTTCTTTAAAAGAGAGGGTGCGTTTTGGCAACCCTTCACTCTACAAATTCTCAGAAAACTCCGGAAATGCCTCGGAGGGATCCTAAAAAAGATTTAGAACGCTAAAAAATGCTCCTAAACACACTCAGAAACTCCGGAAATGCTTCGGAGGGATTCTTAGAGAGAGAAAGTCTAGAGAGAAGGGAGAGCTCTGTGAATTCTGTGTGGAAATGAGGGGGAGAGAGCCCCCATTTATAGTTTTTCGCGCCTGACAGGTCGAGACCGTCGTCTCCTCTGACAGGGACGAGACCGCCGTCTAGAAATTCCAGACCGCCGTCTCGTTCGAGGCAGAGGTCGAGACCGCCGTCTGGAAAACCCAGACCGTCGTCTCGACTATGTAGAAGTCGGGACCGCCGTCTGGAAAATCCAGACCGCCGTCTCGACTTTTGCATGTGACGAGACCGCCGTCTGGAAATTCGAGACAGCGGTCTCGTCCTGGCGTTAAGACGAGACGGCGGTCTGGTCTTTTCAGACGGCGGTCTCGTCCCTTCAGGGCGAGAAACTTTATTTTCGGGCCAAAAAACCTTCCTATCTTGGTACGGGAGCCTAATAGCCTCTCCTAATGACTTGTTAAGCTTCGGCCGTCTTCAAATAGGATGCTTTCTGGCTTTATTCTGAGGCCGGGCAAGATTTGGGGTCTACAGCTGCCCCCCCTTTACCCGACCAGTCGACTGCTGGCCTTTTGTGCCGAGGTGATCGACTGGAGGGTAAAGGAGTTGACTCTCTTGCCCGGTTTCCCTTCAGATACACCGTCATTGCGGCGGATGATCCTCTGGGAAGATGTTGTGTTGTGCGCTTCCGGGATGCTCCTTTGGCGCGGTAGCTGACCCCTTCGGCTGATGAGTACGAACCCCCATCCAGTTTGACGAGTACGAACCCCCGCCCGGTAAGCCCCCTTTTGTAAGGCCTGATGAGTTTACACCCCCATCTTGGTGTTTGACGAGTACTAACCCCCGCCCGGTAAGCCCCCTTTTGTAAGGCTTGATGAGTTTACACCCCCATCTGGTGTTTGACCTCCGGATGCTCCTTTGACGCGGTAGCTGATCCTTTGGTTGACGAGTACGAACCCCCGTCTGGTTTGGTGCCTCTGGATGCCCCTTCTTGCGGTAGCTGATCCTTTGGCGATGGTGGCGGCTTACTGATTCTGATCATGCGCCGTTCTCTGTGAAGTGTTTTCTGTGTTGATAGATTGTGTTTGGACCTCTTGAATGGTCACCCGGGCTGTGCCGGGGATTTTGTTGGGCGTTTCATCCAGCTTTGTTGATTGCTGGGGATTCTTTGTTTTTGATCTTTTGTGGTGGTCATCCGACTTTGCTGGTTTTCGGGGATTTTTTGATAAGTGCCTCTTAGGTAGGCAGGAATCCTCTGGGGATTTGTTGATCTTGGTGATGCCTCTTGAGTAGGCGGATATCCATTGAGTTTTTGGTAATGCCTCTAAGTAGGCAGATGTTCCGTTTGGAGGTGAAGACTTTTGGTTTTGCTTTTTTCTTTGCCTCTGAATAGGCTAATGTTGCTTTTTTGCTTGCAAGGTTTTGCCTATGCGTTCCACTAGGGATATCCATGTTAGGCAAGTAGCTTTTTGAGGATATGTGTTTGAAGTTTTGCCTTTGTAGTAGGCTCTCTGGGTAAGTTTTTTTGGTGATCTACTAGGGAGTTGGTTGACTCCTTGGGGATCTAATTTTGGTCGCCTTTTGGGGAATGGAGTTGTGACTCCTTGTTTGGTGTTGATGAGAGTTGGTTTCTTCAAGCTCTTATTTCTCTGGGGAAATGGAGTTTTTTTGTTTTTTTGTTTTTTGTTTTTTGTTATTTTTTTTTGTTTCCTATGTCTCTGAGTAGGCGGATGCTTCATTAGTGGTGAAGACTTTATACTTGCTTGCCTCCGAATAGGTTGATGTCCCTTTCTGGGGAAATTGGCTCTCGCTCGCCAGATCTTGCCTACGTCTAGGCAAATGACTCTTCTAAGGATGTGAGACTGAATTTGCCTTTGTCGTAGGCTCACTGAGGATGATTTTTCTCTTTTTGGTGATCCACCGGGGAATTGATTGCCTTCCCAGGGATCTAATTTTGATTTGCCCCCTGAGGGAATGGAGTTTTGACTCCTTATTGAATGCTGTTGTTTTGAGCTGGCTTTGCCTATGCTCTTATTCTGCTGGGGATAATCAAGCCTTTCCGTTGGCTTTTTCTGGTGTACCTTCGTTTATTGGTGTAGAAGGTTAGAGCTATTTTCCTCGAAGCTCTTTATTCTGCTGCAATGGTTTTGATTTCGCCTTTTTTCCACGATTTATCTCTTTTTTATCACGATTTTGAAATCTGGATTTTGTGGGGGGATAATACGTAAGCCTTTTTACTTTTTAGTCTCTTTTTATTACGCTGGCTTTTTCCTTTCTTTTTGGGGAAGGTCCACTAGGGATGACGTTTTATTTCCTTAGTGATCCACCAGGGAATTAGTTGACTTCCTGGGGATCTGATTTTTCTTTTCTAGGAATGGAGTCTTGGCTCCTTGATTGATGTTGATGCGAGCTATACTTGTGAAGCTCTTATTTCATTGGGGGATGGGAATTTCTGATTCCTTTTTTTGTTGAATTTTTTGGAGATCCACTTGAGGATTTTTATTTGGCCTTCTCTGTTATGGCCTTTTTGGACATCCGTTGGGGATGCAAGGGTTTTCTCTTTTTTTTTTTTTCTTTATGTTGAGCCCTTGATGGTATGGAGATCGGACTCTTTTGACTGTTGATGATGGTGATGATGGGCTCTTGGAGCCTTTATTCTCCGTTGGGGAGTGTGGAGGAGACTTTGGGTGAGTGTGCTCGATGACTCATGTGGTGGTAATGCTGAGCCGTGAGGAGTATTTTTGTTTTTGCCTTCGGGGTAGGCAAGGATCCTCTTGGGGATGACTAAGCCTTTCCGTCGGCTTTTCTTTTATGATGTCTTGATGATTGTGCCCTCTTTTATTGGGTGATGATTGGAGCTTTGGCTTCTGGAAGCTTCTTATGACAATGTTTGGAGACTTATTACTTTCTTGTGCCTTCTTTTTCTGGGTAGAAGGATGGTAGCTGGAGCTCTTGATTTTTGGAAGCTCTTATTTTGATGAGTTGCTTGATTGACAACTTGCTCCATTTTCTTGAAGGCTTTATTTGCAGACTCAGTCTCAGTGATCCTGTTTTCAATCACAAACATGGAACTATTCTCCTTATATGCATGAATGCTTTTCGTTTTTGTTTTTTATTTAAAGTGATTTTTATTTTTTTTTACCTTGACAAAGTCGTTTTGTGCGACTACTTGTGTGTGGATGCTTTAAATGCAATCTATTCTTTTTTGGTTGATGCATCTGGAAAAGTGACTGGCATTCTCCTGCTGGACTTTTTATGATTATGATTAAGGGTCCTTCTCTTTTGTTTATTTTTTGGTTTAGCCCTATCTTTTGCCTAGACCGCCCTTTTGGGGTTTTCGGTCTAGCGGGCTGCCTTAATTTTTGCCTAGGATATCTTAGCGGGCTTTTTCCTTTTTTATGAATGCCGTAACTTTTGCCTAGACCGCCCTTTGCGGGTTTTCGATCTAGCGGGCTACCCTATCTTTTGCCTAAGAATCTGCTAGCAGGCATTATTCTTTTTATTGTCATTTTTTCTTTCTCTTCTTTTTTTAAGAGAAAGGAGTCTATCATATGCGTGCAATGTTTGCGATATGCATCCTATAATACTATTTCAATTAATTTTTCAAAAGGATTTAACCAATGTGCTTTTACTTCTGATGAGCTTCTGACGTTATGTGCTTTCGTCGACAGGGATAGGTTGTACCCATTTTGCCATCTCGATTTTTTTCATGACCGAAGAATGGTTGTGTTGATTTTAAAGCGACTTGTCATGTCAGTGCGCCCCTCCCTTTCCTTGGGGATGTCAATCCTCCTATTGACTACTATCTCCACATTTCCCTACTAATTACTAGAATGTTGTAGTAGTAAGGGTCAAGAGAAGAGAAAGAAGAGGATATTTAATTCAAAGGATTGTGTTTTAGAATCGTTTTATTTTGACAAAAATGGTTTTTGTAAGCATGGCTAGCCAAGGTTGGTTAGAGTGTTTAGGCTAGTTTAAACAACCTTTTGTTTATGGAGTGGCGTCTTATTCTATGGCGCTTGCTATGACTGATTGACTTCCCTAGTCTGCCCTTTGGGTTTTCAGGATGTTGTGTTTTGTTTTGTCCTAACTTTTGTCTAGTTTTTTTTTTTCTTTCTTCGGAAACCTAGCGGACTTTATTTTGTAACCCTAATTTTTGCCTAGGCTACCCTTTATGGTTGTTCGGGTTTCCTAGCGGGTTTACCCTAACTTTTGCATAGCCCCCTTTGGTGGGTTTCCTACCGGGTATCTTGCCCTCTCTTTTTGGCCTTTAGCTTCTATGGGCTTCTTTCGATTTTTGTTTTCTTTTTGCACAACATTGGCGAAACATGGCTTTATTATGATGAGGTAAAACCTTATTTTGTGTTTCTAGTCAATCAGTGGTGATGGATTTGACTTTTATTTTGGTCAAGGGCGCATTTTGATTACTTTGACGCACTTTTGAAAACGTTTGCTTAAACATGGTTATTAATGAGGTTTAAACATTAATAGCAAGAAGAGAAGCAGATAGTAAGAATGACATTCTTTGTAATTAATAGGGAAATGTGTGCCCTACAATGCTCGGGGGTCGGGCTAGCCCCGAGGAGTAATCTCTAATAGTCATTGGATTTACAAACCCTAAGAATCAGAAGGTGAACACCTAATGACTAAGGTCGCCTTTGACGCTTGAACCCCTCTATATGGGAAAATCTGATTCAAGGTGTGGAGGGGAGACTTCCCTTTTCTCCGTGCAGCTTGATCCTTTGTTGGGTAAAGCTTTAAAGGATTGTCTTTAAAATCTGGTGGCTTCCTTATTCCTTGAGAGTTTCTAATGAGCCCTTGGTTTCGGTGATATCCATATTTTCTCATCATGTGGGTCACCTCCATATTGTTGGGGAAGTCTTTTCATATTGGCAAAAGATATTTCAAAGGTCCTTTTACGCCGCATCCATCCGAGGTAGGGCAAATGATTTGTTGATCCGAATGTCGTTTCTAGCTCAAACTGTGACTAGCTTGTCGCCTACCCTGAGTTTGTCTCTTTGGCGGACCGTCGTGAATTGCCTCAGCGTCGTGAATCCAAAGTCTCTTCAATTTCCTCTTTGGATTATGTTTCCTTCGGTATTTTTATTTTTCCTTTATTCTTGGGAGCGTTGCCTTATAGCTCCTGGGGTGTAGATTCTTTCACTTCTAATTTTGCCCCCGAATGTTGGCTATGCTGGAGATATCTTCATTGATAGACGATGTTTTTGTGTATCTCCATAGTATAACTTTATTTGGTTCGAGACATAAATAAATGCAACGGTCTCCTTGCCCCCTCTTCCTTATTGACTTGGATGACCAACAGTTGAGGCTTATTATCCTCCTTAGGCGGATCAACCATTGGAAAAAACTTGATGACAAAATGTTTGCTCTTCATCTTATTCTGATTCATGGAAAACACATCGACTAATCCTTTCTTTTTATTATCTTATTATTATTAAAGTGAGAATGAATGCAATTTATGAATGCACTAAACGGTTGAGATGATGAAAACAAACAATTTTATTTATTTCATCTAGACAGTGTACATTCCTCAATGCAATGAAGTACACATTTTTTTTGAAAGCGGAGAAGCCTAAATGAACCCATAGGCGGGTAAATATTTCTATTTATTTTCTTTTTGGCTTCCCGTGCATGGCATGCGAATGCCTTAATCCTTTTTTCATGGTATTGAGGAATGTCCACTTCTTCGACTGTCTATTGTTATGAGGATGAAGTTTGGTGGATGCATGTATGCAAGTATGCAAGTGTTTGTTTATTATCATGTTTTTATGATGTATGATAGTGTTTGGGATTTTGTGTTTTTTTTTGTATGTGGATGAGGGCATGAAGAATACCAGCCGCTTTTTAGAATGCAAAAAGATTTTTATTGAATGATTCATGAGATGGATATTCCTTAAGACAATGGCTTCGGTATCCTCCTTAAAGCTTATGCTTTGTGGGGTATCCTACCCACCTTGGTGTAATGGTTCCTTTCCCATCACATACTTGACAAGTATAATGGGGGTCACGATCGCACCTTAGTACATTCATTCCTTCCTTGTCACGAAGGTCATAAATGTGCTCGGGGCCTCTTTCGCCATTGTCTTAGGGATATCTAGTGGTCCCTAGAATGAATGTATCTATGCATGCACCAGTACAAAAGGGCACCAGATGTTCAAAGTGGCATAACTTTTGACTGGGATGTCCGATTTGGACGCACATCATACCAAAACGAAGAGAAAAAGGTGAGGAATCAAGTTACAAATAGCCGCAGGCGATTTGGCCCAGTAATTTTCCCAAAAAACGCCTCTAAGACCTACTTTTGAGGGATTTATTAAAATGATGCGTATGCATACTTTCCTTATGCATTTATTTTTTCTCTTGGTTTTTCCCACTTATGATGCAATATGAATGATACGACTTTGTCAACATTATTTTTATAAATGTTTTGATTTTGTTTATTATTATTTTATTTATTTTGGATAGCCTTTTATCTCTTCTGTCGGACTGCGTGGCTACTTAGCTTACAAAGAACCCGAAACCAGGCTAGCTAAAAGGCAGATCGTCCGAGATAAAATGTGGCTTTATGCGAAAAAATCTTTTAGCGTCCCTTATCTCTTCTGTCGGAACTGCGTGGCTACTTAGCTTGCAAAGAACCTGAAACCAGGCTAGCTAAAAGGCAGACTGTCCGAGATAAGGGTGTTTATTTGTGAAATTTTTTTTTGTGATTTTTCTTCTGTTGTTTGTTTATGCTATGCAACAGACAAATGCAGCAAACATATGCACACACAATTCGATCATCCACGAACAAGCGAGAATTCGTTTTTTATCATGAGGTAGGGTTTTTTTGCAAAAAAGTGCATTGGCAAGGGTTGGTTCTAACTGTTCTCACCAGGCTAAGGCCCCCAAGGTGCCCCCATTATAGGGTCCTCACTCTCCAGCCGTCCGACCATGCTCAACACTAAGGCCAGAGTCGGTCTTGTTGCCAAAAGAGGAAGGTTATCACCTTGAGTGGTGGTTTCCGATCACACTGGTGGGCACAAGGCCCTAACTGCAGCGAACCGTACCTGCCACCCACTCCCTAAGGTTTTCTCACTTGCCCCCAGGTATAGAGGGAACTGTAGTGTGCAAGGGTTTGTGTGCAGTTTATATTTCAGTCAATTGCGTAAGTATAAACAAGCAACAGTTATTTGAAAGCCAAACAATAAAGCATGTTATAATACAAGGTAGGGTAAAAGCGCTATTTTCTTGGTTTAATTATTTTTGAGCCAGCCTATCACTAAATGGGATCAACTCTCTAGGCTTCCCCAGCGGAGTTGCCATCTGTCGCCGCCTCCCCAAAAAGGGGGCGCGGTCGGAGCGACGCGATGGTTTTTTCGACCCTCTTTGATTTTCGCGTTTTTTATTGGTGGTTACAACGCCTTTAGGTTGTCCGATAACCGGGCTAACCTAGGGGCGAGGTTTTCAAAAGTGTCCTTGGGTTGTCCGATAACCGGGCTAACCCAAGGACTTATTTATTTTGGGTTCTATGGAGTCGCCACCGATATTTTTACCATAAACATCGGAAAAGGGGTTTAAAAGGCGTTGGTTTTCGAAAACCAACTTTGGTCATTAGAACCAGAGTTGGGTAAGGGAGTTAGTTACGTGTAAAGGAAGTGTTAGTTCCTTTACGACGCCCCTTTCGGGTTCCCTATGATAGGCCGGCTAACTTGAATGAATAATTAAACTGGAAAATAGCGCTTTTACCCTTTTATTATGCGGTATTTAAATTTATGACTACATGGCCCTAACTTCTATTGCATATATTTAAATGAAAGCGGTAAAATTTGGAACGAGAAAGAATATGCACCTCCAAAGCAAGCTTTATGTATTTTCTTTAAAAGAGAGGGTGCGTTTTGGCAACCCTTCACTCTACAAATTCTCAGAAAACTCCGGAAATGCCTCGGAGGGATCCTAAAGAAGATTTAGAACGCTCAAAAATGCTCCTAAAGACACTCAGAAACTCCGGAAATGCTTCGGAGGGATTCTTAGAGAGAGAAAGTCTAGAGAGAAGGGAGAGCTCTGTGAATTCTGTGTGGAAATGAGGGGGAGAGAGCCCCTATTTATAGTTTTTCGCGCCTGACAGGTCGAGACCGCCGTCTCCTCTGACAGGGACGAGACCGCCGTCTCGTTCGAGGCAGAGGTCGAGACCGCCGTCTGGAAAACCCAGACCACCGTCTCGACTATGCTGAAGTCGGGACCGCCGTCTGGAAAATCCAGACCGCCGTCTCGACTTTTGCATGTGACGAGACCGTCGTCTGGAAATTCGAGACGGCGGTCTCGTCCTGGCGTTAAGATGAGACGGCGGTCTGGTCTTTTCAGACGGCGGTCTCATCCCTTCAGGGCGAGAAACTTTATTTTTGGGCCAAAAAACCTTCCTATCTTGGTACGGGAGCCTAATAGCCTCTCCTAATGACTTGTTAAGCTTCGGCCGTCTTCAAATAGGATGCTTTCTGGCTTTATTCTGAGGCCGGGCAAGATTTGGGGTCTACAGTATTTAGGTAAGGCATTTTCACAAAGCATTGTTCTAGCCAGTTCCACAAGGGATCTGTTCTTTCTTTCCACAACACCATTCTGTTGAGGAGTTCTTGGAGCAGAAAAGTTGTGCTTTATGCCATACTTTTCACATAATAATTCAAACTTTTCATTTACAAATTCTCCACCATTGTCACTTTGAATAGAAGTAATGACATAACCTTTCTCATTATGTAGAACCTTGGCAAGCTTTTTAAAAGATTTGAAAGAATCAAATTTGGCTTTTAGAAATATAGTCCAAGTAAATCTGGAAAAATCATCAACAATTACCATGATATAGAGATTACCACCTAGGATTTTATTTCTTGAAGGACCAACCAAATCCATGTGAAGCAGTTCCAAAGGTCTAGAAGTAGAAACAATGTTTTTTGTTTGAAAAGGATTTTCTAGTTTGTTTACCTTTTAAACAAGCTTCATAGATTTTGTCTTTTAGAATTTGAAGCTTAGGTAGCCCAGAGACTAAATCTTTAGAAATCAGTTTGTCAAGATGATTAAGATGAATATGTGCAAGCCTTCTATGCCATAACCAAGATTCTTCTTCTTTAGTAAGAAGACAACTTTGAGATGAGATAGAATGCTTGATATCTAGCATGTAAATGTTATTTAACCTCTTACCTACCAACATTACCGTGTCGATTTTGGCTCACGGATTAGGCAGATTTCCGGTTTGAAGATAACCTTGTGACCTAGATCACATAATTGACTTATACTCGATTAAGTTGTGCTTGAGACCTTCAACAAGAAGAACATTGTGAATGGTCACGGTTTCACCATCTCCTATATCTCCAGAACCTAAGATTCTTCCCTTGTTGTTGTCTCCATATGTCACGTGTCCTCCATTCTTCAATCTCAGTTTCTGGAATTTGGAAATATCACCTGTCATATGCCTTGAGCATCCGCTGTCCAAGTACCAAAGTGTTTCTTGTTGTTGTTCCTGAAAAATCAAACATCAAGTATTTGGTACCCTTAATTACTTTGGATCCTTAGTGGTCAAATTTTCTGTTTAACATATTTTGGAACCCATCTCATTTTACCCTGTGGCACAAAGTGTTTTCTAATATGACAGAATTTTACAATATGTCCTTTTTTCATACAATAATGACAAGATGAGAAAGGAGATGTTGTTGATTTTCTAAAAGAAAAGAAATTCAAATATCTTTTAGTTTTAACCCTAACCTTAGGTTTGTACCTAATTCCAGTATGATCAAAAACACAGTTTTGGGACCCAAGAAGTGTATCTAAATTTTCTTTACCTTGAGTAAACTTAGACAGAGTTTTAATCAAATACTCAACCTTATTCTGCAGAGAGATACACTTTTCACAATTGTTGTTAGCAGCGAGCATTACCGGTAGATGAATTATTGTAGATTATTTCAAGATGTTCCATATCTGTCTTGCTTTCTAGTAACTCTTCTTCTAGAACTTTAACCCTATTCTCTAACCAGTTATTTAGTCCTTTTAACTGATTATTTGTATGAGATAAATTCCTAGCTTCATTATGCATTTCATTGAAAGCGATTAGTAATGTGTCGTAATTCATTTCATTTTATGTGGGGGTTGAACTTACATGAGATGAAGAGGATTCACAGACCGACCATTAAGCATAGATTCACTTCTTCACCTTCAGATACGTAACTAGGGGATGAATCATTGTCTTGCCAAGCTATGTATGCCTTTTTCCCTTTGTACTTTAACTCTTTCTTGTTTTGATTCTTGGATTTTTCTCGGACATTCACTCCTTATGTGTCCTCGCTTACCACAAGAATAACAAGTAAAAGTATTTTGAGTAGATTCAGTTCTTTTATCGAGTGTACCTTTTAACCTGGCCAGTTCTGTTCTTCTTTCTAAGAAATTTCCCAAACTTCTTAACCAATAGAGTCGATTCTCGGATTCATCTTCTTCGAATTACTACTTTCTTCAATTGTCTTGAGAACAATGTTTCTGCTTTTCTTTTCTCGCATTTTCTTGTTCTTTAAACCTATTGATCTCCAACTCGTGCTCCCTTAGCTTACCAAACAATGATGCAGTAGTCATCTCAGCTTAAGTCTCTTGATTCTCGATATAGTCGTCACCTTTGGTTGCCAAGTTCTGTCCGAGACATTTTAGAATCTTGATGTTTAACTCTTCCTTGTCAAATGTCTTGCCTAATCCAATTAGATGATTGACTATATGCGTGAATCTTTTCTGCACATCCGCAATGGTTTCACCTTCGCTGCATTTTGAACAATTCATAGTCTCTAATTAATTCATGCTTTCTTGCCCTTTTCACGTCGGAGGTACCCTCATGAGTGACCTCTAGAATCTCCCACATTTCTTTGGCAGAGGCACATTGAGAAACCCTGAAAAACTCATCAAGATTTAAGGCGAGAGGTAATAATGTTCTTAGCAATATAATCATATTGAACTTTCCTATTTTCTCGCATCAGTTAATTCAGCCCAGTCTTTTTCAACAATTTTACCATCTACTGTATGAGTTGGTTTGAAAGGCCCATTAACAATTGTATCCCAAATACCCCTATCAAGAGATTCAATAAAGATTTTCATTCTAACCTTCCGGAAAGAATAATTCACACCGACAAATAGAGGAGGCCTATTGATGGAGGCTCCTTCCGAAAAAGTCATCTTTCCCTCAACCATTTAAACCTTTCTTGGACCGAATTCTTGAGTAACTTACAAGAACCAACTCTAGTACCAATTGTAAGAATTAATGGTTGAGTTCAAGAGGGGGGGGGGGTGAATTGAACTTTTGAAATCTTTTTCGAAAAACACTCTTTCTTTTGGAAGAATGGTTAATCTTTATCCAATCTTTTATTAGGCAGATTTGGTTTTAAACAAAGCAAGAATATAAGCAAGAATTGAAAAGAGATGAAAGTAAAAATTCAACACAAGAGTTTATACTGGTTCACTCTTTCCCAGAGCTACATCCAGTTCTTGACAAATCTGCCAAGTTCCACTAATTCCAAGTGAAAATACAAACCAGTAGATATACACTAATCCCTAACTCAGAACTTTCTCTCTTGATGAACTTTTAACAATCTTGATCTAAACGCCTTATGATATGAAAAGTTTTATGAATGCACAGAGAAAGGCACGAATATGAGAGCTCAAAGATAGCTTTCAAATGTTTTCCAAAATATATTTCAAAAGAGAAATCAAAACTGTATTTATAGAGTAAAAGAGAGAGACTGATAGATTCAATCGATTTAAAATGATATTTCAATCGATTGATTTCATTTAAAACTCATTCAATCGGTTAATTCGAGTTTTCAATGGATTGAAACAGTTAGAAGAAAAATGGTAGCTCTCTGTTTCAACAGATTAAAATATATTTCAACATATTGAAATCCTGTGATACCTTAGAATGAAAAAATGATCTCTATGTTTCAACAGATTAAAACTCATTTCAACAGATTGAATTTCTGAGATACTTCAAAGTGAAAAATAACATCTCTCTGTTTTAACAGATTGAACTTGATTTCAACAGATTAAAATTGTGAAACCTTTAATATGGAAAAATCATTAAGAACATTTTAACCTGTTGATTCTGCAATTCAAACAATTAAAATGTTGACAACATATGAACATTTCCTATTTTAAGTGATTTTAACAGATTGAAACTTCTTTTTAACAAATTGAAAAACTCAGTTTGTTCTTTTAATGCTTAAAGGTTGGTTTTTCATGCAGTAAAATAAGTTCAATGAGATGCATCATTTAAAGGTGCTTATCACAAGATCTATTGAACAATCAAGAGATTAAATTCTAAACCTATAACCTATTCACCTACACACCCACAAACTAAACTCTATATGTCTTCATCAAATCCAACAAGTGCTTCACGCTGCACCACCATCCACAAGGACCTTATTCACCTTCTGTCCTTGAATTTCGATGTTCAACAATAAGGGCTTCAAATGAAACCTCATTTCCTAGGATGGAGGATCGATAAAAGCAACATCTCTATGGGGCGATTCGCATGACGCTTGTGTCACCCATGTCACATTCGGTCTCATTTCTTCGGAATAGAAATCGTCCTCTCGATTGACGTCACTTTGCTCTTGAAACTCTTCGTACTCACTAACATACTCTGCGGGTAGTATCGATATTACTCTGATCTGATGTCCATCCCAACTATCTTCATTCTTGCCATCGACAAAGTCTCTTACATACTGACCCCTTATTGGTATATTATTTTCTTCAAAGTTCTTATAATTATTGACCCTTCCCGAGTAAGGGATCCTTCCTCCTCTCCTCCAAGGCCTTCCTCGAAATCTCCTTTGGAATGTAGGGAATCCAGTATTTGATCCTTCATCATATGAAAGTCTATCGAAAACATCATTATTTTGAAGTCTACCTCTTCCTCCCCGAGGAGAATATATTTCTTTCTTCTACTAGAACTAGAACCAACAGATTGCTGCTGATTCTCCCCCACCGTTGTCTCGGCTATTTGATCCTCTTTAACATTGCAACTTTTATGTTGTTCCTCTATTTTCTTGATATGTCCTGCCCTGAAGGCTTTAGCAGTTGATCTGTCAAACACTGCGCTGCATTGTGGACATAATGTCACGCCTTCGTCCTTCTCTTTCTTTCTGGTTAAAAATTCGATGAGGGAATCTTCTGATCGAGGATAGATCTCTCTCTCAAATTCTTTCTCGAACTCGCTTAGGTCAAACTCTATGTCTTCTTCTGACATGTCCATTTTGACATGTCTAGGATCAATGTCTTCAGTAATATCGACCATACCTATAAAGGTTGAATTTATCAATCGGACATCTTTAGTAATGCCCGTCTGGGATTCGACATACCCTACTTGAACTTCAAATGGACTCGTATCCACTTTCAATGACATCTCCTCGAACTTCAATCTTCCTTGGTCGATCGCATCTTGGATCGTGTTCCTGAAATGTATACAATTATTAGTCCAGTGCCCATAAATATTATGAAATTTGCAATATTTTCGACCATTTCTTTGATCTGCAGAAGGTAATTTATGATCATCGCTCAACTTAATTTGTTTATCTTTCAATAAAATATCGAAGATTTTATGTGTTTTTGTTACATCGAAAGTATATGTGCGATTTGCCATTTTATCTTTTACTTCATTTTTCTGCAGCAGTTTACAAATATATGGAGCTCCTACTTTGAGCTCTACTATATTTACTTTCTCATTGACCGATTCTTCAATTTCTACTTCTGTCCTGGGATTCTCCTCATATACGTCATTTATATACGCCACCCTATCTTTCTTCATAGGTTTTTCAAATTTCTTGTACCTTTGTTTCTCATATTCGATTGTTCCACTCTTCTCACTTTATCGGCTAGCTGAGCCATGTCATTCAATGGTAAATTAACCAACTTCTTCCTAATCGAGAATTCTAAACCTGCAGAGGTCATTCTGACTAATTCAAATTCGGGAATTTGAGTAAAACATCTCGACTTCATTTGTTTAAATCTATTCAAATAATCATCTACACTTTCATGATTATATCTCTTTATATTCATTAAGTCGATAAGACTTACTTGAGTCTCCCCCCTAAAGAATTGCTCATGAAAATTTCTTTCCAGCTACAACCAATTATATATCGAATTAGGTGGCAATGAAGTAAACCAAGTGAAAGCATTCTTTGTTAATGAACTAGGGAAGTATTTCATTTTTAATTCCTCACTCATCGCTATATCTCCACATTCGATTTGATATCGTGCCACATGCTCAATAGTGGATTCACCAATTTCTCCAGCAAATTTGGTGAATTTGGGTATTTTGTATCCTCGAGGTAATTCTATCTCGAGAATCGTATTTGGAAAAGGAGAAACAAAGTACGGTTGGTTGGGTGGTCTTAATTCCACTCCTTGGGGATTCATCCTTTGTCCCAGCATATGATTGTACTGCATGTTATTCTGATTGTACATATTTTGAAATCCCCCATTTAAATTTCCGCAAGTATCATTCCTTACATGCCGATATTCATTCCCCACATGTTGATATTGATCAACATTTCGATTTCTCCTTAATAAATAAAGGGGATTGATATTAACGTTTTGGTTATTATCCTGATTGGCATTATTTTCGACCCTCGTTTGTCGAGGTATTGTTAATGCATCCCCGATACGTGTCATTTGATCTGCTAGTATCTCAAAACTATTGGTAGTGTTTTGAACTAGTGGGTTTAATACTGTAGTCAACTGTTATGACAACATATTAACCATCTCGAAATTGCTTTCATCCATTTGTTGCCGAAGCACTCCTAATGAATTATTGGAAATTCCAGTACTAGCATTTTCGATAGCCTCGAAATTGGATCGATGATAATCTCTATCGAATGCATATCTCCCGTGATCCAGATTTGCTCTGTGATCTAGGTTTGATATTGGAGACGTCTTTTGTGTTCCTAAACTTTGCGCATTCCCTAGATTCTGAGGTATTACTAAATTTTGGGACACACCTAAATTCGGGGATACTCCAAAATTTTGAGGCATACCTAAGGTTTGAAACGTTCCTAAGTTTTGGGGCATTCCTAGGTTAAATCTCGTACTTCGTTGTATTGACGAAGTACCAGCCCCATTCATATTATTAAACGAAAAACTAGGCGGCCTTACACTCATATGCGGACCTGCATATGTTGTTACGGGGTTTCCCGTGGTTTGCATATTGTTTGACATTATAGTACTAGACCCTAATTAAGTATTTGCTAATGTTCCTGGGCTTTGTTCAGTACTCACAGGCATCGACGCACTCACAGTTGTCGATATTACAGGCATATTTCCATTGTGAACTTGCCCCCTAGTGTTTGGTGGATTCGGACTATTTGGAATCTCACTATTATTCTAACTATTCGGTGGATTTTGACTCATTCTTACTACTCGCCCACTCCTTAATCTCATACACTTTCGAACTAGCCAATTTTTTATGTTTTTGACACAACAAGGCCCCTACCTGGCGCGCCAATTTGTTTCTGGTGAAAATTTGATCGATTTCGATTACTTAGAAACTTAGGTTCTAATCAAATTTCAACCACGTAGATTCTTTTTACTTAGGCTAGCAACAGTTTTCAATCAAAACGTGTATGAGAATAAAAAATGTCACAATATCGAGAAATGTTAACAATGCAACAGATCATACAAATTGACACTCGAAAGTATTCTTTTTGGTATTTTTTATTAAGAAACACGAAGTAAAGAAAGCAGTAAAACGTATCGAAAATGAAAGGCAGTACAGAATGTTAAATTACAGAGAATTGTAAATGCGTAAACCTCGAAATTGCATTAACCGTAAATGACAAAGAATTAAAATTGCATGAAAGTAAATAGCAGGACATCGAAATTGCAGAAACGGTAAATGACAAGAATTTGAAAGTACAAAATCTTAAATTGCATTATAGGTAACTGGCAGGTAATTGAAAGTACAGAAACATAAATTGATGAATGTAAATTGCATGAAAGTAAATTACCAGGGAAAGTAAAGAAAGCGATAAAGACAATCAATGATAATGGAAATCTAGAGCATTAGAAACTTCATGATGTGTCGTTCTCCTGTAGACTTTTCACTAACGTTTCTGTTCTCTCTGCCAATTTCCTTTTTCCCTTCAATCTTCGTTCTATTTATAGAGCATCCTTCAGGTAACCTCCTAAGAGCAGTTAACAAAAATTGCTATCACGTTCCACGTTCACGTCCTTCGAAGTTTTACCTTAGTTCTACGGTTTAGAAAACTACTTCCATGTTCCATACGCCTTTTAACCGTTCCTCAATTTATAACTTAGCCATAATTTCGATAGCCATGTAGGTTAACCTTTCCCTGATCTCGATTTCAAATCTCGAGAACTTTGAATTACTTTTGATTTCCCTTAACCTTAACATTACACTTGATTCTAATTTCTTGATTTTCTTCAGCAATAGACATCAAATATTCTTCCTTCGATTCTCGATTCCAATTCTCGATTTATGTGTTCATACTGTTACATGGTCATCGAATGTCTTCCAACCATCCTTTCGATTTATCAATTTTTTAACTAATCATATGATTTTCGATTTTCTTTCCTCCCCTTTTCGATCCTTATATCGATTTTTCTCTAACAAATTAGTATAATCGATTTGGTTGATTAAAATTGGTTCATACTTAAATTGAAATATTTGAAGAACTACAATAAGGATGAATAGAGAATTTATAGATTTATCTCTTTCATTTTTTAATTTCTATCTCTTTTATTTCTATTTTATTTTATAATTCTGGTTCTCGCATTTTTAAACCTCACAAATTTAATCTATATAGTTAAAAACTTAAAAAATAAAGAATTATAAAATCTACAATAACCAACGTAAAAAATTTATAAGAACCAACATAAAAATTGTTATACATTGTAGACCCCAAATCTTGCCCGGCCTCAGAATAAAGTCAGAAAGCTTCCTATTTGAAGATGGCCAAAGCCTAACAAGCCACTAGGAGAGACTATTAGGCTCCCGTACCAAGATAGGAAGGTTTTTTGGCCCGAAAATAAAGTTTCTCACCTCGAAGGGACGAGACCGCCGTCCGGAAGGACCGCACCGCCGTCTCGTCTCGGCGCCAGACGAGACCGCCGTCTCGATTTTCCGGACGGCGGTCTCGATTCCCGCAAAGGTCGAGACGGCGGTCTGGATTTTCCAGACGGCGGTCTCGATTCCCGCCTAGTCGAGACGGCGGTCTGGATTTCCCAGACGGCGGTCTCGACCCTCTGCCACGAACGAGACGGCGGTCTCGACCTTGTCAGAGGAGACGGCGGTTTCGACCTGTCAGGCGTGAAAAACTATAAATAGGGGCTCTCCCCCTCTCATTTCCACACAGAATCAATAGCTCTCCCTTCTCTCTAGACTTTCTCTCTCTAAGAATCCCTCCGAGGCATTTCCGGAGTTTCTGAGTGTCTTTAGGCATAAACTGAGCATTCTAAATCTTCTTTAGAATCCCTCCGAGACATTTCCGGAGTTTCTGAGAGTTGTAGGGTGAAGGGTTGCCAAAACGCACCCTCTCTTTTTGAGTATAAAAGCTTGCTTTGGAGGTGCATATTCTCCCTCTCTATTTTTATTACTGCCATTTAAATTACGCAATAGAAACTAGGGCCATGTAGTCATAAACTTAAATTCCGCGTAATAAAAGGGTAAAAGCGCATTTTTCCGGTTTAATTATTCAAAGTAGCCAGCCTATCATAGGGAACCCGAAAGTGGCGTCGTAAAGGAACTAACACTTCCTTTACACGTAACTAACTCCCTTACCCAACTTTGGTTCTAATGACCAAAGTTGGTTTTCAAAAACCAACGCCTTTTTTAAAACCCCTTTTCCGATGTTTACGGTAAAAATATCGGTGGCGACTCCATAGAACCCAAAACAAATAAGTCCTTGGGTTAGCCCGGTTATCGGACAACCCAAGGACACTTTTGAAAACCTCGCCCCTGGGTTAGCCCGGTTATCGGACAACCTAAAGGCGTTGTAACCACCAATAAAAAACGCGAAAATCAAAGAGGGTTGAAAAACCATCGCGTCGCTCCGACCGCCCCTTTTTGGGAGGTGGCGACAGATGGCGACTCCACTGGGGAAGCCTAGAGAGTTGATCCCATTTAGTGATGGGCTGGCTTAAAAATAATTAAACCAAGAAAATAGCGCTTTTACCCTACCTTGTATTATAACATGCTTTATTGTTTGGCTTTCAAATAACTGTTGCTTGTTTATACTTACGCAATTGATTGAAATATAAATTGCACACAAAACCCTTGCACACTACAGTTCCCTCTATACCCGGGGCAAGTGAGATAACCATAGGGAGTGGGTGGCGAGTACGGTTCAGCTGCAGCTTAGGGCCTTGTGCCCACCAGGTGTGATCGGAAACCACTACTCAAGGTGATAACCTTCCTCTTTTGGCAATAAGACCGACTCTGGCTTTAGTGTTGAGCATGGTTGGACGGCTGAGGAGTGGGGACCCTATAATGGGGGCACCTTGGGGGCCTTAGCCTGGTGAGGACAGTTATAACCTACCCTAACCAATGCACCTTTCTGCAGGAAAACCCTACCTCGTGATAAAAACGAAGTCTCGCCTCGTTCGGGATGATCGAATTGTGTGTGCATATGATTGTTGCATTTGTATGTTGCATAGCATAAACAAACAACAGAACAAAATCACCAAATATATTTTACAAATAAACACCCTTATCTCGACAGACCGCCTTTTAGCTAGCCTGGTTTCGAGTTCTTTGTAAGCTAAGTAGCCACGCAGTTCGACAGAAGAGATAAAGGACAATAAATATTCTTTCGCATAAAGCCATATTTTATCTCTGACATCTCGCCTTTTAGCTAGCCTGGTTTCAGGTTCTTTGTAAGCTAAGTAGCCACGCAGTTCCGACGGAAGAGATAAAAGGCTGTAAAATAAATAAATAAAAATAATAAAATAATCCATTTTTCCAAAATTCACAAATAAGACCTGGTCCAAAAATATTGCATTCATAAAACATTCATATAGATAGTTTATTCTTTCAAAAAATACGCAAATACCATACATCATGTAGAAAAACATGATAAATAGTAAAATAAACACTCACATTCAATAAACATCATCTTCATCAAATCATACATTTTGGTTTTAGAAACTGGAGGGGACAAGTAGACAAGTGGGGAAGGTGGATATTCTCCGAAGCCATACTCGAGAAGCTAGAACGGCTTAGTGCAACAATGCCACCGTAGGTCCGCGCTGATTTTGAAAAGTCCTATGGACGAATCTCGGACCTCCTAAAGATCGATGTCGATCAAGTCTTCCTCGTGGTACCGATTCACTTCGGAATTCCGATCCGCGGTGCTTTGAATTTCCGCAGTTCGACATGGTGCCCACTTTAGAGGAGTATGAAACAATGTTGAAATGGCCCAAGTCAGCCGGGGTCCATATCCGCCATGAGGCGTATACTCCTGCAGCACCGGCCGCCGCCCTTATCCATCTACCGTACCAACAAAGTACCCCGATAGGAAGAGGGAACACCCAGGGATGGAGAGTATCAATGTTAGAAGACCACCCGTCTTACCCGGGCCGAGAGGGCGAGTGGGTTGCCTTCAACAAGACCCCGGCATTATTAATCTTCTGAACGATCCTGTTCCCCTTCCATCTCGACACGATCGATCAAGCCGTCATGGACGCTTTCTTCGCTTGGGACGTGAACTCGAAGAGTCCCCGCTCGCTATTCTTGCCGACACCTTGCTATCGGTGGATTTCCGCCATCGAAGCAAGGGAGAACACTCCGCTGTCGCTCTTCGTTACTTTATGTGTGGAGCATCACGCACCTTTACGCCTCCAAGTCACATGGGGATATTCCCCGACCCCTTGAGAAGCTTCTCCAAAATCCCCTCCAACGACGCCCGACTATAGAATGGAGGGATGAGTTAGAACAAAAGGACGCCAACAAGCATATCTTGGGTCCGCCCTTGGTTCCGACCCGCCCGTTCTCGTCGATGTGGGAGCTACCCGAATGTACCCTTGATAGGACTCGGGGTTGCATAGCCTACTCACCTAGAGTAGCTATGAGGCAACTCATGAGGACTCAAACTACTATCTCCCGAGGGGAACTCTGAGGGCTGTGCTTCTTTGGAGACCCGTGCACAATCGCCAACTCACCGACCGTGAGGAAAGCATGGGAGAAGCCGCCTACATGGGAGACGAGAGCTAGGAAAAGCTCGGGTGACTGTCACCGAGTGACTATGAGGCATGGAGGAGAAGAAGAGAGATGGCTCGACCATCCACCACACCCACGCCAATCGCCAACAACGAAGAGCTGCAGGCACAAGTCAATGCCTTGACCCAGAGGGTAGAAATAATGGGAGCCCAGATACGGGCCCTTGAGGAAAAGGAACAAGCCTCTATCCTCACGATTGACGGTCTACAAAGGCAAAGCAAGAAAAAGGATCATGAAATAGAACGCCTCAAGGACCAATGTGCTGACGCTAACGAACAAGCTATCCAAGCATCCAAAACTGCCAGAACCAGCTCGGATAGCCAACTGCAAGAGATAACCGCCAGATCAGCACACCTTGAGGCGAAATCAGCTCAGCAGGCTCAAACGATTAAGGAGTTGTCAGAAGGGCTCCTCCAGGCTCAGATAGATCTTCGCCAAGAGCGAGAGAACAATAGAAAACTGAGCAGAGGTCTCTATGAGCTACGCATTAAGGAGAAAAGCGGGCTAGCTCAGTATGACCAAGTACTTCAAGAGAAGGACCAAGCTATTGCAAAGCTTGAGGAACTACAAGCCTTGGTCATACATCAAGAGGCAAAGATCAAAGAGGCTCAACAATACAGTGAAGAAATGAGCCAAGCGATCCACAAGCAAAGCGAAGCGCTCGCTCACCATGTCCGAGAAGCCGAGAGAGAATTACAAAGAAAACAAGACCCGCCTATGGGTTTCTTTAGGCTTTTCCATTTTTGCCAAAAGACGCTTCGTAGTATGGAATAGGAGAATGTACACCTTCCAATGAATTAATGAAATCTTTTTCTTATTCGCCAGTTGTCTACTTGCATACATGAGCATGCATTTGCATATTTAATTTCCCCTCCTTCACGCTTAATAAATAAGATAATAAAAAGGAAGGATTAACTAACACGTCTTCCAACTCAGAAGAATGGAGAGAAAGCCACTCCTAATAAAGCTCACCCCAACGGTCGAATCACCGCAAGAGGGAAATAAACCTCGGCCGTTGGTCCTCAAGAATAAAGAAGAAGGGGCAAGGACGCCAGTGCGACTATTTATGCCACGTCCTTTCCCTTACGAGTCAAATAAAGCTGTACCGTGGAGATATGGGGAATCTTCACCAATAAAAGATGAAATAACAAACATAGCCGGCATTGGGGGCGCAACTAGAAGTGGAAGAATCTACTCCCCCAAGGACACATAGGAAAATGTCCTTCAAAATAAAGGAAAAAATAAAAAGACCGAAGAAGAAAAAGAAAATAAAGAATCCAAGGAGGAGACAGAGGAATTACTCCAGTTTATAAGGCAAAGTGAGTATTCCATTATAGACCAGCTCAATCGCACACCTGCAAAGATCACGTTGCTATCTTTGATAATGAGCTCGGAACCGCACCGGAACGCCCTGCTGAAGGTCTTGAGCGAGGCGCATGTACCTCACACAATATCCCAAGAAAAGGTTGAGAGGATCGTCGGTCACATCACGGCAAGCGATCACCTCGCCTTCACAGAGGAAGAACTCCCTCTCGAAGGGTCAAACCACAACAAGCCCTTGCATATCTCAGTTAAATGCAAGGAATACCTCATTGCTAAAGTTCTTGTGGATAACGGGTCGTCCCTGAACGTGATGCCCAAGTGCACACTGGATAAGTTGACTATCCAAGGAACCCGTCTGCGCCCAAGCAGTACCATCGTTCGAGCCTTCGACGGATCAAAACAAGAAGTAGTGGGAGAGATCAATTTGCCAATCCAAGTGGGACCCACTATCTTCGACGTTGATTTCCATGTAATGAACATTACTCCAGCATACAGCTGTCTCCTCGGCAGGCCTTGGATTCATGACGCTAAGGCAGTACCTTCAACGCTCCACCAAAAAGTCAAATTTGTAGTGGATGACAAACTAGTCACGGTTCAAGCAGAAGACGATATCCTGATCAGTGGACCGTCCACCCAACCTTATGTGGATGCGGCTGAAGAGGCTCTTGAAACATCTTTTCAAGCGCTCGAAATTGCCAGTTTAGAGCGACTTCCCAGAAATACAAAGGTAGCCCGCATGATGTTGAAGCATGACTACCATCCTGGCCAAGGACTGAAAGACAATCCTCACAAGTATGGCCTAGGATATAACCCTTTCAAGGGCCGAGCGGGAAAAGCAAAAGGGAAGTCCCCCCTCCGCACACTCAAGCAGATTTTCCGAAGTGGAGGGGTACAAGCGTCAAGAGCCACTCTAGTCATTAGGAAATCTTTTTCTTTGTTTAAGGGATGTAAACCCCATGATTGTTAGAGATTATCCCCCGGGGCGAGCCCGACCCCCGGGCATGTTAGGGCACATATTCCCTTATTAATTAATAAAGAATGATTCTTTCTATCTCGCTTCTCTTCTTTCTACTTCGACTAGACCCCATAAATAAACCTCGTCTAAGTAAACATAAAAAGAAAAGAAGAATAAGAAGCGCTTCCGATAATCAAACCTTCATCATTGCTATCATCATCAAGTTAGTTGATTAGAAGCACATAAAAATAAGACTTCACTTAAGCCATGAAGAAAGTCACGCTTCGCCAATACTGTGAACAAAAAAATAAATCCAAAAAAGAGAGAAAAAGCCCAGAGAAGCCAAAGGCCAAAGAAAAGGGCAAATTACCCGGTAGGAAACCCACTAAGGGGGCTACACAAAAGATAGGGTCAACCCGGTAGGATACCCGAACAACAATAAAGGGTAACATAGGCAAAAGTTAGGGTTACAAATAAAGGTCCGCTAGGATTCCTCCAAAATTTTACAAGAGAGAGAACCTAGACAAAAGATAGGGCCAACACACAGTATCCTAGTTCGAAAACCCAAAGGGCGATCTAGGGAAATCAGCTAGCTATTTAAAAAGCAATGGAAATAAAACTAGAGAGCGCAAATACAAAAAGAAGAAAGAGGAAAAATGTTTGCTCAGACAAAGCTTAAACACCCAGGCTTAACCTTAGCCAGCCATTCTTACAAATTCTTTTATCAATAAAAATCAACCCTCTAAAACACAAACCATTGATTTCTACCCCCTTTGCTTCTTTTCTCTTGACCCTCACGACAATATTCTAATAATTAATCTGGGAATATGGAGGCGTATAGTCAACAAGAGGATTGAAATCCCTAAAGCAAGGAAAAAGGGACACTGCATGACAAAAAGTGCTCTACAAAAAAAAAGAGAAAGAAGAAAAGAAAGAAACTACTCTTCGGTCACAAGAAGTCCGGTATGGTACAACATGTACAAAAGCACAGATCAGGAGGCACTCGGCGCTACAAGACACGTCGGTTAAATCCTTCTGAAATATTAACCAAAGTAGGCATTATAGGACATCAAACATGAAAACATTTGCATGCATAAAATGTTTTTGAACCAGGTCCTATTTCTTATGCAAAAAAAAAAAAAAAAAACCCAAAAATTCGAGACCGCCGTCTGGATATTCCAGACCGCCGTCTCGGTTCCCTTACAAATCGAGACCGCCGTCTCGAGAAACCAGACCGCCGTCTCGACTTAAGCAAAGTTGAGATCGCCGTCTGGGTTATCGAGACCGCCGTCTCGATCTGTTGGCAAAACGAGACCGCCGTCTCGACTTCCCAAACGGCGGTCTCGACCTGAAAAAAAATCCTATATAAAGGGGGCGCACTTGGGGGGTTTCCTCACAACTCTCCAAGCCTCCAAAGCCTCCAACATTCATATTTTGCTCTCCCAAGCCTTCCCCATTCAAAATGTTCAGTAGAAGTGGCTCCAGGAAGAGAAGGGCTACCGCTGGTGCTAGCAGCTCGGCACCACCGCCACCCCCAGACCCTTCTCAACTTCAACCACAACACCAGGCCCGCCTGGACAACCTCAGAAACTACCAGTGGCACTCCTTGCTGACACTGGACTTCAGCATCTTGGCTGAGTTCGGATGGGAGGAAGACGTCCGAGCACACATTGATAGCATCGGGTGGGGTTTTCTGCTACAGCCTCCACCTGTTCATGTGTACCCACAGGCGGTACTCGAGTTTCTGGCCTCGGTCTCCCTCATTGAGATCCCCTCTATGGCCTCAGGCATGCAGCCCACCAAAATGGTCAACTATTTTATGGGTGGGCAATACCACACTACCACTTTGGAGGAATTCAATGTTTCCATTGGATTCATCCGGCCCGAGGCGGCGTTAACTCGGGAGTACCGTGAGGCCATTTGCTCTAGGCCCACCAACCTCACCACTGCTGAGATGTGGCATGAGCTCACTGGAGCCACCACATTGCCTTCATTGATGAGGGGGTCTGCACTCCCCCCACCACTCCGCATCTGCCACAAGCTGCTGGCAGGCACCATTCACGCAAGGAAAGAGAGTCAGGGGAAGATATCCCTCCCTGACCTCTTCGTCCTCTATTGCATGCACCAGAGATGGCGCTGCAATCCCGGGTACTTCCTCCTGAGGGCCCTGAAGGACTTTGGGAGTAGATCCACAGGGGCCATCCTTGTGGCTCCCCTCATCACCCCTCTAGCAGAGAGAATGGGGTGCCCTGGCCGGGAAGAGCTGGCCCGCAATCTGTGACCCGAGCCCATCAACGGGCCAATGCTAGTCAGCATGGGGATGCTGATACGCTGGGGAAGTCAATTTGCTCTGCATCCCACCCTGGACTTTGAGCTGGACCTCCAGGGAATAGTGGCGATGCAGGATACGCCCACGTCTCCCGGCTCCCAGCAGCAGCGGCAGCAGCAGCAGCAACAACCACCACCATACACGGAGGACTTTGCTGGCCTCCACCAACACATGAACGACCTGAGCCAGCAGCTCGGCCAAATGGCGATATGGCAAGAGCAACAGACCCAGTGGCGGCAGGACCAAGACGTTCGCCAACAGGCCTTTCAGGAGGGCCAAAATAAGATCCGCCAAGAGCAGCAGAGGATGCGGCAGGAGTGGGCGACGTTCCAGGAGGATTACAACGATGAAATCCAGGAACAAATCGACTTCCGCTACCACATGTATAAACATTTCCCCCACCGCACTCCTTCTGATGATGATGACTCTTAGGGACTGTACTGTTTGAAAAATCGCTGTAATAAAATTTCCTATAAATAAAATTTTATTTCCCGCATCTTTCGCCTTCTTTTGCAAAAGCCAGCATAACAAAAAAGCTTAAAAAAGAAAAAGGCACATGCTCAATAAAAAGCCAGGATCCAAAATCGCGAGGAAAAAAGAGATAAAACCGCGAGAAAAAGGCAGGATTAAAACAACTACCTTAACCTAACAAAATTCCGACTATCAAGCGAAAGTCGAACAAAATAAAGAAAACCCAATCAACCAGCAAGAGTCGGATTACCACCAAAAGAATAAAAACAAAAAATCCCCAGCACCCAATGGAGCTGGATGAACAACCCACAAAATCCCCGGCGCAGCCCGGATGAACATTCAAGAAACCCCAAAACAACTACAAACACAAAAATCACTCTCCAGGAAGACGGCGCATGGTCAGAATCAGTAAGCCGCCACCATCGCCAAAGGATCAGCTACCGCAAGAAGGGGCATCCAGAGGCACCAAACCAGACGGGGGTTCGTACTCGTCAACCAAAGGATCAGCTACCGCAAGATGGAGCATCCGGAGGTCAAACACCAGATGGGGGTGTAAACTCATCAAGCCTTACAAAAGGGGGCTTACCGGGCGGGGGTTAGTACTCGTCAAACCAGATGGGGGTTCGTACTCATCGGCCGAAGGGGTCAGCCTACCGCGTCGAAGGAGCATCCCGGAAGCGCACAACACAACATTTCCCCAGAAGATCATCCGCTGCAAAGACGGAGTATCTGAAGGGTAACCGGGCAAGAGGGTCAACTCCTTTACCCTCCAGTCGATCGCCTCGGCACAAAAGGCCAGCAGTCGACTGGTCGGGTAAAGGGGGGGCAGCTGTAGACCCCAAATCTTGCCCGGCCTCAGAATAAAGTCAGAAAGCTTCCTATTTGAAGACGGCCGAAGCCTAACAAGCCACTAGGAGAGACTATTAGGCTCCCGTACCAAGATAGGAAGGTTTTTTGGCCCGAAAATAAAGTTTCTCGCCCTGAAGGGACGAGACCGCCGTCTGGAAGGACCAGACTGCCGTCTCGTCTCAGCGCCAGGACGAGACCGCCGTCTCGATTTTCCAGACGGCGGTCTCGATTCCTGCAAAGGTCGAGACGGCGGTCTGGATTTTCCAGACGGCGGTCTCGATTCCCGCCTAGTCGAGACGGCGGTCTGGATTTCCCAGACGGCGGTCTGGACTTTCCAGACGGTGGTCTCGACCTTGTCAGAGGAGATGGCGTTCTCGACCTGTCAGGCGCGAAAAACTATAAATAGGGGCTCTCCCCCTCTCATTTCCACACAGAATCAATAGCTCTCCCTTCTCTCTAGACTTTCTCTCTCTAAGAATCCCTCCGAGGCATTTCCGGAGTTTCTGAGTGTCTTTAGGCATAAACTGAGCGTTCTAAATCTTCTTTAGAATCCCTTCGAGGCATTTCCGGAGTTTCTGAGAGTTGTAGAGTGAAGGGTTGTCAAAACGCACCCTCTCTTTTTGAGTATAAAAGCTTGCTTTGGAGGTGCATATTCTCCCTCTCTATTTTTATTACTACCATTTAAATTACGCAATAGAAACTAGGGCCATGTAGTCATAAACTTAAATTCCACGTAATAAAAGGGTAAAAGCGCATTTTTCCGGTTTAATTATTCAAAGTAGTCAGCCTATCATAGGGAACCCGAAAGGGGCGTCGTAAAGGAACTAACACTTCCTTTACACGTAACTAACTCCCTTACCCAACTCTGGTTCTAATGACCAAAGTTGGTTTTCGAAAACCAACGCCTTTTTTAAAACCCCTTTTCCGATGTTTACGGTAAAAATATCGGTGGCGACTCCATAGAACCCAAAACAAATAAGTCCTTGGGTTAGCCCGGTTATCGGACAACCCAAGGACACTTTTGAAAACCTCGCCCCTGGGTTAGCCCAGTTATCGGACAACCTAAAGGCGTTGTAACCATCAATAAAAAACGTGAAAATCAAAGAGGGTCGAAAAACCATCGCGTCGCTCCGACCGCCCCTTTTTGGGAGGCGGCGACATACATTAATAGGGAATCCCCATAAAAAAATTGTTAAAAACTTAAGTGAGATAAAATCCACATTAAATTAAAAAAATAAAGTTAAATAATTTATATTTTAAGAATTTGGATGGATGATATAATAACCAATGTCAGTCTGATTATTTGAGAGAAAAAGTGTTTTGAGGAAAAATGTTGATGAGTACTTTTGTACAAAGTGACGAGTGCATGGGGTGCGAAGAATTGGGATGTGAGTTTCGTGGAAGACATTTACGTGGAAAGGAAAGTGGGCGGGCCGTGGTTAGGTTTTGGTGGTTGGGTGCCTCCGTTTGATCCTGTTAAGTTTTTAACATAAAATCAATTTGATATGTGGAGTAGTATATAAACCATATCAAATATAAGATACGCGATAAGATACGCGATAAGGGACTCAGCAACTACAATGTTTTATTCTGTGATTCCAGTAATGCATTTTGTTATTATGTAACATTCCAATTCAACTATCTGGCAAAATTTTTTAAATAAAAAAATTCAGAAGTTTTTTATACATCAAACCTTAATTTTTCTAAAACTTTAAGATTATTAAATTCGGTAATTTTTCGAATTCACTGATATAGAATCTTAATAAATATTGTTTTTATATATTTTGGATTGTTTTTAAGCTCAAATTTAAAATGTCATACGTAAGAATTCTTCTATATGAATTTTTCTCAAATCTATCAATTTTGAATTATTGGTTAGTAGCACTGTTCAAACATAACCCATGTAAACTTGGATTTTAAGTGAAATTTTTTTTGAGAAATACCTCTCATTTAGCTCGGCGCTAAATATTCATCTCAATATGCTATTAGACTGGACTAATTGGGTCATAATTGCCTTTAATTTCTTCAATAAAAATTACGTTTTGTATTTTTTTTTACTGATTAAACTATTTTTTTTGAGCCATATTTACAATTGAATTATTTAGAACGATTTTTAAATTACTTTCCAAGATGATATTGAAAGATTTTGAATACTCTTGTTAAAAACATAACTAAAATACATGAATACTACTAACTCTCTCATTCAATTATAATCATTATATGTAATAAAAAATATTTATTCTATTTAAATTTCATATATAATAATTTATAATTGTTTAAAATTATAAGTTTCTATATTAACAATATTAATTTTTTTTACAAAAGTTAAATTTTAAAAAAATGATATATAAAATAATAAAAAAGCTAATATTTTATATATACCATAATTTTTAATTATTTCAATGGTTATGTAGCATAAAAAAATTAACTAAAGCACAAGGTTATTGTCAACCAAATTATTTGTTATACACTTTAATTAAAAAACTATTGGTTTATATGTTACCATTTGAGAAGGGGAATTATTGGGCTGGACCGAGAAGCATGAAGAAGCTCGTGTGGAGCTTCAGTACAAGAACGAAGATACGAACTTGTTTCAGAAGATTCCAAAGACTACGAGAAAGATTCAGCAATTGAAGTGCTGAAGCTATGGACGCGGATTCCAATAATCGTGAAAATAGTGATTCTACCTTTGTTTGGGATGACAAATCACAGCTTTACTTCCACGCTAGGTTTTCCTTTCGCCCCCAATTTCCTACAATATTTCTCATCAATGAATGAATGAAAGATTATTCTGTTTGCTCTTAATGCTTGACACCGCCATGTTTTTAAATATTGATTGAACGGGAATTGCTAGAAGCTATGGTTATTCATTCATTCAGTTTAATTTGTAGTATTTCGTATCTTCGGAACATTAAAATTTCATCATGTATGCTTTATATCTGCTGAGCCTCTTAAAATATTGCGTGACTCCGAAGCTATCATGTTATTCAAATTAGCGTTTTTTTTTTCTACTTTTCTGTTTTAATACCATAATGATTGATGTTGATAGAATGGAAACAGAATGTTAAGCTTCTACCATTCTGTTTGATATGAATATGAATGGATTCATTTGTTCGCTCTTATGTTTGGTATGTTAAAATTGACGGAAGAAAGTGTGATGGAGAATAATTTCTGATTTTTTTAGATAAAATGGGATTCGGAATGAGCGTTTTCTGTCCAACAACCTAATCAAACATAAGAATGACTTATTTGATTCCACGCCCTCCAACCAAACAGATCTTTCTTTTGATTTTCTTTGGTGATAGTCTGTTTGACGTAAATCATGAATTTAACGAGCTGCATCTGTTTCTTTTTTGTTGGTATAAATTTGTAGTCATTAATTTTTCCCCCCCTCTATTTGTTGGGGAAATGTATTTAACTTTGTGCAGTAGTGGATTTTACCATGACCCTAATGCTGGCTGGTACTATAGCAGCAGAGATTGTGCTTATTATAAATTTGAGGATGGGAATTATGTACTTTTAGATTCCAACAAGGTAGGTTTGGAGTTGGACTTCTGAATAATCCGTAGAACATTGATTTTTTTCACATATAAATTCTTAAATCAATCTCATTTTATGTTGGAAATTTAGTTTTATTGCATGTTATCTTAGGACGATAGTACAGACACATATCTGTGCAAGGAAACTACCACAGAAAATCCTCAACAGATTCATGATGGAAATAATAACGTGGATTATCCTTCCTTTCTTGAAAGTAAATCTGAAACTAACCAACAGACAGGAACCCTCGCTAATGAAGCACTTGATGGTAAGTAATATTAACCTGTTACTGTTTTTCTGTATTTGCATTAATTTCCGAGAATCATACTATAAAAAATAGTCTTTCCAACAATATTATATATAGTATGATGATGATAGGTCTGCAGTATGCAGGGACTAGGGGTTGCTGCCAAGTGCTGCCTTGTAATGTCCTTGATATTTGCACTTTGATTGTATTAATGTAATAGACAATTGAGTTTGTACTAGGTGTTTCAGATAAGCAGTAGTAGTTACTCTGAGTAACATAATTTATCGAAGTGTTTGTCTTTGAAATAGATGCCACAAATTCTGTGAGTAGTCCAACTTGTGAAAAGCCACCTCCACCACCATCAGAATGGTACCATGCACATCCTTATTATGTTGATGACTTTTACGTTCAAACTTTTCGAATGTAAATTAGTCATTCTGCGAACTAACAGGTTAGAGGATACGCTTATTGATCTTTACTTATCTGGCTACAAGAATATAGCAGTTGGTGAAGCTGATGCAGTGACAGTGCCACTGGAAACAGATGAGAGTTATAACTCGGTAGCAGCTGATGGTCTGTACACAACTTCTATAGTTTTTTGTTATTTGATTAACTAATACAGATGGTAAATGAATTTGTTTCCTGAATGTATAGCGTACAGCAAAACCTATGATGTGGAAGGTGATTGGATCCGAAACCAAGTGGGTGAAAATGGCTTAGCTGATGAGAAAAGTACTGTAGATGAAGGTATAGCTTATAGCAATACTTACGAACTGGAAGAGGGTGAGTGGATTCCGGACATGGAGGATGAATGTGACATAGATGATAGAAGTAATATAAATGAAGGTATTAACCACTGATTTGCATGCTCGTCTGCATCATCTGCATAATCATCTGAAAAGCAACAATAAATATTGTATTAAATGGGCTGAGTTGAACAAGGCTTTGCTATTGAAAAATCCCAAGTCTAACTTGCTATTTGTCAGACTTATTTAAGGCCTAGTTTGGTCAATTAACCAGTTTAAAGGCTGATTTCTCAATTAAGTGTGTTGAGATAGACTTGACCTATCTTTACAGGTATGTTGTTGGATGAAGAGAAATGGCGAGCTCAATATGGTCAAGTTACTGAATCAGTGAAAGAGTTGGTTTCAGATGTTCCAATAGTGGACTTGTGGGATTGGGAAATGGTTATGGGATCCAAAAGAGATGGAAAAGATAAAGTGACAAGGTTGGTTGGAAGATTGGTGAAACCATATGCAAAACAACATCCATCTATCCCTTCTGGTGGAGGAAAATTAAGATCTGCTCCCATCTGTGAAACACATCTTGATCTGGTACGAGTTAAAACAGGTTTGCATTTTACTCTTGTAGTTGTTAGTACTTATAGTACTTCATGTCATGAGATGTAACTATTATAAAAGTGGTAATAGAGATTTAATCATATGTAATACTTTCTTGCTTGTAAATCTTGCCTACAGAACCTGTCATAAATTTCATTTTGAAATCATAGAGGAGTGAGTAATTTTAAAATGAAGCACTACTGGAATTTTCAGTAAAATGGTAGTGCTATAAGTACTCCCTGTACTAAATACGATTGCTCATCATGTTCTTTTTATCAGGACAAGTGTACAGATTGCGAAATCCTAGTGCAAAATACGTGGCTTCATTATCAACTTATGATTCTTCCAATCCAACAAAACATTGGGATTTTCCCCAGATAACACCTAATCGAAAAATTATTCATCCCTCGAACTCCAGTGAAACCTCTGCTTCAGTTTTGGATGAAATCACTGTAGAGAAGGATTTGTCTGCGTTGCCAACTCAGCCCTCTGCTTCTAAGGTGTGTAATCTGATGCAGAAATCATACACATAGCTGCATTTTCTTTATCTTATAATAAATAAATGGATGCCCTACTTCTTGAGAAAGCACGTAGGATGACAGAAGTAGTATATGTAAAAAGTGACTGCTATGGCTTATAAACTTTTCCTTTCTCATGACTGCATGAAAAATCTTCAGTAAGAGTTGTGGGTTAGGGAAGTTGAAGGGATCAAATGCGGGTAGAGAGAATAGAACAACATAGAGAGACGGGCTCTAAGCTTGTCTTTTCCTTCTCCCATGATCATCCTTTGTATAGAACAGTTGACCACAATTAAGGATATCTCCAGAATCTGTTAACCTTCAGCTAAGTTTTTGTTTGCGCTGCCAGCAAATAAAACATCAATACAGAGATAGGGCTGCTGAAAGAAGAATATTGCATGGTGGCTTCGGCATGGGTCCAGGACAGAAGAATGTGCCAGATAATACGCCGACTTCACCCAATGATGGTTGTCCTCAAGAAGCTGCATCAGAGGCCTTGGAGATGTCATTTGGAGCAGGTAGTTATGCCAGAAAACTTCTAAAAAACATGGGTTGGAAAGAGGTATCTTCATACTTATTATCAATTTTTTTTTTTTTGAAGTCTTCAGAATTTTTAATATAATTACAGTTTTCCCTATGCCACAAACTTATAGCTCAAATGGCACCAAGCATGAGGAAGACGGTGTAATTGAATTTGATAATATAGAAGGTCTCATCCTATGGGTTTCCAATGAGCCGCACAACCCCCTATGCAAAAATAAAAGTTTAATTTTCATACACCCACAGGAAAAATATTTCCATAAAATAATCGTACTACTACTTGTTTAGGAACCATTCTCATCACACCTTTAAGCCATGAATAACAACGCCGAGTCCTATCACATATTTGTCGAATGGTTCGAGTTTATGCACGTTTATTTTTACAAGAAATTACGACCATTGTAGAATAACTGTTTTCTGTTTTGTATGATTGGTGCAGGGGGAAGGGCTTGGAAGTTCTACGAAGGGCATGGTGGAGCCTATTCAACCAGTTGGAAATGTTGGCACTGCAGGTTTGGGATGGTCGCGTTGAAACGGGCTCCCATGCTTAGCGTCGGTTATAGGGTCTAAAGAGAGCTATTTAGTGTCCATATCTTCAAATTTTATTTTGAAAGCTTACTTTTAAAAATACAAACCCAACTCCTTTGTAAACGCGTAATACCGTAAGTATTGAAATGTAGTGTACCATCTTCAACTACGAGGACTATATTTCCATTCAAAGCAGAAATATCCACACCGCTATAATATACAGTAGTAAAAAATAATTTTGTTTACTACAAAAAAAATTGTCATGTCAAGGTAGTTTGCAACATCCCAGCACTAGTGTCATTGTTGTCATTTCTGTTAATGCTGCATCTAACCTTCCATTCTCCAAGGTTTATTGAAGCTCGTGTTTTAGTCCTGATCCTTCTCCTCAAGTTTATCTTGTAACATCAAAACCTGCAATGAATCCACTTATACTTTGATTGTTTCAACATATTTACTGTTTATGAGGATGGAAGAGTGTTGATGTTTGTATCCACTAATTTGAGGAGAAAGATGAGGACAAATTTAAGAGAGTAGGGAAGAAGGGTTGCGTGTACATGAGGAGAAAAATGATAAAAGAAAGGGGAGGGAGAGTGAAGTTATACTCTTCTCCTTCTTTTAGAACCCATCAATAGTATAAGATTGCAACGTTCACGTGGTTCTGTGTATGCATGCAGTGATCTGAGAATCGTTTTAGAAGTTGGATGTATCTCTTTCATATAAGGAATCGTTACAATTAATCATAGTTCTCATATATAATTACAGTTATTTCTTTGTCTCAGCAAATGAGAGTGTCATTGAATATATCAGAGGGGTTTGTTGAGGTGAGTTAGGTGGTTCCTCTATAAGAGGTGAGTTGGTTGAGGTTGATTTGGTGCGAGAGATGCATTAATGGTAGTGTTTGGTTGAGGAATTGATTAAGAGAGGTGGAAATAATCACATAAAATTGATAATCGCATGTTTGAATTGATAGAGAATTTATTTTGACTTCTTTTGAACACATGCATGGAAAATCGATTCTCGCATGTTTGAATTAATGGAGAATTGATTTTCCTTTTTTTTAAACTTATGGAGAATTGATTTTTTATGGGAGCATAATCGTTTATCGATTCTTTTACAGGTAGGGAATTGATTCTTTGAAATTGGATATTATTTTTAATATTTGTTTATCGTACCTTAACACAAAGACATTCTTATATAATGAGGTAAAGTCTTAAATCATGCAAACTGATGAATGCATTTAAAATCTCTTATTTTTCATGCCATAATTTTAGATCAATAGATTCTACTGGTTTCTACAAACAACAACAAATAAGTTAGAAAAACTTATCCAATGATATTCAATTTATACTTACGTGACCAATATTTCTAAACATATATATCTAAGTGGGAAAAAGCATGATTATTTTACAACAAGATGAAAACAATTTTAGATAGTCTTTTTTTTTTTTTTTTTGAATTCTTTGCACTGATAGACTTATTATAATTAAGTGTCATATTGCTACTACCTTGTAAAAAATCTAAATTTTCATTTTTTAAATCTGAACCATGTGTATGTGATTTCACCGAAGTAGTATGGGAGAATCGATTCTCACCAATTGAGAATCAATTCTAATTCAACAAAAATCGGATTTTGAATATTTTAAAGAATAATATATTTATTAGTTTTACTTATATTTTTCACTAAATATAAAGAAAAAAACTACAAAACACCTATATTTAATTATTATTATTATAAATAATAAAATATATTTATTATATATAGTATTAATATTAATAAGAATATTATTTATTAGTGTATTCATAGATAAAAATTAATAATTTATAATTATCAATTATTTAAAATATTATATAATATATAAATATTTGATATAAATTTATAAGTTAATTGTAAAATATAATAGAATTTAAAATTTTAGTGCAGAAAATATGTAAATAGATAATACTAATAATATTATAAATATTGATTTTAATTTTAGAAAAAAATTAAAATATTATATAATATATAAATATTTGATATAAATTTATAAGTTAATTGTAAAATATAATAGAATTTAAAATTTTAGTGAAGAAAATATGTAAATTAGATAATACTAATAATATTATAAATATTGATTTTAATTTTAGAAAAAAATATTAGTAATATAATAATATTAATAATATCATTGTTGGTGTATTAGTATATGACAATAATAAAAAAGTAAGAATCTAAATTTATTATTTTTATAATGTATTTAATTTTATATTTATTTATCTTAAAATAAGAATCTTCCATGTTTCTTTTTAAAATGTATCATTTTCTACATCAAATCATACCAATCCAAACACAGGCGTTGGATATCCAAACATCAATTTGCATGTATTCACACCAACGGTACTTGTGACTATTCTTCCTAAATATCATGTTAGGATAATTTGGCAAATTTTCAACGCATTTATTCAGAGTAAGGTATCACTACGCAGAATCACGCAATCACCAAGTTTTTGGCTATGATGAATTTGCACCAAGTTTTTAGCTATAATGAATTTTCAACCATGAACATTCACAATAAATTTTGAATGAGCTAAAATAAATGAAGATATAATAAAATTTAAGGAATACGCACGTTTTTTTTTTCATATGCAAGAGGACCGAAAGTAAGATTAACATCTAGTCGAAATTCATATTTTATTAATAAATTTTACAATATCATATATATATATATATATATATATATATATATATATATATATATATAAGTTTAAATTTAAAGATTTAATCACAATTAATCAAATTTAATAAAATAATATTTTTATAATATAACAAATATATAATAAATTTTCATTAAGAATTTTCTTTTATAAAAAAATAATAAAAATTATTGTTACTATAACAATAAATTACAATAAAAATAAAAAATAAAAAATATATTAAAATACATAAAATAGATAATTGTTAAAATAAAATATAAAATATAATATAATAACTATTATTTAAAATTTATATTATATTTTTTATAAAAAAATTGAACTCATTTTTATTTTACTTTTTATTATAATCGGTTTGACTTAAATATCATATTAGTTTTTTTGGTTATATCATTTTTGTTCTGATTTTTTTTTCAATTTAATTAAGATCTGTTTATTTGACAATAATGGATAAATTCTTAAATTGATTTCTTATTGAATTGATTGAATTGGTCAGTCCAATTCGATTTAATATATATATATATATATATATATATATATATATATATATATATAATTTTTTAATAAAAGAATTTAGGGAAGATGATTATTTAGAGTGCGTTATGTTTTCAGCTTCCACCACTCTATAAATGATTGGAAATAAAAAGTATTACGTTATAATTTATTTATAGCTAAAAATAATTACATCTAATAATTAAAAAAAAGTTTAAGAACATCTTAAATTAAACTAAAAAATCTCTAATTTAAGCCTTTCTCAACAACTTCATTATTTCTAACCGGTTTTTCTTTATTGCTTCAGTGAGATCTCATTTGTTGTTTCCACCATCTATTCTTTCTTATATTCTTTCATTGCGCTCGTCTATTAGTTTCTTTGCATGTGCCTACATCATAAAATAATAAAAAAAAACAAAGATAGTTATTTGCAATAGTTGAAAAATGTTGCAGCAAACGTAGAAGTAAGGATGTATAGCTTTTATATCCATGTCAATGACATAATTGACAATTACATCACAATCCTACCTTTTCCTTTATTGTTTGGTTTTGGTTTTGGTTTTGGTTTTGGAAAGGTACGGGAGTCAACAACCCCTATTCTTTTTCATTGTCTCAACATTTGATGTCTCGTCAACAACACCCAGATGAGAAAGCCCTGGAAGTTGATGCAACTAAAACCCCAAAATATGTTTCATTCATGTCCTAATGGTCAGTTTCATCTTAAGGTTGATGAATAAAGGTTTTCTTACAATTTGTTGCATTGTAACCATGATATTTATTTAATATGTTTCTTTTCTAATAATTTATCTGTCGTTATAAGAATCTCCTGTACATGTGTTTATTCTTGAAAATAGTAAAATAAAGTTCTCATAATATCACATCATTATTAAATAATTTTTATTTCATTTTATTTTAATATTAAGAATTTTAAACAACTCTAAATAATTCATTATATTATATATATATTTTTTATATATTATTTTAATTTTTTTATAAAAATAAATATATTCATTAAATAATTAATTATTTTAATTAATAATACACTATCATATTTTAATATAAAAATAATATAAATATATAATATTTAAATAAATATAATGAAAATCAAATAACATAAAATTAATTTTCATTGTGCTCTCATCCAAATTTTTACCAAATATGTTATACTAAATCTACTTGAAGTTAATAGTGAATATTTTTATCTTGAACCGCTGCTCTTCTTTAAAAATATGAAGATATAAACTAGGATACGTACTTGAAGATATATCAATAGTTGACATGTCATTTTTTTAATATTATAATCAATATGATTTTGATAAGTGTGTCGTTCATCCTCAACAACAATATTGTGTAATATGATACATGTATAAATTATGTTCTTCAATGTATGAATATCCCAACAATATGTCGGACCACGTATAATTGCAAATCGAGATTGAAGGACTCTAAATATACGTTCAACATCCTTTCTTGTTGACTCTTTTTCACAAATGTGGAAAAATCTGGATAAATACCATATGCTAAGTTTTATCTCATATCATATTTCGCTTCATTCACAGTGTAGTGTACTGCAGATACAAAACCTAACATAATTTCATTAAACACATTAGATGCATTTAACACAGTAAAATCATTATTTGACGTTGCGATACAAAAAAATGCATGTCAAATCCACAAGTCTTGTGATGTCATAACTTTGAGAATGATTGTCGGGTTAGCATGATCACCTCGACAAAATTGACCTTCCATGCAATTGAACAATTTTTTCATTCCCAATGCATACAATCAATTGATCATAACGTACCTGGAAAGCTACATGTGACTCCCATTTGTAGTAATCAATCAATGTCTTTGTTATTACACCTCCTTAAATACTCATTTCCAAATAGTGCACAAATGTCCAATACAAATCATTTTAAGCATCTACTACAATGCTTTCAACAATTCGAATATATTAATCCACACTATCAACAGGTGAGTCATAAGCCAATATGCGAATAATAGCAATGCACTTTTGCAAAGGTGATAGGTCTCTTCTTCGTGTTGCATATAACCTCAGTGTAAAATAATCATCATGATTGCCAAGGGCTTCCACAATTTTGACAAAAACCTCCCTTCTCATACGGAACCTTCTTCGAAATTAAGATTCTGTATATACTAGATTTTCAACAAAATAATCATTGAACAATTGATGATGACATTCTTCATGATTTCGATGAACTACCTTTTTTTTGTGACCACCATTATTGTCGACTTATTGTTGGTACTCAAGTAATAACTGCATGATTTCTTCATCATGGTTATCTTCGAGTTCTTCATCTATTATTTGATCCAAAAATGCATTTAAATCAATGTTTTCAAATGTCATTGTATGGATAATTAAAGTGTTTAAAACTTGAGACAGTGCATGGCATTTCATAACTATATATAAATTCATAATAACTAGTTTTACAACAACTAGTTTTCACAACAACTAGTTTTCACAATGACTAATTTTCACGATAACTACTTTTCATTTCATAATGACTAATACATTTTTCAAAAAAATACAATTAATTATCATAATGACTAATATATTTAAAATCCTCATTTTTGCCTAAAAAAGTTACAATATTTTTCATGATCTTCACATTACTTCTCAAAAATGTTAGTTGTGTCCTTCATGAGAATTTCATACTCCAAATGCATTTTTTGTGACATCTTTAACTCAATCAATTCATTAAACTTTGTATTTTTTTCTTTATTGCATTTTCTATGTCAGATAAATCAATATGGGAAGCACTTGCACTGGCTTTTCCTTTGCTCTTTCTCTTGGTTGCCTTTTGTCCTATGGGGTGAGATATTAGTGATGTTATGTCACTTTTTTCAACTTTGTGCGGTGTCTCTAGGTTAGAAGATGATGAGTATGCACCTAAAGTAAAAATATTGCATCTTTTTAAAGAATCGTCCATAAATGTTGATTGTCATTCTATTAAAAACAACTAAGCATGTTTATATTCAATTTTTTTTCCCTTTCAAATCTTTTGGGAAAATCTTATGTGCGAATGACATAACATCTTTCTTGGTCCAACCATTTTTTTTATCGGTAGCTTGTTTGTAGCATGCATTACATTTTTTAACTACGGGTGAAATTTACTCCATTGAGATTTTAATTGACTCATTGACCTTTTTGTGAAAATGCTATGTTCATCGTCATTGTTGTATGCTTCTTTGATATGCTCCCAATATTAGGTTAATGACGGATTAACTCCAACAATTGGATCTTTCAACATATTCAATCATGATTGAATTAGAATCATATCCTCTAGTATTGAGAATGTTACATGATGTTTCCTCTGAGACATATTTTCACCATTTTTGCAAGTTGGATATTATCGAGTCCGACCGAAGAATAAAGATCTATGTTGGATGAAGGAGGAGTGTTACTCATATTTGATGTCATCGAGACGTAGTGGAAACATAAAAAATGATAGTGGATAAATATAATTTTAAAATTTTTGATAATTTTCACTTGTAAAAGTTGAATAATTTTGCAATAAATTTTAATAATGTTGAAAATACAAGGATATAATGACTAAAGATTTTGATGATGATTCAAGAACAAAAGAGTTCAAGATTAGAAGACTTATATTCAGTTGAAATTGCTTATAATAACTCTGTTTTGTCTTCTTAAGTCTATAAAAATAGAGTATGTAAAAATAGAGTCCATGATAGCCAACACTTGTCTGTCCACAAAAGCTTCATTTTTATCAGGGACACACTGGAATAATCAATTATTGCTGATGATAATCGATTATCCTGTTTAAACTTCAAGTTTTCTGGAAGTCACACTGGAATAATCGATTATCACCTGTTGATAATTGATTATCTCTGGCTGTTAAGGGTCAAAATTCGAAATTAGTTCTGTGATAATTGATTATCCTGTGTAAAACCGATTTTCCTATATCTGGCTCTGTGATAATCGATTATCACTTATAATAATTGATTGTTTGTGTCAGTTATAAATTTGAATTTTGAATTTTGACCTAATTTTCGAAAATCCCCAAAATTGAAAACCCTAAAACTCTATTTAAAGAACTCTTATGCTCTTTACTAGATGACAAACCTTTTTCATACTCAGAAAAGTTAAGAGTTGTGATTGCTGGGAGAAATTTGAGTAGGAAAGAAAAAGGGTTTGAAAACCTAGTGTGGGCTAGAAGCGATAAGAATCATTGAGTAGGATTCTCAGTGGATTGAGTGTTGTGTCGTCTCTAAGAAATTTGTCTTCATCCTTTGTGATTTCAAAGGAGGTGTTCATCTCTTGTGTGACTCAAGAGAGGTGTTTTCTAATCCTTTTCTATTCGTACTCTATTGATTTCAAAACTATTATTTTAGTGACTGAGTTAATCCTCTTTTAGAGTGATTAACAATTGGATGTAGGGTCTTTTGATCTGAACCAGTATAAATTACTTGTGTAATCTTCTTCCCTTATCTCCTTACTTTTCAAGAACTCTATTGTATTATTGTTTAATCGGTAAAATCTTGTGAAAATTTTTTAAAGGGATAATTTTTTATAAGAAATCAATTCACCCCCCCCCCTCTTGGTTTTTGTCTTCATGCAAACATTTCGCTGCGTAATACCAACAAGTGGTATCAGAGCTTGCTTTGATAGTTTTTCAAATTTTTGAAAATGGTTGGACAAAACCAAACTTTTGCTGAGGATGCCTCTATTAACAGACCCACACCTTTTGCTGGTCAAAATTATCCTTTTTGGAAAGTTAGGATGCAAATATTTTTAGAGTCTGTTGACAGGGGTCTTTGGGAAGTTGTTGTAAATGGTCCTTTTATTTCTAAAATGATTGTAAATGAAGTAGAGGAACCAAAATCATTTTCTAGATGGACTATTGAAGAAAATAGAAAGGTCCAATATGATGTTAGGGCTAGAAACATTATTTCATCTGCTTTGACCCTTAATGAATTTTACAGGATATCAGTTTGTAAAAGTGCTCAGGAGATGTGAGAAATACTAAGAGTGACTCATGAAGGAACCGACAATGTGAAAAGAGCAAGAAAGAACTCCTTAATTCAAGAATAAGAAATGTTTAGAATGCAACAAGGAGAAACAATTTTTGACATCAAAAAACGTTTCACACACATTGTCAACCACCTCTCAGGCTTGGTAAGAATTTTGATACTTACGAATTAAATGTTAAAATTATAAAATATTTAGACAAGAAATGGTAACCCAAGGTGAGTGCCATCACAGAGTCACAAAACCTTACAACTATGACAATGACGACTCTCTTTGGAAAATTGAGAGAGCACGAACTTGAATTAGGAAGGCTAAATGATGAGGAAGGCCAAAATAACAAGAGAAACTTAGCTTTTAAGACTGAGGTCTCAAAAAGCAAGAATAAGAAGGAAGAAGAAGATTATGAAAATGAAGATGAGAACTTGAGTCTCATGATCAAGAAGTTCACAAAGTTCATGAAATCAAAAGGAAAGCATCCCTTCAAAAGCAAGGGGAAAGAAAAAGAAGAATTTTCACCAAACTTCAAATGTTATGGATGTGGTGAAACAGGGCATGTGATGTTAGAAAAAGAGGCTGAGATCAAGAGGGGGGGTGAATTGATCTTTGAAATATTTTCGCAATTAACAGATTATCAATTTTAAAGATTAAGAAATCTGATCAATTCTTGAATCATACACAGCAAGCAATAAAAAATAAATGCAGTCACAAAGTTAAAGAAGAGAAAGGTTTAGAAAGATATCACCAGGGTTTATACTTGGTTCACCCAATCCCAGGGCTACGTCCAGTCTCCAGCCAAATTCCAGTTGGGTTCCACTAGATTGAATGTTTTACAGATTACAACCTTAACCTTACACTCAATCTAACACAAGAACCACAATTCCAGTTCCTGCACCTAACCTTTCACCAAGAACCAAATTCCAGTTCTTGACAACCTCTACAACCAAATTCCAGATGCAGAGAAACCAGTGCCCACAATTCCAGGCACCAACAATACAGAAAAGAATGTAAAGAAACAAAAAGAAGAAACTAAAACACTCAGACTAGTTTTATGCAATTCTGCAATAAGTGTTTCTTCTCCTAAGAAATGCAATTTTGCCTCAAGAAAGAACTTTGATGAACTTCACAAAAACAAGCGTGATTCTTTCTTGAAAGTAGCACTTTTGATTTCCTGTTGATTGCTAAAAGTTGTGTAAAAGTTATGTAAAAGATATGTTTAAAAAGGTTCAAGCAATCTGTTTATATAGAAGATTTTTCAAAACTGCTGGTTTAATTAATCTGTTAAAATAATCTTTTAATCTGTTAAAAGACTTGTTTTAATCTGTTAAATCTTCTTTTAATCCATTAAAACATTCTTGATTATTTTCCAGATTTTTTTTAACTGATACGACAACGTTTATATCAATTAAAACTCTTTTAAAAAAATCTTCTAATCTGTTTAAATCGATTGTTTCGACTTTTAATCGATTAAAATACTGCAAAATTTTTTTATAAACTTTTTCAAGTGATTTTAACTGATAAAAATACGTTTTAATCAATTGAAACGTTTAGTACAAATTTTCCAATTTGTTTTAATCGATTGAAACGCGTTTTAATCGATTGAAATAATTCGATCGATCATAACTAAATTTTGATCGATCATATCTGATTCTGATCGGTCATAATCGCATTCTGATCGGTCATACAGTATACCAAATGAAATTAATCGATTAAAACGAAGTTTGTATCGATTAAAATACTGCCAAAACACTTCTCTGAACATTTTAAGTGATTTTAATCTGTTGAATATAGAAGAAATAGAGTTTGGGATTAATCTCCCTTGTGTATAAATCACACATAGGGTAGTCTATTTATAGTAGAGAGATACAACTAAAAGAGTAACTGAAAGTAACAGAATAAACAGAAGATATTGTTTGATATTATGGTTAATATCTAACAATATCTTAATAATATTAAATAATATCTAAACAATATCTAACACTCCCCCTCAAGCTGGAGCATACAAATCGTATGTACCAAGCTTGTTACAAATATAATCAATTCTAGGACCCCGTAAAGATTTAGTAAAAATATCTGCTAACTGATCACTTGTGTTAACAAACTCGGTCTTGATGTCTCCGAGACATAATCTTTTCTCGAATGAAATGACGAGTCAATCTCAATGTGTTTGGTCCTTTCATGAAAGACGAGGATTAGAACTAATATGAAGAGCGAGCTCGATTGTCACACACAAGTGACATTTGAGTGACATCTCCAAACTGTAACTCTCTAAGCAATTGCTTGAGCCAAACAAGTTCACAAGCAGCTGAGGCCATAGCTCTATATTCTGCTTCTACACTAGATCTTGTCACAACATTCTGTTTCTTACTTTTCCATGAGACCAAGTTACCACCAATGGAGACACAATATCCAGATGTAGATCTTCTATCAGAAGGAGATCCTGCCTAATCGAGCATCTCGAGTAACAAACAACTCTTGTATGGTTATTAGAATCATATAACAATCCTTTTCCAGGAGATCCTTTAATATACTTTAAGATACGAATGATCTGCATTCCAATGATCTTCACATGGGGAATTAAGAAATTGGCTTACCACACTTGACTGCAAAGGAAATGTCGGGACGAGTAACTGTAAGAAATTCAATTTTCCAACCAATCTTCTATACTGCTCAGGATCAGGTATAAGCTCCCCCTGATTTGGTAAAAGTTTAGTATTGGGATCCATGGGCGTATCAACAGACTTTGAATTCATCAACCCAGTTTCCTCTAAAATATCCATGGCATACTTCCTCTGAGATATAACAATACCATCATTGGATTGTGCCACCTCAATACCCAAGAAATATCTAAGTTTGCCAAGATCTTTGGTCTGAAAATGGTGACAGAGATGTTGTTTCAACTGAGAGATGCCATGGTTGTCACTACCTGTAAGAACGATGTCATCAACATATACTATCAAGTAAACACATCCAGCACTTCAGTGTCGATAAAAGATAGAGTGATCTGCTTCACACCGAGTCATACCAAATTGTTGAACAACCTTGCTAAACTTTCCAAACCAGGCCCTAGGAGACTGTTTTAGGCCATATAGGGATTTGCGAAGACGACATACCATCCCAGAAGACTCCCCCTGAGCAACAAACCCAGGAGGTTGCTCCATATAGATTTCTTCTTGCAAATCACCATTGAGGAAAGCATTTTTAACATCTAGTTGATAAAGAGGCCAATGTTGAAGAGCGGCCATGGCAATAAATAAATGAACAGAAGTCATCTTTGCCACAGGGGAAAAGGTATCTCCATAATCCAACCCAAAAATTTATACACCTCAACAAAATGGTGTAGCTGAACGTAAAAATAGACATCTTATTGAAACAACTCGCACACTTTTAATTCATGGAGATGTTCCTCAACATTTTTGGGGTGATGCTCTTCTTACTGCATGTTATCTCATTAATCGCATGCCTTCTTCGGTTTTAGATAATAAAATACCTCATTCCATTTTATTCCCTCATGAACCACTTCATCCTTTACCTCTGAAAGTTTTCGGGTCTACATGTTTTGTTCATAATTTTAGTTCTGGTCTGGACAAGCTTTCTCCTAGATCACATAAATGTGTTTTCTTAGGGTTTACAAGATCACAAAAAGGATACAAATGTTTTTCTCCTTCTCTTAACCGTTATTTTGTGTCAAAAGATGTCACCTTTGATGAGTTGTCTCTTTATTTTAAAAGTCAAACTTCACCTCTGTCTCCATCCAATCTTGTCAACACTCCTAATACATTTAATGTTCCTGTTGTTTGTGACCCTCTAATTGTGTCTTCTTCACCATTAGTTCCTGCTCCGCAGTTAGCTTCTTCTCCACTGCCTCTTCAGATTTATAGTTCTCGAAGCCATGAATTGTTTAAAAGAATGAGAAAGATATTCACGACCATTATCACTGCGCAAAACTCTAATAGAAACACCGAACTGAGTTTGAATTTCATTGAAAAAAGTTTGAAAGATATGAAATAATTCAGAACGATTTTTCATCAAAAATAACCAAGTGCATCTGGAATAATCATCAATGAAAGTAACAAAGTATTGAAAACCTAAAGTAGACTTAACGCGGCTAGGTCCCCAAATGTCAGAGTGAACCACGGCAAAAGGGGACAAAGCATCACGTGTGACACTACGAGGAAAGGAAGTACGACTATGCTTGCCTAATTGACACGACTCACATGTCAAACTAGACAATTTAGATAAGGCAGGGACAAGTTGTTGTAACTTGGCAAGACTTGGATGACCTAACTGAGCATGGAGAAGAGAGGGAGACTCTATAACTGCACCAACATGTGTAAAGGGACGAAGATGATAAAGACCATGAGACTCACATCCTGTGCCAATCACTCGTTTCGAACTCCGGTCTCGTAAACACACAGAATTGTTGGTAAAAGAAACAACACAATTAAGAGAACGAGTTAGACGACTGATGGATAACAGGTTAAAAGGAGACCCAGGGACATAAAGAACATTATCAATAGTTAAAGAAGGGAAAAGTTTAACGGTTCCAACACCATGAGATGATACTCTAGAGCCATCGGCTAGTGTAACAAAAGGTAAGGGATCGGGAGAGGATAAAGAGGAGAACAAAGATTTGTTACCGAGTAATATGATCGGTGGCTCCTGAATCAAAAACCCAAGGACCAGAAGAAGATTGGGTCAGACCAGTAAAAGATGTACCTGTGTGTGCGACAGACACAGTGGAACTAGAAGACGGTTGATCCTTATACCATTTGAGAAATTTGTTGAACATAGCAGGTGTGTCTGATGAAATAGAAGAAGGAGGATCCTTAGCAGATAAAGGTGGGGAAAAATCAGTCTGAGCAACTGCAGTAGATCGAGTAGGACGACCATGTAATGCATAACACTTGTCAATCTTGTGACCTAGTTTGCCACAATGTTCACACTCATGTAATGCATAACACTGGTCAATCTTGTGACCTAGCTTGCCACAATGTTCACACTTAGGACGCCCTTTTCCCTGTTTGCGAGGGCGAGTTCGATCATCACGGTGAGATACCAATGCAGAGGAATCATTAACAGAAGCAGGTGTGTCAGGGTTGAGTTTTGTTGGTATACGCAAAAGAGTGGAGCAGGTCGATGTCAAGGTGGGGACAACCGGAGAACCCAAAATCTGATCACGAATATGTGAATATTGATCAGCAAGTCCGTGTAATGCCACTAGCATGAAGAACTTTGATCGTTGTCCTATCTCGGTGGCAGGGTCGGGGGAAGGAGGCAATAACTCATTGAACTCATGAAAAAGAGCATGAATTTTGCCCATATAATCAGTCATAGAATCTTGATGTTTAGAGGCAATAACATCTACAAATTTAGAACAGACATCATAGAGACGCTGAGTATCATTGGTGTATAATAACTTGGCATGTTCCCAGATTTTGGCACATGTTTCGTAGGAACGAAAAATTTGTTTTAACGAAGGATCAAGAGTACCCTTGAGAACCACGCATAATTGAGCATCAATGGTGTCCCAACGGTCTTCCTTATCAGGAATGAGAGTAGGTGCTTTTGGGGCAAGATGATCAAGATACTTCTGACTCTTAAGCCATAATCTGACATCTGATGACCATGTGGCATAATTAGGGCCAGTTAACTTGTCAATGGATAAGTGCACATTAACATAGTTAGTGTAGATGGAAGGATCGGACGCAGATCTGACGAGATTGGAAGTACTAAAAGGAGCGGAAGAACTCATAAAGGGCGGAGGCGATAGTGACAACGGCGTGAACCGAGTACACCGGGTAAGTTCCCGGGAAAGAGAGGTGGGTCACTAATGGACACGCTTAAATACCAAGTCTTTCCTTGTCGAACTTTCCTAGACATGCACTTTCACACTACCAAATAACCGACAGCGATAGCGCGGTGGTGACGGCTTCAATAGTGGTCAAAGGCGAAAAAAATTCAAAATAACCTTAAGCTCTGGATACCATGTTGAATATAGAAGAAATAGAGTTTGGGATTAATCTCCCTTGTGTATAAATCACACATAGGGTAGTCTATTTATAGTAGAGAGATACAACTAAAAGAGTAACTGAAAGTAACAGAATAAACAGAAGATATTGTTTGATATTATGGTTAATATCTAACAATATCTTAACAATATTAAATAATATCTAAACAATATCTAACATAATCGATTATTTCAAAGCTGTATCAGTTAAAATACTGACAGAAGGTTTTCAAAACTTTCTTTAATGAAAACAATCGGTTATTTTGAAGTTATATCAGTTGAAAACTTGTTATAGAAGTGTGAAGAACATTTTAGTTGATAAACCACATATACTATCAGTTAAAATAGTTGATTAAAAATTCTTTTGTCAAAATGTTTTGTTTTTAACGGTTAAAACATTTTTAGGGGCAATTGCAAAATCTTTTTAAGTGAAGAAACCACATGCAGCAGAAAGATAAAATGGTTATACCTAAGCAGAGCTGCAGACAAACTAATCCTCTACTCTTTTATCTTAAGTGACCTTTGACTGCCACAAAGTTGCCTTTGACTTCATTCTTGACTTCATCAAATCAACAAGATCTTTGCCAGAGTATTTCAATAAGATCTTCATCACTTTCTGTCTCCCCCTATTTGATGAAGACAAACACCACTTTGAATAATAACTTTGCAAAAGAAGTCACTTGATAAAATAGATTAGTGAGTAATCAACATTTAATCATTTTCCTATTTCTCCCCCTAAATTTCTGCTTCCCTCAACTACATAATTATTATTTATCCCTCTAAATTGATAAAAAATTAAGGCAATTATTTCTCCCCCTTTTGACTTCATCAAAAATAGGGAACAGAGAGAAAAAAATATATGACATGTATTAAGTTTTAGATTTTTGAAAAATAGAAAACAAATTGGGTACGATACTTTTACTAATGTAAAGATTAATCAAAGTTGATTCAAACTTATCTTCATTAACACGTTTGTAATGAATACAATTAACACGTGTAAAGATAAGGGAATCACGCTTTAGTAGCATGTTACAAGAACAGTCATTAACTAAAGCCTTTAATTTTTCTTCCCAGAGTAAAAATCGATTAAAAACAGGACAAAATTGATTAAAAATTTCTTGTTAATGGTTTTAATCGATTGAAATAAAAGTTTAATCGATTAAAATAGTGAAGGAATTCAAAAGTTTGAAACATAAGTTCATTTAATCGATTAATTCGACATTTAATCGATTAAAATAGTAAGAAAAATGATGTATAAATTCTTTTAATCGATTTAAAAGATTTTTTTATTGATTAAAACAACCAGTTTTGAAAACTAAGTAATGTTTGATGCATCTAAAATGCCAATTTATCATGCCTAATCCAGTGTAAATTTTGTAAAACCGATCATTTAGAAAGATGTTTTACAATAATATCAACTACATCGATTAAATTTTAATCAATAGATCCATCAAAATTAGAATAAAATCTTATTTAGCTAATTTAACTGATGTAAACTAGTTTATATGTTGTGAAAGTGTTTCCTTTAATCGATTAAATCCATTTTGTATCAGCTAAAAATATCAGGGATCTATGTTAAATTCCATCTAGGCTAGTTTGATTCGATTTAAAACCTACATTATATTAATCAAAGCTAAAAAGATTGTACCGGTATACAACCGAGAAAATATTACGAACCAGAAATTGAAATTAGCATCAAAAGAAATAAAACATAAAAGAAAGATAAGAAGGGACCCTTTTTATCCACAAATTCAATCATCCCGGTTTCCTTGGTTCAGTTGCATATCTTCCGGCTTGGTGTAGATATCGGCAATCTGGTTTCCAAGGGATGCGAATTGATTGTTTGTTTGCTTGGAAATGTTGATATGTCATCCGCATATGCTTTCTCCGATTTTCCTGCATTGCAGCCATTTGAGAAAGCATTGTTCTTTCAAATTGAGATAAAGGAGTCCCACGGTCGAGGTTGCTCCATGTAAGGAATGATTTCCATATTCTCATATGAAGCTTGACCACTGGTTGACTCAGGAACCTCTCGCAGCAGCTAGAGAGGAAGGAATTTGGCCTTGTTCATCTTCATCTTCATCTTCTCCCTCACCCTCGAGACATCCCAAGCATCAATTTTAGAGATCCATTCATCATCAACTTTTATATACCCCATTTTTCTCGGGGTAGAGTCGTCAATTTCATTTGATGCCTTGGGGGTTTCTATGCTTTCCCCGAGTAAGATCAACTTCAAAATATCTAAAGAAATTATTAAATAACATGGCATAAGACAGTTTGAAATCTGCCAACCTTTTTGCCTTTAACATGTGATCTTTAATCACATAAACCCAGTTTACCGAATATTGTTAAAAATGCAGTACATGAGGGCAAGATCTCCCTCATTAAGAATAACATGATTACTCCCTCTTGGAGTAAGCATCCATGCCACAATAAAAGCAAGTAGTCTATGTTCAAGTGCAAGTTTTCTAGCATTTAAAATTCTTACCGAATCATTTGGATCCTTAAGGCAAGACCGGAAAAGCTGAATTTTGTTGAAATCAGGAATCTCGAAATATTCCCCCTGGAAACTTTGACACCCCTATCCTTGAGGCCAGCAATTTGCTCCCAAACGAAGGAGTAATTTCCATATTAACTCCCTTTACCTGAGATCTGATTGTTGAACCATTTACCGTCAAATTTGAATAAAACACTCAAACCGGATCGAGTCGTATGTTCCCAGTAAACTCCATGAAGGTTTTTAGCTTTTGACTTTTTAGCTTTCTTCTCGGACTAGTAAATCCCTCTTCATCAAGCCATTTGTATTTGATAAAATTTGGAATAACAATCTGCTTTTCGATCGAACTTCGAAATGAAGGTGTTCATTTTTCCAATATCACCATTAAACCATGCTTCCAGATGACCACCAGGATTAGCGAGCAAATGAAGATTCCCCTTTTGCTTCTTTCTTGACTTTGATCTCCTCAACATCTTGTTGTATAGTTTAGAGAGGGTTTTTGAGACGTGAGTACAAGAAAAGAAGAGAGAATCAATTTGAACCGAAAGAGAAGAATGAGAACAATGAGCTACAAGTGAGCAAAGTGAAGATTCACGGATGTCAATTTTCGTGAATTGCGGTTAAATTTTGACAGAACTCTGCAAAATCGGCTTTAATTGTATATGTCCCCTTGACCGAAGACAGAGGCACATGATTTCGGATAGTGGGTGCATCAGCTAAACTGTTCTTGGGAAGATGTTTGACTTGGTCAAAGAATATTAAAAAGAATTATGCAGATTTTGATTACCACAAAAACTTGGGATTTTGACTCTTGATTTGCTTACCAATTTTCAATTGGATGATGTAAAAATAATTTTCAGGAACAAATTAATCGATTAATCAACTAATTAACCTATTAATTTGATCTTTAATACTAGGTTTAAAAATGCTACAGTGAAATAATCGATTAATTCATAAAGGAATCGATTAATCTTGTACTGGATGAAATTAATAAAGTGATAACAGAATTTTAATCGATTAAAACGAAAAAGAATCGATTAAATTTGATATCTTAGTGCTTTTAGTTGATATAAATCCTTTTTAATCAATTAAAATAGCTAAACTCAAATCCTGAGAACATTTTAATCGATTAATTCATATTTTAATCGATTAAAACTGTACGGACAGATTTTCTGGTATTCTCTGTAAGTTATTTTAATCGATTAATACTATTTTATATCAATTAAAACATTCAGTTTATGAAACCAGAACCTGATTTGTTGTTTTGAACACCAAGGGACTTCCAGATTTTGTTCCTGCAAAACAGATTTAGCATGTTTCTGGTACCCTTTATAATTATTGGGTCCAATCATGTTATTTGAAATGAATTTTTGGGTATCCATTTCATTCTACCTTTAGGAATAGCATATTTCTTAATTCTACAATACTTTACAGAATGACCTTTTTTCATGCAGTAAAAACATTTAATAAATGGAGATGACATAGATTTGTTATATGCAAAATAGTGTTTAAATGCTCTAGTTTTCTTTCCAATAGAAGGTGTAAAACCTATTCCACCACGATCAATAACTAATTTTTGAGAATCAAGTATCATATCAAGACTAGTTTTCCCTTGTGCAAGTTTAGATGCAGTTTTTATTAAGTATGTTAATTTTTCTTGTAATTCAGGACAGTTTTTGCAATCTTTAACATTACACATGCAATCAGAATTGTTACCTATTTCCAAATTTTCATTCTTGATTTCTTCATCAACTATTTTCTTTCCAAGAATAGTGATCTTGTTTTCTAATAAACTATTCATGCTTTTTAATCTTTTGTTTTCAGTTTCTAATCTTTTAGCTACTGCATGCATTTCATAAAAAGCATCTTATAATGAACTATAATTCATAGTAGTTGTTGAGTCAGAACTTACACTGGTTTTTGGTGAATCCGAGTTGACCATTAGACATATCTCTATTGTTTCTTCATAGGTCATTTCAAGGATCTTCCACATTTGTGCAGCAGTTTGACAATGTGCTATCCTAAAAAAATCATTTCTGTTAAGTGCAGATATGATAATATTTTTGGCAATATAATCATCTTGGATTAATTTCTTTTCACAGTCATTTAAGCTAGACCAATCTTTGTTAACGATATCAGTTTCTTGTTCAATGATATTCCAAACATTTATACTAACAGATTCAAGAAAGATCTTCATCCTAATCTTCCAAAATGGATAATCTGTTCCACAAAATAGTGGAGGTCTATTAATACAAGCACCCTCAGAAAATTTGTTTCCAGCCATGGATCGAAGAACTTGAATAACTCTCAAGAACCTCGCTCTGATGCCAATTGTTAGAAAAAGAGGCTGAGATCAAGAGGGGGGGTGAATTGATCTTTGAAATATTTTCGCAATTAACAGATTATCAATTTTAAAGATTAAGAAATCTGATCAATTCTTGAATCATACACAGCAAGCAATAAAAAATAAATGCAGTCACAAAGTTAAAGAAGAGAAAGGTTTAGAAAGATATCACCAGGGTTTATACTGGTTCACCCAATCCCAGGGCTACGTCCAGTCTCCAGCCAAATTCCAGCTGGGTTCCACTAAATTGAATGTTTTACAGATTACAACCTTAACCTTACACTCAATCTAACACAAGAACCACAATTCCAGTTCCTGCACCTAACCTTTCACCAAGAACCAAATTCCAGTTCTTGACAACCTCTACAACCAAATTCCAGCTGCAGAGAAACCAGTGCCCACAATTCCAGGCACCAACAATACAGAAAATAATGTAAAGAAACAAACAGAAGAAACTAAAACGCTCAAACCAGTTTTATGCAATTCTGCAATAAGTGTTTCTTCTCCAAAGAAATGCAATTTTGCCTCAAGAAAGAACTTTGATGAACTTCACAAAAACAAGCGTGATTCTTTCTTGAAAGTAGCACTTTTGATTGCCTGTTGATTGCTAAAAGTTGTGTAAAAGTTATGTAAAAGATATGTTTAAAAAAGTTCAAGCAATCTGTTTATATAAAAGATTTTTCAAAACTGCTGGTTTAATTAATCTGTTAAAATAATCTTTTAATCTGTTAAAAGACTTGTTTTAATCTGTTAAATCTTCTTTTAATCCATTAAAACATTCTTGATTATTTTCCAGATTTTTTTAAGCGATACGACAACGTTTATATCAATTAAAACTCTTTTAAAAAAATCTTCTAATCTGTTTAAATCGATTGTTTCGACTTTCAATCGATTAAAATACTGCAAAAAAATTTTATAAACTTTTCCAAGTGATTTTAACTGATAAAAATACGTTTTAATCGATTGAAACGTTTAGTACAAATTTTCCAATTTGTTTTAATCGATTGAAACGCGTTTTAATCGATTGAAATAATTCTGATCGGTCATAACTAAATTTTGATCGATCATATCTAATTCTGATCGGTCATAATCGCATTCTGATCGGTCATACGAGTATACCAAATGAAATTAATCGATTAAAACGAAGTTTGTATCGATTAAAATACTGCCAAAACACTTCTCTGAACATTTTAAGTGATTTTAATCGATTATTTCAAAGTTGTATCAGTTAAAATACTGACAGAAGGTTTTCAAAACTTTCTTTAATGAAAACAATCGGTTATTTTGAAGTTATATCAGTTGAAAACTTGTTATAGAAGTGTGAAGAACATTTTAGTTGATAAACCACATATACTATCAGTTAAAATAGTTGATTAAAAATTCTTTTGTCAAAATGTTTTGTTTTTAACGGTTAAAACATTTTTAGAGGCAATTGCAAAATCTTTTTAAGTGAAGAAACCACATGCAGCAGAAAGATAAAATGGTTATACCTAAGCAGAGCTGCAGACAAACTAATCCTCTACTCTTTTATCTTAAGTGACCTTTGACTGCCACAAAGTTGCCTTTAACTTCATTCTTGACTTCATCAAATCAACAAGATCTTTGCCAGAGTATTTCAATAAGATCTTCATCACTTTCATGTGAAAGCAGACTTTCCTAACAATAAAAGAACTGATGAATCAAAAAGAAGAAAATTATTTGAAAAGAAAGCTTACATTGCGTGGGAGGATAGTGACTCTAGTTCAAAGTCAAGTGATTCCGATGTTGAAGCAAACCTTTGCCTAATGGCAAACAACAGTTTCTCTTCCGACTGTGTGGTAAGTGTTTCTGACTGTTCTTCTAGTAACAATGAAAATGATTATGATGAATTACATAATGCATATCAAGAACTTTTTACTGCTTTTAATGATTTGAAATCTAAACATAAAACCCTGAAAAAGAGTTTAATTAAATCAGAAAAGGAAGTAGAATCTTTAAAAACGAAAATTGTATATTTTAAAGAAAAAGAAGTTGAACCAAAAGCGTGTGCATCATGTAAGAGCTATGAATTTGACATATGCATACTTGAGCATTTACTAGAAAATGCAACGAAAAATGTGGTTGATGATAGAAAAGATGAAAATCAAAAGTTTGTGAAAACTAAAGGTAATAGTCATGTTCCTTTGAAAAGATCTAAAAATCAAAGAACCCGAAGAGTATGGGTTGTGAAAGGAATTGTACCTCCACAAAACAAAGTTAAATCTTTTTCAAAAATAAAATCCCTAAATGCATGTTTTTATTATATGAAACAGGGGCATACTTCAAATAAATGTAGAATTAAGCATTTTGGTGTTCCTAAAGGAAAATATATTTGTGTTCCTATAGTTAAATAATTTGATTGTCTCTAACTCCAAGGACCCAAAAGTTATGGGGACCTAAGATCTTTGTGTTCTTATTTTGTAGGCATTCTCAAAATCCAAGAAGTCTATGTCGTACCTTGACAGTGGATGTTCAAGACACATGACTGGTGATAAAAAGATATATTGGTGGTGCAAATACTTTGGAGATAAAGGATGTGCTACTTGTTGATGGACCAAAGCACAATCTTCTTAGTATAAGTCAGCTATGTGATAAAGGACTTAATGTAATTTTTGAAAGCAATTACTGCACCATACATCCTAAGGATTCTAAAGAAATTGCATTAAAAGGTATTAGGCATTGTAGACCCCAAATCTTGTCCGACCTCAAAATAAAGAGCAGAAGACTTTCGTTCAAAGATGGGCAAGGCCTAAAAGGTTCCTAAGATTGATCAATAGGCCCCATATTAGAATAGGAAGGATTTTTGTATAGGAAAAATAAGAAATTCCATCCAGAGGGTCGAGATCGCCGTCTCGCCAATCGTCAGGCGAGACTGCCATCTCATTTGGCAAGACGGCGGTCCCGACCTTGTCAGGTGAGACGACAATCCCGACTTGACAGGTGCGAATTCCTATAAAAGGGAGCGACTTTCTCAATCTTTTCACACCATTCTACCACTTTCCCTTCTGTACTTCTCTCAAATTACTCTCCTAGGACCCCTCTAAAGCATTTCCAAAGTTTCTTAGAGTTCTTAGAAAGCGTTCTATGTAACCCCCCTTACAGATTACATTTATTTATTCTAATTTATTATCTAAGTTAATAATATTTTCAATATTCATAGAAGGTTAATAGAAAATATACTAAGTGAACAATTAATTTAGGTAAGGTTTTATATTAAATCAAGCAACAAGTTCTAGTACAAATTTTTCAAAATATTACAAGTCATGAAGTTATACTTATATGTTATACAATTCCCGACCTAAGCTCTGGATTTTTTTTGCATCTGACATCTATCTCTTGGACTATGTATTCCTGCATCATACGTCACCAACATCTGGGATTGAAATATTTATGGGGTTAGACATTTAATTTTATCCACAACAAATAAAGCAAACATTCATACGAAAAAATCAACTAATGAAACATTCCTTCTAATAAGTTCCTAACTGCATATAAATATATAACCATATGTAATTTAATTTGAAAATTAATTGTGAGAAATAAATAAATCATTCATGGAATCATAATAGAGAATATCATACAAATCATGAATAATCTACAATTTCATCATCCAACATGTTTATGATATGCAAATGTGACTCAAAACGTAAAACTTTAAAATCATGCTTTTGACTCAAAATTTAAAAATTTATTTTTGACTCAGTGCTCCATGGAGACTCATTGAGTGTCTAGTGGAACCAGAGCTTAACATCACCCTGTCCGGTGATTCGGCAATGTCCCACTAAACGCGAACAAGTAGACGAGTAGTCGAGTGTCGGTGCACCGGCGAGCTACCACGGCACGAGAATCAAATAAAGACTGGCCACTTATGGAATTGTCCATGCCCAAACGCTCCCTAGACCAGAGGTCCATCCCCATAGACCAGAGGTCCTGTCTTACCTATTCTACTCCCCCATTTACTATCAGAGATTCTGGTAGCTCAATTTTTTTAATAATCCATTCTCTGTCTCATTTGGCCAGCCATTTTCATAGTCATATTTCACTACCAGATACTCTTGATAGTAAATTGACTCACAGAAAAATTTAAAAATTCAGTTTTGCACATCATTATTCCTACCAACCGTCCTTGGTAGCAACTTAAGAGAAATTTCCAAATACTTTTCTGTAAAAACTTTTATGTGACTTCCAAAAAACATTTCATGCACTATGTTTATGTCTTGTATGAAACAAAACAATCTATCATCAATTAAATACTTAAAAACATCTCCTTCATATATTCAAAATTTTAATTACAATTCATAGTTGTTTTAAGCAAGACAATTTTTATTAATAATTTATTTCATACGGTTCAGTGTTTTGTCCATATCTTGAGTTCTAGACCTCATTTTAAGATGATTCCAATTGTGTTGGAAAAATAAGATAATAATCTATAACTTTGATGAAGGCACTATCCTCAAATTCTAACATTTATTGAGTCGTTTTCCTAGTAAACAAAGAGGGGTAATATACTGTTTGACTTTATCTCGATTATACCCTTAACCTTTTTCAAAATTCCATTTATGTCCCTAATATGTGAAATGACTATTTTACCCTTGATCTTTTGCAAAAATTCCCACCTAGTCCTTTCTTCTTCCTTCGCTCGCTCAAGCGAGTACACCGGTCGCTTGAGCGAGATGGAACCCGAGAGTCCCCTTTTGTTTAAAGGCTTCTTCGCTCAAGCGAGTACATCGGTCGCTTGAGCGAGTAATGACCCGAGAGTCCCCTTTGTTTGAAGCTTTCGTCGCTCAAGCGAGTACACTGGTCGCTTGAGCGAGACATGACCCTTAGTCCCCCTTTTTTTTTTTTTTTTTTTTTTAAGCTTTCGTCGCTCAAGCGAGTACACTGGTCGCTTGAGCGAGACATGACCCTTAGTCGCTCAAGCGATGTAATTTTCGCTTGAGCGATAAAGAACCCGAGAATCCCAAATTTTCCAGGTGTCCTCGCTCAAGCGATATATTTTTCGCTTGAGCGAATTTTGCAGATTTTCATCCAGTTCGCCATTTTCGAAATCCAGGTTTCAAATTTCTCAGTTTCAATCACTCAAATTAGTTCCAAATCAAAATTAAACCATAAACATGTTCAATTTAAGTTAAAAACAACAATTTTATTATATAATTCATCCTTAATTGAAAGAATTTCAACAATATTTCAAACTTTGCAATTGATGAATAGTAATCTCCAATTACGGACATTCATATGAATAAAACTAAACGTCTAACCCATACCCGGCTGCTTCAAAATCTTGTTATTCTCTTAATTTCTTATGCTCCCCTTTCCTCCTTTCTCTCAAATTCTTCTTCTCAAAATTCTGGTGCCTCTCTGTTGGATTTGTAAGTGACGGGAATTGTATGTTTTCGTGTAAGTAAGTTTTCAAATTTCTTCCTATTTATACACTTATCTTACCAACTTATAGTCCTTCTCGAATTTTCTTTAATTTTATTCTCCACCGCCTTATTTCACCGACTTAATTCAAAGGTTTTATTTACTTGATCTAAAACTACGGTCCCTGAATACCATTTCTCTCTTTTCGTGATTTTTTTTTCTAAATATTTATTTATTCATTTATTTAATTTTATTATTAAGAATTATTATTAAATTATTATTTGACACAATATTAACCTTGGATTTTATTTTATAATTTTCTTAAGACAAAATTACTATAAAAATCATGTTTTATTTTTATAATAACTCTACATAATATTCGGTACATATTTATAACTTACAAAATTTATTTATATAATTGATTGCAAAATTTAGGATATTACATTCTATAATGTTGCGAGGAAGAGCGATCATCATTGTAGAGCGTGGGGATTGCCAAAAATCACCCTCTTTCATAGAATTCACTATAAAAGCTTGCTTCAAATGTTCCTATATACTCCCTTCTCTACTTTACTGCTTTTTAGATAATATTGTTGTGCATTAATCATTTAGGGCCATGTAGTCAATAATTTAATTTCCACAATAAATAAATAAAGGTAAAAGCGCAATTTAGAGTTATTATTTCTTTATAAAAATGGTCCATCATAGGGAACCCGAAAGGGGAATTGTAGGGAAGTTAATACCTTCCCTACACGTAACTAACTCCCTTACCTAACTCTGGTTGTAATGACCAAAGTGGGTTTTTCTTAAAAAACCACTACCTTCTTTTTTCCTTTTCCAATGTTTCTGGTAAAAACATTGGTGACGACTCCTCGAACCTTTCGGAAACCTTGCCTTTAGGTCCAGCTCGGTTATCGGACAACCTAAAGGCGTTGAACCATTTCTTTAAAAAGCGCGGGTCGAAAAAAACCATTGCGTCGCTCCGATAGCCTTTTTTGACGACGGCAATAGGCATAACAATATTTATTTGATTGATTTGGATTGTGCATCTGATGTAGATATAACATGCTTGGTTGTTAAAGAAGAAAACCCTTGGTTGTGGCATAAAAGAGCAGCGCATATTCATATGCTTCAATTAAACAAATTAATCTCTAGAGACTTAGTCGTTGGTTTCCTAAGTTAAAATTTGAAAAAGATAAATTATGTGATGCATGTCAAAAAGGTAAGCAAGTAAAATCATCTTTTAAAACTAAGAACATAGTTTCAACTTCAAAGCCTTTAGAATTTTTACATTTAGATCTTTTTGGACCATCTAGAATTAAAAGCTTTGGAGGAAGTTGTAAGAATTAATGGTTGATTTCAAGAGGGGGGGGGGGTGAATTGAATTTTAAAACCTTTTTCAAAAATGCTTTTCTTGTGGAAGAATGATTAATCTTTATTCAATTTTTTATTAGGAAGATTCAGTTTTTAACAAAGCAAGAATATAAAACAGGAATGAAAAGAGAAAAGTGCAGAAATACAACACAAAAGTTTTTATACTGGTTCACCCTTTCCAAGAGCTATATCCAGTTCTTGACAAACCTGTCAAGTTCCACTAAAACCAAGTGAAGATACAAACCAGTAGATACAAACCAATCTACCCCAAGGTCTACCTTGCAACACCACAAGATAGATTCTTGAAAAAACCACCCAACAACCAAAACCAGTCGTTGTAACTAGTGCAGATTCAAACACAATCTACATAATCAAAATTCGTACAGAGTATTGGAAAAGATAAACCTGGACAGTAGCTTTCGTAATATAGAAGTCCAGAAACAAATTTCTAACATAGAACTTCCTCTCTTGAAGATCTTTCAACAATCTTGATCAAAGTGCCTTATGATATGAAGGTGTATGAATGCTCAGAGAAAAACAAGAATACCAGAGCTCAAAGATTGCTTTAATCTATTTTCAAATTGTATATCATAAAAGAGAAATCAAAACTATATTTATAGAGAAAAAGAGAAAAATTGACAGTTTTAATCGATTAAAATGATACTTTAATTGATTGATTTCATTTAAAACTATTTTAATTGGTTAATTCGAGCTTTTAAAGGATTAAAACTGCTAGAAGAAAAAATGGTAGCTCTCTATTTTAACAGATTAAAACTCATTTTAACAGATTAAAAAACACGAGGTACTCAAAACATGAATTATGACTTAAAACATTTTAATCTATTGATTTGTCAATTTAACATATTAATACTGCGAAACCCTTAACATGGAAAAACCATCAAGAACATTTTAATCTGTTGATTTTACGGCTTAATAAATTAAAATTTCAAGCTTAAAGGTTGGTTTTTCATGAAGTATAATAAATTCTATGATATGCAACAATTATAGGCGTTATCACAAGATATATTATAAGTATCAAGAGATTAAATTTTGTGCCTATAACCTATCTACTCTCACACACAAATAGAATAATGATACTTCATATGTCTTCATCAAGTCCAACAAGTGCTTCAATCTTCCCCTATTTGATGGAGACAAATATCCACTACACCTGCATAATAAAAAAATAGTAGCAGACATATGTTTGTGATGTGTGTGTGTAGTGACAGTGTTATATTCTTCTCCCCCTATTTGACTTCATCAAAGATCACATACAATCCACATATTACATTTAGGTACCCAAATGACAAAACAAACAACAACAAAAAATATTACGCAAGTAAGATAAAGCTGACAAGAGGAGATTTCATTCATCACCATCCCAGGGACCCTGATTGAATTGGAGGTCTCCAATTCTGTTGTAGATATCATCCAGCTGATTGTCAATATGCTGGAACCTGGCAATTGAATCCTCATAAATCCGATGCTGGCAAGCTAGCATAGCATATGTCATCTCCATGTGGCACATTTTATTAGTTTGAATTTCAGTCATCTGGTGCAACATAGTCCTTTCAAACTGTGAAAGAGGGGTGCCACGATTAGGTGGAGCCACATATGGAATCATGTCTAATGGAGATTGCTGAGCCACAACATCTTCCATGGGATCTGATTGTCTTGGTTCAGTGGCACTTGGAGCACCAGTGCCCTCTTCTTCTTCCTTTTCTTCTTCTTCTATATCGTCATCCTCTTGATCTCTCTTAGCTTTCTCTTTTGAGATCCAGTCACCATCAATCTTTAGGAACCCCATTTTATGAAGGATTGAAGTGTTAACCTCATTTGTGGAACGAACAACTTCAGAAAGTTCCCCTTCTAGATCAACACTAAAGTGAGTGAGAAATTTAGAAATTAAAATAGCATAGGGATACCTAAAGTCACTTAGCCTCTTTGCTTTGAGCATATGTGTAGACCCAAATCTTGTCCGACCTCAAAATAAAGAGCAGAAGACTTCTGTTCAAAGATGGGCAAGGCCTAAAAGGTCCCTAGGATTGATCAATAGGCCCCATATTAGAATATGAAGGATTTTTGTATATAAAAATAAGAAATTTCACCCAAAGGGTCGAGACCGCCGTCTCACCGTTGGCTAAGGGCGAGACCATCGTCTCGCCACTCGCCAATGGCGAGACCACTGTCTCGCCACTCGCCACTTGCCGAAGGCGAGACCGCCGTCTCGTTTGGCGAGACAGCGGTCCCAACCTTATCAAGCGAGACGGCGGTCCCAACCTAACAGGTGCAAATTCCTATAAAAGGGGGAGACCTTCTCACTATTTACACACAATTCATCAACTTTCCCTACTGTACTATTATCAAAATACTCTCCTAGGACCCCTCTGAAACATTTCTAGAGTTCTTAGAAAGTGTTTTGAAGTGCTGCGAGAAAAGAGCGAACATCATTGTAGAGCATGGGGTTTTCCAAAAAGTGCCATTTTTCAAGAACATATTATAAAAGCTTGCTTCGAAGGTTCTTCCATACTCATTTCTCTATTTTATTGCTTTTTAGATAATATCTCTGTGCTTTAGTTATTAAGGGTCATGTAGTCGATAACTTAATTTTTGCAATGAATAAATAAGGTAAAAGCGTAATTTTAAATTTCTTATTTATCTATAAAAACGGTCCATCATCGGGAACCCGAAAGGGGCATCATAGGGAAGCTAATACCTTCCCTACACGTAACTAACTCCCTTACCTAACTCTGGTTGTAATGACCAAAGTTTGTTTTTCTTTAAAAAATCATTGCCTTCTTTTTCCTTTTTCAACATTTTTGGTAAAAACATTGGTAGTGACTCCTCGAACCCTTTCAAAAACCTCGCCCTTAGGTCCAACCCAGTTATCGAACAACCTAAAGGGATTGAACCACACTTAAGAAATGCGAGTCAAATAAAACCATCACGTCATTTCGACCACCTCTTTAGACGGCGGTGACAGATGGTGACTCCACTGAGGAAGCTAGAGAGTTGATCCTATTTAGTGATGAACTAGTTTTAAGAAATAAAAACTTAAAATTATGTTTTTACCCTTCCTTGCTTTATGCTTTATTGTTTGGCTTTAATAATTGTTGTATGCTTATTTTATGCAAATTGTTTGAAATAACAACTGTACACAAACCCTTGCACATAACAGTTCCCCCTATACCCAAGGGCAAGTGGGATAACCGTAGGGAGTGAGTGGCATTGTACGATTTGTCGTAGTGAGGGCCATGAACCCACCAGTATGGTCGGAAACCACCACTCAAGGTGATAACCTTCCTCTTTTGGCCCAAAGACTGACAAGGCCCTAGTGCCATGCATGGTCGTAAGGCTGGGAGAGTGGGGACCCTATAATGGGGGCACCTTGGGGGCCTGGCCTAGGTGAGAAAATTTAGAACTACCCTGAATATGCACTCTTCTGCAGGATACCCCTACCTCGTGATTAAAAATGTCATCCTACTATTCGCGGATGAGTTAATTGTGTGCGCATTTGTGTTGTTGCATTTGATTGTTGCATAGCATAGTCATACAACAAAATAAAAAAAATAAAAAAGAAAAATCTCTCAAAAAAATATTTTTACAATAAACACCCTTATCTCGGACAGTCTGCCTTTTAACTAACCTGGTTTCAGGTTCTTTGTAAGCTAAGTAGTCACACAGTGTAGACCCCAAATCTTGCCCGGCCTCCAAATAAAGTCAGAAAGCTTCCTATTTGAAGACGGCCGAAGTCTAACAAGCCACTAGGAGAGACTATTAGGCCCCCGTACTAAGATAGGAAGGTTTTTTGGCCCAAAAAATAAGGTTTTTCGCCCTGAAGGGACGAGACCGCCGTCTGGGAGGACCAGACCGCCGTCTCGCCTCACGCTAGGGACGAGACCGCCGTCTCGCTTTTCCAGACGGCGGTCTCGACCCCCTGCATAGTCGAGACGGCGGTCTGGGTTTTCCAGACGACGGTCTCGACCCCCTGCATGGTCGAGATGGCGGTCTGGATTGTCCAGACGGCGGTCTCGACCTTGTCAGACGAGACCGGCGGTCTCGCCACTGCCAGGCGTGAAAACCTATGAATAGGGGTCCTCCCCCCCTCATTTCCACACAGAATCAACATAGCTCTCCCTTCTCTCTAGACTTTCTCTCTCTAAGAATCCCTCCGAGGCATTTCCGGAGTTTCTGAGTGTCTCTAGGCATAGACTGAGCGTTCTAAATCTTCTTTAGAATCCCTCCGAGGCATTTCCGGAGTTTCTGAGAGTTGTAGAGTGAAGGGTTGCCAAAACGCACCCTCTCTTTCAAGAAATATAAAAGCTTGCTTTGGAGGTGCATATTCTCCCTCTTTATTTTTATTACTGCCATTTAAATTACGCAATAGAAGCTAGGGTCATGTAGTCATAAACTTAAATTCCGCATAATAAAAGGGTTAAAGCGCAATTTTCCAGTTTAATTATTTATTCAAAATAGTCGGCCTATCATAGGGAACCCGAAAGGGGCGTCGTAAAGGAACTAACACTTCCTTTACACGTAACTAACTCCCTTACCCAACTCTGGTTCTAATGACCAAAGTTGGTTTTCGAAAACCAACGCCTTTTTAAACCCCTTTTCCGATGTTTATGGTAAAAATATCGGTGGCGACTCCATAGAACCCAAATTAAATAAGTCCCTGGGTTAGCCCGGTTATCGGACAACCCAGGGATACTTTCAAAAACCTCGCCCCTAGGTTAGCCCGGTTATCAGACAACCTAAAGGCGTTATAACCACCCATAAAAAACGCGAAAATCAAGAGGGTCGAAAAAACCATCGCGTCGCTCTGACCGCCTTCCCTTTTTTGACGGCGGCGACACACAGTCTGATAGAAGAGATAAAGGACATTAAAACCATTCTTTTTGTAATAAACCATTTTTATCTCGGACAATCTTCCTTTTAGCTAGCTTGGTTTCAGGTTCTTTGTAAGCTAAGTAGTCACGCAGTCCGACAGAAGAGATAAAAGGTTATAAAAATCAAATAAAACAAATAAATCAAAAAATGAGATCCTGTTCATAAGCATTAAACTCATGAACATCCATATAGGTAGTTTCTCTTTCTTTTTGAAAAAAAATACAAAAAATCAAACACTGTCATGCATCATGTAGAAAATAAAACATGATAATCTTTAGGAAAAATAAACACTTGCATGCATGCCCACATTAACATCATATTCAAAGCATGCATTTTTGGTTTCTTGAAAAATGGAGGGGTCTGGTAGAAAGTTGAAGAAAGTGGATATTCCCCAAAATCATGTGGAGAAGATAGAACGACTGTGTGCATTGATGCCACCTGAGGTCCGCTCCGACTTTGAAATATCCTATAGACGAATTCTTGACTTATTGAAGATCTGTGTCGACCCATTTTTCATCAAGATTTTGGTCCATTTTTGGAACTTCAGTCTGCATTGCTTCGAATTTCCGCAATTTGATATGGTACCCACTTTGGAGGAATATGAGTTAATGTTGAGATGACCCAAGTCAGCCGGGGTCCATATTTGCCACGAAGCATATATTCCTACAGCCAAAGTCGCTGCCATCATCCGATTGCCACCTCATCAGACTGCCTTGATAGCAAAAGGGAATATCCAGGGTTAGAAAGTTGCAATGTTAGAAGACCATATGTCCTCTTTGGCTGATAAGGCAGATTGGTTTACTTTTAACAAAACCCTGGCTCTGATCGTATTTGGGACAATGTTGTTTCCCTTTCACCTCGACACAGTAGATCAAGTCGTCATGGACGCCCTTTTCGCCTGGGACGTGCACTCGAAGAGTCCCTTGCTTGCACTTCTTACCGACACCTTGCTTTCGGTTGAGTTCTGTTACCAAAAGCAAGGGAGAACACTCAGATGCTGCTCTTCGCTGCTATTCGTGTCGGGTATCACGCACTGCTAAGCCTCTGACCACATGGGGATGTTCCCCGATCCTTTGAAGAGCTTCTCAAGAATCCCTCTTCACGGACGTCTAACCATGGAGTGGAAGGTCGAGTTGGAACAATGGGATGCCAACCGCTTATCTTGGGCATGTCCTTGGTTCCGACTTGGCGCTATCCTCATCAGATGTGGAGATTATCCGAGCGTACCATTAGTAGGTCTCAGAGGTTGCATAGCTTATTCTCCAAAAGTGGCTATGAGACAACTCATGAGTGTTGAACATTCAAGGACTTGATGTTGAACTTACATGGACATGAAGCTTGTTGATTTTGATGATGATTCAAGAACACAAGACTTAGAGAGTTGAAGACTTGTTTTATAGTATAATAACTCTGTTTTGATTAGTTTAAGTCTGTAATATTAGAGTTTAAGATAGCCGGTACATAGTCTGCACGTTAGAAGCTTCAAAAACTCAAATTTATCTTTTTGCCTCGGCTTTAATCGATTAAATGGTCAAATAATCGATTATTACAGTGAGAAAAACCATTTTCTGTATCTGTTCACTATAATAATCGATTAACACACCTGTTAATCGATTAACAGGGCTTTTAATCGATTAAAACAGTGAGTTTTGGGGTTCTGTTGATTTTGGCTCTGTAATAATCGATTAACACTTCATTTAATCGATTATTTCAGTCAGATTTTGATTTTCAACTTCAAATCAACCCTATTTTCGAAAACCCTAATCCCAAGACTCCTAGTTCCAAAATTCCCAATTCCCAAACCCTAATTTCTCTACTTAAGCTTCTCTATGGCACTCAGAAATTAAGAACAACCTTTTTCAAACAAAAGTTAAGTGCTGTGAGTGCCAGAGAACTGTTTGTTGGAGGAAAAAGGGGCTTTTGGAACCTGGTGTGGGCTAGAAGCGATAAGAATCACTAAGTGGAGTTCTTAGTGGATTGTGTGTTGTGCCGTCTCTGGGGAAAGATGTTCTTCATCTCTTGTGGGTTTCAAGAGAGGTGTTTTCTTTACTTTATCTGTTCAATTGTTATCTGTTTGTAACAACTTTGATTATAGTGACAACGTTAATCCTCTATTTAAGTGATTAGCAACTGGACGTAGGGTCTTTTGATCCGAACCAGTATAAATCTCCTGTGTAAGACTCTATCTCTATCTTATTTACGTTTACACAGTTTTTTTTAATCGGTAAAATTTGGGGAAAATTTTTCAAACCTAATTTTTTGTTAAGAAACCAATTCACCCCCCCTCTTGGTTTTTGTCTGACAACGCGAACATTTCGTTGCGCGATTCTAACAAGTGGTATCAGAGCTTGCTTTGATAGTCATTCAAACTTTTCGAAAATGGCCGGACAAAATCAATCTTTTGCCAAAGGTGTGTCTATCCACAGACCCCCACTTTTTGCCGGTCAAAATTATCCTTTCTGGAAAGTAAGAATACAAATCTTTTTAGAGTCTGTTGATAGAGGCGTTTGTGACGCTATTTTAAATGGTCCATATGTTCCTAAAGTTACTGAGAACGGTGTTGACGTTCCCAAACCTTTTTCTAGATGGACAACAGAGGAAAACAGAAAAGCACAATTTGACGTTAGGGCTAGAAATATAATTTCATCTGCTTTAACCCTTGACGAGTTTTATAGGATTTTTGTTTGCAAAAGTGCTCAAGAGATGTGGGAAATGCTAAGAGTGACCCACGAAGGTATGTAGACCCCAAATCTTGCCCGGGCTCCAAATAAAGTCAGAAGATCCCCTATTTTGAAGACGGCTGAAGCCTAACAAGCCACTAGGAGAGACTATTAGGCTCCCGTAGCAAGATAGGAAGATTTTTTGGGCCGAAAAATAAGTTTTCTCGCCTCGAAGGGACGAGACCGCCTTCTGGATGACCCAGACCGCCGTTTTGCCTCGCGTAGCAAACGAGACCAGGGTCTCGTTGCCTACGAAAATGAGACCGCAGTCTCGCTCACCCAAACCGGGGTCTCGTTGCCTACGAAAACGAGACCGCGGTCTCGTTCACCCAGACCGGGGTCTCGTTGCCTACGAAAACGAGACGGCGGTCTCGTTCACCCAGACCAGGGTCTCGTCGCCAGTAAAGAACGAGATGGCGGTCTCGTTGGACGAGACGGCGGTCTCGACCCTGTCAGACGAGACCGGCGGTCTCGCCATCTGACAGCGCGAAAACCTATAAATAGGGGCTCTCCCCCCCTCATTTTCACACACCACAGCTGCATAGCTCTCCCTTCTCTCTAGAACTTCTCTCTAGAATCCCTCCGACGCATTTTCGGAGTTTCTGAGTGTTTTAAAGAGTGATTTTTGGCGTTCGAGAGGTTTCCGACGTCTTGTAGAGTGAAGGGCTGCCATAAAGCACCCTATTTTTCCAGAGAATTAATATAAAAAGCGTGCTTCGGAGGTTCAAATTCTCTCTTTCCACCTTTACCGCTTTTATCTTAAATTATGCAGTAGACAATAGGGCCATGTAGTCATACTTTTAAATTCCGCAGAATAAAAAGGGCAAAAGTGCATTTCTCTAGTTTATCAATAAAAATAAGCCGGCCTATCATAGGGAACCCGAAAGGGGCGTCACAAAGGGACTAATACTCCCTTTACACGTAACCAACTCCCTTACCCAACTCTGGTTCTAATGACCAAAGTTGGTTTTCGAAAACCAACGCCTTTTTAAACCCCTTTTCCGATGTTTATGGTAAAAATATCGGTGGCGACTCCATAGAACCCAAAATAAATAAGTCCTTGGATTAGCCCGGTTATCGGACAGCCCAAGGACACTTTTCGAAAACCTCGCCCCTAGGTTAGCCCGGTTGTCGGACAACCTAAAGGCGTTGTAACCACCAATAAAAAACGCGAAAACAAGAGGGTTGATAAAACCATCGCGTCGCTCCGACCGCCTCGTTTTTGACGGCGGCGACAGATGGCGACTCCACTGGGGAAGCCTAGAGAGTTAATCCCATTTAGTGATGGGCCGACTTAAACAATAAATAAACCAAGAAAATAACACTTTTGCCCTTAACTTGTATTTATAACATGTTTTATTGATTGGCTTTCAATAAACTGTTGTTTGTTTATATTTACGCGATTGATTGAAATATAAACTGCACACAAAACCCTTGCACACTACAGTTCCTCCTATACCCGGGGGCAAGTGAGATAACCATAGGGAGTGGGTGGCAGGTACGGTTCGCTGCAGTTAGGGCCTTGTGCCCACCAGTGTGATCGGAAACCACCACTCAAGGTGATAACCTTCCTCTTTTGGCAACAAGACCGACTCTGGCCTTAGTGTTGAGCATGGTCGGACGGCTGGAGAGTGGGGACCCTATAATGGGGGCACCTTGGGGGCCTTAGCCTGGTGAGAACAGTTAGAACCTACCCTAAACCAATGCACTTTTCGCGGGAAAACCCTACCTCGTGATAAAAACGGAATCTCGCCTGTTCGGGGATGATCGAATTGTGTGTGCATATGTTTGTCGCATTTGTATGTTGCATAGCATAAGCAAACAACGAGAACAAAATCGCAAAAAATATTTTACAAATAAACACCCTTATCTCGGACGATCTGCCTTTTAGCTAGCCTGGTTTCGGGTTCTTTGTAAGCTAAGTAGCCACGCGAGTTCGACAGAAGAGATAAGGGACGATAAATATTCTTTCACATAAAGCCATATTTTATCTCGGACGATCTGCCTTTTAGCTAGCCTGGTTTCAGGTTCTTTGCAAGCTAAGTAGCCACGCAGTTCTGACAGAAGAGATAAAAGGCTATAAAATAAAAAAATTTCAAAATAAAAATAAAATCCAAAAATAAACGAAACAACTCTTGACAAAGTCAAAACATCCATACTACATCATATCATGAGTAAAGAAAAACCAAAGAGAGAAAATAAAAATGGGAGTGCATTCAGCATCATTTAAATAAAAAACTCTCATGCATAAGCATATCCCATGTTAGTTTAAGCACTTAACATGCATTAATAAAACTTTTTCGGACATTCTAGAAAGTGGTTGGTCCTTTTCCTACTCGTACTCGTGCGCAAAGGGCTAAGGCAATGGAAAATCTAGAGGAGCAAAGCCGGAAGCTCACTGCAGAAGTTAATACCCTCCGAGAGCGGGTAGCTCAACTAATGGAGGTTATACGCCAAGGCCGAGCAAGGGCGCCGAGGGCCAAGCTGAAAATGCCCCTTCCCATCACGAAGAGGAAGAAGAAGAAGAATACTTCTTCGGCGGGAAGGATGCCAAGGCTGCACGCATCCTTACCCCGAAGTATCCAAACAACAACTCTCGCCACTGGAGGAGAGGCTGAAAGCGGTCGAAGGACATAACTTCGACGTCAAGGAGGTGGCCGATATGTGCCTCGTGAAAGACATCCGCTTCCCTCCCAAATTCAAGGTCCCGGACTTCCCCAAGTACGCCGGGCTGACCTGCCCCAAGAACCATCTTACGATGTATTGCCGTAAGATGGCCGCCCATGCTTGACAACGAGAAACTCCGATCCATTGCTTTCGGGAGAGTCGGCGGATACGACTCTCAACTCGGTACATGCAATTGGAGAGAGGGCAGGTCCAGAGCTGAAGCGGTGGCGAGACGCTTTTCTCCGTCGCTACCGTTACAACATCGATCGACCCACGATAGGTCGGATCTCGGAGCTCCGAGCAAAAGGAGCGACGAGCCCTTTAAAGCGTATGCCCAAAGGTGGAGGGAAATGGCAGCCCGAGATAGAGCCTCCTTTGACGGACAAGGAGACGGTGGCTATGTTCATCGACTCACCGGCTGGAGCGTACTACGACAAGGCAATAGCCGGTACCTCCAACCTCTTCTCGAGATATAGTCACTGTAGGCGAGAGGGTGGAGCAAGGATTAAGGAGCGGGAAGATCGCACGGTCTTCCCAAGCTGGTGTCTCCTTCGGGAAGCCCGCCGGCAAGAAGAAGGACGAATCTGTGCACACAATCAACTTTGCCACTCCTTCTTCTACCCCACAAACGCCCAAGCAGCCCGCAAGAAAGAGAGGAAGTTCACTCCTATCACCACTTCCTACGGAGCTGCTGCTCGCCTCAGCTATTGGAGGCTAAGCTCCGACCTGCGCTCCTCCCAAGAAGCAATTGGAGCCTCCCTACCCCGAATGGTATAAGCCGAACGAAAAATGCGCTTACCATTCGGGCGCACCCGGTCACTCTACAGAGAACTGCTTGACCCTTAAGTATCGGGTTCAAGAGTTAATCGATGCCGGGTGGATTACTTTTGACACCTCTGCTTCTAGCACCGATGACAAACCGCTGTCGAAGCCGGAGTAGCGAAGAGGGAGGATTGGGAGGACCGGCCCTAGGGTTTTTTTAAGCTTTCTCTATATCTCCTGCGGTCCCCGCCCGTGGCCGCAGGAATTTTGATCAAAAAGGGCTTGTAAATAACATCATTTTCTTTAATATACGAGGCATTTTTCGTCAACATTCATTCCATTCATTCTTTTCTCTCTTACATTTATTATTCCTTCAGAAATAAATTGAATAATAAAATCTATGACTAAAACAGAACCTAAAACACATCATGTCTATGATTGATGAATCCTCATGGACTCCGGAAACGGAAGACGAATGGGCTGAGTCCGACAGTGAGCGAGGAGACCATTTCTCCGGATATGCAAAGGATCTTTGGAAAAAGAAACACGCATCATACAACCGCATCGGGAGGAAATAGAAAGCTGTCAATTTGGGAAAAGAGGATGAGGATAAAAAGGTGAACATCGGCACCGAATGGAAAATAGTACGAAGAAGGTATTAATACTTGCTCCTAAAAGAATATATGGATGTATTCGCCTGGTCATATCACGACATGCGGGGCTGGACACAAGCATAGTGGAACACAGATTGCCACTAAAAGAGGGGTTTCGACCTGTAAAACAAAAGCTCGGGAGAATTAAACCTGACTTGGTCCCTAATGATAAAGGAGGAGGTGCAAAGACGGTTGGATGCCAATTTTACGGTAGTTTCCAAGTACCCGAGAATGGTTGGCCAACATAGTACCCGTCATCAAAAAGACAGGGAAGGTCGAGGTCTGCGTGGATTATAGGGACCTTAATCGAGCAAGTCCAAAGGACGACTTTCCCCTACCACATATAGACACGCTAGTGGACCATACCGCTACTAACACGTTGTATTCCTTCATGGATGGGTACGCGGGTACAACCAAATCAAGCTGGCCGTGGAGGATAGAGAAAAAACCTCCTTCATTACACCATGGGGCACTTTTTGTTATCGTGTAATGCCTTTCGGACTCAAGAATGCGGGGGCAACCTATCAAAGGGCTATGGTCACATTATTCCACGACATGATCCACAAGGAAATAGAAGTATATGTGGACGACATGATAGCCAAGTCCAGAAATGAAATGGACCACATTCAATATCTCCAGGAAACTTTTTGATCGACTTCGGAAATATCAACTTAAGCTAAACCCGGCAAAATGTACTTTCGGAGTACGGTCGGGAAAACTCCTAGGGTTCATTGTTAGTGAAAAAGGAATCGATGTGGACCCAGACAAAACGAAGGCAATTTTGGAAATGCCCCCACCAAGCACGAAAAGGAGGTCGAGAGGGTTTCTAGGCCGGATAAACTACATTGCCAGCTTCATCGCACGGTTAACGGATAAATGTATCCCCATCTTTAAAGCTGTTGCGCAAGAATCGGCCAACGGTATGGAACCAAGAATGCCAACGGGCGTTTGATAAAATCAAAGCTTGTTTAACCAATCCACCGAGTATTGGTACCACCAGTTGAAGGGAGACCTACGATCCTATATTTGTCGGTCCTCGAAGAGTCAATGGGATGCGTGCTCGGCCAACATGATGAAACCAGAAAAAGGAACGAGCCATTTATTATCTCGGCAAAAAATTCTCGAGACTATGAAACCCGCTATACACCATTCGAGAAAACATGTTGCGCATTGGTGTGGGTCACTCGGCGTCTCGAGACGGTACATGGCTCGACATACAACATGGTTGGTCTCTAAAATGGACCCAATCAAATACCTCTTCGAGAAGCCTATTTTGGCTGGAAGAATAGCTAGGTGGCAAGTTCTCCTCTCGGAATTTGATATTGTCCACGTCACCCAAAAAGCTATTAAAGGAAGTCCCCTAGCGGATTATCTAGCTCATGGATCCACGAGATGAATACCAATCTCTACGGGATGACTTCCAGGATGAGCACATTATGCACATCAACCACGAAGAGACCAAAGAAGAGATGTGGACCATGTTCTTCGATGGGGCTTCCAACATGCTTGGACACGGGGTAGGAGCTATTTTGATATCCCACGAAAAGAAGCATATCCCTGTAACGGCCGAGGCTTAATTTCGATTGTACCAATAACATGGCCGAATACGAAGCATGTGCGCTGGGAATCCAAGTTGCTTTAGATCATGGGGTCACTAAACTTAAAATATTCGGCGATTCATCCCTCGTTATCTATCAACTTAAGGGTGAATGGGAAACCCGAAACGCCAAATTGATCCCATATCTAGAGTACATCCACGAGCTGGTCGCGAGAATGGAAAATGTCACCTTCCGAGTACATCCCTAGGGAGGATAATCAGATTGCCGACGCCCTCGCCACACTATCATCCATGTTTTCCCTGGACCGGGAGCATGAGATGCCAATCATTCAAGTCAAGCTGCATGATAAACAAGCTTTACGCATGGCGGTAGATGACAAGCGCGATCAAAACCCACGGTACCACGACATTAAGCGGTACCTCATGAAGGGAGAATACCCGAGGGAATCGGTGACAATGATAAGCGAACCATCCGCAAAAGGGCCATAGGGTTCACATTGATTGAAGGAACCCTCTACAAGAAGAGCCCGATTCCACTCTCTTAAGGTGTGTGGACCAAGAAGAAGCCCAAACAACGATAAAAGAAATCCACAAGGGGACTTTTGGAACCCACGCACCGGGGCATGTCATGACAAAGAAAATCCTCGGGCGGGGTACTATTGGTCCACGATGGAAGGCGATTGTCACCAATACGCTAAGAAATGTTATAAGTGCCAAGTTTACGCCGATAACATTCATGTGCCGCCCGCACCTCTCGGTAACCTGGCTACACCATGGCCATTTTCTATGTGGGGCATGGATGTCATCGGACCCATCGAACCCAAAGCATCTAATGGCCATCGCTTCATATTGGTGGCAATCGACTATTTCACCAAGTGGGTTGAAGCGGCATCATATGCACACGTAACCCGGAAAGTGGTGACCACCTTCATCAAGAAAAACATTATATGTCGGTGCGACATTCCTCATAAGCTCATTGCGATAATGGGACCAACCTCAACAATAAAATGATGGAGGAATTATGCCAAGACTTCAAAATCCAACACCACAATTCCTCTCCATACAGACCAAAGATGAACGGTGCGATAGAGGCGACCAACAAAAATATCAAGAAAATTATCCGAGAAAATGGTGGTCACCTACAAGGACTGGCATGAGATGCTTCCCTTTGCCCTACACGGCTACGAGAACATCGGTACGGACCTCCACAGGGGCTACTCCCTTTTCCCTCGTTTATGGAATGGAGGTCGTACTACCGGTAGAGGTTGAAATACCCTCCCTACGAATCGTCATGGAAGCCAAATTAACGGAAGTCTGAATGGGTCAGAACCGGTATGATCGAGTTGAACCTAATAGAAGAAAAAGCGATCTGGACGCCATATGTCGGGGGCAAGCCTATCAACGGAAAATCAAGAAGGCCTACGACAAGAAGGTCAATCCCGCACTTTCCACGAAGGAGATCTAGTAGTAAAGAAACTGCTCCCGGCCCGGAAAGACAAAATCGGGAAATGGGCGGCCAACTACGAAGGACCCTTTGTGGTCAAGCGAGCCTTCTCGGGAGGAGCCCTTATCCTCACCAACATGGATGGAGAAGAGCTCAGATATCCCATCAACTCGGATGCGGTAAAAAAATACTACGCCTAAAAAAGCATTGCTCATGACCCGTCAGGATGAAAACTCGCAAAGAACATCCTGGGCAAAAAATAGGGCCTATATACCTCGCTAGGATACGTCCTAGGCAAAAAATAGAGGTGCGAAAAAAAAAAAAAAAAAAAAAAGGAGAGCAATGATTACCTTAGCTGAAAACCGCAAAGGCGACTAAGGTAATACCTCCACAACGACAAACAAACTTCGCATAGTCTTCACTCACGGGATCGGGCATCTCAAGCTGAAGGGTCCGGGAGAAATGGGGAAACAAAGATCACGAGACATGATTGTGGTACCCTCATACAAGTTTAGCCAACCCTGGCCGACCATGCTTACAAATTCTTTTGTAAAACCCCCATGTAAAAACAAACCATCCGGTTACATCAATAAAATTGTCTTTTTCTCTTTACCTACTTGCGTAAATGCCTCTATATTAACGAAATATGAGCATGCATAAAACAAGCAATTCGAGAAAGCATAAAAGCAGAAGACGTACATCACCAACTAGGGCCACCCCAAGAAAAATACAGAATAGCCTGCTAGATCGAAAACCCGCAAAGGGCGGTCTAGGCGAAAGATAAGGCTTTTGTAAAAAGAAAGAATTAAAAGCCCGCTAGATCGAAAACCCGCAAAGGGCGGTCTAGGCAAAAGATAGGGTTAAAACAAAAAGTAAAAACAAAAATCACGAGAGAACAAAAAGAAGGAAGGCACTAGGTCACTTTCTAAATGTCCTCAAATAAAATTGCATTTAGAGCATCCACACACAAATAGTCGCACAATAAATGACTTTGTCAAAAGTAAAACAAACAAAATACTACGAGGAAAGTAGAAAGCATTCGAGTCTTATGCTTGCATTCATGAAAAACAACCAAAGGTATCCCAATATGATTTCGCCGACCCTTTGCCTCTCTCGTAAAAGCCGGCATAGCAAAAGAGAAGCTTAAAAAGGAAAAAAGGCACACACTCAAGGAAAAAGCCAAAACCCTAAATCGCGAGAAAAAGAGCGAAGCGGGTTAAACCATCGCACCAACCAATAAAGTTTCGACCACCGAGCAAAAGCCAAGCAAAACCAAGATCCATCCAACCAACCAGCCGGGATTGGAAGATCACTACCAAGAGAACAAAAACAAAGGACCCCGACAATCGGCAAAGGCCGATTGATCACCAACAAAATCCCCGGCATGGCCGGATGACTATTCAAGAAATCGAAAGCGATCAAATCAACACAAGCGGCACTCTCCATAGAGCTGCGCCGATCTGTGCTCGAGCCGGATCGATAAGTCGCATTATCACCACGATGGGGGTTCATACCCATCCGGTCCCGCACAACGGACTGTACCACCCCGATGGGGGTTCATACCCATCCGATCCCGCATGACGGACTGTACCGCCACGATGGGGGCTCGTACCCATCCAGTCCCGCACAATGGACTGCAACTACCGGCCTGATGGGGGGTTTATACTCATCAGCCGAAGGATCGGCTACGTCGGGAGTAGTATCCGGAGGTTCCACCACGTGTCCATCGAAGGGATCGGCTACGTCGAAGTAGTATCCCGGAAGTGCACGAGCACGAAATCATTCCCAGAGAGTCGGCGCATGAGCTACCCGAGCGATAGCCGCCACTACCACCGGTCCTACGCGGTGGACCGTACCCGACCAGAATAGGGGGTTCATACCTATCAACCGGCACACGAGAAGCGCCTAGCAGGCGCATGGGCCACATGAGCTGTAAGCGCCATTACCACCACGATGGGGGGTTCATACCCATCCGGTCCCACACAACGGACCGTACCGGCCTGATGGGGGGTTTATACCCATCAACAGAAGGATCGGCTACGTCGAAGTAGTATCCGGAGGTTCTACCACGTGTTCACCAAAGGGATCGGCTACGTCGAAAATAGTATCTCGGAGGTACACGACCACAACATCTCCCCGAGAGGATCATCCGCCACAAGACGGCGGTCCGAAGGGTAGCCAGGACAAGAGGGTCAACTCCTTTACCTTCCTGTCAATGCATGCAGCAACGAGGCCAACGATCGACTAGTCGGGTAAAGGGGGCAGCTTTAGACCCCAAATCTTGCCGGGCTCCAAATAAAGTCAGAAGATCCCCTATTTTGAAGACGGTGAAGCCTAACAAGCCACTAGGAGAGACTATTAGGCTCCGTACCAAGATAGGAAGATTTTTGGGCCGAAAAATAAGTTTTCTCGCCTCGAAGGGACGAGACCACCTTCTTGATGACCCAGACCGCCGTTTTGCCTCGCGTAGCAAACGAGACCGGGGTCTCGTCTAACGAGACCGGGGTCTCGTCTAACGAGACCGGGGTCTCGTCTAACGAGATCGCAGTCTCGCTCACCCAAACCGGGGTCTCGTTGCCTACGAAAACGAGACCGCGGTCTCGTTCACCCAGACCGGGGTCTCGTTGCCTACGAAAACGAGACGGCGGTCTCGTTCACCCGAGACCGGGGTCTCGTCGCCGGTAAAGAACGAGACGGCGGTCTCGTTGGACAGACGGCGGTCTCGACCACTGTCGAGACGAGACCGGCGGTCTCGCCATCTCGACAGACGCGAAAACCTATAAATAGGGGCTCTCCCCCCTCATTTTCACACACCACGAGCTGCATAGCTCTCCCTTCTCTCTAGAACTTCTCTCTAGAATCCCTCAGACGCATTTCGGAGTTTCGAGTGTTTTAAAGAGTGATTTTCGGCGTTCGAGAGGTTTCCGACGTCTTGTAGAGTGAAGGGCTGCCATAAAGCACCCTATTTTTCCGGAGAATTAATATAAAAAGCGTGCTTCGGAGGTTCAAATTCTCTCTTTCCACCTTTACCGCTTTTATCTTAAATTATGCAGTAGACAGTAGGGCCATGTAGTCATACTTTTAAATTCCGCAGAATAAAAAGGGCAAAAGTGCGTTTCTCTAGTTTATCAATAAAAATAAGCCGGCCTATCATAGGGAACCCGAAAGGGGCGTCACAAAGGGACTAATACTCCCTTTACACGTAACCAACTCCCTTACCCAACTCTGGTTCTAATGACCAAAGTTGGTTTTCGAAAACCAACGCCTTTTTAAACCCCTTTTCCGATGTTTATGGTAAAAATATCGGTGGCGACTCCATAGAACCCAAAATAAATAAGTCCTTGGATTAGCCCGGTTATCGGACAGCCCAAGGACACTTTTCGAAAACCTCGCCCCTAGGTTAGCCCGGTTGTCGGACAACCTAAAGGCGTTGTAACCACCAATAAAAAACGCGAAAACAAGAGGGTCGATAAAACCATCGCGTCGCTCCGACCGCCTCGTTTTTTACGGCGGCGACAAGGTACCGACAACGTTAAGAGAGCACGAAAAAATTCCCTAATCCAAGAATACAAGATGTTCCGGATGCAACAAGGCGAAACGATATTTGACGTTCAAAAGCGTTTCACTCATATTGTGAACCATCTCACCTGATTAGGTAAAATCTTTGGATAGGAAATGGCAACCTAAGGTGACGGCCATCTCGGAGTCACAAAACCTTGCCACTATGTCAATGGCGGCGCTCTTTGGAAAGCTAAGAGAACATGAGCTTGAGCTTGGAAGGCTAAATGAAGAAGAAGGACAATATCAAAAGAAGAACTTAGCCTTTAAAACCGAAATTTTCAAAGGTAAAAATAAAAAGGAAGAAGAAGACTCGGAAAATGAAGAAGAAGAATTGAGTCTTATGATAAAGAAGTTCACCAAATTCATGAAAGCAAAAGGAAGGCATCCATTCAATGGTAAGAGAACGGTAAAAGAAAGTACTTCCGTAAATATAAAATGTTATGGTTGTGGTGAAGCAGGATATGTAAAGACCGAATGTCCAAACAAGAAAAATGATGAAATCAAAGGCAAAAAGTTCTTCAAGAAGAAAGCCTATATTGCTTGGGACAACAGTGATTCAAGTTCGGAATCAAGTGACTCGGAAGTTGAAGCCAATATTTGCTTAATGGCAAATGACAACATATCTTCCGACTTTGAGGTAAGTGATTCTGACTCATCTTCTAGTGATGATGAAAATAATTATGATGAACTGCAAAATTCATATAATGAATTGTTTAGTGTTATCGCCGACGTCCGTTCCGACGTCCAGGGACATCTCGAACGTTTATGCGAGCGGTCGCAAAAAGATGGTTTAGACTCGCTTTTTGTTAAAATATGTTCATTGCTTCCAAGGTGCTCAACAACTGAACTATCCTCTAATAAAAGCAAGGTTTTCGAAAAATGGTTCTTTTGGAGTCGCCACCAATGTTTTGACCGTAAACATTGGAAAAGGATAAAAAGGTGTTGATTTTAATAAAAACCAAACTTGACCATCATAACCAGAGTTAGGTAAGGGAGTTAGTTACGTGTGGGGAAGGTGTTAGCACCCCCACAATGCCCCTTTCGGGTTCCCTATGACGGATTCATTCAATAAGTGAAGATTACGAGAAATTACGCTATTACCCTATTTTATTTATACAGTATTTAAAAATGGCTATCTACATGATTTTATTTTACATTGCATATAGAAAGCAATAAATAAAACAATAAAAGAGAAGAGAATTGATAAGAACCTCCGTAGCAAGCTTTGTATTGCAAATCTTTTACAGTGAGGATGCGTTTTGGCAATCCCCCACTCTACAAAGACTCTCCTCCCTAAATACAGTATCGACTCGACTAAATTTTAAAGAAGAATTGAATGCTAGAATACAATTCCTTAACCGATTGTTACCTTTTTAAGGCAATCGGAGAGTTCATTCGAAGTAGGGAGAGAAGACAAGTACTGGGAGTTGTCTGGTGTGTGAAACAGTGGCAAACGAGCTTCCTATTTATAGTTTTTCGCAGCCTGGCAATTTGGGACGGCCATCTGGGTTGGGATGGTCGTCTGGGTTGGGACGGCCGTCCCAATTGAATTTTTTACACTTGGGGTTACCTCTTGAAGAGTGGGACGGGCAGTCTCACTTGGGACGACCGTCCCACTTGGCCAGGGTAGCTTCGGACGACCGTCTTAACTTTGGGACGGCTGTCTCAACCTGTTTTGGCCAGCCTTTGTGTTCTAGGACCCCTGGGAAGCTTTCCTTTCTTTATTCAGACGTCGGTTGATGCTGATAAATGCCCGTTGAAGCTTTATCTTCATATAGGAAGTCTTCTTTGGCCTTTTATTGAGATGCCAGACAAGCTTTGCCTTGTTATAGGAAGTCTTCTTAGCCTTTATTGAGAGACTGGGCAAAATTAGGGGTCTACAGCTGCCCCCCCCTTCACCTGCCTAGCTAATTTGTTTAATATGCCGACAAAATTAGTTGGTAGGGGAAGGAGTTAACCCTTTTGCCCGGTTATCCTTCGGATGCTTCTTTTGCTGATCCTCCGGATGATAAATATTTTTGATAGGTACCAACCCCTATCTGGTTTGAGCCTTATTTTATAAGGCTCTGGTGAGTACTTACCCTCACCTGGTATGAGTCTGCATTTCACTAGACTCTTTTGGGTACCTACCCCCACTAGGTATGAACCTTGTTTTTGTAAGGCTTTGGTGAGTACCTACCCTCACCCGGTATGAGTTCGCATTTTGCCAAACTCTTGTGGGTACTCACTTCCGAGGTGCTCAACACTTGAACTATCCTCTAACAGAAGCAAGGTATTTGCAACCCGTTTTTGTAATGCTTAGGTGAGTATTTTATTCCACCTAATGCATTCTGCTAAGTTTTGATGAGTACCTACCCTCATCCGGTACAAACCTTATTTTATAAGGCTTTGGTGGGTACCTACCCCCACTTGGTACGAATCTGCATTTTGCTAGATTCTGATGAGTACCTACCCTCATCCGGTATAAACCTTATTTTATAAGGTTCTGATGGGTACCTACCCCCACCCGGTACGAATCTGCATTTTGCTAGATTCTGATGAGTATCTACCCTCATCTGGTATAAACCTTATTTTGTAAGGGTCTGGTGGGTACCTACGCCCACCTGGTATGAATCTGCATTTTTGCTAGATTCTGATGAGTACCTACCCTCATCCGGTATAAACCTTATTTTATAAGGTTCTGGTGGGTACCTACCCCCACCTGGTACGAATCTGCATTTTGCTAGATTCTGATGAGTATCTACCCTCATTTGGTATAAACCTTATTTTATAAGGCTCTGGTGGGTACCTACCCCCACCCGGTACGAACCCCATTCTGCAAGGCTCTGATGGGTACCTATCCCCACCCGGTACGAACCCCGTTCTGCAAGGCTCTTATGGGTACCTACCCCCACCCGGTACGAACCCCGTTCTGCAAGGCTCTTATGGGTACCTACCCCCACCCGGTACGAACCCCGTTCTGCAAGGCTCTTGTGGGTACCTACCCCCACCCGGTACGAACCCCGTTCCGCAAGGCTCCGATGGGTACCTACCCCCACCCGGTACGAACCCCATTCCGCAAGGCTCCGATGGGTACCTACCCCCACCCGGTACGAACCCCGTTCCGCAAGGCTCTTGTGGGTACCTACCCGCACCTGGTACGAACCCCGTTCCGCAAGGCTCTTGTGGGTACCTACCCCCACCCGGTACGAACCCCATTCCGCAAGGCTCTTGTGGGTACCTACCCCCACCTGGTACGAACCCCGTTCTGCAAGGCTCTTGTGGGTACCTACCCCCACCTGGTATGAACCCCGTTCTGCAAGGATCTAATGGGTACCTACCCCCACCCGGTATGAACCCCGTTCTGCAAGGCTCTGGTGGGTACCTACCCCCACCCGGTACGAACCCCGTTCTGCAAGGCTCTGAGCAAGCCCCGTTCTACAAGGCTCTTAGGATGACTTTTTTTATAGTCAATCCTGTGGTCATCTGATTTTGGAGATGTGTTGGCGACTTATTGTTTCTGTTCATGCGCCCATTCCGTGGGGAATATTTGATTTGACTTTTCTGTTTTAGTCATCTGGTTTTACCGGGGATTTCGTGGTTTTTGGCTTTTTCGTTTAGCCATCCGACTTTGCCAGGGATTCTTTGTTTTTGGCTTTTCTTTTTAGCCGTCCGGTCTTGCCGGGGATGATTTGTTTTTGGCTTTTCTGCTTAGCCATCCGGTCTTTGCTGGGGATTCTTTGTTGGTTGCCTCTTATTTAGGCGGGAATCCACTGGGATTTGTTGATTTTTGTTGGTTGTGCCTCTTTATTAGGCAGATGCTTCAATAGTGGTGAAGGCTTTTTACTTGTTGTATTTCGCCTCTAAATAGGCTGATGTTCTACTTGAGGATATTTGTTCTTGATAATACCTCTGAGTAGGCAGATGCTTTTTTTTTTAAAGCTTTGTGCTTGTATTGTCTCTTGCATAGATTAATTTCCCATTTCTTGGTGATATCAGCTCTTTGCTTGCCTCTGAGTAGGCAGAGGCTTTCTTGGGAGTGAAGATTTTGCCTTTCACTGGGGATATTCATATTGGGTGTTATAGGCGATTAACTCCCTGAGGATATGAATTTGTATTTTGCCTTTTGCTGGTAGGCCCGCTGGGGATTTTTCTTTTTGGTGATCCACCAGAGATTTGGTTGTTTTCTGGAGATCTATTTTGGATTGCCCCCTAGGGAGGGATGGAGTTTTTGACTCCTTTGTTTTGAGCTGGCTTTGCCTATGCTCTTATTCCTGCTGGGGAATGGGTTTTTACTTTTTTCTCGTGATTTGTATCTTTTTTTCGCGATTTGGTTTTTACATATGTGCGCCTTTTATGCACATTGGCTTTTTCTTTGGTTGAAAAGATATATTTTTTCTCTTTTCTTTTTAGCGATCCCTGGGGAATTTTTCTTTTCTTGGGGATCCAATCCTTGATTAGTTTTGAGCCCCTGACTTTGTGAGGCTCTTTATTGAGTGGAATGAAGAAATTTTCTTCTTTTCTTTTTTTGGAGATTCACCAAGGAGTTTGTCAACTTCCTGGGGATCTAATTTTGATGATGGAGTCTTGGCTCCTGGTCTTGTGAAGCTCTTATTTGAGCTGGAAGATGGAAAAAATTTTTGTTTTCCTCTTTTTGTAGACTTTCTTGATATACTCTACTTGGAGATTTTTATTTGGCCTTTTTCGTGCCTCTATTGGGGAATGAAAGTTTTTTCTTTTCTTTCTTTTTGTTGCCCCCTGGTGATATGGAGGATTTGACTCCGTATTTTCTTTGATGAACTCTTGTGTAGTCCTTATTCTCCTTTGGGGAATAAAGCGGAGATTTTTGCATGAGTGTGCTTGATGACTCATGTGGCGATGAAGCTGAGTCATGAGGTAATCTTTTTGTCTTGCCTCTGGAGTAGGCAAGGATCCGCTTGGGGATGATCAAGCCTTTCCGTTGGCTTTTTTTATTTTGATGACTTCCTTTTTCTTGGATGGAAGGATGGTGATCGGATCTTTAAATGACTATGGTTGACGACTCATGTGATGATGATGCTGAGTCGTGGAGTAATTTTTGTTTTGCCTTTGGAGTAGGCAAGGATCCGCTTGGGGATCATCGAGCCTTTCCGTTGGCCTCTTTTTTTTCGATGTACCTTCTTTTATTGATGTAGAAGGTTAGAGCTAATTTCCTTGAAGCTCTTTATTTTGCTGAAATGATTTTGATTTTGCCTTTCGCGATTTTGATTTTCATTTAGAGGCTGGATTCTGGCGCCTCCTGTTTTTAATCACAGGTATGGAGACTATCCTCCTTATATGCATGTTTATTATTCTTGAAGAAAATTATTTTTTCTTGATTTTGACAAAGTCGTATTAAGCAACTACTTTGTGTGTGGATGTCCTAAATGCAATCTATTTGTTTATTTATTTTTGATGCATTTAGAAAGTAACTGACCTTCTCCCGTTGGCTTCTCATGAATATGCCGATGGGCTCCTTTCTTTATGACCATGATGGTGGACTCCTCTTTTTATCCATCTCTTGGTTTTAGCCCTATCTTTTGCCTAGACCGCCCTTTATGGGTTTTCGATCTAGCGGGCTGCCTTAATTTTTTTGCCTAGATATCTTAGGGGGCTTTTGCCTTATCTTTTGCCTAGATCGTCTTTTTGGGGTTTGCGATCTAGCAGGCTACCCTAGTCTTTTCCTAAGAATATACTAGCAGACATTTATTATTTTCTTATTTTTTATGCTTCCCTTTTTTAGATGCATGCTTGATCTTTGATTAAAGGTCTTTGTGCATATTTTATGATTTATCAATAAAGAGGCATTTCCATAATATTTGGTCAAGAGAAAGGAAATGAACAGGAATTTTATTGATAAATGAGCAAAAGTTTTATTTCTTTTATAGAAGGATTTCAAAAGGTATTTAGAAGAATGGGTGGTCAGGGTTGGCTATACTGTATAGGCTTAAACAGTCATGTCCATGATGTCTGCCCCCTGGTTCTCCTAATTGCTTTAGTTGAGATGCCTGATCTTAGAGCGAAGACTATGCAGACTGCTTGCTTCTGGAAGAATGTTACTTTAGCCGCCTTTTCGGTTTTCAACTGAGGTAACCATTGCTCTTAGTTAGTCTTTTTTTTTACCTCTACTTTTTGCCTAGGACGTATCCTAGCGAGGGATATGGACCCTATCTTTTGCCCAGGGATGCCCTTTGCGGGTTTTCATTCTTGACGGGTCTTGAGCAATGTCTTCAAGCATAATACTTCTTCACCGTACCGAAGTTGATTAGGTGTCGAAGTTCTTTTCCATCCATGTTGGCGAGGATAAGAGCCCCTTTCGAGAAAGCTCATTTGACCACAAAGGGTCCTTCATAGTTTGTTGCCCATTTTCCAATTTTGTTCTTCTGGGCTAGAAGCAACTTATTTACCATTAAATCCTTCTTATGGTAAATATGAGAGTTGACCTTTTTTCGTAAGCCTTTTTTATTTTCCTTTGATAGGCTAGCTCACGACATATAACATTCAACCATTTTTCTTCCATAAGGTTTAACTGGTTATATCGGCTTCGAACTCGTTCAGCCTCTGTTAATTTTGCTTCCATCATCATGTGCTTTTATCAACATGATTAGTTGTACTAATTTGCCGTCTTGGACTTTTCTTGCTATAGCCGAAGAGCAATCTTTTTGAATATAGAGCAATTGTCATATCAATGCCCCTCTTCCTTTCCTTAGGGATTTCAATCCTCCTATTGATGACTATATTTCCACATTTCCCAGTCAATTACTTGAATGCTTTGTGATGAAGGGTCAAGAGAATAGAAAGAAAGGGATTTATTGCAAAGGCTTGTGTTTTAGTGAGATTTTTTTTTAAATAATAGTTTTTGTAAGAATGGCTAGCCAAGGTTGGTCGGTGTTTAGGCTAGTTTAAACAAACGTTTTGTTTTAATGAGGTGGCGTCTTCAGCTGATTACTTTATAGCGCCTATTTGTGACTGATTAACTTTCCTAATCCGCCCTTTTGGGTTTTCAGCCTAGGATGTTGTGATGTGTCCTAACTTTTGTCTAGGTTCCCCTTTTTTATTTTTTGGGATACCTAGCGGACTTTATTTTGTCTATGACGCTTTGATTGTTTTGACGCATTTTGGATCAAAACGTTTGCCTAAACATGGTTATTTAATGGGGTATAGACATATTTTGCAAGAAGAGAAGCAGATAGTAAGAATAGCATTCTTTTGTAATTTCAGGGAAAATGTGTGCCCTAGAGATGCTCGGGGGCCGGGCACACCCCGAGGAGTGATCTCTAATAGTCATTGGGTTTACATCCCTTAGAATCAGAAGAAGGACATCTAATGACTAATGCTACCCTTGATGCTAATATCCCTCCTTTTTGGAAGATCGTCTTTTTAAGGTACGAAGGGGAGACTTCCCTTTTCATCGTACGACTTGATCTTTTGTAGGGTCGTACTTTAAAGGATTATCCTTAAAATCTGGTGGCTCTCTTATTCCTTGAGCATCCTTTCCAAGCCCTTGTATGGGCTGTATCCATATTTCTTCATTATATGGGCCACTTTTAAACTGCTAGGAAGTCTTTCCATATTTTAAGGTGTGGTGGACGGCTCGCTGATTCGAATGTAGTCTTTAGCTTGAACCATGATCAACTTGTCACCTACCATGAATTTGATTTTTCGGTGGAGCGTTGAAGAAACTGCCCTAGCACCATGAATCCAAGGTCTACTTAATCTTCCCCTTGGATTCTTTTTTTCTTCCTCTTCGGTTTTTTTATTTTTCCTTTGTTTTTAGGAGCATTATCTTGTAGCTCCTTGGGTGAAAAAATTCTTTTGCTTCTCGTCGTGCACCCAATGCCAGCTATATTGGAGATATCTTTATTGACGGACAATTCTTCTATGCATATCCACAGTACAACTTTATCCAATGTATAAGGGAAAAGACGAGGCATGAATAAGCGCAAAGGTGTTATTGCCCTTTCCCTGACATTATCAATTTGGGTACTGATATTTACTCTTTTCTTATTATCTCTTTGTCCCAGATCGATGTCCTAAGTTTTTTCCTGATAGGACTGTATCAATTGAGCTTATTTTTCCAACAGTCTTTCCATGTTCGGGGAAATGGTCCCCTCCTCACTGTCTGACTCAATCCATTCGCCTTCGGCTTTTAGATCCTGCAGAGAGCTTTAAATCACAGACATGACTGTTTATATGGTCCTTATTTGGGTCTAGATTTTATTTAATTATTTTGGAGTGAGAGAGAAAAGAATGAGAAGCATATGAATATTATGAAAAATGCCTCATTGTATTGATGAAAAGAGAAATATGTACAGAGCCCTTTTAATCAAAAGATCTCGCGGCCACGGACGGGCAAAGATCGCGAGAGATGCATTGGAAGCTTTTTTATTATTATTTATTTTATATATTTTTTTTCAAAACCAAAAGATGCACAAAATGGGGAGCCCTAGTTAGATGGCTTTCTCTACCCAAGCTCACTATTCTGGTTGTGATAGAGACTTGATGTTTACGTTTGGGTCGGGAGCATCGAAAGTAATCCACCCGGCATTCAATAATTCTTGAACCCTATATTTCAAGTTGATGCAATTCTCCACGGAATGCCCAGGAGCACTTGAGTGGTAATCACATTTTTCGTTGAGTTTGTACCAACCGGGGTAAGGTGGATCTTTCTTCTTTGGGGAGATACGTGTTAAGAGCTTGGCCTCTAAAAGCCTTGGCAGCAGACTCCCATAAGAGATTGGGATGGGAGTGAATTTCTTCTCTTGTCTACGTGATTGTCCAGCTGATGGCGAAGAGGAAGAAAGAGTAGTAAAGTTCATGGCATTTGCACTTCCCTCCTTTTTCTTGCCAAAGGGCTTCTTGAATGATGCGTGAGATTTCTTAAACTTGGGAGGGAATCGAGTATTTTCAACATGAGTATTTTCGACATCGGTTACCTCCTTTAAATTGAAGTTGTATCCCTCTAATGCCCTTAATTTCTCTTCTAGGGCAGAAATTTGTTGTTTGGAAACCTCATTGTAGAGGCATTGTTGGCGTATTAGTTCCATTAAATACGATATCTGCTCTTTCAGCGTATTAAGCTCGGTGGTGAGCTTTCGGTTTTGTTCCTCTAACTGCTCCATCTTCTTGGCTTTTTGAGCGCGAGTGAGAACAGGTAGAAGACCAGCCACTTTCTAAATGATTTTAACAATTTTTATTATAGCTTTTTATTTCAAATGATTAGTGTGAAATAGATATGCCTTAGACAATAGCTTTGGTATCTTCTCAAAAGCCTATGTTTTAAGGGTACCATACCCGCCTTAATGTGCTAACTTCCTTTTTTCAAAGGTTGCCAACATACCTTAGTGCACTTATCTCTTCTAGGAAGGTGATAAATGCATTTGGGTCTCTTTCGCTATTGTCTAAGGATATCTAATACATCCTAGAATGAATGTGTTTATGTATGCACTACAAAAATATTTTTATATGACAACAGATATTGAAAGTGGAATAACTTTTGACTGGGTTGTCCGATTTGGACGCACAGCATGTCAAAACGAAGAGAAAAGGGTGAAGAACCAAGTTGCAAATCCCAAAGGGGATTTGGCCCAGTAATTTTCCCAAAAAACGCTCCTAAGACCTATTTTTTGGAGTGTCGCCGCCGTAAAAAACGAGGCGGTCGAAGCGACGCGATGGTTTTATCGACCCTCTTGTTTTCGCGTTTTTTATTGGTGGTTACAACGCCTTTAGGTTGTCCGACAACCGGGCTAACCTAGGGGCGAGGTTTTCGAAAAGTGTCCTTGGGCTGTCCGATAACCGGGCTAATCCAAGGACTTATTTATTTTGGGTTCTATGGAGTCGCCACCGATATTTTTACCATAAACATCGGAAAAGGGGTTTAAAAAGGCGTTGGTTTTCGAAAACCAACTTTGGTCATTAGAACCAGAGTTGGGTAAGGGAGTTGGTTACGTGTAAAGGGAGTATTAGTCCCTTTGTGACGCCCCTTTCGGGTTCCCTATGATAGGCCGGCTTATTTTTATTGATAAACTAGAAAAACGCACTTTTGCCCTTTTTATTCTGCGGAATTTAAAAGTATAACTACATGGCCCTACTGTCTACTGCATAATTTAAGATAAAAGCGGTAAAGGTGGAAAGAGAGAATTTGAACCTCCGAAGCACGCTTTTTATATTAATTCTCTGGAAAAATAGGGTGCTTTATGGCAGCCCTTCACTCTACAAGACGTCGGAAACCTCTCGAACGCCGAAAATCACTCTTGAAAACACTCAGAAACTCCGGCAATGCGTCGGAGGGATTCTAGAGAGAAGTTTTAGAGAGAAGGGAGAGCTATGCAGCTGTGGTGTGTGAAAATGAGGGGGGGAGAGCCCCTATTTATAGGTTTTCGCGCTGTCAGATGGCGAGACCGCCGGTCTCGTCTGACAGGGTCGAGACTGCCGTCTCGTCCAACGAGACCGCCGTCTCGTTCTTTACTGGCGACGAGACCCCGGTCTGGGTGAACGAGACCGCCGTCTCGTTTTCGTAGGCAACGAGACCCCGGTCTGGGTGAACGAGACCGCGGTCTCGTTTTCGTAGGCAACGAGACCCCGGTTTGGGTGAGCGAGACTGCGGTCTCGTTTTCGTAGGCAACGAGACCCCGGTCTCGTTTTCGTAGGCAACGAGACCCCGGTCTCGTTAGACGAGACCCCGGTCTCGCTTGCTACGCGAGGCAAAACGGCGGTCTGGGTCATCCAGAAGGCGGTCTCGTCCCTTCGAGGCGAGAAAACTTATTTTTCGGCCCAAAAAATCTTCCTATCTTGGTACAGGAGCCTAATAGTCTCTCCTAGTGGCTTGTTAGGCTTCAGCCGTCTTCAAAATAGGGGATCTTCTGACTTTATTTGGAGCCCGGGCAAGATTTGGGGTCTACAGCTGCCCCCCCTTTACCTGACTAGTCGACTGTTGGCCTGTTGTGCCAGACAGATTGACAGGAAGGTAAAGGAGTTGACCCTCTTGCCCGGCTACCCTTCGGACTGCCGTTTTGTGGCGGATGATCCTCTGGGGAGATGTTGTGTTTGTGCACCTCCGGAATACTACTTATGTAGCCGATCCCTTTGGTTGACACGTGGTAAAACCTCCGGATACTACTCCTGACGGTAGCTGATCCTTCGGTTGATGAGTATAAACCCCCTATCAGGCTGGTAGTTGCAGTCCGTTGTGTGGGACTGGATGAGTATAAACCCCCCATCAGGCTGGTAGTTGTAGTCCGTTGTGTGGGACTGGATGAGTATAAACCCCCCATCAGGCTGGTACGGTCCGTTGTGTGGGACCGGATGGGTATGATCCCCCCATCAGGGTGGTAATGGCAGTCCGTTGTGTGGGACTGGATGGGTATGAACCCCCCATCAGGCTGGTACGGTCCGTTGTGTGGGACCGGATGGGTATGATCCCCCATCGGGGTGGTAATGGCGGCTTACAGTTCATGTGGCCCATGCGCCGGTTAGGCGCTTCTCGTGTCTTGGTTGATAGGTATGAACCCCCTATCTCGGTTGGTACGGTCCACTGCGTAGGGCTGGTGGTAGTGGTGGCTTCTTGCTCGGGTAGCTCATGCGCCGACTCTGCGGGGAATGATTTACGTGCTCGTGCACTTCCGGGATACTACTTCGACGTAGCCGATCCCTTCGATGGACACGTGGTGGAACCTCCGGATACTACTCTGACGTAGCCGATCCTTCGGTTGATGAGTATAAACCCCCATCAGGCTGGTAGTTGCGGTCCGTTGTGCGGGGCTCGGATGGGTACGAGCCCCCATCGGGGCGGTACGGTCCGTTGTGCGGGACCGGATGGGTATGAACCCCCATCGGGGTGGTACGGTCCGTTGTGCGGGACCAGGATGGGTATGAACCCCCATCGGGGTGGTACGGTCAGTTGTGCGGGACCGGATGGGTATGAACCCCCCATCGGGGTGGTACGATCCGTTGTGCGGGACCGGATGGGTATGAACCCCCATCGGGGTGGTACGGTCCGTTGTGCGGGACCGGATGGGTATGAACCCCCATCGGGGTGGTACAGTCCGTTGTGCGGGACCGGATGGGTATGAACCCCCCATCGGGGTGGTACGATCCGTTGTGCGGGACCGAGATGGGTATGAACCCCCCATCGGGGTGGTACAGTCCGTTGTGCGGGACCGGATGGGTATGAACCCCCATCGGGGTGGTACGGTCCGTTGTGCGGGACCAGGATGAGTATGAACCCCCCATCGGGGTGGTAATGCGACTTGTCGATCCAGCTCGAGCGCGGATCGGCGCAACTTCCTGGAGAGTCTTGCTTGTGTTGATTTGGCTGCTTTTCGATTTCTTGAATAGTCATCCGGGCCATGCGAGGATTTTGTTGGTGATCAGTCGGCCTTTGCTGATTGCCGGGGGTCCTTTGTTTTTGTTCTCTTGGTAGTGATCTTCCAATCCTGGCTGGTTGGTTGGATGGATCTTGGTTTTGCTTAGCTTTTGCTCGGTGGTCGAAACTTTATTGGTTGGTGCGATGGCTTAATCCTGCCTTGTTCTCGCGGTTTATCTCTCTTTTCTCGCGATTTAGGATTTTGGCTTTTTTTTTTTTTTTTTTTCATTGAGCGTATGTCTTTTACTCTTAGTTTTCTTTTTGTTATGCTGACTTTTGGAAAGGGTGGCAAAAAGATGCATGAAATAAAATTTTATTTATTGGGAAAATTTTATTACAACCCTATTTTTGGAGCTACTATCCCTAAGGGCTATCTTCTGGGCCTGATTCCTGGGGAGGGTAATGCTGGTACATATGGTATCTGAAGTCCTCCATCTCTTGGACTTCATCCTGGTACCTCTGTCTGAAAAGTCGCCCGATCTTGGCGCATGCTTTGTTGGTGCTTGGTACATCTCCCCCGGTCGGGTGTCAAAGGCCTCTTGCCTTTGGGACAATTGCTCCACTTGTTTGGAATAGGCTGCTCACGTCTGCGGGACGCTTGTTCTTGTCTCACGGTCATACCATCGAGCTGCTAGGCACAAGTCATTCATGTGGAGGTGCATGCCGGCAAAGTCGTCCGAATACCGGGCGGCTGCTGCTGCTGCTGCTTCTTCTGCTCGTTGCTTGGGAACCGGGGGATGTGGGCACGGCCGCATCACATCCTGGAGCTCTAAGGCGAAATCCGGGGTGGGGTGGAGAGCCAGTGGCTCCTCTGCGGATCGGCATTCCCATGCCGACCAAGATCGTTCCGCCGATTGATTCGGGTCGCGAGGTTATGGGCCGGCTCTTCCGGCCGGGGCACCCAATCCTTTACGCTAAGGGGGTGATGAGGGGAGCAACGAGGACGCCCCCCGCAGATATGTTCCCGAAGTCCACGAGGGCTCTCGGGAAGAAGTATCCGGGGTTGCAACGCCGCCTCGACTCATGCGGTATAGTATGAAGAGGTCGGGGAGGCATATCTTGCCTTGACTTTCTTTCCTCCCATGGATAGTTCCAGCCAGCAGCTTGTGGCAGATGCGGAGTGCTGGGGGAAGTGCAGATCCCCTCATCAGCGTGGGCAATGTAGTGGCTCCCGTGAGTTCGCGCCACATCTCCGCGGCGAGTAAGGTGGGCGGGCCGTGAGCGGATGGCGTCACGGTACTCCTGGGTCATGGCCTCCTCGGGCCGGATGAACCCGATGTCCACGTTGAATTCTTTGAGGGTGGAAGTCTGGTACTGCCCATTCATAAAGTAGGTTACCATCTGAGTGGGTGGTAGGCCTGGGACAGTGGAGGGGCTCTCAGAGTAGGAGACGGAGGCCAAAAATTCCAGCACCGCCTGCGGGTAAACATGTGTAGGTGGTGGGTGCAGCGGGAATCCCCACCCAATCGCTGTCTAGGTGGGCCCGGACGTCGTCCTCCCATCCGAACTCGGCCGGTATGTTAAAATCCGGTTTGAGCATAGGGTGCCACTGGTAGGTCCGGATATTCTCAAGACGGGCATGGTGTTGTGGCGTAAGCCGTGAAGGGTCACGGGATAGCGGTCGTTGCGGAACTACTAGCACCAGCGGTGCCCCTTCTCTTTCTAGAAGCACTTCTTCCAAACATATTGACTAGGGGGGCTTGGGAGTGCGGGAGTTGAGGGAGAGGAGGTTACGGGGCCAAAATGAGTTGTGAGGAAGCCCAAAGCCGCGCCCCCCATATATAGGGAAAAATTCCAGATCGAGACCGCCGTTTGGGTGGACGAGACGGCGGTCTCGTTTCTCTTCCGGGACGAGACGGCGGTCTGGTGCAACGAGACGGCGTTCTCATTTTTGCCAACAACGAGACGGCGTTCTGGTTGGCCCATACGGCGGTCTCGTTTTGTCAGGTAACCGAGACGGCGGTCTCGTTGGACGAGACGGCGGTCTCGTTTCGCGGAAGAGAAAATTTTCATTTTTGTATTTTTATTACTTTTTTTTTTGTTATTTTTTGAAAGGAGTAATAGGACCTGGTCTAAAAACATTTTATGCATGCAATGTTTTTATGTTTTGATGTCCTATAATGCCTATTTTGATTAAGTTTTCAGAAGGATTTAACCGACGTGTCTTGTTGTGCTGAAAGCCTTCTGATTTGCTGCATTTTTCCTTTTTGGCTGTACCATGCCGGATTTTTGTGACCGAAGGATAATCTCTTTCTTTCTTTCCTTCTATTTTTCTTTCTCTATTTTTCCTTTCTCTCTTTTTTCTCTTTTCTTTTTTTTTGTTTTTCCTTTTTTTCTTTTGGTAGGGCACTTTTCGTCATGTAGTGTCCCTTTTTCCTTGCTTTAGGGGTTTCAATCCTCTTGTTGACTATACGCCTCCATATTCCTAAATTAATTATTAGAATATTGTCGTGAGGGTCAAGAGAAAAGAAATAAGATGAGGTAAAAAATCAATGGTTTGTGTTTTAGAGGGTTGATTTTTATTGATAAAGAATTTTGTAAGAATGGCTAGTTAAGGGTTAAGCATGAGTGTTTAAGCTTTTGTCTAAGCAAACATTTTCCCGTTTTTCTCTCTCTCTTTTTTGTATTTGTTTTTATTTGCGCTCTTTGGTTTTATTTCCATCGCTTTTTTTTGGATAGCTGGCTGATTTCCCTAGATCGCCCTTTGGGTTTTCGAACTAGGATACTGTGTGTTGGCCCTAACTTTTGTCTAGGTTTACTCTCTTGTAAAATTTTGGAGAAATCCTAGCGGACCTTTATCTGTAACCCTAACTTTTGCCTAGGCTACCCTTTATTGTCGTTCGGGTATCCTACCGGGTTGACCCTAACTTTTGTGTAGCCCCCTTAGTGGGTTTCCTACTGGGTAATTTTGCCCTTTTCTTTGGCCTTTGGCTTCTTTGGGCTTTTTCTTTTTATGGATTCATCTTTTGGTTCACAGTATCAGCGAAGCGTGACTTTCTTTATGTCTTAGGTGAAGTCTTTATTTTTATGTGCTTCTAATCGGCTAACTTGATGATGAGAGCAATGGTTCGATCATTTGGGAGCGCTTCTTATTCTTTTTTCTTCTTTTTCTTTTTGTTTACTTAGACGGGGTTATTTATGTGGTCTAGTTAAAAGTAGAAAGAAGAGAAGCAGATAGAAAGAATCATTCTTTATTAATTAATGAAGGAATATGTGCCCTGAAGTGCCCAGGGGTCGGGCTCGCCCTGGGGGATAGTCTCTAACAATCATGGGGTTTACATCCCTTAAACAAAGAAAAAGGTTTCCTAATGACTAGAGTGGCTCTTGGCGCTTTGCACTCCTCCACTTCGGAAAATGCGCGAGTGTGCGGAGAGGGGACCTCCCTTTTATTCTTCCCGCTTGACCCTTGAATGGGTTATATCCTAGGCCATACTTGTGAGGATTGTCTTTGAATTACGGGGTTCCCTCATTCCTTGGGAATGCGCCCCGATCCTTGGCCGAGGATGGTAGCCATGTTTCAACATCATACGGGCTACTTTGGTGTTTACGGGAAGTCGCTCTATGTTGGCAATTTCGAGTGCTTGAAAAGACGTTTCAAGTGCCTCTTCGGCTGCATCCACATAGGGTTGGGTGGATGGTCCATCGATCGGGATATCGTCTTACGCTTGGGCCAGTGACCGGTTTATCCTCCACTATGAACTTGACTTTTTGGTGGAGCGTCGAAGGTACTTGCCTTAGCGTCATGAATCCAAGGCCTACAGAGGAGACAGACTATATGCTTGGAGTTATGTCCATTACATGGAAATCAATGTCAAAGATAGTGGGTCCAATCTGGATTGGCAAATTAATTTCTCCCACTACTTCTCGCTTTGATCCGTCGAAGGCTCGAATGATGGTGCTACTTGGGTGCGGACGGGCCCCCTGGATGGTTAGCTTATCCAGTGTGCATTTTGGCATTACATTCAGGGACGACCCGTTATCCACAAGAACCTTGGCGATGAGGTACTCCTTGCATTTGACTGAGATATGCAAGGGCTTGTTGTGTTTTGACCCTTCAAAAGGGAGTTCTTCCTCTGTGAAGGCGAGGTGATTGCTTGCCGTAATGTGACCGACGATCCTCTCGACCTTCTCTTGAGATATTGTGTGAGGTACGTGTGCCTCGCTCAAGACCTTCAGCAGGGCGTTCCGGTGCGGTTCCGAGCTCATTATCAAAGATAGCAACGTGATCTTTGCAGGTGTACGATTGAGCTGGTCAATAATGGAATACTCGCTTTGTCTTATAAATTGGAGTAATTCTTCTGTCTCCTCCTTGGATTCTTTATTTTCTTTTTCTTCTCCGGTCCTTTTATTTTTTCCTTTATTTTGAAGGACATCTTCCTGTGTGTCCTTGGGGGAGTAGATTCTTCCACTTCTAGTCGTGCCCCCAATGCCGACTATGTTCGTTATTTCTTCTTTTATTGGTGAAGATTCCCCATATTTCCACGGTACAGCTTTATCTGATTCGTAGGGGAAGGGACGTGGCATAAAAAGTCGCACTGGTGTCCTTGCCCCTTCTTCTTTATTTTTGAGGACCAACGGCCGAGGCTTATTTTCCTCTTGCGGTGATTCGACCGTTGGGGTGAGCTTTATTAGGAGTGGCTTTCTCTCCATTCTTCTGAGTTGGAAGACATGTTAGTTAATCCTTCCTTTTTATTATCTTATTTATTAAGTGTGAAGGAGGGGAATTTAAATATGCAAATGTATGTATGCAAGTAGACAAATGTTGAATAAGGAAAAGATTTCATTGATTCAGTGGGAGGTGTACATTCTCCTACTCCATACTACGAAGCGTCTTTTGACAGAAGCGGAAAAGCCTAAAGAAACCCACAGGCGGGTCTTGTTTTCTTTGTAATTCTTTTTCGGCTTCCCGGACGTGTTGAGCGAGCGCTTCGCTTTGCTTGTGGATCGCTTGGCTCATTTCTTCGCTGTATTGCTGAGCGTCCTTGATCTTCGCCTCCTGATGTATGACCAAGGCTTCTAGTTCGTCGAGCCTTGCGACAGCTCGGTCCTTTTCTTGTAGCACTTGGTCATATTGAGCTAGCCCGCTTTTCTCTTTAATGCGCAGCTCATAAATACCTCGGCTGAGTTTTCTGTTGTTCTCTCGCTCTTGGTGGAGGTCTAGCCGGGCCTGGAGGAGTTGTTCTGATAACTCCTTGATCGTTTGAGCTTGCTGAGCTGTTTCCGCCTCAAGGTGTGCTATTTTGGCAGTTATCTCTTGCAGTTGGCTATCCGAGCTGGTTCTGGCGGATTTGGATGCTCGGATAGCTTGTTCGTTGGCGTCGGCACATTGGTCCTTGAGGCGTTCTATTTCATGATCCTTTTTCTTGCCTTGCCTCGTAGACCAGTCAATCGTGAGGATAAAGGCTTGTTCTTTTTCTTCAAGGGACCGTATCCGGGCTCCCATTATCTCTAACCTGCGGGTCAAGGCATTGACTTGTGCCTGCGGCTCTTCGTCGTTGGTGATTGGAGCGGGTGTGGTGGATGGTCGGGCCATCTCTCTTCTTCTTCTCCATGCCTCATAGTCATCGGTGACGAGTTACCGAGCTTTTCCTAGCTCTCTGTCTCCCATGTAGGCGGCTTCTCCCATGCTCTCCTCACGGTCAATGAGTTGGCGATTGTGCACGGGTCTCCAACGAAGCACGGTCCTCAGAGTTCCCCTTGGGAGATAATAGTTTGAGTCCTCATGAGTTGCCTCATAGCTACTCTAGGTGAGTAGGCTATACAACCCCGAGTCCTATCAAAGGTACATTCGGATAGTTCCCACATCGACGAGAAGCTGGGCGGGTCGGAACCAAGGGCGGACCCAAGATATGTTGTTGGCGTCCTTCGTTCTAACTCATCCCTCCATTCTACGATCGGGGCGTCGTTGGAGGGGGATCTTGGAGAAGCTTCTCAAGGGATCGGGGAATATCCCCATATGATCTGGAGGCATAGAGGTGCGTGATGCTCCACACATAAAGCGGTGAAGAGCGACGGCGAAGTGTTCTCCCTTGCTTCGACGGCGAAGTCTACCGAAAGCAAGGTGTCGGCAAGAATAGCGGGCAAGGGACTCTTCGAGTTCACGTCCCGAGCGAAGAAAGCATCCATGACGGCGTGGTCGGCCGTGTCGAGTTGGAAGGGGAACAAGATTGTTCAGAAGATTAATAGCGCCGGGGTTTTGTTGAAGGCAACCCGGTCTGCCCTTTGAGCCGGGTAGGACAGGTGGTCTTCTAACATTGTTACTCTCCATCCCCGGGTGTTCCCCTTTTTTATCGGGGTACTTTGTCGGTACGGTAGATGGATAAGGGCGGCGAGTCGCTGCGGGAGTATACGCCTCATGACGGATATGGACCCCGGCTGATTTGGGCCATTTCAACATTATTTCATACTCCTCTAAAGTGGGCACCATGTCGAACTGCGGAAATTCAAAGCACCGCATACTGGAGTTCCAAAAATGAACCAGTACCCTGAGAAAGACTTGGTCGACACTGATTTTCAGAAGGTCCAAAATCCGTCCATAGGACTTTTCAAAATCAGCGCAGACCTCCGGTGGCATCATCGTACTAAGCCGCTCTAGCCTCTCAATGTGGCTTCGGAGAATGTCTACCTTCCCCACTTGTCTACTTGTCCCCTCCATTTTCTAAACCAAAATGTATGATTTGATGAAGATGATGTTTATTGTATGTGAGTGTTTATTTTTCTATTTTATCATGTTTTTTCTACATGATGTATGGTTTTTGCATTTATTTATTTTTTTTGGAAAAATAAACTATCTACATGAATGTTTTTATGAATGCCATATTTTTGGACCAGGTATTATTTGTGAATTTTGAAAAAAAATGATTTTTTTCTTTTTTGCTTGTATTTTATTGTTATTTGTTTATTTTATAGCCTTTTATCTCTTCTGTCGGAACTGCGTGGCTACTTAGCTTACAAAGAACCTGAAACCAGGCTAGCTAAAAGGCAGACTGTCCGAGATAAAAATATGGCTTTATGTGAAAGAATATTTATCGTCCCTTATCTCTTCTGTCGGAACTGCGTGGCTACTTAGCTTACAAAGAACCTGAAACCAGGCTAGCTAAAAGGCAAACTGTCCGAGATAAGGGTGTTTATTTGTAAAATATTTTTTGCGATTTTGTTCTGTTGTTTGCTTATGCTATGCAACATACAAATGCGACAAACATATGCACACACAATTCGATCATCCCCGAACAGGCGAGATTCTGTTTTTATCACGAGGTAGGGTTTTCCTGCAGAAAAGTGCATTGGTTTAGGGTAGGTTCTAACTGTTCTCACCAGGCTGAGGCCCCCAAGGTGCCCCCATTATAGGGTCCCCACTCTCCAGCCGTCCGACCATGCTCAACACTAAGGTCAGAGTCGGTCTTGTTGCCAAAAGAGGAAGGTTATCACCTTGAGTGGTGGTTTCCGATCACACCGGTGGGCACAAGGCCCTAAGCTGCAGCGAACCGTACACTGCCACCCACTCCCTATGGTTATCTCTCTTGCCCCGGGTATAGGGGAAGCTGTTGTGTGCAAGGGATTGTGTGCAATTTATATATCAAGCAATTGCGTAAGTATAAACAAACAACGAGTTTATTGAAAGCCAAACAATAAAGCATGTTATAATACAAGTTAAGGGCAAAAGCGTTATTTTCTTGGTTTATTTATTGTTTAAGCCGGCCCATCACTAAATGGGATTAACTCTCTAGGCTTCCCCAGCGAGTCGCCATCCGGCGCCGCCGTCAAAACGAGGCGGTCGGAGCGACGCGATGGTTTTATCGACCCTCTTGTTTTCGCGTTTTTTATTGGTGGTTACAACGCCTTTAGGTTGTCCGACAACCGGGCTAACCTAGGGGCGAGGTTTTCGAAAAGTGTCCTTGGGCTGTCCGATAACCGGGCTAATCCAAGGACTTATTTATTTTGGGTTCTATGGAGTCACCACCGATATTTTTACCATAAACATCGGAAAAGGGGTTTAAAAAGGCGTTGGTTTTCGAAAACCAACTTTGGTCATTAGAACCAGAGTTGGGTAAGGGAGTTGGTTACGTGTAAAGGGAGTATTAGTCCCTTTGTGACGCCCCTTTCGGGTTCCCTATGATAGGCCGGCTTATTTTTATTGATAAACTAGAAAAACGCACTTTTGCCCTTTTTATTCTGCGGAATTTAAAAGTATGACTACATGGCCCTACTGTCTACTGCATAATTTAAGATAAAAGCGGTAAAGGTGGAAAGAGAGAATTTGAACCTCCGAAGCACGCTTTTTATATTAATTCTCTGGAAAAATAGGGTGCTTTATGGTAGCCCTTCACTCTACAAGACGTCGGAAACCTCTCGAACGCCGAAAATCACTCTTGAAAACACTTAGAAACTCCGGAAATGCGTCGGAGGGATTCTAGAGAGAAGTTTTAGAGAGAAGGGAGAGCTATGCAGCTGTGGTGTGTGAAAATGAGGGAGGGAGAGCCCCTATTTATAAGTTTTCGCGCTGTCAGATGGCGAGACCGCCGGTCTCGTCTGACAGGGTCGAGACCGCTGTCTCGTCCAACGAGACCGCCGTCTCGTTCTTTACTGGCGACGAGACCCCGGTCTGGGTGAACGAGACCGCCGTCTCGTTTTCGTAGGCAACGAGACCCCGGTTTGGGTGAGCGAGACTGCGGTCTCGTTTTCGTAGGCAACGAGACCCCGGTCTCGTTAGACGAGACCCCGGTCTCGCTTGCTACGCGAGGCAAAACGGCGGTCTGGGTCATCCAGAAGGCGGTCTCGTCCCTTCGAGGCGAGAAAACTTATTTTTCGGCCCAAAAAATCTTCCTATCTTGGTACGGGAGCCTAATAGTCTCTCCTAGTGGCTTGTTAGGCTTCAGCCGTCTTCAAAATAGGGGATCTTCTGACTTTATTTGGAGCCCGGGCAAGATTTGGGGTCTACATGGAGGTTTATTAAAATGATGCGCATGCATACTTTTCTTAGTGCATTTATTTTCTCTCTTAGTTTTACCACTTATTGGATGATGTGATAAGAATGATACAACTTTGTCGAAAATCTTTTTATTGTAAAAGGCATTCTTATGGATTTTAATTGTTTTTATATTTTTTATGACCCTTTATCTCTTCTGTCGGTCAACGTGGCTACTTAGCTTACAAAGAATCTGAAACTAGGCTAGCTTAACTGAAGACTGTCCGAGATAAAGTTGGTTTATCTTATCACTTTTATGATTTTTAGGGTTTTTCATTATTTTGTTTGTTGTATGATTACCCTATGCTAATGCATCAATACAAATGCAGCAAACGAATGCACACACAATTCATTCATCCACGAGCAGAGCCACGCTTATTTAATCACGAGGTAGGGTTTTCCTGCAGAAACGTGCTTGGTTTAGGTGGTTCTAAACTGTTCTCACCAAGGCCAAAGGTCCCCAAGGTGCCCCCATTATAGGGACCTCTCAATCTCTCAATCCTTGGGTCATGCACAGAATTCCGTGTCGACATCCTTAGACCAAAAGAAGAGAGTTATCACCTTGAGTTGGTGGTTTTCGACAACGATTGTAGCCCCGTGTGCCAACAAGCCGGTCGTATCTACCACCCACTCCCTATAGGTATTCACTCTTGCCCCCGGGTATAGAGGGACTGTTGTGTGCAAGGGTTTTTGTGTTCAGTTTATATTTCAGACAATTTGCAGAAAATAATCATATAACAATTATTAAAGCCATACAATAAAACATACGGAAGAGGGTAAAGGCGTAATTTCAAATCTTCACTTAGTTTGAATTTTATTCGTCACTAAATGGGATCAACTCTCTAGCTTCCCCAGTGGAGTCGCCATCTGTTGCCGTCGTCCGTTCCGACGTCCAGGGACATCCCGAACGTTTATGCGAGTGGTCGCAAAAAGATGGTTTAGACTCGTGTTTTTGTTAAAATATGTTCATTGCTTCCGAGGTGCTCAATAACTGAACTATCCTCTAATAAAAGCAAGGTTTTCGAAAAAAGGTTCTTTTGGAGTTGCCACCAATGTTTTGACCGTAAACATTGGAAAAGGATAAAAAGGTGTTGATTTTAATAAAAACCAAACTTGGCCATCATAACCAGAGTTAGGTAAGGGAGTTAGTTACGTGTGGGGAAGGTGTTAGCACCCCCACAACGCCCCTTTCGGGTTCCCTATGACGGATTGATTCATTAAGTGAAGATTACGAGAAATTACGCTATTACCCTATTTTATTTATACAGTATTTAAAAATGGCTATCTACATGATTTTATTTTACATTGCATACAGAAAGCAATAAATAAAACAATAAAAGAGAAGAGAATTGATAAGAACCTCCGTAGCAAGCTTTGTATTGCAAATCTTTTACAGTGAGGATGCGTTTTGGCAATCCCCCGCTCTACAAAGACTCTCCTCCCCGAATACAGTATCGACTCGACTAAATTTTAAAGAAGAATCAAATGTTGGAATACAATTCCTTAACCGATTGTTACCTTTTTAAGGCAATCGGAGAGTTCATTCGAAGTAGGGAGAGAAGACAAGTACTGGGAGTTGTCTGGTGTGTGAATCAGTGGCAAACGAGCTTCCTATTTATAGTTTTTCACAGCTTGGCAATTTGGGACGACCATCTGGGTTGGGACGGCCATCCCAATTGAATTTTTTACACTTGGGGTTACCTCTTGAAGAGTGGGACAGGCAGTCTCACTTGGGACAGCCGTCCCACTTGGCCAGGGTAGCTTGGGACGGCCGTCTCGACTTTGGGACGACTGTCTCAACCTGTTTTGACCAGCCTTTGTGTTCTGGGACCCCTGGGAAGCTTTCCTTTCTTTATTTGGATGTCGGTTGATGCCGATAAACGCCCGTTGAAGCTTTATCTTCATATAGGAAGTCTTCTTTGGCCTTTTATTGAGATGCCAGACGAGCTTTGCCTTGTTATAGGAAGTCTCCTTAGCCTTTATTGAGAGACCGGGCAAAATTAGGGGTCTACAAGTGCCTTTAAGAACTTGAAAAATGAATATAATGTTGTGAAGAAGAGTTTAAGTAGATCCGAAAAGGAAATTGACTCATTAAAAACGAAAATCACATGTTTAGAAGAAAAGGAATTCTTAGAAACGAAAATTGTATGTTTAGATGAGAATGATGATACAAACTTAGCATGTACAACTTGTAAAGAGCATGAATATGACATATATATTCTTAACCATTTGCTAGACAAAGCCGAAAAGGAGATAAGTGATTTTAAGAAGAATGAAATTGTGTTAGCTCAAAATAGTGTAAATTATCAAGTTCCTTTGAAAAAGCCTAAAAGGAAAAATAAAAGAGTATGGGTAGAAAAAGGAACTAGAACATCTATGGTTAAAAATTCATCATATTCAAAAGTTACATCTAAAGCATGCTTTTATTGTATGAAACATGGTCATACTTCAAATAGATGTAAAATTAAGCATTGTGGTGTTCCTAAAGGAAAATATATTTGGGTTCCTATAGTTAAATGAATTGTTTGTCTCTTGTATTTATTCAAAGAAAATTGATCATTTAGTATGTTTTGACTAGGATGCTCATTAGGCCAATTATGAAATCAACTCCCTATGAATTGTTAAATGGTAGAAAGCCTAATGTTGCTCATTTGAAAATCACTACTGCAGAAAAGGCTTTTTACATCGGTTAAAATGGGCTTTCTACGTCGGTTAAAGCGGCAACATAGATACGGGGGTCATAGAAAGTAAGGCTTTCTACGTCGGATCCTAATAACCGACGTAGAAAGTAAGACTTTCTACGTCGGTTAATAGGAACCGACGTAGAAAGCCTTACTTTCTTTGAGCTATTATGATCGGTCAAACTGGTTATGATCGGTCATAGAGCTATTCTGATCGATCATAACTGGTTCTGATCGGTCATAGAAAGACGTTCTACGTCGGTTAGTCTGGGAACCGACGTAGAAAGTCTTATGTTGTATGAGCTATCCTGATCGGTCATAAGCGGTTACGATCGGTCATGAAGCTAATCTGATCGATCATAAGCTGAATCTGACTGTCATAATACTTTCTATGTCGGTTAACACTTATAACCGACATAGAAAGTCTTACTTTCTAACTTTCTATAACCCCAGTATGTATATCGGTTAACGATAGCAGTGATTGTATGTGTTATCAATGTCGGTTATGCCTATAACCGACATAAAATGTTACACTTTCTACGTCGGTTATGCCATTAACCAGACGTAGAAAGTACTTACTACGTCGGGTAATGACATAACCGAGCGTAGAAAGTGTTATATTTTTTTAAAATACCTGCATTTTATTTACGAGATGCTACCTTTCTTCGAGTAGACACTGCCTATTCATCACAGTTCCAGACAAATAACCACGAGATCCGAGTACAGACAGATATGCACAGTTCATATATAAATTTGCTACGAGATATATATCCGATGCAGACAGATTCGATTGCAGACAGATATGTACATATGAAACACATTGAAATGAATATATGTACGGACAGATCCGAGTTCCAGACAGTTCATTTACTTAAACGAATGTAAATTTCCTAACTTAAATCAATTCTATCTAAATTGTTACAAGTTAAATTTCCTATGAAGATTGAATGCTTAAAAGGAAAGAAGCCCACTTGCTCTCGATATCGTCTAAGACTTCAATCTTCATTGGAGATGAGTCTCGTAAATTCCTACATATTGAAACATTTCAAATTTAGAAATCATTTACATAATTGGCATATTTGACTTAATTATAGTATATTTACCTCCCTCCACGTGTCAAGAATATTTTTGACTACAATGGTGTGCATGTGCTTCATCACATAAAACCCGAACTCATGGCTTCCCGGTTGGCGTGGACACTACAAGTTAAATACATGTCGATTAACTTTAAATGACAAATTGAACAACGAGTAAGAGGTGTTTGGTCACCTTTGGTGCAATATACGTCAACTTCTTTCTAGCATGAGATGGAAGACCTTGCAACCTTAGGTGAGCTTCCAAAGCTCTACAAAAGGACAAATAATTTTGGTGTAAGTAGTGCACATATGATACAACAATTAAAAACAACCAAACTTACGCGTCTATGTGCTTTCTAATATCCAAATCATTTGGTTTCTTGTGTAATGAACACAAGAGAATCACAAGAAATTGGCGAGGAACAATTATTATGAGCTGCCAATGACCCTCGCACGTTGCAATAATATTAGTAAAATTTCAGTTTTACATAAATGTGCATTAATTTACAAGATGTATACTTATCGATGCAAGTAAGGTGCTAAGTAGACTTCTTTGCCCCCATTTTGAAATGCCTCTATTAAGTACGTTTGCACCTCTTCGACTTTATTCCCAACGGACGGAATGGCAACGGGGTCAACAAATCCATAGAGATAGCGGATCTTCCTCTCAACACAAAAACGATGTAAATACCTTCAACATTGAAAATAAATAAAGTTATAAAATAATGTACCGAGTGAGAATATAAAAAATATGTAAATATACTTACAATTCCCAAAGCTGCAACACCGATACACATAACATATCGAGTACCGACGAGAAGATCAAAAATATCCCTTTGGAGTAAGAAAAAAGGGATCGTCTTGGTCCTGCATACGACTTCGGGTGGCATATCTAAGCTGTATGGGAGTGGTCCCGATAGTCGCTGCCGATGCTACCGAGTCATCGTAAAGCGAGATGGTGGTGGTGGTGATTCATGCACAACTTCCTTTGCTTTTTCATCCTCTTCCTATACAAGTACCAAAAATCAATAACATTAATATACATCAACCTATCAAAAAATAATAAGTACTATCGTTCAATGCATAAATCAACTCTGTGCATGTGTTGGGATGGGTCTTGTTAATGAAGCCGGCCATAAGATAAAATGGCCGGGTGCACAGTCCCACTTGTTTGAACCTCTTCGGTGGGAATAGGGATTGGGGCGGCAGCATCCGGACATCTACAACCACCACTACGATCATATCATCTCCAATACTACGGTGGTGGATGGTTGACCCCAATGCATACATTTTCCCTAAGGTAAACAAAGGATAAAATATCTTAGACTATATAATGTGTAACACCTGTACCAAATACATGTCAAAGATATAATACGTACCAGTATGCCACCAAATGCTCGGGAGGACCCGCAACATACAACCGACGATCGACGGTGTCGGTAGGAGCAACCTCTCGCCCCTCTATCGGGAGCATCACAACTCTCCTTTGTGCTCGACATGAATCGGGGATGCCGCTCGTGCGGGGACGGAAGGTTGAGATGACAAAGATGCCAACTCTGCTCGCATTGAGCTCAATAACTCTGCCTTCAAGTCGAGTACACCTCATCTCGAATCTCCTTCCTAATTTGTTGTTTGAGGGACTCAAACTCTTGCTCATTCGAGCTGCCTCAAAGAAGGAGTTGCCACGGGTGGGGCACCAAAGTACTTGTCCGATGCCCACCCCTCGTCCAGCACCACGAACACGTCTAGGATGCTGCGGGGTACCAATGGCCACTCGCCAATATATCTTGACGGCCATGTGGGTGGAATGATCCCGAGTGCTCTGCTCAACCAACTCATCCTACAACACAAACGAATGATTTTTTAGCAAATACAAATGCCTATTGTAGTATAACATATATAATTAGTTTAGGATATGCTACTTACAATACGTTGAGCAACAACATTAGTTTGCTCGAGATAAGTAATTCCCCGATGAGTTACGGCGAGCTCTCTTCCATTTATCATGGCGTGAAGGGCGGGTGACAAAACTCACAACGGAGTCATCGAAGGTAGACTTGAAGAAGTCTCCTTCATCATCTTCTCCTCCAATTTCTCATAACCCCCACGAGACAACCCGTGGGGGTGGATATTCTTCCTCCGAATATCCCGTGCCTTACGCCTCTTGGCCTTGTTGCATTCCATGTTAAATACCAAATTTAAAACCTCTATTTAAAAAAAATTACTGCAAACAAATGACAAATGTGCTAACCTGAAACCTAGGGTCTAATCGCCGAGTCCGAAATGCCTGCCATGTCTCCTCATCCAAAAACCGATACTCGGTCACATGGGTTCTTGTTGCTCAATGCCCCATATATGTATCGACCGGTCGAGATCACTCTTAAAACCTCTCCGGCGTTCCCCGAGCATATGAGATCCACTTTGTCCTCAACAAAGTGGTGTTAGGGACATCATATGTGACCTACACAATAAAAATAACATGAAGTTCCCAAAAAAAGTTAAATATATATACATGTTAAATGCTCAAGTAAGAGTAGGTACCAGGATACTCGCCAAATCCGGTTCTTCGGTGTCCTCGGAACATGGTCCCAATCCTCAATAAGAATACTAACCTTGCTTCTCCCAAGCAAGGCCACATAGCTAGTGAATCTAGCATCTGTGCTCTCCGGTGGCTCTACCGGTTTGCATGTCAAAGCTTGGATAGGCAATTTCGATCGGAGCTGCGACCGATATTCAACTCCCTCAACAGTGTAGCACGCCTACCCTTTTTCCTGGTAGACGGTCGACTCGATCACCACCTTGTGTAGGAGGGGGACTGTGTAGGAGGAGGGGTACCGGATGAATCTGCCATATCCGTGTTCAAAGAAAAAAATAATAGTTATTAGTTCTTTGAACATGTCCAAACGAGCATTGACACCATCTTTTGTCTAAACTACTTACAATACATCTCTAAATTAGCTAAAGGCACCCGTGATGTTTCCCTCTCTTGACGAGCATTATTACTTACTAGATTCAATACGTAAACCTACATTGGCTACGAGAGGTAGCTAAAAGCACGAAATCTTACCTCTTGAAGACCTACGGAGGTGGCGGGTGGCGTGACGTGCGGAGCGCGGGTGGGGAGAAACGTATCCCGGGCGACGGGCAACGGTAGCGACGGGCGGCACGAAGCGTTGGCGGGTGGCGTGACGAGCAAATGTGGGTGCGGAGAAACGTATACAAGCGATCGGGGGAGCTCTGGTATGGGTGAATGATGAAAGGAAATGGAGCGTAGGGAGAAACGTACAGGGGAGCTCTGCTATGGGGGGGAAGTGATGAAATGAAATGGAGCGCGGGAGGAGCAGAAGATACTATGTCGGTTGCCCTAACACCCGTCATCAAAGATACTTTCTACGTCGGTTAAAATTTACCCGACATAGAAAGTTCACTTTCTACGTCAGGTAAAATTTAACCGACATAGAAAGTTAACTTTCTACGTCGGTTAAATGTTACCCGACATAGAAAGTTAACTTTCTATGTCGGGTAAATTTTAACCGACGTAGAAAGTTAACTTTCTATGTCGGTTAAATTTTACCCGACATAGAAAGTGACCTTTCCACTTACTATGTCGGTTAAAACTTACCCGACATAGAAAGTTTATGATTTTATTCCAAAATTGCCACCGCGCCACATACTATGACGGGTGGATTACGACCGTGATAAAAACCCGTCATAGAAAGCTATTTTTCCACTAGTGAATATTTGGATGTAAGTGCTTTGTGTTAAATAATGGAAAGGATAACTTAGGAAAATTTGACTCAAAAGTCGATTGGGGCATTTTTCTAAGATATTCATTAACTAGCAAAGCTTATAGAGTGTTTAATAGAAGAACCTTACACATTGAAGAATCTATACATGTTACTTTTGATGAAATTGTAGACCTTGGGGGAAATCCTCTTGAGTCAAATAAAGAACTTGCAGGTGATGATGAGTATATAAGAGAGACTCTTGATGAATTATATTTGGAAGAAAATAAGCCTTCTCAAATGCCTGAATTAGCAAAAGAATGGCAATCACCTAGAGGACTCTCAATGGACAATATCATTGGTGATATCACAAAAGGGGTAAGAACTAGAAATATGACTAATTTCTGCATGTCTGTAGCTTTTATGTCACAAATAGAACCCAAAAATGTTGAGGAAGCGCTTAAAGATGACCAATGGTGCATAGCAATGCAAGAAAAACTTAACCAATTTGAAAGGAATCAAGTCTGGGAATTAATCCCAAGAGAAGAATCACATCAATTAATTGGAACCAAATGGGTGTTTAGAAATAAACTTGATGAAGATGGAAACATAACAAAGAATAAAGCCAGACTTGTTGCTAAAGGCTATTGTCAGGAGGAAGGTATTGATTATGATGAAACTTATGCTCCTGTTGCCAGGTTAGAGGCTATACACCTACTTCTTGCTTATGCATCTTTGATGAAATTTAAATTATATCAAATGGATGTTAAGAGTGCATTTTTGAATGGTTTTATTAAAGAAGAAGTTTATGTGGAGCAACCCCCTAGATTTGAAGATTTTAGTTATCCTAGTCATATTTTTAAATTAAAGAAAGCATTATATGGGTTGAAACAAGCTCCTAGATCTTGGTATGAAAGGCTAACTAGTTTCCTAACTTCAAATGATTTTTCTAGAGGAAAAATTGATTCTACTCTGTTTATAAAGAAAGTTAAAGAACATATCTTATTGGTCCAAGTATATGTTGATGATATTATTTTTGGATCAACTGATAATTCGTTATGTGTAGAATTTGCTAAGATAATGCAGGGAGAGTTTGAAATGTCTATGATGGGAGAATTGACATTCCTCCTTGGACTTCAAATCAAGCAACTTAAAGATGGCATTTTCATCTCTCAAACCAAATACTGCAAAGAGATCCTTAAAAAGTTTGGAATGGACACCTCAAAGGAAGCTAACACACCCATGGGAACTTCATGCTATCTAGACAAGGATGAATCGGGTTTGGAAGTTAATCAATCTATGTATAGAGGTATGATAGGTTCACTGTTATACTTAACTGCAAGTAGACCCGATATTATGCATTTTGTCCGTCCGTGTGCTAGATTTCGGGCTTGTCCAAAAGAATCTCACCTAATTGCGGTAAAACATATTTTAAAATATTTAAAAGGAACTACTTGGTTTTGGTTTATGGTATCCATCCGATGCTTGTACTAGTTTAATAGGATATTCGATGCCGATTATGGTGGATGCAAAATTGATAGAAAGAGTACTAGTGGGACATGTCATTTGTTAGGTTCATCCTTAGTATCTTGGCATTCTAAGAAACAGGCATGTGTTGCTTTATCTATCACTGAAGCTGAATATATTGCAGTTGCTAATTGTTGTGCTCAAATTCCGTGGATGAAACAACAACTAGAAGATTATAGTATATTTCTGAATGACATACCTTTGATGTGTGATAATACAAGTGTAATCAATCTTACTAAGAATCCAGTAATGCACTCTAGGACTAAGCATATAGAGATTAGACATCACTTTTTGAGAGATCATATCAGTAAAGGAAACTGTAAAATAGAGTACGTTGATACAAAGCATCAATTAGCAGATATTTTTACTAAGCCTCTTCCCAAGGATAGATTCTATGAACTTAGAAGAGACTTAGGGATATTAGAAATAGCTTAAATTCTGCTTAATTAGATAGTTTTTGGATGGTTGTAATGTTATAATTCATTATGAAGGATGTTAATAGATTATCATGTGTATAAACCTTAAAAATTTGATGAAATCTCTGGAATAATCGATTAATTGGAGTTATAATCGATTATTTGCACCCAAAACACCCAAAACATGACATTTCTCTCTGGATTAATCGATTAATTCGCCCATTAGTCGATTGAAATCAGTATTAATCGATTAACAACTCAAATTAATCGATTAAATGGGTCTGGAAGTGGTTTAATCGATTAATTTGAGTTTTAATCGATTAAACCTGGCAAGTTTGGATTCTTAGCCATTGTCAACGGCTCTTTTGTTAGAATCGCGCAGCGGAATGTTTGCGTGGTCGGACAAAAACCAAGAGGGGGGGTGAATTGGTTTCTGAATAAAAATTAGGTTTTCAAAATTTTCCCCAAATTTTACCGATTAAAAACTGCGTAAATGTAAATAGAGAAGAGTAGAGAAGATTACACAGTAGGTTTATACTGGTTCGGATCAAAAGACCCTACGTCCAGTTGCTAATCACTCAAAAGAGGATTAACGCTGTCACTAAGAACAAATTGTTACAAACAGTTTACAAATCAAAGAGATAAAGTAAAGACAACACCTCTCTTGAAATCCACAAGAGATGAAGAACAACTTTCCCCGAGAGACGGCACAACACACAATCCACTAAGAACTCCACTTAGTGATTCTTATCGCTTCTAGCCCACACCAGAGTTCCAAAAGCCCCCTTTCCTTGCAACAAACAGTTCTCGGCACTCACGACACTTAACTTTTGTATGGAAAGAGTTGTTCTTCTTTTCGAGTGTCAAAGCAGAGTTTAAGTAGGGAAATTAGGGTTTAGAAATTGGGGATTTCGAAACTAGGGTTCTTGGTAATTGGGTTTTCGAAAATAGGGTTAATTTGAAATTTAAAATGAAAAAGCAGATTGAAATAATCGATTATTTGGAGTGATAATCGATTAAAACAGAAGCCAAATATGACAGAACCCAAACCTCTCTGGATTAATCGATTATTTGGTGAAATAATCGATTATCTGTACTGAACAAGTACAAAATAATCGATTATTTTGCTGTTTAATCGATTAAAACAGTGACTTTGTATAGAAAGTGGTTTTCTCACTTGTTTTAATCGATTATTTACCTATATAATCGATTAAAGCCGAGCCTGCATGATAAATTTGAGCATTTTGAAGCTTCTAAGTTACAGGACTATGTACCGGCTATCTTAGATTCTATAATTACAGACTCAATCAAACTAAAACAGAGTTATTACAATACATAAATCATCAATCTTCAATCTTCAATACTCTAAGTCTTTAAGCTCTTGGATCATCATCAAAATCAACATTCTTCATGATCATTATTTGCAACATCAAGTCCTTGAATGTTCAACAATCTCCCCCTTTTTGATGATGATCAAAATTATCTTTTTAAAGCCCTTGTAATAACCTGTTTTATCTGTCATAGTAACAAACACATTAAACATACCAGATAAAATTTAATATTGAATCATAGGCTTTAAATTTTTCTCCCCCTATTTTGATTATAATCAAAAAGAACTCTGCAACATTAATCATAAGAGCTCCCCCTCAAGATATGCATAAGTTAGAGAAAGCTCCCCCTCAATTATAGCATGAAAGAAACATCAAATTTTATTTCACAATCATTCATCCATTACAACATCAAGACAATAACAAAAGAAAATACATTGATTATCTCTATATCGAGACAGCTTTAATCGATTATTTCTAGCAAATAATCGATTATCGAAGGCATTTAATCGATTATTTCACGAAATAATCGATTATTCCGGAGGAGAATACCCTGTTTTGGACGTTTTGAGGAAAAATAATCGATTATTACTTCCGATGATCGATTATTCCGGAGGCTATATCAAGTTTTTGAGATTTATATGCATAATAACCTATGAACATGCTACACCACGAATTTTAACATAACAATCATCCGAAACTGATCAAATTAAGCAGAATTTAAGCTATTTCTAATATCCCTAAGTCTCTTCAAAAATCATAGAATCTATCCTTGGGTAGAGGCTTAGTAAATATATCTGCTAATTGGCGTTTAGTGTCTACATACTCTATCTTACAGTTTCCTTTCTTGATATGATCTCTTAAAAAGTGATGTCTTATTTCAATATGTTTAGTCCTAGAGTGCATTACTTGGATTCTTAGTTAGGTTGATTGCACTCGTATTATCACACATTAATGGAATGTCATTTAAATATATGCTATAATCCTCTAATTGTTGTTTCATCCACGAAATTTGAGCACAACAACTACCAGTTGCAATATATTCAGACTTCAGGTGGTAGATAAAGCTACACATGCTTGTTTCTTAGAATGCCATGATATTAAGGATGAACCTAACAAATGACATGTCCCACTAGTGCTTTTCCTATCAATTTTACATCCACCATAATCAGCATCAGAATATCCTAATAAACTAATACAAGTATCAGACGGATACCACAAGCCAAATCCAGTAGTTCCTTTTAAGTATTTTAAAATATGTTTTATCTGCAATTAGATGAGATTCTTTAGGACAAGCACTGAAATCTAGCACACACACGAGCAGAATGCATAATATCGAGTCTACTTGCGGTTAAGTATAATAGTGATCCTATCATACCTCTATACATAGTTTGATTAACTTCCAAACCTGATTCATCCTTGTCTAGATAACATGAAGTTCCCATGGGTGTGTTGGCTTCCTTTGAGGTGTCCATTCCAAACTTTTTGAGAATCTCTTTGCAGTATTTAGTTTGAGAGATGAAAGTGCCATCTTTAAGTTGCTTGATTTGAAGTCCAAGGAAGAATGTTAATTCTCCCATCATAGACATTTCAAACTCTCCCTGCATAATCTTAGCAAATTCTACACATAACAAACTATCAGTTGATCCAACAATATCATCAACAAGTAGCACATCCTTGATCTCCAAAGTGTTTGCACCGCAGTTGCTTGATTGATTGCTAAAGGATGTGTGAAAACTTATATTCAATGTGTGTTTAAAAAGTTCAAGCCAAACTTGTTTTTATAGACGATTTTCAAAACTGCTTGGTTTAATTAATCTGTTAAAAGATTCTTTTAATCTGTTAAAAGTGCAGTTTTAATCTGTTAAAACTTCTTTTAATCGATTAAAACGCAGTGTAGAAAATTTTTTAAGTTGTTTTAATCGATTGAAACGAGATTTAATCGATTAAAAGAGTTCGATCGGTCATAACTAAATTCTGATCGATCATAACCGATTCTGATCAGTCATAATTGCATTCGATCGATCATCCGACCCTTTAAATGATTTTAATCGATTGAAACGTGTTTTAATCGATTTAAAAGATTCTGACCAGCTCATAATAAAAATCTGATCGATCATAATGAGTTCTAAATGGTTTTAATCGATTAAAAACAAGTTGTATCGATTAAAATACTGTAAAAACACTTCTTTGAACATTCTAAGTGATTTTATTTGGTTCTTTCAAAAGCTGCATCGAGTTAAAAACATGTTTTAAGAAAACTTTTGTAAAAATACTTTGTTTTTAGTTGTTTAAAACAATTTTAGAGGCTTTTCGCAAAAATCTTTAAGTGAAGAACCTTCATGCAATAGAAAAGATAAAATGTTTTTACCTAATCATTCTGTTTAAAACATACTAAATGATCCATTTTCTTTGAATAAATACAAGATACAAATAGATTTATTTAACAATTGGAACCCAAATATATTTACCTTTAGGAACACCAAAATGTTTAATTTTACACTTATTTGAAGCGTGACCTTGTTTCATACAATAGAAGCATGCATTTGGAGTAGCTTTAGAACAAGATACATTATTAACATGACATGCTCTAGTTCCTTTTTCTACCCATATTCTTTTCTTTTTAGGTTTACTCTTTTTCAAAGGAACTCTTTGATTTACATTATTTTGAGCAATTACCATTTCATGCTTCTTAAGATCATCAATTTCTTTTTCGGCTTTGTCAAGCAAATGGTTAAGAATATCTATGTCATATTCATGCTCTTTACAATTTGCACAAGCTAAGTCCTTATTCTCATCTAAGCATACAATTTTCGTATTAGCTACCTCCTTTTCTTCTAAACATGCAATTTTCAATTTTAAGGACTCATTTTCCTTTTCGGATCTTCTTAGATTTTTCCTTACAACTTTAAATTCGTTTTTCATATCCATAAATGCAGTAAATAACTCATTATAAGCATTTTGCAATTCATCATGGTCATTTTCTTCACTAGAGGATGAATCGGAATCACTAACCTCAAAATCCGAAGAAATGTTGTCATTTACCATTAAGCAATTGTTTGCTTCTATTTCCGAGTCGCTTGATTCTGAATTTGAATCACTGTCATCCCAAGCAATATATGCTTTCTTCTTGAATTGCTTTTTGCCCTTGTGTTCATCATTTTTCTTGTTTGGGCATTCGGTCTTTATATGCCCTGCTTCACCACAACCAAAGCATTTTATATTAACGGAAGAATTTTATTTTACCTTTCCCTTACCTTTGAAAGGATGTCTTCCTTTTGCTTTCATCATCTTGGTGAACTTCTTTATAAAAAGACTCATCTCTTCTTCATCAATTTCGGAGTCTTCTTCTTCTTCTTTCTTATTTTTGCTTTTTGAAATCTCGGTCTTGAAAGCTAGGTTCTTCTTTTGATATTGACCCTCTTCCTCATTTAGTCTTCCAAGGTCAAGCTCATGCTCCCTAAGCTTTCCAAATAACGCCGCCATGGACATAGTGGCAAGATTTTGTGACTCCGAGATGGCCGTCACCTTTGGTTGCCATTTCCTATCCAGAGATTTCAAAATTTTAACATTTAATTCATCAACGTCAAATACTTTACCTAATCCGGTGAGATGATTCACAATATGAGTGAAACGCTTTTGAACGTCAAAAATCGTTTCGCCGGGTTGCATCCAGAACATTTCGTATTCTTGGATTAGGGAGTTTTTACGTGCTCTTTTGACGTCGTCAGTTCCTTCGTGGGTCACCCTTAGCATTTCCCACATTTCCTGTGCACTTTTACAAACTGAAATTCTATAAAACTCATCAAGGGTTAGAGCAGATGAAATAATGTTTCTAGCCCTAACATCAAATTGTGCTTTTCGACTTTCTTCTGCAGTCCATCTAGAAATAGGTTTAAGAACGTCAACACCGTTCTCAATAGTTTTAGGAACAAATGGACCATTTAAAATTGCGTCCCAAACGCCTCTATCAACAGACTCTAAAAATATTTGCATACGTACTTTCCAAAAAGGATAATTTTGACCCGCAAAAAGTGGGGGTCCGTTGATAGACGCACCTTCGACAAAAGTTTGATTTTGTCCGGCCATTTTCGAAAAGTTTGAATGACTATCAAAGCAAGCTCGATACCACTTGTTAGAATCGCGCATGCGAATGTTCGCGTGGTCGGACAAAAACCAAGAGGGGGGTGAATTGGTTTCTGAATAAAAATTAGGTTTTCAAAATTTTCCCCAAATTTTACCGATTAAAAACTGCGTAAATGTAAATAGAGAAGAGTAGAGAAGATTACACAGTAGGTTTATACTTGGTTCGGATCAAAAGACCCTACGTCCGAGTTGCTAATCACTCAAAAGAGGATTAACGCCGTCACTAAGAACAAATTGTTACAAACAGTTTACAAATCAAAGAGATAAAGTAAAGACAACACCTCTCTTGAAATCCACAAGAGATGAAGAACAACTTTCCCCGAGAGACGGCACAACACACAATCCACTAAGAACTCCACTTAGTGATTCTTATCGCTTCTAGCCCACACCAGGTTCCAAAAGCCCCCTTTCCTTGCAACAAACAGTTCTCTCGGCACTCACAGGCACTTAACTTTTGTATGGAAAGAGTTGTTCTTCTTTTACGAGTGCCAAAGCAGAGTTTAAGTAGGGAAATTAGGGTTTAGAAATTGGGGATTTCGAAACTAGGGTTCTTGGTAATTGGGTTTTCGAAAATAGGGTTAATTTGAAATTTAAAATGAAAAACAGATCTGAAATAATCGATTATTTGGAGTGATAATCGATTAAAACAGAGCCAAATACGACGGAACCCAAACCTCTCTGGATTAATCGATTATTTGGTGAAATAATCGATTATTTGTACTGAACAAGTACAAAATAATCGATTATTTCTGTCGTTTAATCGATTAAAACAGATGACTTTGTATAGAAAGTGGTTTTCTCATCTGTTTAATCGATTATTTACCTATATAATCGATTAAAGCCGAGCCTGCATGATAAATTTGAGCATTTTGAAGCTTCTAAGTTACGAGACTATGTACAGGCTATCTTAGATTCTATAATTACGAGACTCAATCAAACTAAAACAGAGTTATTACAATACGAAATCATCAATCTTCAATCTTCAATACTCTAAGTCTTTAAGCTCTTGGATCATCATCAAAATCAACATTCTTCATGATCATTATTTGCAACATCAAGTCCTTGAATTTTCAACATCTTTTGACCCTTATTCACTTTCATATGACCGTTAGAGATGCTTGGTTATAAATAGGGACCTCCATTTCACTTTTACTCACTTCTATCTCTTGAAATCAAACTTTCTTTCCTCATTCTATCAATCTTGCCTTCTTCTCACTTAACTTGTCCTCTTAAATCTTCTTGTTACTCTTCTAATCCTTCAATGGCCTCATCTTCTCGTGCAAAAATCCCCACTAGAAGAAGATCTGCACCCTCATCTCATCCCCGTCCTAATTCTGTAGAAGGACGGATCTCTGATGCAGAAGGGCGACAAGAATTTCTGTCTAATTGGAAGGAACGTGGTATTATTTCTCCTAAGTTCCTTATTGGTGATCAGTTCATCAATAGGGGATTCAACTTTCCTAATCTCCTTGAAATTTAAGGAGTTCTCCCTTTCATCCAAATGCAAGGTACGTATTATCCTGACTTAGTTAGGGTATTTTACTCTAGGTTCAAATTTAGAGATCAAATTGCTACCTCTCGAGTAAAGGGTGTCACAATTATTCTTGATGATGATATTTGGGAAAACGTTGCCCACTTTCCTATTAGAGAAGATGCTATTAACGTGTATGGTGAGTTAGATGATTTTGATAGGATCATGGCGTACCGTTCTTTTCTGCGAAACCCTTCCATGGAGATTGGGCGTCTCCTTCTAGCTGGAACTTTGAAGAAGGAGGAACGCATGATTTTGCACTTACTTGTCTGGATCCTATGTCCTCGGGCTACGAATCATGCTCAATGTTCTTCAATTGATCTTCGTATTATTCATGCCATAATGAATAATGAGCCTTTAGATTGGGGCATTCTTGTCACCATGACTATGTTAAAATCCAAACGCCATCCCACCTTCAAAATTCCATATGCCCTCCTTGTCTCTCGCATTCTTGAATACAAAGGAGTAAATGTCGAAGGTGAACAAACAGTACGAATGAATAAGTTAAATCGCATGCTGGACAACACATTAATCCAACTCCAAATGGTGCGTGTCAATGATATTTATGTTCACAAGGATGACGTTCCAAACGAAGGTGACGATAATGAAGATTCTGATGAAGATATGCCTCCTGCTGCTGAGTTTCCCTCTGATCAAATCCAAAGTGTTGGAACTTCCTCTGCTCATCATGAAACCCGACAATCTATGGAAGACATGTTATCTGATATGAATCAGAGGATGCAGGCATTCTTCACTCTTTCTGGAGTACGGCATGAGGAAATAATTCGCCGTATATCTGATGTAGATGATAAAGTGTGCCATTTAGAAAATAGATTTGATGCACACTTTCATAGTGATGATAGTGAAGAATTTTAAATTTGCTTTTTATTTGTAATGTATTTTCATTTCTGAAATAAAATGTGGTGTTCTTTTAATGCTTTGTTTGAGGGGGAGTTATCTCCAAGTTATGCATATTTTGAGGGGGAGCTCTTATGATTGTTCTTTTTGATTATAATCAAAATAGGGGGAGAAATATTTAAAGCCTACTATGATTGATTTTAAATATTATCTGATATGTTTAATGTGTTTGTTAGTATGACAGATAAAACAAGTTATTACAAGGCTTTAAAAGAAAATTTTGATCATCATCAAAAAGGGGGAGATTGTTGAACATTCAAGGACTTGATGTTGAACTTACATGGACATGAAGCTTGTTGATTTTGATGATGATTCAAGAACACAAGACGTAGAGAGTTCAAGACTTGTTTTATAGTATAATAACTCTGTTTTGATTAGTTTGAGTCTATAATATTAGAGTTTAAGATAGCCGGTACATAGTCTGCACTTTAGAAGCTTCAAAAACTCAAATTTATCTTTTTGCCTCGGCTTTAATCGATTAAATGGTCAAATAATCGATTATTACAGTGAGAAAAACAATTTTTTGTATTTGTTCACTGTAATAATCGATTAACACACCTGTTAATCGATTAACAGGCCTGTTAATCGATTAATAGGGCTTTTAATCGATTAAAACAATGAGTTTTGGGGTTCTATTGATTTTGGCTCTGTAATAATCGATTAACACTTCATTTAATCGATTATTTCAGTCAGATTTTGATTTTCAACTTCAAATCAACCCTATTTTCGAAAACCCTAATCCCAAGACTCCTAGTTCCGAAATTCCCAATTCCCAAACCCTAATTTCTCTACTTAAGCTTCTCTATGGCACTCAGAAATTAAGAACAACCTTTTTCAAACAAAAGTTAAGTGCTGTGAGTGCCAGAGAACTGTTTGTTGGAGGAAAAAGGGGCTTTTGGAACCTGGTGTGGGCTAGAAGCGATAAGAATCACTAAGTGGAGTTCTTAGTGGATTGTGTGTTGTGCCGTCTCTGGGGAAAGTTGTTCTTCATCTCTTGTGGGTTTTAAGAGAGGTGTTTTCTTTACTTTATCTGTTCAATTGTTATCTGTTTGTAACAACTTTGATTATAGTGACAGCGTTTATCCTCTGTTTGAGTGATTAGCAATTGGACGTAGGGTCTTTTGATCCGAACCAGTATAAATCTCCTATGTAAGACTCTATCTCTATCTTATTTACGTTTACACAGTTTTTTTTAATTGGTAAAATTTGGGGAAAATTTTTAAAACCTAATTTTTTGTTAAGAAACCAATTCACCCCCCTCTTGGTTTTTGTCCGAAAACGCGAACATTCCGCTGCGCGATTCTAACAATGAGAACTCAAACCACATTATCACATGAAGAACTCGAAGGATTGTGTTTCTTCGGAGACCCATGCAATGTTGCGAACTCACTTGTTGTACGTAGAGCATGGGAAAAACCAGTCTTTATGGGAGAGAGAGAGAGAGTTAGGCAAAGCTCGAGTAGTTATTTCTAGTGACTACAAGGAATGGAGAAGAAGCAGAGGGATGTCACAACCATCTGCCCCACCTACTCCGCCATCAACCAGTGGAGAGCTCCAAAGCCAAGTCGATGCCTTGACCCAAAGGATAGAAATCATGGGAGCCCAAATGAGGGCCCTTGAGGAAAAAGGGGAAGAATCTATCCTTACTATAGACGGTCTACAAAGGTAGTGCAAGAAGAAAGATCAAGAGATAGAACGCCTCAAGGACCAATGTGCTGATTCTATTGAGCTGGTTATCCGAGCATCCAAATTTGCCAGAATAAACTCGAATAATCAACTCCAAGAAATAACCACCGAATCAGCACACCTTGAGGCCGAATGTGCAAAGCAGGCACAAACGATCAAGGGAATGCTACAAGATCTCGCAAGGACTTGGTCTGAACTACGTCAAGGAAGGGAGACCACCTAGAGACTTAACAGAACCCTTACTAAGTTACACTACAAAGAAAGAGACGGGTTAGCTTAGTACGACTAGGTTCTATAAGAAAGAGACCGAGCCATTCAAAGACTTAACAATATACAAGCCTTCGTTGTCCATCAAGAGGCAAAAATAAAAGAGGCTTAGAAGTATAGTGAAGATATGAGCCAGGCGGTCCACCAGCAAACCGAAGCACTCGCTCCTTCACTTTTAATAAATAAGATAATAAAAAGGAAGGGTTAACTGATACGTCTTTCACAATCAGAAAGATGGAGAGAAAATCATTCGTAATCAAGCTCTCCCTAATGGTCGATCCACCCCAAGAGGACAACAAACCTCGGTCGTTGGTAATCAAAGTCAATAAGGAAAAGGGGGCAAGGACACCTTTGCGATTATTTGTGTCTCATCCTTTCCCCTATGACTCAAATAAAGTTGTACCGTTGAGATACGGGGAATCTTCACCAATAAAGGAGGAAGTCTCCAATATAGCCAACATTGGGGGCATGACTAGAAGCGGAAGAATCTACTCCCCTAAGGAGTTACAAGAAGATGCCCCCAAGAATAAAGGGAAAAATAAACAGACCGAAGAAAAGGAAAATAAAGACTCCAAGGAGGAGACTAATGAATTGCTCCAGTTTATAAGGCAGAGCAAGTACTCCATCATTGACCAACTAATTCATACACCTGCAAAGATAACTTTGTTATTATTAATGATGAGTTCGGAATCGCATAGAAACACCCTGATGAAGGTCTTGAGCGAAGCGCACGTACCTCATACAATATCCCAAGAAAAAGTTGAGAGGATCGTCAGCTACATCACAACCAGCGATCACCTCACCTTCACAGATGAAGAACTCCCTCCTGAAGGGTCGAGCCATAACAAGCCCTTGCATATTTACATCAAATGCAAGGAGTATCTCATCGCCAAAGTTCTTGTGGATACATCCTTGAACGTGCTAACCAAGTGCACACTTGACAAGTTAACCATTAAAGGAACCTGCATGCACCCAAGCAGCACTATCGTTCGAGCCTTCGACGAATCCAAACGAGAAGTAGTGTGAGAAATAAATCTGCCAATCCAAGTCGAACCCACTATCTTCAACGTCGATTTCCACGTGATGGATATTACTCCATCATACAGTTGTCTCCTTGGCAGACCTTGGATTCACGATGCTAAGGCAATACCTTCAATGCTCCACCAAAAAGTCAAGTTCATAGTAGACGACAAAATGGTCACGGTCCAAGATGAAGATGATATCATGATCAGTGGACCGTCTACCCAACCCTATGTGGATGCGGCTGAAGAGGCCCTTGAAACATCTTTTCAAGCGCTTGAAATTACCAATGTAGAGAGACTTCCCGGTAACACGAAGGTAGCCCGCATGATGATGAAGTATGGTTACCATCCTAGCCAAGGGCTCGGTGCAGACTCCCAAGGAATAAAGTAGTCCCCCGGAATTCAAGGATAATCCTTTAAAGCATGGCTTAGGATATGACCCTACAAAGGGCTGAGCTATTAGAAGAAGAGGGAAATCTCTCCTCCGCACACTCAAGCAGATCTTCCGAAGTGGAGGGATACAAGTGTCGAGAGAAACTCTAGTCATTAGGAGTTCTTTTTCCTTTCTTAAGGGATGTAAACCCAATGATTGTTAGAGATTATCCTCCGGAGCTAGCCCGACCCCCGGGCATCTTTTGGGCACATATTCCCTCTTAATTAATAAGATTACAATTCTTACTACTTGCTTTTCTTCTTTCTATTCATGTCTAAACCTTATAATAACCATGTTTAAGAAAATGTTTTCAAAAGTGCGTCAAAATAACAAAAACGCGCCATCGCCAAAAAATAAAATAATCAAACTGATTGACTAGAAACATAGAATAAGGTTTTACCTCATCATAAAAAAACTATGTTTCGCCAATATTGTGTAAAAAAATAAATCAAAAGAAGGCTATAGAAGTCAAAGGTCCAAAAAAAAAAGAAGGGAAAATTACCCGGTAGGAAACCCACAAAGGGGGCTACGCAAAAATTAGGGTTAACCTGCTAGGAAACCCGAACAACAATAAAGGGTAGCCTAGGCAGAAGTTAGGGTTACAAAATAAGGTCCGCTAGGATTCCCAAAACAAGAAAAAATGAAACCTAGACAAAAGTTAGGACCAAAACACAATATCCTAGTCTGAAAACCCAAAGGGCAGTCTGGGGAAGTCAATCAGCCATAAGAAAACAAATAGAAATTGGCTAAGACGCAGATCCTTGTAGACCCCAAATCTTAGCCAACCTCAAAATAAAGAGCAGAAGACCTCCAATTCGAAGATGGACAAGGCCTAAAAGGTCACTAGGATAGACTAATAGGCCCCATATTAGAGTAGGAAGGTTTTTTCTACAGAAAAAATAAGGAATTCCACCTAAAAGGTTGAGACCGCCATCTCGCCATCAGCATAGGGCGAGATCGCCGTCTAGTTTGGCGAGATGACCATCTCCCCACTTGCCAATGGCGAGACCGCCTTCCCGCTTGGCGAGACGACCTTCTCGCCATTTGTCAAATCGATACCGTCTTCTCGATTGGCGAGAAGGTCATCTCACCATTTGTCAAAGGCGAGACGACCGTCCCGTTTGGCGATACGGCAGTCTTGACCTTTCTAGGCGAGACGACCGTCCCGTTTGGCTAGACGACAGTATCAACCTGACAGGCGCAAATCCCTATAAAAGAAGGGCACTCTCCCCTTCTTTCCACACAGTTCTTCAACTTTCCCTTCTATCATTTCTTCAAATTCTTCTCCTAGAACCCCTTCGAAGCATTTTCAGAGTTTTCTGAGTGTTCTTAGAGAGTATTTTATAAGGTTGCGAGAAAGAGCGATCGACGTTGTAGAGTGAAGGACTGCCAAAAAGCGTCCTATTCCAAGAATATTAATCAAGAAAGCTTGCTTCGGAGGTTTCTTCACTTTCTCCCTCTCTTTTACCGCTTTTTTCTTTACATTTATCTGTGCATTAGCTGCTAGGGCCACGTAGTCATTACTTTTTAATTTCGCAAATAAAAGGGTAAAAATGTCATTTTAAAGTTTATTTATGAAATAAACAGCCCATCATAGGGAACCCGAAAGGGGCGTTGTAGGGAAGCTAATACCTTCCCTACACGTAACTAACTCCCTTACCCAACTCTGGTTATAATGCCCAAGTTGGTTTTTCAAAACCAACGCCTTCTTTTCTCCTTTTCCAATGTTTCCGGATAAAACATTGGTGGCGACTCCATAACCCATTTTTCGAAAACCTCACCCTTAGGTCCAGCCCAGTTATCGGACAACTTAAAGGTGTTGTAACGTCACATTTTAAAAATGCGAAGTGGAAGTCGGAAAACATCACGTCACTTCGACCGTCTCTTTTGACGGTGGCGACAGATGGCGACTCCACTAGGGAAGCCTAGAGAGTTGATCCCATTTAGTGATGGGCCAGTTTAATAAATAAACTTAAAAATTTTGCTTTTACCGTACCTTGTTTTATAACATGTTTATTTGCTTGGCTTTAATAACTGTTGTTTGTTTATTTTACGCAATTGTTTGAAATACAAACTGTACACAAACCCTTGCACACAATAGTTCCCTCTATACCTGGGGGCAAGTGAGAAATCCATAGGGAGTGGGTGGCAGGTACGGTTTGCCGTAGTGAGGGCCATGAGCCCACCGGTATGATCGGAAACCACCACTCAAGGTGATAACCTTCCTCTTTTGGCACAAAGACTGACTACGACCTTAGTGCCAAGCATGGTCAGAAGGCTGGAGAGTGGGGACCCTATAATGGGGGCACCTTGGGGATCTGGCCTTGGTGAGGAAAATAGAACTACCCTGAATATGCACTCTTCTGCAGGAAAACCCTACCTCGTAATCTAAACGTCATCTTACTTGTTTGCGGATGAGTGAATTGTGTGTGCATTTGTTTGTTGCATTTGATTGCATAGCATAACCAAACAACAGATAAAAAATAGAAAAACCACCAAAAATATTTTCGCAATAAACACCCTTATCTCGGACAGTCTGCCTTTTAGCTATCTTGGTTTCAGGTTCTTTGTAAGCTAAGTAACTACGCAGTCCGGCAGAAGAGATAAGGGACGTTAAAATTATTCTTTCGCAATAAACCATTTTATCTCGGACAGTCTGCCTTTTAGCTAGCCTGGTTTCAGGTTCTTTGTAAGCTAAGTAGCCATGCAGTCCGACAGAAGAGATAAAAGGCTATAAAATAAAACAAGTCAAATAAAACCCAATCAAATAAAAATGGGACTTTGTTCACAAACATTAAATTCATAAAACATCCATATAGGTAGTTTATTTTTGAAAAGATATATACAACAAATACTATCATGCGTCATGTAGAAATGAAACATGATAACATTTAGGAAAAAACAAATACTCGCATGCATACCTACAATAAACATCATGTTCATAGCATGCAGTTTGGTTTTTAGAAAAATGGAGGGGACTAGTAGACAATTAAAGAAAGTGGATATTCCCCGATACCATGCCGAGAAGTTAAAACGGCTTTGCACATCGATGCCACCAGAGGTCCGCTCCGACTTTGAAAAATCCTATGGACAAATTCTCGACCTGTTGAAGATCTGTGTCGATCCCGTTTTCATCAGGATTCTAGTTAATTTTTGGAACTCTAGTTTGCACTGCTTTGAATTCTCGCAGTTCGATATGGTACCCACTTTGGAGGAGTATGAGATTATGTTAAAATGACTCAAATCAGTCGGGGTCCATATCCGCCATGGGGCATATACTCCCGCAGCACAAGTCGCTGCCATCATCCGATTGGCATCTCGGCAGACTACCCTGATAGCAAAAGGGAATGTCCAGGGTTGGAAAGTCTCAATGTTAGAAGACCATATGTCCTCTTTGGCTGAAAGGGCAAAATGGACTACTTTTAAAAAAACCCTGGCTTTAATCGTATTTGGAACAATACTATTTTCCTTCCATCTCGGCACAGTGGACCAAGCCGTCATGGACGCCTTCTTCGCCTGGGACGTGAACTCGAAGAGTCCCTTGCCTGCACTTCTTGCCGACACCTTGCTTTCGTTGGAATTCTGTCACCAGAAGCAAGGAAAAATACTCAGATGCTGCTCTTCATTGCTATTTGTATGGGGTATCACACATTTCTACGCCTCTAGTCACATGGGGATGTTCCCCGACCCTTTGAGAAGCTTCTCCAAAATCCCTCTCCACCGACGCCTGACCATGTAGTGGAAGGTCGAATTAGAACAATGGGACGCTAGCCGTTTATCTTGGGTATGTCCTTGGTTCCGACCCGACCCAGTCCTCATTAAATGTGGGGATTATCCGAGCATACCGTTAATAGGACTAAGGGGTTGCATAGCCTATTCTCCAAGGGTGGCTATGATACAACTCATGAGGACCCAAACTCTAATATCACGGGAAGAGCTCAGAGGACTATGTTTCTTCGGAGACCCATGCACTGTTGCTAATTTGCTTACTGTACAAAGAGCATGGGAGAAACCAGTCTTCATGGGAGATAGAGAGCTAGGAAAAGCTCGAGTAGCTGTCTCCAGTGACTATGAGGAGTGGAGAAGAAATAGAGGAATGTCACAACCATCCGCCTCACCTACTGCGCTTTCAAACAATGAAGAGCTACAAACCCAAGTCGATGCCTTGACCCGGAGGATAGAAATCATGTGAGCCCAAATGAAGGCCCTTGAAGAAAGAGAGCAAGAATTTATCCTCACTATAGACGGTCTATAGAGGCAATGCAAGAAGAAAGATCATGAGATAGAGCACCTCAAAGATCAATGTGCTGATTCTAATGAACAAGTTATCCGAGCATCCAAAACTGCTAGAATCAGCTCGGATAACCAACTTCAAGAAATAACCGTCAAATCAGCACGCCTTGAGGCCAAATGTACAAAACAAGCTCAGACGATCAAGGAGTTGCTGCAAGACCTCACAAGGACTCGGTCTGAAATACGCCAAGAGCGGGAGGCTAACCAGAGGCTTAACAGAAGCCTCACTGAGCTAAGCTGCAAAGAAAGAGATGGATTAGCTCAATATGGTCAAGTGCTACAAGAAAAAGACCGATCCCTTGCAAAACTTGATGAGCTACAAGCCTTGGTCGTCCATCAGGAGGCGAAGATCAAAGAGGCTCAAAAGTACAGCGAAAATATGAGCCAGGCGGTCCAAAAACAAACGAAGCACTTGCCCATTATATCCGGGAAGTCGAAAGAGAATTACATAGAGATCAAGACCCGCCTATGGGTTTCTTTAGGCTTTTCCATTTCTGTCAAAAGTTGCTTCGTAGCATGGAGTAGGGGAATGTACACATTCTGCAAATAAATAAAATTTATTTATTCAACAATCGTCTACTTGCATGCATTACATCCATTTGCATATTTGATTTCCCCTCCTTCACTTTTAATGAATAAGATAATAAAAAAGAAGGATTAACTGACACGTCTTCCAATCAGAAGGATGGAGAGAAAGCCGCTTATAATCAAGCTCTCCCCAACGGTCGATTCACCACAAGAGGATAATAAGCCTCGGTCGTTGGTTCTCAAGGTCAATAAAGAAGAGGGGGCAAGGACGCCTATGCGACTATTTATGCCTCGCCCTTTCCCCTATGAATCAAATAAAGTTGTACAGTGGAGATATGGGGAATCTTCACCAATAAAGGAGGATATCTCCGACATAGTCGGCATTGGGGGCATGACCAGAAGCGAAAGGATATACTCCCCCAAGGAATTACAAGTAGATGCCCCCAACAATAAAGGAAAAAATAAACAGACCGAAGAAAGAGAAAATAAAGAATCCAAGGAGGAGACTGACGAATTGCTACATAAGGCAAAGCGAGTATTCCATTATCGACCAGCTCAATCATACACCTGCAAAGATAACTCTGTTATCTCTAATAATGAGTTCGGAACTGCATAGAAACGCCATGATAAGGTTTTGTGTGAAGCGCATATACCTCATAATATATCCCAAGAAAAAGTTGAGAGGATCGTCGGTCACATTACGGCTAGCGATCACCTCACCTTCACAGATGAAGAACTCCCCCTAGAGGGGTCGAGTCATAATAAGCCCTTGCATATTTTTGTCAAATGCAAGGAGTATCTCATCGCTAAAGTTCTTGTGGATAACAGGTCATCCTTGAACGTGATGCCCAAGTGCACACTTGACAAGTTGACTATTCAAGGAACCCGCTTGCGCCCAAGTAGCACTATCGTTCGAGCCTTTGACAGATCCAAACGAGAAGTGGTGGGGGAAATTAATCTGCCAATCCAAGTCAGACCCACTATCTTCAACATTGATTTTCACGTAATGGACATTACTCTAGCATATAATTTTCTCCTCGGCAGACCTTGGATTCATGACGCTAAGGCAATACCTTCAACGCTCCACCAGAAAGTCAAGTTTATAGTAGATGACAAACTGGTCACGGTCCAAGCAGAGGATGATATCCTGATCAGTGGAATGTCTACCCAGCCTTATGTGGATGCGGCTGAAGAGGCGCTTGAAACATCTTTTCAAGCGCTTGAAATTGCCAGCGTAGAGAGACTTCCCAATAATACAAAGGTAGTCCGCATGATGATGAAGCACGGTTACCATCCTGGCCAAGGACTAGGGGCACACTCCCAAGGAATGAGGGAACCCCCAGAATTCAAAGATAACGCTCTAAAGTATGGCCTAGGATATGACCCCACGAAGGGTTGAGCAAAAAGAAGAAAAGGGAAGTCTCCCCTCCGCACACTCAAGCAGATTTTCCAAAGCGAAGGGATACAAGCGTCACAAGCTACCCTAGTCATTAGGAGTTCTTTTTCCTTTCTTAAGGGATGTAAACCCAGTGATTGTTAGAGGTTATTCCCCGGGGCTAGCCCAACCCCTGGGCATCTTTTGGGCACATATTCCCTTACTAATTAATAAAGAATACATTTCTTACCATTCGCTTCTTTTCTTGCTCTTTCATATCTAAACCTCATAATAACCATGTTTAAGCAAACGAAAAAAAAGAAGAAGAACAAAAGTGCTTCCAAATAATCAAAACATACCATTGCTATAGTTATCGAGCTGATCGATTAGAACCACAAAATAAGGTTTTATCTCACCATAAATAAAGTCATGTTTCGTCAATATTGTGTAAAAACAAAAAGAAGAGAAAAAGCCCATAAAATCCAAAGGCTAAAAAGAAAAAGGGAAAAGTACCCGGTAGGAAACCCACTAAGGGGTCTACGCAAAAGTTAAGGTCAACCTGCTAGGAAACCCGAACAAAAAATAAAGGGTAGCCTAGGCAAAAGTTAGGGTTACAAAATAAGGTCTGATAGGATTCCCAAAACAAAAAAAAGGAACCTAGACAAAAGATAGGACCAAAACACAATATCCTAAGTCCGTAAACCCGAAGGGTGGTCTGGGAAAAGCAATTAGTCATGAAAGCAATGGAAATAGGCTAAGGCACGAATCCATAAAGAAAAAATGTTTGTTTAAACAACAGCTTAAACACTCGAGCCAACCCTAGCCAACCATTCTTACAAAATCCCTTTTAAATAAAAATCAATCACCTAAAATACAAGCCATTGAATTTATCCTCTTACTTCTCTTCTCTTGACCCTCACTACATTATTCCAACAATTAGTTTGGGAATATGGAGGCGTATAATCAATAAGAGGATTGAAATCCCTAAAGCGAGGAAAAAGTGCACCAACGTGGCAAAGTGTGCTCTCCAAACCAAAAATCATTCTTCGGTCACATTAAGTCCGGAACGGCACAAACCAGTATAGCAGAGAAGCAAACTTCTATATTCTTGCTTTCTCTGCACCTTCTATATTCTTGAGTATTTTTACCAAAGATGCATAGAGGAGAGTCATCCAGGAAGAGAGGGCAGGGTTCCGACCCAAGTACATTTGCGGCCCCCGTTCCTCCAGACTCGACCCAGTTGACACCCCAGCACCAGGCCAGGCTCGAGCACATCCAGGGTTATGCCTGGCATCCCATGCTGAGGCTGGATTTTCATATCCTCGCTGAATTCGGATGGGAGGACGACGTGCGAGGATACATCGAGAGTATTGGGTGGGACTTCCTCCTCCAGCCTTCCCCCACCCACATGTATACACAAGCCGTAATGGAGTTTCTTGCCTCCATTACGATGATTGAGCTTCCTACAATGATCTCGGGCATCCCTCCAGTCAAAATGGTCTCGTACTACATGAACGGGTCCTATCGGATGACGACGTTGGACGAGTTCAACGTCGCCATCGGCTTCGTCCAGCCCGAGGATGTCCTGACCCCAAAATATCAAGGGGCCATCTGTGAGCATCCATATACTCTCACAGCCGGTGAGATGTGGGAAGATCTCACCGGGTCACGAATTCTGCCGGCCCTACTGAAGGGGTCTGCACTTATCCGCGCTCTCCGCATTTACCACAAGCTGCTAGCGGGAACCATCCACGGGCGGAAGGAAAGTCAGGGAAAGTTTACCCACCCTGACCTCTTCGCACTGCACTGCATGCTCCACGGGCGCCGGTGCAATCCTGACTACATTTTTGTGAAGGCCCTCAAGGACTTCGGGAGCCGTCCTGTAGGAGCCATCCTCATGGATCCTCTCATCACCCCGCTGGCCGAGAAGTGGGGGTGTCGCGACGGAGAGAACATCTCCTCCACTCTCCGGCCCGAGTACATCAACGGGTCCATGCTCGTCAGCATGAGGATGCTCATCCGGCAGGGGACCCAGATGGCCCTTCACCCCACGCTCGCCATGACCCTAGATCTCCAAGATTTGGTGGCGATGCAGGATATCCCAACGCCCCCGGAATTCCAGCAGTAGCAACAACAACAACAACGACAGCAACAACAACAGTACGGGGACGACTTCGCTGGCATAAATCGCAATATATACGATATCCACCAACAGTTGGACCAGATGTTCCTAAGACAAGATGTCTTCGAGACACAGATGGAGACCTTCGGCCAAATGCAGGAGGGGATGAGACAAGACCTGGCACTGATCCGGTAAGACCAGCTCAACTCAATCCAGAGCCAGGAGGAATTTCAAAGGCATATGTACTGGCAGTTCCCCCTCCCGAATCGTCTCCCGGCTCCAGTCCATCGCCGTCTTACGGACATTATCAAAATAATCATTGTACAAAAATTTTATCACAATATAAATAAATTCTTTTAGTAAATCTGTTTGTCTTTACTCTCTCTTTCGAAAAACTCAGCGTAACAAAAGAGACTAAAAAATAAAAAGACTTACGCTTAGTCCAAAAAAGCCAAAATCCAAAGTCGCGAGAAGAAATATAAACTGCGGAAAAAGGAAGGATTAAATCCAAAACATTAGCCAAGGCAAACTGGCAAGACGACCACATTAACCAAAAATCCCTGACAACCAACAAAGTCGGACGAAAAATATCAAAAGAACAAAACAAAGCATTTCCAGCAACCAACAAGCTGGATGACAATCAGAAAAGTCGTAAATCAAAAGATCCCCGGCACATCGGAGGACTCTATTAGGAAAAAGCATTCAAAATCCTGGCGCATGAGCTAGAGCAGTAAGCCGCCACCACCACAAGTCCTACGAAGTGGACTGCACCAGCCAAATGGGGGGTTCATACCCATCAACCTGCGAATGACCCACACATGAGCTAGAGCAGTAAATCGCAGTCAGTCCTACGCTCTGGACCATACCAGCCTGATGAGGGGTTTATACTCATCCAGTTCTGCAAATGATGGATTGTAAACACTACCAACCAGAATGGGGTTTATACTCATCAATCGAAGGGTCGGCTACCGCAAGAAGGAGCATCCTAAGGTTCTACCACTTGTCAGCTAAGGGGTCGGTTACCGCAAGAAGAAGCATCCCGAAGTCGCAACCAACTGGATGGGGGTTCATACTCATCAACTGAAGGGTAGGCTACCGCAAGAAGGAGCATCTTGAGGTTCTACCACGTGTCAACCAAAGGGGTCGGCTACCGCATGAAGGAGCATCCTGGAGGCGCACACACACATTTTTCGTCTAGAGGGTCGGCCACCGCAAGACGGAGCATTCGAAGGACATCCGGGCAAGAGGGTTAACTCCTTCACCCTCCAGCTGATCTTTTTGGCATAACAGGCCAACAGTCGGCTAGTCAAGTGAAGGGGGGGGCAGCTGTAGACCCAAAATCTTGCTCGACCTCAAAATAAAGAGCATAAGACCTCCAATTCGAAGATGGGAAAGGCCTAAAAGGTCCCTAGGATAGACTAATAGGCCCCATATTAGAGTAGGAAGGTTTTTTGTACAAAAAAAAAAAAAGGAATTCCACCTGAAAGGTCGAGACTGCCTTCTCGCTTAGCGAGACCGCCTTCCCGCTTGGCGAGATGGCCTTCTCGCCATTTGTCAAATCGATACCGCCTTCTCGATTGGTGAGACGGCCATCTCGCCATTTTTCAAACGCGAGACCGTCGTCTTGTTTGGCGAGACGACGGTCTCGACCTTGCCAAGCGAGACGACCATCTCGACCTGACAGGCGCAAATCCCTATAAAAGGAGGGCGCTCTCCCCTTCTTTCCACACAGTTCTTCAACTTTCTCTTCTACCATTTCTTCAAATTCTTCTCCTAGAACCCCTCCGAAGCATTTCCGGAGTTTTCTGAGTGTTCTTAGAGAGTATTTTATAACGTTGCGATAAAGAGCGATCGACGTTATAGAGTGAAGGACTGCCAAAAAGCATCCTATTCCAAGAATATTAATCAAGAAAGCTTGCTTCGGAGGTTTCTTCACTTTCTCCCTCTCTTTTACCGCTTTTTTATTTACATTTATCTGTGCATTAGCTGTTAGGGCCATGTAGTCATTACTTTTTAATTCCGCAAATAAAAGGGTAAAAGCGTCATTTTAATGTTTATTTATGAAATAAACAGCCCATCATAGGGTACCCGAAAGGGGCGTCGTAGAGAAGCTAATACCTTCCCTACACGTAACTAACTCCCTTACCCTACTCTGGTTATAACGGCCAAGTTGGTTTTTCAAAACCAACGCCTTCATTTCTCCTTTTCCAATGTTTCTAGATAAAACATTGGTGGCAACTCCAGAACCCATTTTTTGAAAACCTTACCTTAGGTCCAGCCCGGTTATCGGGAAACCTAAAGGTGTTGTAACATCACATTTTAAAAATGTGAAGTGGAAGTCGAAAACCATCGTGTCGCTCTGACCGCCTCTTTTGACGGTGGCGACAATCCTCAAAGCAAAACGTTTGTTTAACATTAGTTTAGACACTTTGACCAACATTGGCCAACCATTCTTACAAAATCCCTCTTTTGAATAAAAATAAAATATATAACCATATAAAACACAAGCCTTTGAATAAATTATCCTCTTACTTCTCTTCTCTTGACCCTTATCACAATATTCTGATAATTAGTGGGGGAATCTGGATGCATATAATCAACAAGAGGATTGAAACCTCTAGAGGATGGAAAAATTACATCGACGTGGCAAGTTTGCTCCTCAGTCAACAATTATTTTTCGGTCATATTAGGTCCGGAATGGTACAAACAAGTACAACTAGAGAATGATATCAGAAGGACCTCGTCTTCAAAAGACACATCAGTTAATCCTTCTGAAAAATCAATTAAATAGTATTATAGGACACATAACATGAAAACATTGAATGCATAGATGTTTTTGAACAGGGTCCTATATCTTCCAAAAAAAAAGCGCTCGAAAGGACCAGACGGTTGTCTCGTTTGGCGAGACCGTCGTCTCGTCATTCGTTAAAATTGAGACCGCCGTCTCACCGTTAGCCAAAGGCGAGACTGCTGTTTTATTTGGCGAGACCGTCGTCTCGCCATGTCGCAAAGAGCGAGACCGCTGTCTTGACATTCCAGACGGCAGTCCCGAACCTCAAAAATTTGAGACAGCCGTCCCGAAACCCAAACGGTGGTCCCGACCAAAAACAGATTTTCTATATATAGGGCTTTTGGGGCAGTTTCAAAGCATTCCATTCCTGCATCCTCTCATACATTCTCATACATACTTGAGTGTCTTTGAGCAAAATGCAATAAGGAGAGTCTTCTAGGCCCCGGAAGAGAGGTTGGGAATCTAACCAAAGCACCCCAGCACCACAGGCCCCGCCAGACCTAACTCAGCTCATGCCACAACATCAGGCCAGGTTGGATCATATTAGGAACTACTCCTGGCACCCTATGTTGCGCCTGGACTTCAACATCTTGACCGAGTTCGGTTGGGACGAGGATGTACGAGGCTACATCCACAACATCGGGTGGGACTTCCTCCTCCAGGACCCTCCTACTCGCATCTACCGCGAGGCTGTGATGGAGTTCCTCGCCTCCATCATGATGGTTGATATGCCAGCATTATTCTCAGGTGTCCCTCCGACGAGGATGATCTCGTACTACATGAACGGGACCTACCAGACGATGACGTTGGATGAGTTCAACATCACCATGGGCTTCAACCAGCCCGCAGACACCCTGACGCTAGAATACCAGGGAGCCATCTGTGAGCGGCTAGCTGCCCTCACAACCGGTGAGATTTGGGAGGATCTCACCGGGTCGCAGATCCTACCGGCCCTGATGAAAGGGTCGACCCTCATCCCTCCTCTCCGCATTTGCCACAAGCTGCTGGCGAGGACGATTCATGCACGGAAGGAGAGTCAGGGGAAGATTACTCAGCCCGATCTCTTTGTGCTGCACTGTATGCTGCATGGACGTCAGTGTAATCCAAATTACTTTTTCTTGAGGGCTTTGAATGACTTCGGGAACCGCCCCGTTGGAACCATCCTCATGGCTCCCCTTATCACCCCACTGGCCGAGAGATGGGGATGCGTCAACGGAGATGGCCGAGCATATCTGCGGGTCCATGCTCGTCAGCATGGGCATGCTCATTAGGAAAGGGTCCCAGCTGACCTTCCACCTGGCGCTCGCCATGACTCTGGACATCCGGGATCTAGATGAGTCAGAGGAGAACCCCATGCCCCTGGAGTTTGAGCAGCAGCAGCAGCAGTATGGGGATGACTTTCCTGGCATCCAATGCCACATGGATGATATCCTTCAGTAGTTAGACCAGATGTTCCTGAGGTAGGACGTCTTTGAGAAGCAGCTGGAGACTATCAGCCAGAGGGAATAAGGAGTGATACAGAGCCTGGACACGATCGGCCAGCATGTGCTCGGCATGATCCGGAACCAGGAAGAGTTTCAGAGGCGCATGCTCCGACAGTTTTCTCCTCCTGAGTCGTCTTCAGCCTCGTAGTCGAGCCCGCCATCGCCGCCTTAGGAATAACTTCTTTTGGTTAAGTTGTTTGCCTTTACTCTCTTTCAAAAAAGTCAGTGTAATAAAAAGAGACTAAAAAGTAACGCACTATCCCGAAAAAGCCAAAATCGCAAGAAAAAAGAATAAACCGCAGAAAAAGGCGAGATTAAAAAATCCCAAGCATTAACCACCATCAAAGAGAAAAGGCAAACAAACAAAATACCCGTCGTCTCAGAGGCGTTACCCAAAATCAACAAAATTCCCAGCGGATTCCTACCTATGTAAAAGGCACTCACCAAAAATCCCTGACAGCCAACAAAGTAGGATGACCACTACAAAATCTCAAAAACAAAAAATCCCCAGCATCCAACCAGCTGGAAGAAGACCAACAAATCCCTGGCACATCGGAAGACTTCATCAGAAAAGTCGAAAAACAACTATGAAGCAAAAACACTCCTCACAAAGAACGGTGCATGAGCCAAAGCAGTAAGCTGCCAACACAACTTCCGAACAAGGAAGGTCCTGAAGACAAAGACCTGCACACAGGCAAGATTACTGCGCATGAGCCAGAGCAGTAAGTCGCAACGACCTTACAAAGTGGACTTCACAAACCAGACGGGGGTTCGTACTCGTCAAACCAGATGGGGGTGCATACTCATCAAGCCTTATAAAAGGGGGCTTAAACCAAACGGGAGTTCATACTCATCAAACTAGATGGGGGTGCGTACTCATCAAGCCTTACAAAAGGGGGCTTAAACCAAATGGGGGTTCGTACTTGTCAAACCAGATGGGGTGCGTACTCATCAAGCCTTACAAAAGGGGGCTTAACCTAGATGGGGGTTTGTACTCATCAACCGAAGGGGTCAACTACCACATCAAAGGAGCATCCCGGAGGATCACATTTAGCGTCCAGAAGGTCGGCTACCACGATAAGAAAAGCAACCGAAGGACAACCAGGCAAGAGGATTAACTCCTTCACCCTCCAGCCGATCTTTTTGGCATGTCGAGCCAATAGTCGGCTAGTCAGGCGAAAGGGGGGGGGGCAACTGTAGACCCCAAATCTTATCCGACCTCAAAATAAAGAGCAAAAGACTTCCGTTTGAAGATGCGTAAGGCCTAAAAGGTCCCTAGGATTGATCAATAGGCCCCATATTAGAATAGTGTAGACCCCTAATCTTGCCCAGCTTCATAATAAAGACCAGAACCTTTCCAAAGATGGACGAAGCCTAAGAAGCAACTAGGAGAGACTATTAGGCCCCATACTAGGATAGGAGAGATTTTTGGTCCAAAAATAAGGATTTTCGCCTTTTAAGGTCGAGACCGCCGTCTCGCCTTGTGCGGATGGCGAGACCGCCATCTTGTTTGGCGAGACAGCCGTCTCGCCACTCACGAAGGGCGAGACCGCCGTCTCGTTTGTCGAGACCGCCGTCTCGACGTTCCTGCAAGGCGAGACCGCCGTCTCGACTGGCGAGACCGCCATCTCGACCCTGTCAGACGGGACGGCCCGTCTCGACCTGACAGGCGCGAATCCCTATAAATAGGGCCTCCATTCCCCTCATTTCACACACCTTTCTCATTCTCTCTCTAGTCACATCACTAGTTTCTCTCTCTAGAATCACTCCGACACATTTCCGGAGCTTCTAAGTGTCTTTAGAGATTTTTTATAGCGTTTTTGAGAGGTTTCAACGCTCTACAAGAGTGGAGGGTTGCCAAAAAGCATCCTAATTTCCAAAAGTTAATAAAAAAAGCTTGCTTCAGAGGCTTCTACTCTCTCTCTCCCTACTTTTACTGCTTTAATTTCAATTATGCAATAGAGATTAGGGCCATGTAGTCGTAACTTAAAATTCCACAAAATAAAGGGTAAAAGCGTATTTTCCGGTTTATTTATTCACCCATGTAGACCCCAAATCTTGCCCCGTCTCAAAATAAAGTCAGAAAGCATCCTATTTGAAGACGACCGAAGCTTAACAAGTCATTAGGAGAGACTATTAGGCTCCCGTACCAAGATAGGAAGGTTTTTTGGCCCAAAAATAAAGTTTCTCGCCCTGAAGGGACGAGACCGCCGTCTGGAAGGACCAGACCGCCATCTCGTCTCAACGCCAGGACGAGACCACCGTCTCGATTGACCAGACGGCGGTCTCGTCACCTGCAAAGGTCGAGACGGCGGTCTCGATTCCTGCAAAGGTCGAGACGGCGGTCTGGATTTTCCAGACGGCGGTCTCGATTCCTGCCTAGTCGAGATGGCGGTCTGGATTATCCAGACGGCGGTCTCGACCCTCTGCCATGAACGAGACGGCGGTCTGGACTTTCCAGACGGCGGTCTCGACCCTGTCAGAGGAAACGGCGGTCTCGACCTGTCAGGCGCGAAAAACTATAAATAGGGGTCCTCCCCCCCTCATTTCCACACAGAATCAACATAGCTCTCCCTTCTCTCTAGACTTTCTCTCTCTAAGAATCCCTCCGAGGCATTTCCGGAGTTTCTGAGTGTCTCTAGGCATAAACTGAGCGTTCTAAATCTTCTTTAGAATCCCTCCGAGGCATTTTCGGAGTTTCTAAGAGTTGTAGAGTGAAGGGTTGCCAAAACGCACCCTCTCTTTTAAAATATAAAAGCTTGCTTTGGAGGTGCATATTATCCCTCTCTATTTTTATTACTGCCATTTAAATTACGCAATAGAAGCTAGGGCCATGTAGTCATAAACTTAAATTCCGCATAATAAAAGGGTAAAAGCGCATTTTTCTATTTTAATTATTTATTCGAAGTAGTCGGCCTATCATAGGGAACCCGAAAGGGGCGTCGTAAAGGAACTAACACTTCCTTTACACGTAACTAACTCCCTTACCCAACTCTGGTTCTAATGACCAAAGTTGGTTTTCGAAAACCAACGCCTTTTTAAAACCCCTTTTCCGATGTTTATGGTAAAAATATCGGTGGCGACTTCATAGAACCCAAATTAAATAAGTCCCTGGGTTAGCCCGGTTATCGGACAACCCAGGGATACTTTCAAAAACCTCGCCCCTAGGTTAGCCCGGTTATTGGACAACCTAAAGGCGTTGTAACCACCAATAAAAAACGTGAAAATAAAGAGGGTCGAAAAAACCATCGCATCGCTCTGACCGCCTCCTTTTTTACGGCGGCGACAGATGGCGACTCCACTGGGGAAGCCTAGAGAGTTGATCCCATTTAGTGATGGGCTGGCTTAAAAATAATTAAACCAAGAAAATAGCGCTTTTACCCTACATTGTATTATAACATGCTTTATTGTTTGGCTTTCAAATAACTGTTGCTTGTTTCTACTTACGCAATTGATTGAAATATAAATTGCACACAAAACCCTTGCACACTACAGTTCCCTCTATACCCGGGGGCAAGTGAGAAAACCATAGGGAGTGGGTGGCAGGTACGGTTCACTGCAGTTAGGGCCTTGTGCCCACCATGGTGATCGGAAACCACCACTCAAGGTGATAACCTTCCTCTTTTGGCAACAAGACCGACTCTGGCCTTAGTGCTGAGCATGGTTGGACGGCTGGAGAGTGGGGACCCTATAATGGGGGCACCTTATGGGCCTTAGCCTGGTGAGAACAGTTAGAACCTACCCTAACCAATGCACCTTTCTGCAGGAAAACACTACCTCGTGATAAAAATGAAATCTCGCCTGTTCGGGGATGATCGAATTGTGTGTGCATATGATTATTGCATTTATATGTTGCATAGCATAAACAAACAAGAGAACAAAATCACCAAAAATATTTTCACAAATAAACACCCTTATCTCGGACAGTCTGCCTTTTAGCTAGCCTGGTTTCAGGTTCTTTGTAAGCTAAGTAGCCACGCAGTTCCGACAGAAGAGATAAGGGACGCTAAATATTCTTTCGCATAAAGCCACATTTTATCTCGGACAGTCTGCCTTTTAGCTAGCCTGGTTTCAGGTTCTTTGTAAGCTAAGTAGCCACGTAGTCCGACAGAAGAGATAAAAGGCTATAAAATAAAAAATCAAAATAAAAAAATAAATAAAATAATAATAACAAAATCAAAACATAAATAAAATAATGTTGACAAAGTCGTATCATTCATATTGCATCATAAGTGGAAAAACCAAGAGAGAAAATAAGTGCATAAGGAAAGTATGCATACGCATCATTTTAATAAACCTCTAAAAAATGGGGCTTAGAGGCGTTTTTTGAGAAAATTACGGGGCCAAATCCCCTTTGGGAATTTGCAGCCTGATTCCTCACCTTTTTCTCTTCGTTCTCTTCGTTTTGATATGTTGTGCGTCCCAATCAGACATCTCAGTCAAAAGTTATCGCACTTTGAACATCTACTGCCCTTTTGTACTGGTGCATGCATAAATACATTCATTCTAGGGAGCACTAGATATCCCAAAGACAATGGCAAAAGAGGCCCCGAGCACATTTGTGACCTTCACGACAAGGAAGGGACAAGTGTACTAAGGTGTGATGGTGATTGCCATTATACTTGTCAAAATCTGTGATGGGGAATGAACCATTACACCGAGGTGGGTAGGATACCCCATAAAGCATAAGCTTTAAGGAGGATACCTAAGCCATTGTCTTAAGGAATATTCATCTCATATATAAAAATCTTTTTGCATTCTAGAAAGCGGCTGGTATTCTTCATGCCCTCATCCGCATACAAAAAAAAAAACACAAAATCCCAAACACTATCATACGTCATGTTAGAAAATAAAACATGATAATGTTTAGGAAAAAACAAACACTTGCATACATGCATCCACCAAGCTTCATCCTCATGCATCTAATAACAGACAGTCGAAGAAGTGGATATTTCTCAATACCATGAAAAGAGGATTAGGGCATTCGCATGCCATGCACGGGAAGTCAAAAAGAAAATAAATAGAAATATTTACCCGCCTATGGGTTCATTTAGGCTTCTCCGCTTTCAAAAAAGAAAATGTACTTCGAAACATTGCATTGAGGAATGTACACTGTCTAGATGAAATAAATAAAATTGTTTATCTCAATCGTCTATTGCATTCACAAATTGCATTCATTCTCACTTTAATAATAATAAGATAATAAAAAGAAAGGATTAGTCGATGTGCTTTCCACGAATCGAAATAGGATGAAGAGCAAACCTTTTGTCGTCAAGTTATCTCCAACGGTTGATCCGCCTAAGAAGGATAATAAGCCTCAACCGTTGGTCATCTGAGAAAATAAAGGAGAGGGGGAAAGGATGTCATCGCATTTGTTCACCCCATACATCAAATAAGGCTGCACTATGGAGATACGCAAAAACACCGCCATTTAACAAGGATATCTCTAGCATAGCTGGCATTGGGGGCAGAATTAGAAGTGGAAGAACCTACACCCCTGAGGAGCTACAAGACAATGCTCCCAAAAATAAAGGAAAAATAATAAGATCCACTAGTGGAAAAATAGCTTTCTATGACGGGTTTTTATCACGGTCGTAATCCACCCGTCATAGTATGTGGCGCAGTGGCAATTTTGTAATAAAATCATAAACTTTCTATGTCGGGTAAGTTTTAACCGACATAGTAAGTGGAAAGGTCACTTTCTATGTCGGGTAAAATTTAACCGACATAGAAAGTTCACTTTCTACGTCGGTTAAAATGTAACCGACATAGAAAGTGAACTTTCTATGTCGGGTAACATTTACCCGACGTAGAAAGTGAACTTTCTATGTCGGGTAAATTTTAACCGACGTAGAAAGTGTCTTTGATGACGGGTGTTAGGGCAACCGACATAGTATCTTCTGTTTTACCCTCCTCCCGCGCTCCATTTCATTTCATCACTTCCCCCCCATAGCAGAGCTCCCCTGTACGTTTCTCCCTACGCTCCATTTCCTTTCATCAGTTCACCCATACCAGAGCTCCCCCGTTCGCTTGTATACGTTTCTCCGCACCCACATTTGCTCGTCACGCCACCCGCCAACGCTTCGTGCCGCCCTGCCGCTACCGGTGCCCGTCGCCCGGGATACGTTTCTCCCCACCCAGCTCGCACGTCACGCCACCTCGCCACCTCTGTAGGTCTTCAAGAGGTAAGTTTTCGTGCTTGCTTTAGCCAATGTAGGTTTACAATATTGAATCTAGTAAGTAATAATGTCTGTCAAGAGAGGGAAACATCACGGGTGCCTTTAGCTAATTTAGAGATGTATTGTAAGTAGTTTAGTCATTTGAATGTGTTTCTGTAGGCATTCTTTCGTGATTTTGATTTTGAACATTAGATTTGTATTATAATGTAGTTATTTTGAGAGTGGAGTTGGATTTCGTGTAGCCATTATAATGTAGTTATTTCGTGTTTCTGTAGCTAATTTGATTTTGAAAATTAGATTTGTAACAATGGATCGGAGTTGGATCAATTATAGACGAACAACAAATGAATATGAGAGTGGAGTAGAACAATTCCTTGAATTTGCTAAGATGAATGTTCCGGATAATGATGGAAGATTCTATTGCCCTTGTGTTAACTCGCTTGAATGAGCGAAGATTACCGATCGAAGTTATTCGGGAACATGTTCTTTGTGATGGTTTCCTAAAGAGTTACATAAAGTGGACATGGCATGGTGAATTATTAAATATGCCAAGTGTAGAAGACAAAGAAGAAGTTGATCTAGAGATGGATGATCAGCTGGAGGAAATGATTCGTGAGCTTGGACAAGATGCCTTCCAACACACACATGTGTACGACAAGTTGTCCAATGATGCAAAAGAGCCTTTGTATACAAATTGTACTAAGTTCACACGATTGTCGGCGGTACTAAAATTGTTCAATGTGAAGGCAAAGAATGGGTGGACTGATAAAAGTTTCACAGAATTGCTTGAGTTGTTGAGTGACATGCTCCCTGAAGGTAACACATTGCCAACCCGCAATTATAATGCTAAGAAGATATTGTGTCCAATGGGTATGGAGTACCAAAAAATTCATGCATGTCCGAATGATTGTGTGTTGTACAGGAAAGAATTTGAGAACTGTCACGAATGTCCACAATGCGGGGAATCACGATACAAGAAGAAGGATGGTGATTCTGACAATGATGTTATGAAGGGTACCCCGGCAAAAGTGTTATGGTATCTTCCCATTGTTCCAAGGTTGAAACGATTATTCACTAATGGAAATGATGCAAAGCTCACTAGATGGCATGCAGATAGTCGTATTAAAGATGGTCAGTTGAGGCATCCGACGGATGGATTGCAATGGAAAAAATTGATTCCATCTTCCGGAATTTTGGTAATGATCCAAGAAACATTAGGTTTGGACTTGCTACGAGATGGAATGAATCCATATGGAAATTTAAGCGATGAAACATAGTTCATGGCCTGTGGTGTTAGTTATTTACAACTTACCTCCGTGGTTGTGTATGAAACGTAAGTACTTGATGCTATCTTTGATGATCTCGGGTCCCGGACAACCTGGAAATGACATTGATGTTTTTTTAAGCCCATTGGTTGAAGAGTTGAAGATGTTGTGGGAGGAAGGTGTTGATGTGTTTGATGGGTACACAGGTGACTTATTCAAGTTGCGTGCAATGTTATTTTGTACAATTAATGACTTTCCAGCATATGGTAATTTGAGTGGCTACAGCACAAAGGGACATAAAGCTTGCCCGATATGTGAAGAAGACACATGTCACTATCAACTACAACATGGAAGGAAAACAGTGTACCTTGGACACCGAAGATTTCTTCCTTCAAACCATTCATATTGTAAATTAAAAAAATCATTTAACGGGTGTCAAGAAAATGATGCAGCCCCAACACCTTTAAGTGGGGAAGAAGTATATCAACGAGTAAGTGCAATTTCGTGTGAGTTTGGAAAGACGCAAAAGAAAGCCACAGGTATATGGAAGAAAATGTCAATCCTTTTTGTTCTTCCATATTGGAGGGTTCTTGATGTGAGGCATTGTATAGATGTCATGCATGTAGAGAAAAATGTGTGTGACAGTATCATCGGAACGCTCCTTAACATTCAAGGAAAAACAAAAGATGGTGTCAATGCTCGTTTGGACATGGTTGAAATGGGTATAAGAGAACAATTAGCTCCTCAACCTCATGGTAACCGAACATACTTGCCTCTAGCATGTCACACACTTGTCTAAAAAAGAGAAAAAAGTTTTTGTGAGTTTTTACGAGGTGTGAAGGTTCCATTTGGTTACTCTTCCAATGTGAAGAGACTTGTATCTATGAAAGATCTCAAATTGCTTGGGTTAAAATCTCATGATTGTCATGTATTGATGCAACAACTTCTACCTGTGGCTATTCGAGGTATCTTACCAGACAATGTTAGATATTCCTTAACTCGATTATGTTTTTTTTTAATGCCATATGTAGTAAAGTTATGGACCCGGATGTTTTGGATTAGTTAGAGAATGAGGCTGCAGTAATATTATGTCAATTTGAGATGTACTTTCCTCCATCATTTTTTGATATTATGGTTCACTTGATTGTTCATCTAGCCAGGGAAGTTAGAATCTGTGGCCCAGTTTTCTTACGATGGATGTACCCTTTTGAGCGATACATGAAAATATTAAAAGGGTATGTGAAGAACCAATATCATCTTGAAGCATCAATTGTTCAAAGATATATTGTAGAGGAAGCTATTGAGTTTTGCACAAACTACTTATCAGAAGTTGAACCTATCGGGTTACCTAAGACTCGTTACCATCGAATAGGTCTTGGTAGAGGAACTCGAGGTGCAAAAGTTGTGACAATGTGTCGAGATGAAGTACTTCAAGCGCATTTGTACATATTGAATAACAGTGAAGAAGTCATCCCCTACTTAGGTGCTCATAAAGAGATTGTGAAGCGAAATAATCCACGTATGCCTAAAAAGTGGGTGATCACTGAACACAACAAGAGCTTTTTGAAGTGGTTTAAACAACAAGTTGAAGGTGACAATACAGCTTCTGATACACTAAAGTGGCTAGCATGTGAGCCAAACTTTGATGTGATATGTTGGGGTGGGTATGATATAAATAACTATTCATTTTATACAAAGGGAGAAGATGAAATAAGCACAATGCAAAATAGTGGAGTCATGGTGGTGGCTGAATCAATGCATTTCTCGAGTTCAAAGGATAAATATCCGATAAGGGCGTCAATGGGCTACTTTGGTGTAATTGAAGAGATTTGGGTAATAGATTACACGATATTCGGAGTACCTATTTTTAAATGCAAGTGGGTTGATTTTAATACTGGCATCTTCACCGATGATCTTGGATTTACCTTGGTTAACCTTGAAAATACTCATTATACCGAAGAACCATTTATCATGGCATCTCGGGCAAAACAAGTGTTTTATGTCACTGATCCCGCTAACAAAGGATGGTCGGTGGTTCTACAAGGAAAACCCATGTATACTTCGATGAGAATGATGAATTAGTACTTGATATACCCGAGACACCATGTTTCTCTTCAAATATGCCAAACTTGAGTGTTAATGTAGAAATAGATGATGTGCATGACATCCGTTATGACCATATGGAAGGATTTTGGGAGAATGCTCCAACTTGATAGGAAATTTAAGCATTCAATCTTCATAGGAAATTTAACTTGTAACAATTTAATAGAATTGATTTAAGTTAGGAAATTTACATTCATTTAAGTAAATGAACTGCTGGAATTGGATCTGTACGTACATATATTCATTTCAATGTGTTTCATATGTACATATCTGTCATAGCTGAATCCGTCTGCATCTTGGATATATATATGTAGCAAATTTATATATGAACTGTGCATATCTGTCTGTACTTGGATCTGTGGTTATTTGTCTGGAACCGTGATGAATAGGCGAGTCTACTCGAAGAAAGGTAGCATCTCGTAAATAAAATGCAGGTATTTAAAAAAAATAACACTTTCTACGTCGATTATGTCATTACCCGACGTAGAAAGTACTTTCTATGTCGGTTATAATTTTAACCGACATAGAAAGTAAGACTTTCTATGTCGGTTATAAGTGTTAACCGACATAGAAAGTATTACGACAGTCGAGAATCAGCTATGATCGATCAGATTAGCTTCATGACCGATCAGAACCAGTTATGACCGATTAGAATAGCTCATACAAAATAAGACTTTCTACGTCGGTTCCCTGACTAACCGACGTAGAAAGTCTTTCTGTGATCGATCAGAACCAGTTATGATCGATCAGAATAGCTCTATGACCGATCATAACCAGTTTGACCGATCATAATAGCTCAAAGAAAGTAGGGCTTTCTACGTCGGTTCCTATTAACCGACGTAGAAAGTCTTACTTTCTACGTCAGTTATTAGGAACCGACGTAGAAAGCCTTACTTTCTATGACCCCCGTATCTATGTCGCCGCTTTAACCGACGTCGAAAGCCCATTTTAACCGATGTAAAAAGCCTTTTCTGCAGTAGTGATCGAAGAGAAATATAATCCAAAGAGGAAATTGAATAGACTTTGGACTCATGATGCTAAGGCAATTCTTTCAAACGCTCCGCCAAAGAGACAAACTCACGGTAGGCGACAAGCTGGTCACGGTTCGAGCTAAAAACGATGTTCGGATCAGTAAGTCGTCTGCCCTACTTTAAATGAAAGCGGCTAAAGAGGACCTTTGAAATACCTTTTGCCAATATGAAAAGACTTCCCCAACAATATGAAGGTGACCCACATGATGAGGAAATATGGATGTCACCAAAACCAAGGGCTCATTAGAAACTCTCAAGTAATAAGGGAGCCACCAGATTTTAAAGACAATCCTTTGAAGCATAATCCTACAAAGGAACAAGCTGCACAGAGAAAAGGGAAGTCTCCCCTCCATACCTTGAATCAGATTTTCCCAAATATTTGGGTTCAAGCGTCAAAAGCGACTTTAGTCATTAGGTGTTCTCCTTCTGATTCTTAGGGTTTGTAAATCCAATGACTATTAGAGATTACTACTCGGGGCTAGCCTGACCCCTGAGCATTGTAGGGCATACATTTCCCTATTAATTACAAAGAATTTCATTCTTACTATCTGCTTCTCTTCTTGCTATGAATGTCTAAACCTCATTAATAACCATGTTTAAGAAAACGTTTTCAAAAAGTGCGTCAAAGTAATCAAAATGCGCCATCGTCAAAATAATCAAACCACTCATCACCACTGATTGACTAGAAACACAAAATAAATTTTTACCTCGTCATAAATAAAGCCGTGTTTCGCCAATGTTGTGCAAAAAGAAAACAAAAATCAAAGGAAGCCCATTGAAGCCAAAGGCCAAAAAAGAAAAATACCCGGTAGGAAACCCACCTAGGGGGCTATGCAAAAAATAGGGTCAACCCGGTAGGACACCCGAACAAAAATAAAGGGTAGCCTAGGCAAAAGTTAGGGTTACAAAATAAGGTCCGCTAGGATTCCCAAAAATACAAAAAAAGAACCTAGACAAAAGATAGGGCCAAAACACAACATCCTAGACCAAAAACCCAAGGGGCAGACTAGGGAAGTCAATCAGTCATAGCAAGCGCCATAGGATAAGACGCCATGCTATAAACAAAACGTTGTTTAAACTAGCCTAAACACTCTAACCAACCTTGGCTAGCTGTGCTTACAAAAACCATTTTTTTGTCAAAATAAAACAATTTTAAAATACAAGCCTTTGAATTAAATATCCTCTTCTTTCTCTTCTCTTGACCCTTACCACTACGACATTCTAGTAAGTAGTAGGGAAATGTGGAGATAGTAATCAATAGGAGGATTGACATCCCCAAGGAAAGGGAGGGGCACACTGACATGGCAAGTCGCTCTACAATTAACACAATCATTCTTTGGTCATGAAAAAATCGAGACGGCAAAATTGGTACAACCTATCATGTCGACAAAGCACATAATGTCAGAAGCTCATCCGAAGTAAAAGCACATTTGATTAATCCTTTTGAAATATTAATTGAAATAGCATTATAGGATGCATATCGCAAATATTGCATGCATATGATAGGGTCCTATCTCTCAAAACTAGAAGAGAAATGAGAAAAATAAAAATAAAAAATAATTCCTGCTAGGAGATTCTTAGGCAAAAGTTAGGGTAGCCCGCTAGATCGAAAACCCGCAAAGGACGGTCTAGGCAAAAGTTAGGGCATTCATAAAAAAGGAAAAAAGCCCGCTAAGATATCCTAGGCAAAAATTAAGGCAGCCCGCTAGACCGAAAACCCCAAAAAGGGCGGTCTAGGCAAAAGATAGGGCTAAACAAAAAAATGAATAAAAGAGAGGGGTCCTTCATCATAATCATGAAAGTCCAGTAGGAGAATGCCAGTCACTTTTCCAGATGCATCGATAAAAAAGGATAGATTGCATTTAGGGCATCCACACACAAGTAGTCGCACAAAATGACTTTGTCAAGATAAAAAATGAATGATGAAAGAAATACAAACTACTTCAGATAAAAAACAAAACAAAAAAACGAAAAACATTCATGCATATAAGGAGACTAGCTCCATGTTTGTGATTGAAAACAGGATCACCAAGACCGAGTCTCCAAATAATGCCCTCAAGAAAATAGAACAAGTCGTCAAACAAGAAACTCAGCAGAATAAGAGCTTCTGAAAATCAAGAGCTCCAGCTACCTAGAAAAGAAGGCACAAGAAAGTAATAAGTCTTCAAACATTGCTCTCCCTCAAGAAAGAAGAGCGAGTTGTCAAAAGAAGCTTCCAGAAGCCAAAGCTACAATCATCACCCAATAAAAGAGGGTACAATCATCAGACATCATAAAAGAAAAGCCGATGGAAAGGCTTAGTCATCCCCAAGAGGATCCCTTCCTACTCCGAAGGCAAAACAAAAACACTCCTCACGGCTCAACATTACCACTACATGAGTCATCGAGCACACTCACCCAAAGTCTCCTCCACACTCCCCAATGGAGAATAAAGGCTTCAAGAGCCCATCATCATCAACAGTCAAAAGAGTCCAAACCATCAAGGGCTCAACAAAAAGAAAGAAGAGAAAAGAAGAGAAAAGAAAACTCTTGCATCCCCGGCAGATGTCCAAAAAGGCCATGACAGAGAGGGCCGAATAAAAAATGGATCTCCAAAAAATTCTACAAAAAGGAATAAAAAAATTCCATCGCCCAGTGGAATAAGAGCTACACAAGTATAGCTTGCATCAACATCAATCAAGGAGCCAAGACTCCATTCCTAGAAAAGAAAAATCAGATCCCTAGGAAGTCAACTAATTCACTGGTGGATCACTAAAGAAATAAAAAGTCATCCCTAGTGGACCCCCCAAAAAGAAAGGAAAAAGCCAGCGTAATAAAAAGAGACTAAAAAGTAAAAAGGATTATGCATTATCCCCATAAAAAAAGCCAGATTTCAAAATCGCGATAAAAAAGAGATAAATCGCGAAAAAAGGCAAAATCAATCCTAACTTTTAGGCAATCAATAAAATCCCTAAGTGGGTCACCGCAGAAAAGGGGAAAATCAACGAAAAAGAAGGAATTGAAAATCCCAATGAAACAAGAGTATCGGCAAAGCCATCTCATACCAACAACATCCAACAAGGAGTCAAAACTCCATTCCCTCAAAGGGGAAATCAAAATTAGATCCCCGGGAAGGCAACCAATTCCCCGGTGGATCAATAAAAAAGAAAGATGATCCCCAGTGAGCCTACTGCAAAGGCAAAACTACATATTCATCCTCAGAATGTCATTTGCCTATGCATAGGCAAGACCTGACAAAAAAGAGCCAACATCCCCATAAGGGAATATCAGCCTAGTCAGAGGCAAAACAAATGCAGCCAAAAGTCTTGACTTCTGATGAAGCATCTGCCTACTCAGAGGCATTACTAGAAACTCAATGGAGTATCAGCCTGCTCAGAGGCACCATCAAAATCAACAAATTTTTCAATGGATATTTGCCTACTTAAGAGGCCTCACCAAGATCAACAAATCCCCAGAGGATTCCTGCCTACCTAAGAGGCACTCATCAAAAATTCCTGACAACCAACAAAGTCGGATGACCACTACCAAAAGATAAAAATCAAAGAATCCCCAGCAACCAACAAACTGGATGAACACCACAAAATTCCCGGCACAATCCGGACGACCAAATCAAAGACAAGAGAACACATCTCAACAGACCGGCGCATGAGCGATTGAGCAGTAAGCCGCCACCACCACCAGTCCTACGCAGTGGACTGTACCAGCTTGATAGGGGGTTTATACCTATCAACCATCACACAAGGAGTGTCTGATCGGCGCATGAGCCACCTGAACAGTAAGACGCCACTACCACCAGTCCAATACACAACGGACTGTACCAGCCTGATGGGGGGTTCATACCCATCCAGTCCTACACAGCGGACTGCAACTACCTGCCTGATGGGGGGGTTTATACCCATCAACCGAAGGATCGACTACCGTCAGAAGAAGTATCCTGAGGTTCTACCACGTGCCAACCAAAGGGATCGGCTACCGTCAGAAGGAGTATCCTGGAGGTGCACGACACAAACTTTCCCCAGAAGATCAACCGCTAGAAGACGGAACATCTGAAGGGTAACCGGGCAAGAGGGTCAACTCCTTTACCTTCCAGTCATTCTTCTTGGCACAACAGGCCAACAGCCGACTGGTCAGTAAAGGGGAAGCAGCTGTAGACCCCTAATCTTGCCCGACTTCATAATAAAGATCAGAAGAACTCCTTTCCAAAGATGGACGAAGCCTAAGAAGCCACTAGGAGAGACTATTAGGCCCCATACTAGGATAGGAGAGATTTTTGGTCCAAAAATAAGGATTTTCGCCTTTTAAGGTCGAGACCCATTCGAGACCGCTGTCTCGGATTCGAGACCGCTGTCTCGGATTCGAGACCGCCGTCTCGCCTTGCGCGGATGGCGAGACCATCGTCTCGTTTGGCGAGACGGCCGTCTCGCCACTTGCAAAAGGCGAGACCGCCGTCTCGTTTGTCGAGACCGCCGTCTCGACGTTCCTGCAAGGCGAGATCGCCGTCTCGACCCTATCAGACGAGACGGACCGTCTCGACCTGACAGGCGTGAATCCCTATAAATAGGGCCTCCATTCCCCTCATTTCACACACCTTTCTCATTCTCTCTCTAGTCACATCACTAGTTTCTCTCTCTAGAATCCCTTCGACGCATTTCCGGAGCTTCTGACTGTCTTTAGAGATTTTTTATAGCATTTTTTAGAGGTTCCAGCGCTGTACAAGAGTGGAGGGTTGCCAAAAAGCACCCTAATTTCCAAAAGTTAATAGAAAAAGCTTGCTTCAGAGGTTTCTACTCTCTCTCTCCCTACTTTTACTGCTTTAATTTCAATTATGCAATAAAGATTAGGGTCATGTAGTCGTCACTTTAAATTCTGCAAAATAAAGGGTAAAAGCGTATTTTCCGGTTTATTTATTCACCCAAAGTAGCTAGCCTATCATAGGGAACCCGAAAGGGGCGTCGTAAAGGAACTAACACTTCCTTTACGCGTAACTAACTCCCTTACCCAACTCTGGTTCTAATGACCAAAGTTGGTTTTTCGAAAACCAACGCCTTTTAAATCCTTTTCTGATGTTTTCGGTAAAAACGTCAGTGGCGACTCCACAGAACCCTCCAAAACTAGCTCTTGGATTAGCCCGGTTATCGGACAATCCAAGAGCTCCCTTTCGAAAACCTCGCCTTTAGGTTCAGCCTGGTTATCGGACAACCTAAAGGCGTTGTAACCACCAATAAAAACGCAAAAAATGGAAAGTTGGAAAAACCATCGCGTCGCTCTGACCGCCCTCGTTTTGACGGCAGCGACAAATAGGAAGGATTTTTGTATACAAAAAATAAGAAATTCCACCCAAAGGGTCAAGATCGCTGTCTCGCCATTGGCTAAGGGCGAGACCGCCGTCTCGCCACTCACCAATGGCGAGACCGCCATCTCGCCATTCACCAATGGCGAGACCGCCATCTCGTTTGGCAAGACGAATGTCCTGACCTAACAGGTGCGAATGCCTATAAAAGGGGGGGACCTTCTCACTCTTTACACACAATTCATCAACTTTACCTACTGTACTATTCTCAAAATATTCTCCTAGGACCCCTCTGAAGCATTTCCAGAGTTCTTAGAGTTCTTAGAAAATGTTCTAAAGTGCTACGAGAAAAGAGCGAACATCATTGTAGAGCGTGGGGTTTGCCAAAAAGCGCCCTTTTTCAAGAACATATTATAAAAGCTTGCTTCGAAGGTTCCTCCATACTCTTTTCTCTATTTTATTGCTTTTTAGATAATATCTCTGTGCATTAGTTATTAAGGGTCATGTAGTCAATAACTTAATTTTTGCAATGAATAAATAAGGGTAAAAGCGTAGTTTTAAAGTTCTTATTTCTCTATAAAAATGGTCCATCATAAGGAACCTGAAAGGGGCGACGTAGGGAAGCTAATACCTTCCCTACACGTAACTAACTCCCTTACCTAACTCTGGTTGTAATGACCAAAGTTGGTTTTTCTTTAAAAACCACTACCTTCTTTTTCCTTTTCCAATGTTTTTGGTAAAAACATTGGTGGCGACTCCTCCAACCCTTTTGAAAACCTCGCCCTTAGGTCTAGCCCGGTTATCGGACAACCTTAAGGCGTTGAACCACACTTTAAAAAACGCGAGTCAAACAAAACCATCGCGTCGCTCCGACCGTCTCTTTCGACACCAACGACAATATGGTCTTTGACAACAAATACCCAGTTTACTCTGATTCTATGGTGGATACAGTACATGAGAACCAGGTCACCTTCATTCAGTAGCGCATGATTGCTCCCCGTAGGAGTAAGCTGCCAGGCCATTATGAATGCAAGCAACCTTTCTTCAAGTTTAAGCTTCCCAGTATTGAAGGAACTCACAGAGTCGTGCTTATTCTTCAGGTAGGAATGAAAATACTGCACTTTGTTGAACTCTTCTACAACATTAGTGCATCCTTTAGAGACTTTGACCCCTTCATTTTTTAGGTCAGCAACATTGTTCTAGATAGCAGGAGTAACCTCAATGTCCACTCCTTTGACTTGAGTTTTAAGAGTAGAACCTTCAAAGGACAAGTTAGTAAACAAAACTTTGATGAGGTCAAAATAGATTCTACCGTTGAGTTCCAAGAAGCTCTAAAGTTTCTAGTGTTGCAGTAGTTTTCGCAACCCTTTGAATCCCTCAGCATCCAACCAAGAGAATTTTAATATTTTGGGGAGATTGATCTGTTTCCTGCTCATTTCATGAATGAACAAACCCATTTTCTCTTGGTTCCCATTAAGAGCCATGTATTGTCGGAGACGTTGAGTTGCCCAAACCAATGCACAACATGTTTTTTCGAATGGCGTATAGCGGGTCTCATAGTCTAGGAACTTTTTGCTGAGATAATATATGGCTCGCTCCTTTTTCCCTGTTTCATCTTGTTGACCAAGCACACATCCCATGGATTCTTCTAGTACTGATAAATATACGATCAGTGGTTTCCCTTTGATGGGTGGCACCAATATTGGTGGGTTGGTCAAGCACATCTTGATCTTGTTGAATGCTTGTTGACATTCCTCGTTCTAGACCGTTGGTTGATTCTTACGCAACAGCTTGAAGATGGGTATACATTTGTCTGTCAACTGTGCGAAGAATCTGGAAATATAGTTTATTCGGCCCAAAAATCCTCTAAACTCTTTCTCTGTTCTTGGTGGAGGCATTTCCAGAATTGCTTTTGTTTTATCGGGGTCTACCTCAATTCCCCTTTGATTAACAATGAACCCTAGAAGTTTACCTGATCGTACTCCGAAAGTACTCTTTGTTGGATTTCGTTTAAGTTGATACTTTCGAAGTCGATTGAACAACTTTTTGAGATATTGAATATCGTCCACCTCATTTATGGACTTGGCAATCATATCATCCACGTATACTTTTATCTCTTTATGTATCATGTCGTGGAATAATGTTACCATACCCTTTTGATAAGTAGCCCCTGCGTTTCTGAGTCCAAAAGGCATCACTCTGTAGCAAAATATCCCCCATGGCATGATAAAGGAGGTCTTTTCTCTATCTTTGACAACCAACTTAATTTGATTGTACCTTGCATATCCGTCCATGAAAGAATAGAGTGTGTTCGTAGCAGCGTGATCCACTCATGTGTCAACGTGTGGTAAGGGGAAATCGTCCTTTAGACTTGCCCGATTTAAGTCCCTATAATCCACACATACTCTGATCTTTCCACTCTTCTTGATGATGGGAACTATGTTTTCCAACCATTCGGGATACTTGGATACTATTAGGAAGTTAGCGTCTAACTATCTTTGCACCTCCTCCTTGATCATTAAGGACCAATCCAATTTTACTCTTCTGAGCTTCTGTTTTATGGGCCGGAATCCCTCTTTTAATTACAACTGATGCTCTACTATACTCGTGTTGAGTCTAGGCATGCCATGATAAGACCAGAGAAACACATTCACATACTCTTTCAAAAGGTGTATTAGCCTCTCCCTGATGTCACTGTCAATCTGGGTACCAATGTTTATTTCTTTCTTATTGTCTCCTTGTCCCAAATTGATGGTTTTGTTAGAATCACGAAAGCGGAATGTTTGCGTTTAGGGACAAAAACCAAGAGGGGGGTGAATTGGTTTCTTAAACAAAAATTAGGATTTTGAAATTTTTCCCAAATTTCACCGATTAAAATGCTTTTTAAAGTAAAGAGATAAGGGAAAGAGGATTACACAGTTGATTTATACTGGTTCGGATCAAAAGACCCTACGTCCAGTTGCTAATCACTCAAAAAGAGGATTAACGTTGTCACTATAATCACAGTTTACAACAGATTACAAATTGAAAAGATAAGGAATAGAAAACACCTCTCTTGAGTCACACAAGAGATGAACACCTCCTTTGAGTCCACAAAGGATGAACAACAGCTTTTCCTAGAGATAGCACAACACACAATCCACCAAGAAACCCACTCAGTGATTCTTATCGCTTCTAGCCCACACTAGGTTTTCAAAAGCCCCTTTTTCTTCCCTACAGAAAGTTCTCGCAATCACAGCTCTTAAATCTTGTATGAAAAAGGTTTGTTAATTTGCAGAGAGCCTTAAGTAGAGAGAATAGGGTCTGGGAAATGATGATTTTTGAAAACATAAGAATTGGGAATAGGGTTTTCGTAAATTGGTCCATATTTGAATTTCAAAACTCATAATAGACGTAGATAATCGATTATCTTGAGTAATAATCGATTATTACAGAGCTATTTTCGCAGAAGAGTAAAACATGACCAGGATAATCGATTATCTATGTGAATAATCGATTATCTGGTTGGGATAATCAATTATCCTGAGTGATAATCGATTATCACAGCAAGCTTTTCACAAAAATGATTTTTTAGTACAAGATAATCAATTATCCTGAGTGATAATTGATTATCACAGAGTGGATTTGATAAAAATGAGTTTTCAAATGAAGGACTATGTCTTGGCTATCTTGGACTCTAATTTTACAGACTCAAAAACATAAAACAGATTTATTACAAGTTGTCGTCGCCGTCTGAAAAGGAGGCAGTCGGAGCGACGCGATGGTTTTTCGACCCTTTTGTTTTTCGCGTTTTTTATAGGTAGTTACAACGCCTTTAGGTTGTCCGATAACCGGGCTAACCTAGGGGTGAGGTTTTTGAAAGGGCGTCTTTGGGTTGTCCGATAATCGGGCTAACCCAAGGACTTGTTTATTTTGGGTTCTATGGAGTCGCCACCGATGTTTTTACCGGAAACATCGGAAAAGGTTTTTTTAAAAGGCGTTGGTTTTCAAAAACCAACTTTGGTCATTAGAACCAGAGTTGGGTAAGGGAGTTAGTTACGTGGTAAAGGAAGTATTAGTTCCTTTACTACGCCCCTTTCGGGTTCCCTATGATAGGCCAACTTTTATTGTTAATAAATAAACCGAAAAATATGTTTTTGCCCTTTTTATTATGCGGAATTTAAAGTGATGACTACATGGCCCTAATCTATTGCATAATTTAAAGTTAAAGCAGTAAAAGTAGAGAGGGAGAATTTAAACCTCCGAAGCAAGCTTTCTCTATTAATTTCTCAATAAATTGGGTGCGTTTTGGCAGCCCTTCACTCTACACGATGCTGGAAGCTTTTCTAGACGCCGAAAAACGCTCTCAAAGGCACTTAGAAACTCCGGAAATGCGTCGGAGGGATTCTAGAGAGAAGTTTTTAGAGAGAAGGGAGAGCTAGAAGCTTGTGGTGTGTGGAAATGAGGGGGGGAGGACCTCTATTTATAGGTTTTCGCGCTGTCAGGTGGCGAGACCGCCAGTCTCGTCCGACAGGGTCGAGACCGCCGTCTCGTCCAAAGAGACCGCCGTCTCGCCCTGTCAAACGCGGCGAGACCGCCGTCTGGGGAAACGAGACCGCCGTCTCGTCCTTCGCAGGTGGCGAGACCGCCGTCTCATTAAGCGAGACGGCGGTCTCGCCACTTGCATGAGGCGAGACGGCGGTCTGGGAAGTCCAGACGGCGGTCTCGTCCCAACAAGGCGAGAAAACTTATTTTTTGGTACAGAAACTCCCTCCTATCCTAGTATGGGGCCTAATAGTCTCTCCTAATGGCTTGTTAGGCTTCATCCATCTTCAAATAGGAGATCTTCTGGTCTTTATTTAGAGGTCGGACAAGATTTGGGGTCTACAGCTGCCCCCCCTTTACCCGACCAGTCGACTGCTGGCCTTTTGTGCCAAGGTGATCGACTGGAGGGTAAAGGAGTTGACCCTCTTGCCCGGTTGCCCTTCAGATGTTTCGTCTTTGCAGCGGATGATCTTCTGGGGGAAATGTTGTGTTGTGCGCTTCTGGGATGCTCCTTTGACGCGGTAGCTGACCCCTTCAGCTGATGAGTACGAACCCTCATCTGGTTTGACGAGTATGAACCCCCGCCCGGTAAGCCCCCTTCTGTAAGGCCTGATGAGTACACACCCCCATCTGGTGTTTGACGAGTATGAACCCCCGTCTGGTAAGCCCCCTTTTGTAAGGCCCGATGAGTACACACCCCCATCTGGTGTTAAGCCTCCGGATGCTCCATCTTGCGGTAGCTGATCCTTTGGCTGTGGTGGCGGCTTACTGATTCTGATCACGCACCGATGTGAAACCTCGGGATGCTCCTTTGACGCGGTAGCTGACCCCTTGGCTGACGAATATGAACCCCCGTCTGGTTATGTGCCTCTGGATGCCCCTTCTTGCGGTGGCTGACCCTTTGGCAATGGTGGCGGCTTACTGATTCTGATCATGCGCCGGCTCTCTGGGGAGTGATTTTTGTGTTGGTAGATGTTCTTGGGCTTCTTGAATGATCGTCCGGGCTGTGCCGGGAACTTTTGTTGATGTTTCTTCCAGCTTTGTTGGTTGCTGGGGATTCTTTGTTTCTATTCTTTTGGTGATGATCATCCAATCCTTGTTGGCTAGTCGGATGGGTCTTGGTTTTGTTCGACTCTTGCTTGGCAGTCAAAATTTTTTTGATTGAGGTGATGGCTTAATCCTGCCTTTTTCTCGCGGTTTTATCTCTTTTTTCTCGCGATTTAGGATTTTTGGCTTTTTTATTGAGCATACGTCTTTTTACTCTTAGTTTTTTTTCGTGTTGCGCCGACTTTTGGAAAGGATGGCAAAAAGATGCATGAAATAAAATTTTATTTATGGGGGAAATTTTATTACAACCCTATTTTTGCAAGTACTATCCTAAGGGCTATCCTCTGGACCCGATCCCTGTGGAGGGAAGTGCTGGTACATATGATACCGGAAGTCCGCATGTTCTTGGGCTTCATCCCGGTACTCTTGCTGGAATGTCGTCCATTCGTGGCGCATGTCCTGTTGGTGCTGGTACATTTCTCCCAGCCGGGTGTCAAAGGTATCCTGCCTTTGGGATAGTTCCTCTTACCTCTGGGATATTTGCTCCTGCCTCACAGTCATATGGTCGAATTGCTGGCATAGATCGCTCATGTGGCGGTGCATGCCAGCAAAGTCGTCCACATACCGTCGCGGTTGCTGCTGCTGCTGCTGCTGTTGGAAGTCGGGAGATGTAGGCAGATCCTGCATTGCATCCTGGAGTTCCAGTGCAAAATCTAGTGTGGGATGGAGGGCCAATTGGGTCCCTCTGTGAATCAGCATCCCCATGCTGACCAAGATCGACCCGCTGATGGATTCGGGTCGCAAGTTGGAGGCCAGTTCTTCCCGGCCAGGACACCCCACACTTTCTGCCAGGGGAGTAATGAGTGGAGCCATGAGGACGGCCCCCGTGGATCTGTGCCCGAAGTCCTTGAGGGCTTTCAGGAAGAAGTACCCGGGGTTGCTGCGCCGCTTCAGGCTCATGCAATACAGTACGAAGAGGTCAGGGAGGGATATTTTGCCCTGACTCTCTTTCCTCCCATGTATGGTCCCTGCCAACAGCTTGTGGCAGATACAGAGTGCTGGGGGAAGCGCGGATCCCCTCATCAGCGTGGGCAGTGTGGTGGCTCCCGTGAGCTCATGCCACATCTCGGTGGCAGTAAGATTGGTGGGCCGTGAGCAGATGGCGTCACGGTATTCCTGGGTCATGGAGTCCTCGGGCCGGACGAACCCGATGGCTACGTTGAATTCTTTGAGGGTGGAGGTCTAGTACTGCCCACCCATAAAATAGGTCACCATCTTGGTGGGCTGTAGGCCCGGGACCGTGGAGGGGACCTCAGAGTAGGAGACGGAGGCTAGGAACTCCAGTACCGCCTGCGGGTACACGTGCGTAGGCGGTGGTTGCAGCAGGAAGCCCCACCTGATGCTATCTAGATGGGCCCGAACGTCGTCCTCCCATCCGAATTCAGCTAGGATGCCGAAATCCAGCTTGAGCATTGGGTGCCACTGGTAGGTCCGGATATTTTCAAGGCGGGCCTGGTGCTGTGGCGAAAGTTGAGAAGGGTGCTGGGACGGCGGTGTCGCGGAACTACTGGCACCGGCGGTGCTCCTTCTCTTCCTGGAGGCGCTCCTACCAAACATTTTGACCAGAGAGTGCTTGGGAATGCAGGAGTTGAGAGAAAGGAAGTTCTGGAGCCAAGGGGAGTTGTGAGGAAGCCCCCAAGCGTGCCCCCTATATATAGGGAATTTTTCAAAATCGAGACCGCCGTCTGGGTGGGCGAGACGGCGGTCTCGTGTCTCCTCCAAGTCGAGACGGCGGTCTGGTCCATCGAGACGGTGGTCTCGACGTTGGGCTTAAGCGAGACGGCGGTCTCGTCGATTGAGACGGCGGTCTCGTTTTCGCCTGTGTCGAGACGGTGGTCTGGTTGGTCCAGACGGCAGTCTCGTCTTGTTGGGTAACAGAGACGGCGGTCTGGTCGGTCCAGACGGCGGTCTCGAATTACGGAAGAGATTTTTTTTTATTTTTTATATTTTTTGTTGCTTTTTTGTTATTTTTTGAAAGAGGTAATAGGACCTGGTCTAAAAACATTTTATGCATGCAATGTTTCTATGTTTTGATGTCCTATAATGCCTATTTTGATTAAGTTTTCAGAAGGATTTGACCAACGTGTCTTGTTGTGCCGAAAGCCTCCTGACTTGCTGTGTTTACTCTTGGTTGTACCACGCCGGACTTCTTGTGACCGAAGGGTAATTTTTCTCTTTCTATTTTCTCTTTTTTGTTTTCTTTTGTAGAGCACTTTTGTCATGTAGTGTCCCCTTTTCTTTGCTTTTAGGGATTTCAATCCTCTTGTTGACTATACGCCTCCATATTCCCAAATTAATTATTAGAATATTGTCGTGAGGGTCAAGAGAAAAAGAAGTAAAGGGGTAAAAATCAATGGTTTGTGTTTTAGAGGGTTGATTTTTTATTGATAAAAGGGTTTTGTAAGAATAGCTGGCTAAGGTTAAGCCTGGGTGTTTAGGCTTTGTCTAAGCAAACATTTTTCCTTTCTTTTTTGTATTTGCGCTCTTTGGTTTTATTTCCATTGCTTTTAAATGGCTAGCTGATTTCCCTAGATCGCCCTTTGGGTTTTCGAACTAGGATACTGTGTTTGGCCCTAACTTTTGTCTAGGTTCCTTCTTTTGTAAAATTTTGGAGAAATCCTAGCGGACCCTATTTGTAACCCTAACTTTTGCCTAGGCTATCCTTTATTGTTGTTCGGGTATCCTACCGGGTCGACCTTATCTTTTGTGTAGCCCCCTTAGTGGGTTTCCTACCGGGTAATTTGCCCTTTTCTTTGGCCTTTGGCTTCTCTGGGCTTTTTTCTCTTTTTTTTTGTGGATTTATTTTTTTCACAGTATTGGCGAAGCATGACTTTCTTTAAGGATGAGGTGAAGTCTTATTTTGATGTGCTTCTAATCAACTAACTTGATGGCAATAGCAATGGTAAAGATTGATTATTTGGAAGCGCTTTTTATTTTTCTTTCTCTTTCTCTCTCTTTTTTTTTTGTTCACTTAGATAGGGTTATTTGCGTGGTCCAGTCAGACGTAGAAAGAAGAGAAGCAGATAGAAAGAATCATTCTTTATTAATTAATGAGGGAATATGTGCCCTAAAATGCCCGGGGGTCGGGCTCGCCCCGGGGGATAATCTCTAACAATCATGGGGTTTACATCCCTTAAACAAAGAAAAAGATTTCCTAATGACTAGGGTGGCTCTTGACGCTTGCACCCCTCCACTTCGGAAAATTTGCTTGAGTGTGCGGAGGGGAGACTTCCCTTTTCTCCTTTCTGCTCGTCCCTTAGCAGGGTCATATCCTAGGCCATACTTGCAAGGATTGTCTTTGAATTCTGGGGGTTCCCTCATGCCTTGGGAATCTGCCCCCAGTCCTTGGCCAGGATGGTAACCGTGCTTCAACATCATGCGGGCTACCTTTGTGTTTCTGGGAAGTCGCTCTATACTGGCAATTTCGAGCGCTTGAAAAGGTGTTTCAAGAGCCTCTTCAGCCGCATCCACATAAGGTTGGGTGGACGGTCCACTGATCAGGATATCGTCTTCTGCTTGGACCGTGACCAATTTGTCGTCCACTATGAATTTGACTTTCTGGTGGAGCGTCGAAGGTATTGCCTTAGCGTCATGAATCCAAGGCCTGCCGAGGAGACAACTATATGCTAGAGTAATATCCATTACATGGAAATCGACGTCGAAGATAGTGGGTCCGACTTGAATTGGCAAATTGATCTCTCCCACTACTTCTCATTTTGATCCGTCGAAGGCTCGAACGATGGTGCTGCTTGGGCGCAGACGGGTTCCTTGGATAGTCAACTTATCCAGTGTGCACTTGGGCATCACGTTCAAGGATGACCCGTTATCCACAAGGACTTTGGCGATGAGGTACTCCTTGCATTTAACCGAGATATGCAAGGGCTTGTTGTGGTTTGACCCCTCTAGGGGGAGTTCTTCCTCTGTGAAGGTGAGGTGATCGTTTGCCGTGATGTGACCGACGATCCTCTCAACCTTTTCTTGGGATATTGTGTGAGGTACATGCGCCTCGCTCAAGACCTTCAGCAGGGCGTTTCTATGCGGTTCCGAGCTCATTATCAAGGATAGCAACGTTATCTTTGCAGGAGTGCGATTGAGCTGGTCTATAATGGAATACTCGCTTTGCCTTATGAACTAGAGTAATTCCTCTGTCTCCTCCTTGGATTCTTTATTTTCTTTTTTTTCTTCGGTCTTTTTATTTTTTCCTTTATTTTTGAGGACCTCTTCTTGTGTGTCCTTGGGGGAGTAGATTCTTCCACTTCTAGTTGTGCCCCCAATGCCGGCTATGTTTGTTATTTCTTCTTTTATCGGTGAAGATTCCCCATATCTCCACAATACAGCTTTATTTGACTCGTAGGGGAAAGGACGTGGCATAAATAGTTGCACTGGCGTCCTTGCCCCCTCTTCTTTATTCTTGAGGACCAACGGCCGAGGTTTATTTTCCTCCTGCGACGATTCGACCGTCGGGGTGAGCTTTATTAGGAGTGGCTTTCTCTCCATTCTTCTGAGTTGGAAGACGTGTTAGTTAATCCTTCCTTTTTATTATCTTATTTATTAGGCGTGAAGGAGGGGAATTTTAAATATGCAAATGAATGCTCATGTATGTAAGTAGACAGTCATTGAACAAAAAGAGGATTTTATTTATTCAATAGAAGGTGTACATTCCCCTATTCTATACTGCGAAGAAACTTTTGGCAAAAGCGGAAGACTTTAAAGAAACCCACAGGAGGGTCTTGATTCCTCTATAGTTCCCTCTCAGCTTCCCGGACATGACGAGCAAGTGCTTCGCTTTGTTTGCGGACCGCCTGGCTCATATCTTCACTGTACTGTTGAGCCTCTTTGATCTTCGCCTCTTGATGAACGACCAAGGCTTGTAGTTCATCGAGCTTTTCAACGGCTCGATCTTTCTCTTGAAGTACTTGGCTATACTGAGCTAGCCCTTCTTTTTCTTTGTGGCGTAGCTCAGAGAGACTTTTGGTGAGTCTCCTGTTGGCCTCTCGCTCTTGGCGGATGTCTAACCGAGCCTTGAGGAGCCCTTCCGACAACTCCTTGATCGTTTGAGCCTGCTTAGCTGATTCGGCCTCAAGGTGTGCCGTTTTGGTGGTTATCTCTTGCACTTGGCTATCCGAACTGGTTCTGGCAGTTTTGGATGTTCGGATAGCTTGTTCGTTAGCGTCAGCACATTGGTCCTTGAGGCGCTCTATTTCATGATCCTTTTTCTTGCCTTGCCTTCGCAAACCATCAATCGTGAGGATAAATTCTTGCTCTTTTTCCTCAAGGGCCCTCATCTGGGCTCCCATGATCTCTATCCTCTGGGTCAAGGCGTCGATTTGAGCCTGCAGCCCTTCATTTCTGGCGCTCATGGTGGGTGTGGTGGATGATTGAGCCACCCCTCTTCTATTCCTCCATGCCTCATAGTCACCGGTGACGGCCACCCGAGCTTTTCCTAGCTCTCTGTCTCCCATGTGGACCGGCCTCTCCCATGCTTTTCTCACGGCTAGTGAGTTGGTGATGGTGCATGGGTCTCCAAAGAAGCACGGTCCTCCGAGCTCCCCTCGGGAAATGGTAGTTTGGGTCCTCATGAGCCGCCTCATAGCTACTTTAGGTGAGTAGGCTATGCAGCCCCCGAGTCCGATCAAGGGTACACTCGGATAGTCCTCACATCCGATGAGAACTGGGTCGGGTCGGAACTAAGGACGGACCCGGGATATACTGTTAGCGTCCTTGCGTTCCCACTCATCCCTCCATTCCGAGGTCGACGACGCCGGAGGGGGATCTTGGAGAAACTTCTCAAAGGGTCGGGGAATATCCCCATGTGACTGGAGGCGTACGGGTGAGTGGCGCTCCACACAAATAGCAATGAAGAGCAACGATCGGAGTATTTTGCCCCGCTTCGGTGACGAGAATTCCACCGAGAGCGAGGTGTCGGCAAGAATAGCGAGCGGGGGACTTTTCGAATTCACGTCCCAGGCAAAGAAGGCGTCCATGACGGCTCGATCTATTGTGTCGAAATGGAAGGGGAACAAGACTGTTCCAAAAATTATGAGTGTCGTGGTTTTGTTGAAGGCAACCCACTCGTCCTTTCAGCCGTGTAGGACAGGTGGTCTTCTAACATCGTTACTTTCCAACCCCGGGTGTTCCCCTTCTTTATTAGGGTACTCTGCGGAATGGTAATCGAATAAGGGCGGCGACGGGTGCTGCGGGAGTATATGCCTCGTGGCGAACATGGACCCTACTGATTTGGGCCATCTCAACATGGTCTCATACTCCTCTAGGGTGGGCACCAGGTCGAACTGCGGAAACTCGAAACATCGCAGATTTGGATTCCAGTAGTGGATTAGTGCCCTTAAGAATACCTGATCGACACATATCTTTAGGAGGTATAAAATCCGTCCGTAGGATTTTTCGAAATCAGCGCGGACTTCCGATGGCATTACTGTGCTAAGCCGTTCCAACCTTTTAGTATGGAAACGGGGAATATCCACCTTCTTTGTCTGCCTACTTGTCCCCTCCATTTCTAAAACAAAAATGCATGTTTGATGAAAATGATGCTTATTTGAATGTGAGTGTTTATTTTCTTATTTATCATGTTTTTCTACATGATGTATGGTAATTGTGTATATTTATTTTGGAAGAATAAACTATCTATATGAATGTTTTATGAGTATAACATTTTTGGACCAGGTCTTATTTATGAATTTGGGAAATGAATTTTTATTTGCTGTTTATTTGTTCATTTTATAGCCTTTTATCTCTTCTCGTCGGAACTGCGTGGCTACTTAGCTTACAAAGAACCCGAAACCAGGCTAGCTAAAAGGCGGACTCGTCCGAGATAAAATATGGCTTTATGCGAAAGAATATTTAGCGTCCCTTATCTCTTCTGTCGGAACTGCGTGGCTACTTAGCTTACAAAGAACCTGAAACCAGGCTAGCTAAAAGGCAGACTGTCCGAGATAAGGGTGTTTATTTGCGAAAAATATTTTTTGGTTTTTTGTTTTGTTGTTTGTTTATGCTATGCAACATACAAATGCAACAATCATATGCACACACAATTCGTTCATCCGCGAACAGGCGAGAATTCGTTTTTATCACGAGGTAGGGTTTTCCTGCAGAAAAGTGCATTGGCCAGGGTTGGTTCTAACTGTTCTCACCAGGCTAAGGCCCCCAAGGTGCCCCCATTATAGGGTCCCCACTCTCCAGCCATCCGACCATGCTTAGCACTAAGGCCATAGTCAGTCTTGTTGCCAAAAGAGGAAGGTTATCACCTTGAGTGGTGGTTTCCGATCACACTGGTGGGCTCAAGGCCTTCACTACAGCGAACCGTACCTGCCACCCACTCCCTATAGTTATCTCACTTGCCCCCGGGTATAGGGGGAACTGTTGTGTGTAAGGGATTGTGTGCAGTTTATATTTCAAGCAATTTTGCGCAAGTATAAACAAACAACAATTTATTAAAGCCAAACATTAAAACATGTTATAAATACAAGTTAAGGGCAAAAGTGTTATTTTCTTGGTTTATTTATTATTTAAGCCGGCCCATCACTAAATGGGATCAATTCTCGAGGCTTCCCCAGTGGAGTCGCCATCTGTTGCCGCCGTCTGAAAAGGAGGCGGTCGGAGCGACGCGATGGTTTTTTGACCCTTTTGTTTTTTGCCTTTTTTATAGGTGGTTACAATGCCTTTAGGTTGTCCGATAACCGGGCTAACCTAGGGGCGAGGTTTTCGAAAGGGCGTCTTTGGGTTGTCCGATAACCGGGCTAACCTAAGGACTTGTTTATTTTGGGTTCTGTGGAGTCGCCACCGATGTTTTTACCGGAAACATTGGAAAAGGTTTTTTTAAAAGGCATTGGTTTTCGAAAACCAACTTTGGTCATTAGAACCAGAGTTGGGTAAGGGAGTTAGTTACGTGGTAAAGGAAGTATTAGTTCCTTTACTACGCCCCTTTCGGGTTCCCTATGACAGGCAAGCTTTTATTGTTAATAAATAAACCAAAAAATATGCTTTTGCCCTTTTTATTATGCGGAATTTAAAGTGATGACTACATGGCCCTAATCTATTGCATAATTTAAAGTTAAAGCAGTAAAAGTAGAGAGGGAGAATTTAAACCTCCGAAGCAAGCTTTCTCTATTAATTTCTCAATAAATTGGGTGCGTTTTGGCAGCCCTTCACTCTACACAACGCTGGAAGCTTTTCTAGACGCCGAAAAACGCTCTCAAAGGCACTCAGAAACTCCGGAAATGCGTCGGAGGGATTCTAGAGAGAAGTTTTTAGAGAGAAGGGAGAGCTAGAAGCTTGTGGTGTGTGGAAATGAGGGGGGGAGGACCCCTATTTATAGGTTTTCGCGCTGTCAGGTGGCGAGACCGCCGGTCTCGTCTGACAGGGTCGAGACCGTCGTCTCGTCCAACGAGACCGTCGTCTCGCCCTGTCAAACGTGGCGAGACCGCCGTCTGGGGAAACGAGACCGTCGTCTCGTCCTTCGCAGGTGGCGAGACCGCCGTCTCGTAAAGCGAGACGGCGGTCTCGCCACTTGCATGAGGCGAGACGACGGTCTGGGAAGTCCAGACGGCGGTCTCGTCCCAACAAGGCGAGAAAACTTATTTTTTGGTACAGAAACTCCCTCCTATCCTAGTATGGGGCCTAATAGTCTCTCCTAATGGCTTGTTAGGCTTCATCCATCTTCAAATAGGAGGTCTTCTGGTATTTATTTGGAGGTCGGGCAAGATTTGGGGTCTACACAAGTAAATACACATGATTACAAGTCTTCAAGTCTCTAAGTCCTTTGTTCTTGAATCATCATCAAAATCTTCAAGCTTCATATCCTAGTATGTTTAACAATCTCCCCCTTTTTATGATGATCAAAATTTGTTTTAAAGCCCTTTGTAATAACCTGTTTTATCTGTCACAACTAACAAAAGTATTAAACATACCAGACATCATTAAAATTATTAAACATAAGAGGCTTTAAATAATTTCTCCCCCTATTTTGATTATAATCAAAAAATGAAAGCTCCACCTCAATAAGTGCATAAGATAGAAAAACAAATCCCCCTCAATCAATGCAAAAATAAAATTTTATTCATTAAGGCAATGTAGTACAAACAAGAAATATTTGAAGAGATTAGAACTCTTCACTCTCATCACTATTAAACTGCACATCAAATCTATCCTCTAAATTACACACCCGATCATCTATATCCGAAATTTGTCTGATAATTTCTTGATGTCGTTCTTGAGATATAGAGAAGAATTCCTGCATTCTCTTATTCATGTCGAACAACATGTCTTTCATGGAAGTGCGGGATGTAGGGTGAGCAGCAGATGACGTTCTAGCAGTATGAACATTATCAGCAGGCATATCAGCAACAAACATGTCCTCATCATCAAAATCTTGAGCCACGTTAGCCATGTGAGGAGCATCATCTTTATGAACATAAACTTCGTTAACGTTCACCATTTGCAGTTGAGTAAACGTGTTGTCCAGCATTCTGTTTGAATTAAGTGTCCAGGCCCGTTGTTCCCCTTCAACTTTGACACCTTTGTATTCAAGAATCCTGGAGATGAGAAGAGCATAAGGAATCTTAAAGGTTGGGTGACACTTCGCCTTGAGCATTGTCAATGTGGCAAGGCTTGGCCAATCAATTGGCTCGTTATTCATGATGGCATGGATAATGCGAAGGTCAACAGAAGAACATTGTGCATAGTTGGTTTCCCAAGGACACAGAATCCATACAAGAAGATGCAGCAACAGACGTTCTTCTTTCTTCAAAGGCCCGGCGAAAAGTTGTCAGCCAATTTCCATGGCAGGATTGCGAAGAAAAGAACGGTATGTCAGAATGTGATTAAAATCTTCTAAATCAGCGAGAACATTTACAACATCCTCCCTTAAAGGAAAATGAGCAACATTTTCCCAAATATCATCATCAAGGATGATGGTTACACCCTTAACTCTAGAAGTAGCAATGTGATCCCTATATTTGAAACGATAGTAGAAAACCCGAACTAAATCCGGATAGTATGTACCTTGCATTTCGATGAAAGGAAGAACGCCTTGTTGCTCAAGTAGATTGGGAAAGTTGAATCCCCTATTTATGAATTGATCTCCAATAATAAATTTAGGAGTAATAATACCCCTTTCTTTCTAGAAATTCAGAAATTCATGTCTTCCCTCTTCATCAGATATCCACCCTTCAATGGAATTAGGGCGGGGATGAGAAGCAGGAGCGGATCGTCTCCTTATTGGAACCTTTTTTACGGGAAGATGAAGCCATTTAGAATGAAAAGATAGGAATATGAGGAGGTTTTGAAGATAAGAAGGCTTTGAAGAGATAAAGGAGCTTAAAATGTGTGAAGAATGCTTTGATTCAAGGTTTGGAAGTGTTTGGATGTGAATTTGAGCCCTCCTATATATAGAAAATCATCCCAACGGCCATAAACGGCTAGTTTGAGGAGAATTAAAGTAAAAAGAGTCGTTACAAACGGCTAGTTTATCTCCAACGACACAGGATAATCGATTATCACCCCTTGATAATCAATTATTTCTTCAAATGCAAGGATAATTGATTATCTGGCTTGATAATCGATTATTACAGAGAGAAATCACTGATTTGGGTCAGTTTTGGTACAGATAATCGATTATTACCCCAAATAATCGATTATTATAGAAAGATTTTTCATGAATCACTTATTTAAGCTTCAATAATCGATTATTACCCAAGATAATCGATTATTCCAGAGAGATTAACAATTTTATCATATATTAGATACAGGATAATCGATTATTTCCCTATATAATCGATTATTCTAGTACAAAATGCAAAGATTGGTCAGTTAAGCAGAGTTTAAACTATTTCTAATATTCCTAAGTCTCTTCTAAGTTCATAGAATTTATCCTTTGGAAGAGGTTTGGTAAATATATATGCTAACTGATATTTTGTGTCTATATAATCAATTTTACAATTTCCTTTAGATATATGATCTCTTAAAAAATGATGCCTAATCTCAATGTGTTTGGTTCTAGAATGCATGATTGGATTCTTTGTGAGATTAATAGTACTTGTATTATCACACATTAAAGGAATATCGCTTAGAAAAATACTAAAATCTTCTAATTGTTGCTTCATCCATAAGATTTGAGCACAACAATTACCAGCTGCAATGTATTCAGCTTCATTTGTGGATAAAGCAACACATGCTTGTTTCTTAGAATGCCAAGATATTAAGGATGATCCTAACAAATGACATGTTCCACTAGTACTTTTTCTATCTATTTTACATCCACCATAATCAGCATCAAAATAACCTATTAAACTAGGAGAACCTTCAGATGGATACCATAATCCAAATCCTGTAGTTCCTTTTAAATATTTTAAAATTCGTTTTACTGCGGTTAAATGAGATTTTTTTGGACATGCTTGAAATTTAGTACACACACAAACAAAATGCATAATATCAGGTCTACTTGCAGTTAAGTATAATAGAGAACCTATCATACCTCGATACATTGATTGATTAATTTCCAAACTTGATTCATCTTTATCGAAATAGCATGATGTTCCCATGGGTGTGTTAGCTTCCTTTGAAGTGTCCATTCCAAATTTCTTGAGAATCTCTTTACAATATTTGGTTTGAGACACAAAGGTGCCATCTTTAAGTTGCTTAATTTGAAGTCCAAGAAAGAATGTTAATTCTCCCATCATTAACATTTCAAATTCACCCTGCATTATCTTAGCAAATCCTTCACACAAGGAGTTATCAATTGATCCAAAAATAATATCATCAACATATACTTGAACTACCAGAATATGTTCTTTTATATTCTTAATAAACAGGGTGGAATCAATTTTTCCTCTAGAAAAATCATTTGAAATTAGAAAACTACTTAATCTTTCATACCAAGACCTAGGAGCTTGTTTCAAACCATATAAAGCTTTCTTCAATTTAAAAATGTGATTAGGATATTTAAAATCTTCAAATCCAGGGGGTTGTTCCACGTATACTTCCTCTTTGATAAACCCATTTAAAAATGCACTTTTAACATCCATTTGATAAAGTTTAAATTTCATCAATGAGGCATAAGCAAGAAGTAGGCATATAGCCTCTAACCTGGCAACAAGAGCATAGGTTTCATCATAATCAATACCTTCCTCTTGACAGTAACCTTTAGCAACAAGTCTGGCTTTGTTCTTTGTTATATTTCCATCTTCATCAAGTTTGTTTCTAAATACCCATTTTGTTCCAATAACTTGATGAGATTCTTCTCTTGGAATTAATTCCCAGACTTGGTTTCTTTCAAATTGATTTAGTTCTTCTTGCATTGCAATGCATCATTGCTCATCTTTGACAGCTTCCTCAACACTTTTGGGTTCAATCTATGAAACAAAAGCTACAAACATACATAAATTTGTCATATTCTAGTTCTTACCCCTTTTGAAATATCACCAATTATATTGTCCATTGAAAGTCCTCTTGGTGGTTGCCACTCTTTTGCCAATTCAATTGGTTGAGATGACTCATTCTCATTTAAGTACATTTCTTCTAAAGCTTCTCTTATGTACTCATCATCACCTGCATATTCTTTATTTGACTCAAGAAGATTTCCCTCAAGGTCTACAATTTCATCAAAGGTAATATGTACAGATTCTTCAATATTCAAAGTTCTTCTATTGAATATTCTATATGCTTTGCTAGTTAGTGAATAACCTAAGAAAATGGCCCATCGGCTTTTGAGTCAAATTTTCCTAAGTTATCTTTTCCATTATTTAAAACAAAGCATTTACATCCAAATATTTTTAAATGAGAAACATTAGGCTTCCTACCATTTAATAATTTATAAGGAGTTAATTTTATGATTGGCCTTATAAGCATCCTATTCAATACATAACATGCAATACTTACAGCATCAACCCAAAAATATTTAGGAACATTTTATTCATTTAACATTGTTTTAGCAAGTTCCTCTAGTGACCTATTTTTCCTTTCTAATACACCATTTTGTTGGGGAGTTCTAGGTGCCGAAAAATTATGCATAATTCCATTTTCTTCACAATAATTTTCAAAAGATTCATTTTGAAATTCTCCTCCATGGTCACTCCTTAACACTTTAATTCTTAAGTCTTTCTCATTTTGAATTTTCTTGGCAAACTTCCTAAAGACCTTAAAAGCTTCACTTTTTAATGTTAAGAAAAATGTCAAAGTAAATCTAGAAAAATCATCAATAATTACAAGAGCATAGTAATTTCCACCAAAACTTTTTATCCTAGATGGACCAAATAAATCTAAGTGTAAAAGTTATAAAGGTTTTGATGTGGAAATAACATTCTTAGATTTAAAGGATGATTTCACTTGTTTACCTTTTTCACATGCATCACATAATCTATCTTTTTCAAATTTTAGCTTAGGCAAACCGACAACTAAGTCATTTGATATTAGTTTATTTAATTGATGCATGTTTATATGAGCCGCTCTCTTATGCCATAACCATGGATTTTCTTCCTTAGCAACTAAGCATGTTATATTAGTATTAGATACACAATCCAAGTCAATCAAATAGATATTATTATGCCTAATACCTTTAATGCTATATTTTCAGAATATTTTAAATGAATGGCGCAAAACTTACTTTCAAAAATTACCTTAAATCCTTTATCACAAAGTTGACTTATACTTAGGAGATTATGCTTTAGCCCATCAACAAGGAGCACATCCTTTATCTCCAAAGTATTTGCACCACCAATATTTTCGGTTCCAAGTATTCTTCATATGTTACATATCCTTGTTCTTTTGCTTTGAAACTCAAATTTCTTTTTGTCTCCAGTCATATGTCTTGAACATCCACTGTCAAGATACCACATAGACTTCTTGGATTTGGAAGTTTCCTACAAAACAGGAACATAATAATCTTAGGTCCCCATAACTTTTCAGTCCTTGGGGTTAGAGACAATCAAATCATTTAACTATAGGAACCCAAACATATTTTCCCTTAGGAACACCAAAGTGCTTAATTTTACACCTATTAGATGTATGTCCTTGTTTCATACAATAGAAGCAAGCATTAGATGTAATTCTTGAAAATGATACATTTTTATTTTGAGAAGATTTAGATCATTTTTCAACCTATACTCTTCAAGTTCTATTTTTAGGCTTTTTCAATGGAACATGACAATTTTGTCTAGTTTGTACAACAACCTCATCCTTATAACAATCACTTAATTTTTTCTTAGCTTTATCAAGTAAGTGGCTAAGTATGTCAATATCATATTCATATTCTTTACATGATGCACATGCTATTTCTTTATTTTCTTTTTCCTCCAAAATCACTATTTTTTATTTTAATGATTCTACTTCCTTTTCTGATTTATTCAAATTCTTTTTCAAAGATTTATATTCATTTTTCAAATCCTTAAAAGCAGTAAATAATTCTTGATATGCATTTTGTAAAGCATCATAATCATTTTCATCATCACTTGCAGAATAATCAGAATCACTTACCTCACAGTCGGAAGAAATGTTGTCATTTGCCATCAAACAAATATTTGCTTTAACTTTCGAATTGTTTGACTCCAAATTTGAGTCACTATCATCCCAAGCTATATAGGCTTTATTTTTGAAGAACATCTTTCCTTTATAATCATCACTTTTCTTGTTGGGACAATCAGATTTTACATGTCCTGTTTCACCACAACCATAACATTTAAAATTTAAGGAAGAACTTTCTTTTACCTTTCCCTTACCTTTGAAAGGTTGCTTCCCTTTGGCTTTCATGAACTTTGTAAATTTCTTGATCATGAGACTCAAGTTTTCATCTTCTTCATTTTCTGAGTCTTCTTCCTCCTTCTTGTTATTGCTTTTAGAAACTTAAGTTTTGAAGGCTAGATTTCTCTTTTGATGTTGGCCTTCTTCATCGTTTAGCCTTCCGAGTTCAAGTTCATGCTCTCTTAACTTTCCAAAGAGAGCCGCCATAGACATGGTAGCAAGATTTTGTGACTCTGTGATGGTCGTCACCTTTGGTTGTCATTTCCTATCCAAAGATTTAAGAATTTTTACATTTAAGAATTCTTACCTAACCCGGTGAGATGGTTCACAATATGTGTGAAACACTTTTGGACGTCAAAAATCGTTTCTCCTTGTTGCATCCGGAACATATCATATTCTTGATTTAATGAGTTCTTCCTTGCTCTTTTAACATCATTGGTACCTTCATCGGTTACTCTTAACATTTCCCACATTTCTTGAGCACTCTTGCAAATGGATATCTTGTAAAACTCATCAAAGGTTAAAGTAGATGAAATTATATTTCTAGCCCTAACATCATATTAGGCATTCCTATTTTCTTCAGCCGACCATCTAGAAAATGGTTTTGGTACCTCTTCTCCATTTTCAGTAACTTTAGGAATAAAAGAACCATTTAAAATAGCATCCCATACACCCCTATCAACAAACTCCAAAAATATTTGCATTCTAACTTTCCAAAAAGGACAATTTTTCCCCGCAAAAAGTGGGTGTCTATTGATTGAAGCACCCTTGGCAAAGGTTTGGTTTTTTCTGGCCATTTTCAAAATTTGAATGACTATCAAAGCAAGTTCTGATACCACTTATTAGAATCGCGCAGCGGAATGTTCATGTTTAGGGACAAAAACCAAGAGGGGGTGAATTGGTTTCTTAAACAAAAATTAGGGTTTTGAAATTTTTCCCAAATTTCACCGATTAAAATGCTTTTTAAAGTAAAGAGATAAGGGAAAGAGGATTACACAGTTGATTTATACTAGTTCAGATCAAAAGACCCTATGTCCAGTTGCTAATCACTCAAAAAGAGGATTAACATTGTCACTATAATCACAGTTTACAACAGATTACAAATTGAAAAGATAAGGAATAGAAAACACCTCTCTTGAGTCACACAAGAGATGAACACCTCCTTTGAATCCACAAAGGATGAACAACAACTTTTCGTAGAGATGGCACAACACACAATCCACCAAGAAACCCACTTAGTGATTCTTATCGCTTCTAGCCCACACTAGGTTTTCAAAAGCCCCTTTTTCTTCCCCACAGAAAGTTCTCGTAGTCATAGCTCTTAACTTTTGTATGAAAAAGGTTTGTTAATTTGCAAAGATCCTTGGAGAACCTTAAGTTGCGAGAATAGGGTCTGGGAAATGATGATTTTCAAAAACATAAGAATTGGGAATATAATTTTCGTAAATTGGTCCATATTTGAATTTCAAAACTCATAACAGACATAGATAATTGATTATCTTGAGTGATAATCGATTATTACAGAGCTAGTTTCGCAGAGGAGTAAAACAGGACCAGGATAATCGATTATCTGTGTGAATAATCGATTCTTTGGTTGGGATAATCGATTATCCTGAGTGATAATCGATTATCACAGCAAGTTTTTCACAAAATGATTTTTCAGTGCAGGATAATCGATTATCACAGAGTTGATTTGATAAAAATGAGTTTTCAGATGGAGGACTATGTGTTGGCTATCTTGGACTCTAATTTTACAGACTCAAAAACATAAAACAGAGTTATTACAAGTAAATACACATGATTACAAGTCTTCAAGTCTCTAAGTCCTTTGTTCTTGAATCATCATCAAAATCTTCAAGCTTCATATCCTAGTATGTTTAACAGGTTTCTGTTTCCTCTTGATGGGGTTGTATGGAACGAGCTTCCTTTTCCAGCATTCTCTGCATGTCTGGGGAAACGGTCCCCTACTCACTATCAGATTCGACCCATTTGCCTTTGGCTTCTGGATCCCAAAGAGATCCATCAGTCACAGACATGATTGTTTTATTTTAGGTTCTGTTTTTAGGCATAGATTTTATTATTCCATTATTTTGGAAGAATAATAAATAGAAGAGAGAAAAGAATGAGAATGAATATGATATGACGAAAAATGCCTCATGTATTAAAAAGAAGTGTATATACATGCCCTTTTAATCGGTGATCCTACGGCCACGGGTAGGGACCGTAGGAAATACAAGAAAAGCTTAAAAATAGAAAAAGAGCCCTAATAGCTGATCCTCCTAATCCGACCCTCTTCTGCTCTGGTTTTGACAGAGGCTTGATATCCACATCGGCAGCAGGAGCGTCAAAAGTTATCCACCCGACGTCTATTAGCTCTTGGACCTTATATTTCAAAGTCAAGCAGTTATCTGTTGAGTGCCCAAGTGCATTCGAGTGGTAGTCACATTTTTCATTAGGCTTATACCACTCGGGGTAAGGAGACTCTACTTTCTTGGGAGGAACGTGAGCCAAGAGGTTGGCCTCCAGCAATTGGGGCAGTAATTTCCCATAGGAGGTCGAAAGAGGGGTGAATTTTCTTTCCTTTCTTCGTGGCTACCAAACTGTCTGCAGAGCGGAGGAAGGAGTAGTGAAATTGATTGCATGCACAACCTTTTCCTTCTTTTTAAAGGGCTTTTTGAATGAAACGCTAGAGGAGGAAGATCACGCTATCTTCCCGCTTCTTAGCCCATGCTCCACCTTTTCCCCAATGGTGACCACATCTGAGAAGAGGTTGGACGTGCTTGCTATCGCCTTGTCATAATAAGGCCCCGTCAGCGAATCGATGAACATGGCCACCGTTTCCTTGTCTGTTAGTGGGGGCTCTACCTGGGCAGCCATCTCCCTCCACCGCTGGGCATATGCCTTGAAGGGCTTGTCATTCTTCTTGCTCAGAGTTCTAAGATCTAACCTATCTGGGGTCAGATCAATATTGTATCGGTAACGATAGAGAAAGGCGTCTGCCAGCTACTTCCAATTTTGGACTTGCCCCTTCTCCAGTTGCATGTACCAGTTGAGGGTTGAGTCAGCCAGGCTCTCCTGGAAGCAGTGGATCAGGAGTTTCTCATTTTCAGCATGTGCAGCCATCTTACGACAGTTCATCGTAAGATGATTTTTGGGGCAAGTCAGCCCTGCATACTTGGGGAAGTCTGGGACCTTGAATTTTGGAGGGAATTGGATGTTCTTGACCAGACACATGTCAGCTGCCTCCTTGATGTCAAAGTTGTGCCCCTCGACTGCCTTCAGCCTTTCCTCCAAGGCAGATATTTTTTGTTTGGACACCTCGGGGGTGTGGATGTGCATTGCCCTGGCGTCAGACTGCACAGGGGCCTTTTGTTCATAGAAGAACTCCTCCTCCTCTTCTTCCTCATGGCGAGAGGCACGGTCGTCTTGAGTTTCTCCTTTATTGAGGTTTTGTTGGCGCATGACCTCCATCATCTACGCCATTTGTTCTCTCAGGGCGTTAACCTCAGCGGTAAGTTTGCGGTTTTGTTCCTCCAGATGCTCTATCGCCTTAGCTTTTTGCGCACGGGTTTGGATTATGGGAAGACCAACCACTTTCTAAGATGCCAAAATGAATTTTATTAATGGAGATGAATGATAGGTATGGGATTAGTATCTTCTAAGACAATGACTTACGTATCATCCTTAAAGCTTACGCTTTGCGGAGTGCCCTACCCACTTTGGTGTAATGGTTCCTTCCCCATCATGGATTTGACAAGTATAACGAAGGTCACCATATACCTTAGCACACTTGTCCCTTCCTTGTGGATGGTTACAAATGTGCTTGAGGCCTCTTTCATCTTTGTCTTAGAGATATTTAATGCCCACTAGCATGAATGCGTTTATGCAAGAGAGATTTTTATTAAAATGATGTTTATGTATGTCTTTCTCTGTGCACTTTTTTTTTCTCTCCTGGTTTTTCTACAGGATTATGCAGCTCCTGTAGAATGAGTTTCTTCACCAAAAGAATGAAAAAAAAATGCCTCAAGAAAGAACTTTGAAAAACACCACAAAACTTGTGTGATTCTTTCTTGAAAGTAGCTCTTATGATTGCTTGATTGATTGCTCAAAAGTATATTTTAAAACGTTGAATCAAATTTGTTTATATAAAAAAAAATTTCAACTTCTGGTTTAATTAATATGTTAAACCATTTTTTTAATCTGTTAAAAGTTTTTTATTAATCAGGTAAAACTTTTTTTAATCTATTAAAATGTTCTTAATCATTTTCCAAATTTATTTTAACTGATGTGACGCCATTTTAATCGATTAAAACAATTAACAAAAAGTCCCTTAAGTTGTTTTAATCAATTGATTCACAATTTAATCGATTAATATTCTGCCAAAACCTTTCACAAAACTTTCTAAGTGATTTTAACTGATAACATCATGTTTTAATCGATTAAAACAGTTAGCCAAAAGTTCCTTAAGTTGTTTTAATCGATTAATTCAATTTTACATCCATTAAAAGTTATTCTGATCGATTATATTTGAGATTAAATCGATTAAAAAATGCTTCAAGTGGTTTTAATCAATTATTTCGAAGTTATATTGATTAAAATACTGCCATAACACTTTTCAAAACATCTTAAGTGATTTTAATCGATTATTTCGAATCTATATCAGTTAAAATATTAGCAGAAGGTTTCCAAATACACCTTTAATGAAAATAATCAATTATTTCAAAAGTGTATCGATTAAAATAGCTTCAACAAATGTTTTAAATGGTTTTAATTGATTATTTCGGAAACATATCAGTTAAAACTATTTCATAAGAACAGATTAGTCGATTAATACAATTCTTTTACAGATTAAAATATTTTTAAAGGCATTTTTTATTTCTTTCAAATGATTAATCCTCATACAGTAGAGAGATATGAATAATTATACCTAGATACAGACTCACTAATCACTCTACCCTTCAACCCAAGCAGCCTTTGAATTCATCAAATCCACAAGATCTTTGTTTTATCAAATGATTAAATAAGATCTTCATCACTTTCAACATGATGAGAAGGGAGATGATGTTGATTTTCTGAAAGAGAAGAAATTCAAATACCTTTTGGTTTTAACCCCAAACCTAGGTTTATAACCAATACTAGTACGATCAAAAACACAGTTTTGAGACCCAATAAGTGCATCTAAATTTGTTTTACCTTGAGTAAATTTAGATAGAGTTTTAATCAAATACCCAACCTTTTTCTGCAGAGAGATACACTTTTCACAATCTTTCTTAGCAACACCATTATCATAAGATGAATTATTATAGATCATTTCAAGATGTTCCATATTTGTTTAACATTCTAATAATTCTTCTTCCAGAACTTTAACCCTATTCTCTAACCAATTATTTAGTCCTTTTAACCGATTATTTATATAGGATAAATTCTTAGCTTCATCATGCATTTCATTGAAAGCAGTTAATAATGTGTTGTAATTCATTTCATTCTCTGTGGGGGTTGAACTTACACGAGATGAAGAAGATTCTTAGCCAGCCATTAATCATAGATTCACTTCTTCACTTTCAGATCCAGAACTTGAGGATGAATCATTGTCTTGCTAGGCTATATAGGCCTTCTTCCCTTTATACCTCATGTTTTTCTTGTTTTGATTCTTGTATTTTTCTGGACAATCACTTCTTATATGTCCCTTCTTACCACAAGAATAACAAGTATAAGTATTTTGAAGGAGTCAGTTCTTTTATCATTGTACCTTTTAATCTGGCCAATTTTGTTCTTCTTCTTAAGAAATTTCCCAAACTTCTTAACCAACAAATTAAGATTCTCAGATCCTTCTTCATCATAATCACTACTTTCTTCAATTGTCTTGAGAACAATGTTTCTGCTTTTCTTTTCTGCATTTCTTGTTCTTTAAACCTGTTGATCTCCAACTCGTGTTCCCTTAGCTTATCAAACAGTGAGGTAGTAGTCATCTCAGTTAAGTCTTTTGATTCGGATATGGCTGTCACTTTGGTTGCCAAGATCTGTCCAAACATTTTAGGATCTTGATGTTTAACTCTTCCTTGTCAAACGTCTTGGCTGATCCAATGAGGTGGATGGCTATATGTGTGAATCTTTTCTACACATCTGCAATGGTTTCACCTTGCTACATCTTGAACAATTCATAATCTCTGATTAATTCATGCTTCCTTGCCCTTTTCACATCAGAGGTACCTTCGTGAGTAACTTCTAGAATCTACCACATTTCTTTGGTAGAGGCACATTGAGAAACCCTTAAAAACTCATCAAGATTTAAGGCAGAGGTAATAATGTGCAGAGGTAATAATGTTCTTAGCAGTATAGTCATGTTGAACTTTCCTATTTTCTGCATCAGTTAAGTTAGCCCAATCTTTTTCAATAATTTTATCATCCACTATATGAGTTGGTTTGAAAGGACCATTAACAATTGTATCCCAAATACCCCTATCAAGAGATTCAATAAATATTTTCATTCTAACCTTCCAAAAGGGACAATTCCCACCAGAAAATAGAGGAGGCATGTTGATGGAGGCTCCTTCAGAAAAAATCATCTTTCCCTCAACCATTTAAACTTTCTTGGACCAAATTCTTGAGTAACTTACAAGAACCAACTCTTGATACCAATTGTAGGAATTAATGGTTGAGTTCAAGAGGGGGGGTGAATTGAACTTTGAAACCTTTTTCAAAAATGCTTTTCTTGTGGAAGAATGATTAGTATTTATTCAATCTTTTATTAGGCAGATTCGGTTTTTAACAAAGCAAGAATATAAAACAGGAATGAAAAGAGAAAAATGCAGAAATACAACACAAGAGTTTTTATACTGGTTCACTCTTTCCAAGAGCTACATCCAGCTCTTGACAAACCTATCAAGTTCCACTAAAACCAAGTGAAGATACAAACCAGTAGATATAAACCAATCTACCCCAAGGTCTACCTTGCAACACCATAAGATAGATTCTTGAAAAAATCACCCAACAACCAAAACCAGTCGTTGTAACCAATGCAGATTCAAACACAATCTACATAATCAAAATTCGTACAAAGTATTGGAAAAGATAAACCTGGACAGTAGCTTTTGTAATAGAGAAGTCCAGAAACAAATTTTCTAACACAGAACTTCCTCTCTTGAAGATCTTTCAACAATCTTGATCAAAGCGCCTTATGAAATGAAGGTGTATGAATCCTCAGAGAAAAACAAGAATACCGGAGCTCAAAGATTGCTTTAATCGATTTTCAAATTGTATATCATAAAAGAGAAATCAAAACTGTATTTATAGATAAAAAGAGAAAAAATGACAATTTTAATCTATTAAAATGATACTTTAATCGATTGATTTCATTTAAAACTATTTTAATTGGTTAATTCGAGCTTTTAATTGATTAAAACTGCTAGAAGAAAAAATGGTAGCTCTCTATTTTAACAGATTAAAACTCATTTTAACATATTAAAAATCCTGAGGTACTCAAAACATGAATTATGACTTAAAACATTTTAATCTGTTGATTTTTCAATTTAACAGATTAATACTGCGAAACCTTTAACATGGAAAAATCATCAAGAACATTTTAATCTGTTGATTTTATGGCTTAATCAATTAAAATGTCGGTTGTACATATACATTTTCTATTTTAAGTGATTTTATCGATTAAAACTACTTTTTAACAGATTAAAAAAAAACTAAGTTGTTCTTTCAAGACTTTTTTTCATAAATAATACTATTTTTAAAAATATTTCCCAAAATAGCACATCTCGGAACATTATTTACACAACTAGAACTCTTTACTCGTTCACGTATTAAAATAATCGATTATTCTATATTATGATCGATTATTTCGCGCAAGATCAACTCTCGCTCAAGCGAAGAAACCCTTCACTTGAGCGAGGAGATCTATAATAAAGGGGTAATCTCGGGTCAATTCTCATTCAAGCGACATGTATTTTCGCTTGAGTGAGAAGTGATTAAAATATATGGTGATCCAAGTTGCGTTATGTGGATAACTGCGTTGGACGTTTAGCCTGTGGTCAATTCTCGCTCAAGCAAGGGGTTACTTCGCTTGAACGAGAATTGATTGGGTAACTGCGTTGGACTGTGGTAAGTTCTCGCTCAAGCGAGACATCCATCGCTTGAGCGAAGAAATTTATAATCGATTATAATTTGAACTAATCGATCATAATTTGAAAATAATCGAATATACAAAATTATGATTGATTATTTCTCTCTCGCTCAAGCGAAGAAACCCTTCTCTTGAGCGAGGAGAACTGTAACAAATGGGTAATCTCGGGTGAATTCTCGCTCAAGCGACGGGTACTTTCGCTTGAGTGAGAAATGATTGAAATATGTGGTGACCCAAGTTGCATTATATGGATAACTGCGTTGGACGTTTAGCCTGTGGTCAATTCTCGCTCAAGCGATGGGTTACTTCGCTCGAGCGAGAATTGATTGGGTAACTGCGTTGGACCATGGTCAATTCTCGCTTGAGCGAGACATCCATCGCTTGAGCGAAGAAATTTATAATCGATTATAATTTGAACTAATCGATCATAATTTTAAAATAATCGAATATACAAAATTATGATCGATTATTTCTCTCTCGCTCAAGCGAAGAAACCCTTTGCTTAAGCGAGGAGACTTGTAACAAATGGGTAATCTCGGGTCAATTCTCGCTCAAGCGACGGGTACTTTCACTTGAGAGAGAAGTGATTGAAATATGTGGTGACCCAAGTTGTATTATGTGGTTAACTGCGTTGGACGTTTAGTTTATGCTTAACTGCGTTGGACGTTTAGTTTGTGGTCAATTCTCGCTCAAGCTTCCAAATACCCATAATACAGTAAAGAAATGTAAAGAAACAAAGAAAAGAAACTAGAACAATCAAACCCGGATTATGCAGCTCCTGTAGAATGAGGTTCTTCAAAACTTTTCACAAAACTTTCTAAGTTATTTTAACTGATAACCACAAGTTTTAATCGATTAAAACATTCCTTAAATAACCTTTGACTTCATCAGATTTGTTAGAATCGCGCAGCGGAATGTTCGCGTGGTCGGACAAAAACCAAGAGGGGGGTGAATTGGTTTCTTAATAAAAATTAGGTTTTCAAAATTTTCCCCAAATTTTACCGATTAAAAACTGTGTAAATGTAAATAGAGAAGGGATAGAAATCTTACACAGGAGATTTATACTGGTTCGGATCAAAAGACCCTACGTCCAGTTGCTAATCACTCAACAGAGGATTAACGCTGTCACTATAAACAAGTTGTTACAAACAAATTACAATGAAAAGATAAAGATAAGAAAACACCTCTCTTGAAATCCACAAGAGATGAAGAACAGCTTTCCCCAGAGACAGCACAGCACACAATCCACTAAGAACTCCACTTAGTGATTCTTATCGCTTCTAGCCCACACCAGGTTCAGAAAGCCCCTTTTTCTTGCAACAAATAGTTCTCTAGCACTCACAACACTTAACTTTTGTATGAAAAAGGTTGTTCTTCTTTTCTGAGTGCCATAGAAGAGTTTACGTAGAGAAATAAGGGTTTAGGAATTGGGGATTTCGAAACTAGGGTTCTTGGAAATAGGGTTTTCGAAAATAGGGTTGATTTGAAGTTTAAAATAAAAAATAGACTGAAATAATCGATTAAATGAAGTTATAATCGATTAAAACAGAGCCAAAATCAACAGAACCCAAAACCTCTCTGTTTTAATCGATTAAAAGGGGTTTTAATCGATTATCAGACCTGATAATCGATTATCTGGAGATTTAATCGATTAAAGCAGTGAGTTGATACAGAAAATGGTTTTTCTCACTGTTTTAATCGATTATTTCCCTATATAATCGATTAAAGCCGAGCCTGGATGATAAATTTGAGCTTTTTGAAGCTTCTAAGGTGCGGACTATGTACCGGCTATCTTAAACTCTAATATTACGGACTCAATCTAATTAAAACAGAGTTATTACAATACAAAACAAGTCTTCAACACACTAAGTCTTTGAGTTCTTGAATCATCATCAAAATCAACAATCTTCATGTTCATCAAGTGCAACATCAAGTCCTTGAATGTTCAACAATCTCCCCTTTTTGATGATGATCAAAATTATCTTTTAAAGCCCTTGTAATAACCTGTTTTATCTCGTCATACTAACAAACACATCAAACATACCAGATAATATTTAAATGCAATTTTTCATAAGAGGCTTTAAATATTTCTCCCCCTATTTTGATTATAATCAAAAAGAACTCTGCAATAACAATCGTAAGAGCTCCCCCTCAAAATATGCATAAGTTGGAGATAACTCCCCCTCAATCAAAGCAATAACAAAACATCATATTTTATTGCGAAACAATCATTTATTACAATAACAAGAGAAAAATAAGAAAATAATCAACAAAATTTAAAATTCTTCACTATCATCATCATTAAAGTGTGCATCAAATCTATTTTCTAAACAACACACTTTATCATCTATATTAGATATACGACGAATTATTTCCTCATGCCATACTCCAGAGAGAGTGAAGAATGACTACATCCTTTGATTCATGTCAGATAACATGTCTTCCATGGATTGTCGGGTTTCATGATGAGTAGAGGAAGTTCCAACACTTTGGATTTGGTCAGAGGGAAACTCAGCAGCTAGAGGCATATCTTCATCAGAATCTTCATTAGCATCCCCTTGATTTGGAACGTCATCTTTGTGAACATAAATATCATTGACTCGCACCATTTGGAGGTGAATCAATGTATTGTCCAGCATGCAGTTTAAGTTGTTTGTTCTAACTGCTTGTTCACCTTCAACATTCACTCCTTTATATTCAAGAATACGGGAGACAAGAAGGGCATATGGAATTTTGAAGGTGGGATGACGTTTTGCTTTTAACATGGTCATTGTGACAAGAACGCCCCAATCTAAAGGTTCATTATTCATTATGGCATGAATAATACGAAGATCAATGGAAGAGCATTGGGAATGATTCGTAGCCCGGGGACATAAGATTCATACAAGTAAATGTAGAATCATGCGTTCTTCCTTCTTTAAAGGTCCAGCATGAAGGATACGTCCAATCTCCATGGAGGGATTCCACAGAAAAGAGCGATAAGCTAGGAACCTGTCAAAGTCATCTAACTCACCATATACGTTAATAGCATCTTCTCTAATTGGAAAGTGAGCAACATTCTCCCAAATATCATCATCAAGAATTATTGTAACCCCTTTTACACGAGATGTAGCAATTTGATCTCTAAATTTGAATCTCGAGTAGAATACCCTAACTAAGTCGGGATAGTACGTACCTTGCATTTGGATAAAAGGGAGAACTCCTTGAATTTCAAGAAGATTAGGAAAATTGAATCCCCTATGAATGAATTGCTCACCAATAAGAAATTTAGGAGAAATAATAGCCCGTTCCTTCCAGTAGGTCAGAAATTCTTGTTGGCCTTCTGCATCAGAGATCCATCCTTCCACAGAATTAGGACGGGGATGAGAGGAGGGTGCAGATCTTCTTCTAGTAGGGATCTTAGTGCGAGAAGATGAGGCCATTGAAAGATTAGATGAATATCAAGAAGATTTAGAAGGACAAGTGATGGAATAAGGAGACAAAGAGAGTATAATAAGGCAAGAAGGCTTGATTTCAAGAGATAGAAGTGAGTAGAAGTGAAATAGAGGTCCCTATATATAGCCAAGCATGTCTAACGGTCATATGGAAGTGAATAGAGGCCAAAAGAGCCGTTGGCAACGGCTAGAACCCATACTTGCCAGGTTTAATCGATTAAGATTAAACCAGTTCAAGTCGCATTTAATCGATTATTTTAAGTCGATAATCGATTATCGGATCGGTTTTAATCGATTATTTAACGAAATAATCGATTAATCCAGAGAAGAATGCCCTGTTTTGGATGTTTTGAGTGTAAATAATCGATTATAATTCCAAGTAATCGATTATTCCAGAGAGGAATGCCCTGTTTTGAGTGTTTTAACACATGATAACCTATGAACATCCTACAAAATGAATTATAGCATTACAATCATCCAAAAACAGTCAAATTAAGCAGAATTTAAGCTATTTCTAATATCCCTAAGTCTCTTCTAAGATCATAAAACCTATCCTTGGGTAGAGGCTTAGTAAAAATGTCTGTTAATTGATTCTTTGTATCAACGTACTCTATTTTACAGTTTCCTTTGCTGATATGATCTCTCAAAAAGTGATGTCTTATTTCTATATGTTTAGTCCTAGAGTGCATTACTTGGATTCTTAGTAAGATTTATTGCACTCGTATTATCACACATCAACGGAATGTCATTTAAAAAGATACTATAATCTTCTAACTGTTGTTTCATCCACAGAATTTGAGCACAACAACTACCAAGCTGCAATATATTCAGCTTCGGTGGTAGATAAAGCAACACATGCCTGTTTCTTAGAATGCCAAGATATTAAGGATGAACCTAACAAATGACATGTCCCACTAGTACTTTTCCTATCAATTTTACATCCACCATAATCGAGCATCAGAATATCCTATTAAACTCATACAAACATCGAACGGATACCACAAACCAAAACCGAGTAGTTCCTTTTAAGTATTTTAAAATATGTTTCACTGCAATTAGATGAGATTCTTTAGGACAAGCCTCGAAATCTAGCACACACACGGACAGTAATGCATAATATCGGTCTACTTGCGGTTAAGTATAACAGTGATCCTATCATACCTCTATACATAGTTTGATTAACTTCCAAACCTGATTCATCCTTGTCTAGATAGCATGAAGTTCCCATGGGTGTGTTAGCTTCCTTTGAGGTGTCCATACCAAACTTTTTAAGGATCTCTTTGCAGTATTTGGTTTGAGAGATGAAAATGCCATCTTTAAGTTGCTTGATTTGTAGTCCAAGGAAGAATGTCAATTCTCCCATCATAGATATTTCGAACTCTCCCTGCATTATCTTAGCAAATTCTACACATAACGAATTATCAGTTGATCCAAAAATAATATCATCAACATACACCTGGACCAATAAGATATGTTCTTTAACTTTCTTTATAAACAGTGTAGAATCAATTTTTCATCTAGAAAAATCATTTGATGTTAGGAAACTACTTAATCTTTCATACCAAGATCTAGGAGCTTGTTTCAACCCATATAATGCTTTCTTTAATTTAAAAACATGATTAGGAAAACTAAAATCCTCAAAACCAGGGGGTTGCTCCACATAAACTTCTTCTTTAATAAAACCATTTAAAAATGCACTTTTAACATCCATTTGATATAGTTTAAATTTCATTAAAGATGCATAGGCAAGAAGTAGGCGTATAGCCTCTAACCCGGCAACAGGAGCATAAGTTTCATCATAATCTATACCTTCCTCCCGACAATAGCCTTTTGCAACAAGTCCGGCTTTATTCTTTGTTATGTTCCCATCTTCATCAAGTTTATTTCTAAACACCCATTTGGTTCCAATAACTTGATATGATTCTTCCCTTGGGATTAATTCCCAGACTTGATTTCTTTCAAATTGGTTAAGTTCTTCTTGCATGGCTATGCACCACTTGTTCATCTTTAAGTGCTTCCTCAACATTCTTGGGTTCAATCTGTGACACAAAAGCTACAGATATACAAAAATTAGTCATATTTCTTGTTCTTACCCCTTTTGAGATGTCACCAATGATATTGTCCATTGAGAGTCCTCTAGGTGATTTCCATTCTTTTGCTAATTCAGGCGTTTGAGAAGGCTAATTTTCTTCCAAATATAATTCATCAAGAGCTTCTCTTATATACTCATCATCACCTGCAAGTTCTTTATTTGACTCAAGAGGATTTCCCCCAAGGTCTACAATCTCATCAAAGGTAACATGTATAGATTCTTCTATATTCAAAGTTCTCCTATTAAACACCCTATAAGCCTTGATAGTTAATGAATAACCTAAGAAAATGCCCTCATCAGCTTTAGAGTCAAATTTTCCTAAGTTATCCTTTCCATTATTCAATACAAAACACTTACATCCAAAGATTTTCAAATGGGCAACATTAGGCTTTCTACCATTAAACAATTCATATGGAGTAGATTTAATAATAGACCTAATGAGCATTCTATTCAAAACATAACAAGCAGTACTAACTGCATCAGCCCAAAAATATTTAGGAACATTAGATTCATTTAACATAGTCCTAGCAAGTTCTTCTAATGACCTATTTTTCCTTTCAACAACACCATTTTGTTGGGGAGTCCTAGGAGCAGAAAAGTTATGTAATATTCCATTTTCTTTACAATAATTCTCAAACTTTTCATTTTGAAACTCACCACCATGGTCACTTCTTAAAACTTTAATTCTTAAGTCCTTTTCATTTTGGATTTGTTTTGCAAATTTTCTAAAGACTTTAAAAGCTTCACTTTTCATAGTTAGGAAAAATGTCCATGTATATCTAGAGTAATCATCAACAATTACAAATCCATAATAATTTCCACCAAAGCTTTTTATCCTAGAAGGTCCAAATAAGTCTAAATGTAATAATTCTAGGGATTTTGAAGTGGAAATAACATTCTTTGATTTAAATGATGATTTTACTTGTTTACCCTTTTGGCATGTATCACACAATCTATCTTTTTCAAATTTTAACTTAGGCAATCCAATAACTAAGTCTTTTGAGATCAATTTGTTCAAATGATGCATATTTATATGAGCCGCTCTCTTATGCCATAACCAAGGGTTCTGTTCCTTAGCAACTAAACATGTTATACTTGACTCATGCAAACAATCCAAATCAATCAAATATATGTTGTTATGCCTAATGCCTTTCAATTGTACATTTTCCGAATCTATTAAATGTATGGTGCAAAATTTACTTTCAAAAATTACCTTGAAGCCTTTGTCACATAATTGGCTTATGCTAAGAAGATTATGCTTAAGTCCATCAACAAGTAGCACATCCTTGATCTCCAAAGTGTTTGCACCACCTATGTTTCCAATTCCAAGGATCTTCCCTTTGTTGTTGTCCCCGTAAGTTACATATCCTTGTTCCTTAGCCTTGAAACTTACAAATTTAGATTTATCTCCGGTCATATGTTTTGAGCATCCGCTATCAAGATACCACATAGACTTCTTTGATTTGGAAGTTTCCTACAAAACAAGAATATAGTAAACTTAGGTCCCCACAACTTTTGGGTCCTTGGGGTTAGAGACATAACAATCTATTTAACTAAAGGAACCCAAATGAATTTACCTTTAGGTACACCAAAATGTTTAATTTTACATCTATTTGACGTGTGTCCTTGTTTCATGCAATAAAAACATGCTTTAGATGTAGTTTTTGAAATTGATACATTTCTAACTTTTGACATTTTAGTTCCTTTCTCAACCCATACTCTTTTCTTTTTAATTTTAGACTTTTTCATAGAAACTTGATGATTTACATTATTTTGAGCAAAAACAGTTTTATCCTTCTTAAGATCACTTATTTCCATTTCGGCTTTATCAAGTAGATGATTAAGGATATCTATGTCATATTCATGCTCTTTACAAGTTTCACATGCTAAATTCTTATCCTCATCTAAACATACAATTTTCGTATTAGATAACTTCTTTTCTTCTAAACATGTAATTTTAGTTTTTAATGACTCAATTTCCTTTTCGGATCTACTTAGATTCTTCTTTACAACTTTATATTCATTTTTTAAATTCTTAAAGGCAATAAATAATTCATTGTAAGCATTTTGTAGTTCATCATGATCATTATCATCACTAGAAGATGAGTCAGAATCACTAACCTCAAAATCAGAAGATATGTTGTCATTTGCCATTAAGCAAATGTTTGCTTCTACTTCCGAGTCACTTGATTCTGAACTTGAGTCACTATTGTCCCAAGCAATATAGCCTTTCTTCTTGAATTGCTTTTTGCCCTTGTTTTCATCATTTTTCTTGTTTGGGCATTCGGTCTTTACATGCCCTGCTTCACCACAACCATAACATTTTATATTTATAGAAGAATTTTCTCTTACCTTTCCTTTACCTTTGAAGGGATGTCTTCCTTTTGCTTTAATGAATTTGGTGAACTTTCTTATCATAAGACTCAACTCCTCTTCATCATTTTTCGAGTCTTCTTCTTCTTCCTTTTTATTTTTACCTTTGGAAATTTCGGTTTTGAAGGCAAGGTTCTTCTTTTGATATTGACCTTCTTCCTCATTTAGCCTTCCAAGATCAAGCTCATGCTCTCTAAGCTTTCCAAATAACACCGCCATAGACATTGTGGCAAGATTTTGTGACTCTGAGATGGCCGTCACCTTAGGTTGCCATTTCCTATCCAAAGATTTCAAAATTTTAACATTTAATTCATCAACATCAAAGATTTTACCTAGTCCGGTGAGATGGTTCACGATATGAGTGAAACGCTTTTGTACGTCAAAGATCGTTTCGCCTGGTTGCATCCGGAACATCTCATACTCTTGGATTAGAGAATTTTTGCGTGCTCTTTTAACGTCGTCTGTTCCTTCATGGGTCACTCTAAGCATTTCCCACATTTCCTGTGCACTTTTACAAACAGAAATTCTATAAAACTCGTCAAGTGTTAGAGCAGATGAAATAATATTTCTAGCCCTAATGTCAAATTGGGCTTTCCTATTTTCTTCTGCAGTCCATCTAGAAAAAGGTTTAAGAACGTCAACACCGTTCTTAGTAGTTTTAGGAACAAATGGACCGTTTAAAATAGCGTCCCAAACACCTTGTCGCCGCCGTCTGAAAAAGACAAAAGGCGGTCGGAGCGACGCGATGGTTTTTTCGACCCTTTTGTTTTTCACGTTTTTTATAGGTGGTTACAACGCCTTTAGGCTGTCCGATAACCGGGTTAACCTAGGGACGAGGTTTTCGAAAGGTTTCCTTGGGTTGTCCGATAACCGGGCTAACCCAAGGACTTGTTTATTTTGGGTTCTATGGAGTCGCCACCGATGTATTTACCGGAAACATCGGAAAAGGTTTTTTAAAAGGCGTTGGTTTTCGAAAACCAACTTTGGTCATTAGAACCGGAGTTGGGTAAGGGAGTTAGTTACGTGGTAAAGGAAGTATTAGTTCCTTTACTATGCCCCTTTCGGGTTCCCTATGACAGGCCAGCTTTTATTGTTAATAAATAAACCGGAAGAGATGCTTTTGCCCTTTTTATTATGCGGAATTTAAAGTGATGACTACATGGCCCTAATCTATTGCATAATTAAAATTAAAGCGTTAAAAGTGGAGAGGGGGAAATTAAACCTCCAAAGTTTTATACTTCTCTTTGAAAAAAGGGTGCTTTTTGGCAGCCCTTCACTCTACAAGACGTCGGAAACTCTTCTAGACGCCTAGAAAAGCTCTCAAAGACACTCAGAAACTCCGGAAATGCGTCGGAGGGATTCTAGAGAGAAGTTTTTAGAGAGAAGGCAGAGCTAATGCTTGAGGTGTGTGGAAATGAGGGGGGGGAGGACCCCTATTTATAGGTTTTCGCGCTGTCAGGTGGCGAGACCGCCGGTCTCGTCTGACAGGGTCGAGACCGCTGTCTCGTCCAACGAAACCGCCGTCTCGACCTGCCAAGCACTGCGAGACCACCGTCTGGGGAAACGAGACCGCCGTCTCGCCCTTCGCAGGTGGCGAGACCTCCGTCTCGTCAATTGAGACGGCAGTCTCGCCACTTGCGTGAGGCGAGACGGCGGTGTGGGAAATCCAGAGGGCGGTCTCGTCCCAACAAAGCGAGAAAACTTATTTTTTCGTACAGAAACTCCCTCCTATCCTAGTATGGGGCCTAATAGTCTCTCCTAATGGCTTGTTAGGCTTCGTCCATCTTCAAATAGGAGGTCTTCTGGTCTTTATTTGGAGGCCGGGCAAGATTTGGGGTCTACAGCTGCCCCCCCTTTACCTGACTAGTCAACTGTTGGTCTGTTGTGCCAGACAGATTGACAGGAAGGTAAAGGAGTTGACCCCCTTGCCCGGTTGCCCTTCAGATGTTCTGTCTTTGCGGCAGATGATCTTCTGGGGAAAATTGTGTATTCGTGCACTTCCGGGATACTCCTTCTGACTGTAGCTGATCCCTTCGGTGGACACGTGGTAGAACCTCAGGATACTCCTTCTGACGGTAGCCGATCCTTCGGTTGATGGGTATGTGAAAGTGATCCTAGCAAAGATCTCATTGATTTGATGAAGTCAAAGATAAAGTCAAAAGTCAACTCTGCAGCAGTCAACAAGTCACTCAGAAGAATGGAGCTGAAGACTTAGTGTGTCTTAACAGAAAGCTTAGGTAAAACCACTTTACCTTTTCCACTGCACAAAGCTTCTTCATTCATTTTGCAAAATGCCTCAAAAACAGTTTTTAACAAATCAAAAACAAAAGCATTTTGGCAAAGAATTTTCTTAAACAAGTTATTAACTGATACAGGTTTGAAAGAACCAATTTAAAACACTTAGAATGTTTTAAAAAGTGTTTTTACAATATTTTAATCGATACAAACTTCTTTTAATCGATTAAAACTCTTTATGACCGATTAGAATTCGAATGTAATAGGTCAGAATGCAATATAATCGATCAGATCTTAAATATGTGCGATTAGAATTATTTTAATCGATTAAAACACGTTTCAATCGATTAAAATCACTTTGGATGTCAGTATGATCGATCAGAATGAGATTATGACCGATCAGAGTTGGTTATGATCGATCAGAATTGAATTATGACCGATCAGAATTATTTCAATCGATTAAAACGCATTTCAATCGATTAGAATAACTTAGAAAATCTTTTCAATCGATTAAAACGAACTTTCAATCGATTAAAATGACTTGAAAATATATGTGCAGATTTTCAATCGATTGAAACGACTTTATATCAGTTAAAATAACTTGGAAAGTTTTATAAGAAGGTTTTTAAACAAATCAATCGATTAATACGTGATTCAATCGATTGTTTTATACTTAGAAAATGTTTGTAAAACGTTTTAACTGATAAAAACGTGGTCGTATCAACTAAAACATTTTCTGTTAAAGATCATGAACGCATTAATGGGTTGAAAGGACTTTTAACAGATTGTAACGGCTATTTCAACAGATTAAAACAAACTTTCAACAGATTAATTAATGCAGCAGATTTGAAAATACTCTTTTATAAACAGATTTGCTTGAAACTTTGAGATATAGATCACATATCAGTTTTGACACAATTCAAGCAATCAATACAAGCAACTATTAGCATTTTTCAAGAAAGATACACAACTGTTTTTGTGAACTTCTTTTGAAATCTTTCTTGAGGCACTTTGCATTTCTTTGAAGAAGATACTGACTGTGGATTGGTGTAATCCGGTTTGAGCTTTCTTTGTTTCTTCTTTTAAATTTCTATTCATTCATTTGTACTTGTTTTGTACCTGGAATTTGGGTACAAGTTTTCTGCAATTGCTGTAGAAAGTTGCCAAGAACTGGAATTTGGTTCTTGGTGGAAAGGTTTCCAAGAGCTGGAATTTGGTTCTTGGTGGAGAGTTAGAATAGGTGTAAGAGGGTGAGTCTGTAAAACATCTATTCTAGTGGAACCCAGCTGGAATTTGGCTGGAGTCTGGACGTAGCCCTGGTATTGGGTGAACCAGTATAAAATTACCGGTGAAATCTTTCCTAACCTTTCTCTCTTTAATTTCTGCTGCTGCACTTAAACTGTTTGATTGCTTTGTGATTTGTGAATTGATAAGTAATCTTAATTTTCGAATTAGATAATCTGTGTATTGCGAAAAACTTTCAAAAATCAATTCACCCCCCCTCTTGATTTAAAACTACTTTTCTAACAGTATGAACCCCCCATCAGGCTGGTAGTTGCAGTCCGTTGTGTGAGGACTGGATGGGTATGAACCCCCCATCAGGCTGGTACGGTCCGTTGTGTGGGACCGGATGGGTATGAACCCCCCATCAGGGTGGTACGGTCTGTTGTGTGGGACCGGATGGGTATGAACCCCCCATCAGGGTGGTAGTGCGACTTATTGATCCGGCTCGAGCGCAGATCAGGCGCAACGCGTGCGCAGGTTGATAGGTATAAACCCCCTATCAGGCTGGTACAGTCCACTGCGTAGGACTGGTGGTGGTGGCGGCTTACTGCTCGGGTAGCTCACGCGCCGATCAGGCACTCCTTGTGCGCTGATTTGGTACAGTCCACTGCGTAGGACTGGTGGTAGTGGCGTCTTACTGCTCGGGTAGCTCATGCGCTGATCAGGCACTCCTTGTGCGCTGATTTGGTACAGTCCACTGCGTAGGACTGGTGGTAGTGGCGGCTTACTGCTCGGGTAGCTCATGCGCCGATCAGGCACTCCTTGTGCGCTGATTTGGTACAGTCCACTGCGTAGGACTGGTGGTAGTGGCGGCTTACTGCTCGGGTAGCTCATGCGCCGACTCTCTGAGGAGTGATTTGGTAGATGTTCTTGGACCTCTTTGAATGGTCGTCCGGGTTGTACCGGGGATTTTGCAGGGTGTTTCATCCAGCTTTGTTGGTGGCTGGGGATTCTTTGTTTTTGTTCTTTTGGTGGTGATCATCCGATCCTTGCTGGTTGGTCGGATGGGTCTTGGTTTTGTTCAACTCTTGCTTGGCAGTCGAAATTTTGTTGGTTGAGGTGATGGCTTAATCCTGCCTTTTTCTCGCGGTTTTTATCTCTTTTTTCCTCGCGATTTAGGATTTTGGCTTTTTCTTGAGCGTACGTCTTTTTACTCGTAGCTTTTTTGTTACGCTGACTTTTGGAAAGGATGGCAAAAGGTCGGCGAAGTCGTACCGGGATACCCTTTTTTTTTTTTTATTGGTTGTTCTTTATGAATGCAAGCATGAGGTTGACCTTCCTATATGAATGCCTTTTATTTATCTACTGTATTTTTGTTTGTTTTACTTTTGACAAAGTCATTTTTGTGCGACTATTCGTGTGTGGATGCTACTGATGCAAGTTGTTTTAGTTTGAGAGCATTTTTAGAAAGTGACTGGTGCTTTCTTCTTTTTTGGTTCTATTCTTTTGCACTTTTTGTTTTAACCCTATCTTTTGCCTAGACCGCCCTTTGCGGGTTTTCGATCTAGCGGGCTTTCATTTTCTTGCCTGAGGTATTTTGGTGGGCTTTTTTCCTTTTATGAGAGCCTTATCTTTTGCCTAGACCGCCCTTTGCGGGTTTTCGATCTAGCAGGCTACCCTGTACTTTTTACTTGGGACGGCCCTGGTTGGTGATGTCTGTCTTTGTTTTTATGCTTTCTCGAATTGCTTGTTTTATGCATGCTCATATTTCGTTAATACAGAGGCATTCACACAAGTAGGTAAAGAGAAGAAAAGACAATTTTGTTGATATAAACAGAGGGTTTATTTTTTACATGGGGGTTTACAAGAGAATTTGTAAGCAAGGCTGGCCAAAGTTGGATAAACTGTATGAGGGTGCCACAACCATGTATGTGATCTCTGTTTCCCCGTCTTTCCCAGTTACTTCAATTGAGATGCTCGAGTCTGGAGTGAAGACTATGTGAAGTCGACCGGTTTTGTGAAGGTATTACCTTAGTCACCTTTGCGGTTTTCGGCTAAGGTAATCATTGCTCTCTCTGTTTTTTGTTGTTTTTTTTTTTTTTTTCCTCTAATTTTTGCCTAGGACGTGTCCTAGCGAGGAATGTAGACCCTATCTTTTGCCCAGGACGCTCTTTGCGAGTTTTCATCCTGACGGGTCATGAGCAATGTCTTTAGGTGTAATATTTTTTTACCGCATCTGAGTTGACAGGGTATCGGAGCTCTTCTCCATCCATATTGGTGAGGATAAGGGCTCCCCCTGAGAAGGCTCGCCTGACCACAAAGGGTCCTTCGTAGTTGGCTGCCCATTTCCCGATTTTGTCTTTTTGGGCTGGAAGCAGTCTCTTTACTACTAGATCCCCTTCTTGGAAAGCGCGGGGATTGATCTTCTTGTCGTAGGCTTTCTTGATCTTCCTTTGATAAGCCTGCCCCCGACATATGGCGTCCAACCATTTTTCTTCGATTAGGTTCAACTGATCATACCGGTTTTGGACCCATTCAGCTTCTGTCAATTTTGCTTCCATGACAACTCTCAGGGAGGGTATTTCGACCTCTACTGGTAGTACGACTTCCATTCCGTATACTAGGGAAAACGGGATAGCCCCTGTGGAGGTTCGTACCGACGTTCGGTAGCCATGTAAGGCGAAGGGGAGCATCTCATGCCAGTCTTTATAGGTGACCACCATTTTTTGGATGATTTTCTTGATATTTTTATTGGCTGCCTCTACTGCACCGTTCATCTTTGGTCGGTACGGAGAAGAATTGTGATGTTGTATTTTGAAGTCTTGGCATAATTCTTCCATCATCTTATTGTTGAGATTGGTCCCATTATCAGTAATGAGCCTATGAGGGATGCCGTACCGACATATAATGTTTTTCTTGATGAAGGTGGTCACCACCTTCCGGGTTACATATGCGTATGACGCCGCCTCAACCCACTTGGTGAAATAGTCAATTGCTACCAAGATGAAGCGATGGCCGTTAGACGCTTTGGGTTCGATGGGTCCGATGACATCCATGCCCCACATAGAAAATGTCCATGGTGTAGCCAGGTTACTGAGAGGTGTGGGCGACACATGGATGTTATCGGCGTATACTTGGCACTTATGACATCTCTTGGCATATTGGTGACAATCAGCTTCCATTGTGGACCAGTAGTACCCTGCCCTGAGGATTTTCTTTGCCATGACATGCCCGGGTGCGTGGGTTCCGAAAGTCCCCTTGTGGATTTCTTTTATCAAGGTTTGGGCTTCCTCTTGGTCCACACACCTTAGGAGGGTGGAATCGGGGATTTTTTTGTAGAGGGTTCCTTCAATCAACGTGAACCCTACGGCCCTTTTGCGAATGGTTCGCTTATCATTGTCACTGATTCCTTCGGGGTATTCGCCCTTCATGAGGTACCGCTTGATGTCATGGTACTAGGGGTTTTGATCGTGCTCGCCATTTACTGCCATGCAGAAAGCTTGTTTATCATGCAGTTTGACTTGAATAACTGGCATCTCATGTTCTTGGTCCAGGGCAAACATGGATGATAGAGTGGCAAGGGCATCAATGATTTGATTATCTTCCTGAGGGATGTACTGGAAAGTGACACTTTCCATTCTTGAAACTAAGTCTTGGATGTGTTCTAGATATGGGATTCACTTGGAGTTTCGGGTTTCCCATTCACCTTTAAGTTGGTAGATGACGAGGGATGAGTCACCGAATATTTTGAGCTTAGTGACCCCATGATCTAAAGCCGCTTGGATCCCTAGCGCACATGCTTCATATTCGGCCATGTTGTTGGTGCAATCGAAATTAAGCCTGGCCGTTACAGGAATGTGTTTCTTTTCGGGGGATATCAAAATAGCTCATATCCCGTGTCCAAGCATGTTTGAGGCCCCATCGAAAAACATAGTCCATGCTTCTTCTTTGGTCTCTTCGTGTTCAATATGCATGATATGCTCATCGGGAAAGTCATCCTGTAAGGACTGGTATTCATTTGTTGATCCGTGGGCTAGATAATCTGCTAGGGGACTTCCTTTAATAGCTTTCTGGGTGACATGAATGATATCAAATTCTGAGAGGAGAACCTGCCACCTAGCTATTCTTCCGGTTAAAATGGGCTTTTCGAAGAGGTACTTGATTGGGTCCATTTTGGAGACCAGCCATGTTGTATGCCGAGCCACGTACTGTCTGAGACGTTGAGTGACCCACACCAATGCGCAACAGGTTTTTTCGAATGGTGTATAGCGGGTTTCATAGTCTAGAAATTTCTTACTGAGATAGTAAATGGCTCGTTCCTTTTTTCCGGTTTCATCATGTTGGCCGAGCACACATCCCATGGACTCTTCGAGTATTGACAAATATAGGATCAGAGGTCTCCCTTCAACGGGTGGTACCAATACTGGTGGATTGGTTAAACATGTTTTGATCTTATCGAACGCTTGTTGGCATTCTTCGTTCCACACCGTTGGCTGATTTTTGCGCAACAGTTTAAAGATGGGGATACATTTATCCGTCAACTGTGCGATGAAATGGGCAATGTAATTGATCCGGCCCAGAAAACCTCTGACCTCCTTTTCTGTGCTTGGTGGGGGCATTTCCAAAATTTCCTTGGTTTTATCAGGGTCCACCTCGATTCCTCTTTCGCTGACAATGAACCCTAGGAGTTTTCTTGATCGTACTCCGAAAGTACACTTTGCTGGGTTCAATTTGAGTTGATACTTTCGGAGTTGGTCAAAGAGTTTTCGGAGATATTGAATGTGGTCCATTTCATTTCTGGACTTGGCAATCATGTCGTCCACATATACTTCTATTTCCTTGTGGATCATGTCATGGAACAGCGTGACCATAGCCCTTTGATAAGTAGCCCCTGCGTTCTTCAGTCCAAACGGCATTACGCGATAGCAAAAGGTGCCCCACGGTGTGATAAAGGAGGTTTTTTCTCTATCCTCAACGGCCAACTTGATTTGGTTGTACCCCGCATACCCGTCCATGAAGGAATATAGTGTGTTAGTGGCAGTATGGTCTACCAGCGTGTCTATGTGTGGTAGGGGAAAGTCATCTTTTGGACTTGCTCGGTTGAGGTCCCTGTAGTCCACACACACCCTGACCTTCCCGGTCTTTTTGATGACGGGTACTATGTTGGCCAACCATTCTGGGTATTTAGAGACTATAAGGAAATTGGCATCCAGTTGCCTTTGAACCTCCTCTTTTATCATTAAGGACCAGTCGGGTTTGATTCTTCTGAGTTTCTGTTTTACGGGTCGGAACCCCTCTTTTAAGGGCAATCTATGCTCCACTATACTCGTGTCGAGCCCAGGCATGTCATGATACGAACAGGCGAATACATCTATATATTCCTTCAGAAGCTGGATCAATCCCTTTTTTACACTATGTTCTATTTGGGTGCCGATGTTCACCCTTTTCTCATCATCCCCTTCTCCTAGATTAACAGTTTCTATCTCTTCTTGATGCGGTTGTATGATGCGTGTTTCCTTTTCCAGCATTCTTTGCATATCCGGAGAAATGGTCTCCTGCTCACTGTCGGACCCGACCCATTCGCTTTCCATTTTCAGGGTCCATGGAGATTCATCAATCACAGACATGATGTGTTTTAGGTTCTGTTTTAGTCATAGATTTTATTATTCAATTTATTTTTGAAAGAATAATAAATAGGAGAGGGAAAAGAATGAATATGATAAAATGCCTCGTATATTAATGAAAATGAGGATGTATGTACAAGCCCTTTTAATCAAAATTCCTGCGGCCACAGGCGGGGACCATAGGAGATGTAGGGAAAAGCTAAAAAAGAAAAAGACCCTAGGGTTGATCCTCCCAATCCTCCCCCTCTGCTACTCCGGCTTTGACAAAGGTTTGGCGTTGACATCGGAAGCAGAGGCGTCGAAAGTTATCCACCCGGCGTCGATTAATTCTTGAACCCGATACTTAAGGGTCAAGCAATTTTCTATGGAGTGCCCGGGTGAACCCGAATGGTAGGCACATTTCTCATTTGGCTTACACCATTCGGGGTAGGGAGGCTCCAATTGTTTCTTGGGAGGAGCGCAGGTTAGGAGCTTGGCCTCCAACAGCTGGGGGAGCAGCAGTCCATAGGAAGTGGAGATCGGAGTGAACTTCCTCTCTTTCTTGCGGGACTGCCTGGGCGTTTGTGGGGCAGAAGAAGGGGTGGCGAAGTTGATTGCATGCACAAATTCGTCCTTCTTCTTGCCGGCAGGTTTCCTGAATGAGACCCCAGCTTGGGAAGACTGTGCTATCTTCCCGCTCCTCAGCCCCTGCTCTACTCTTTCCCCCACAGTGACTATGTCCGAAAAGAGATTGGAGGTACTGGCTATTGCCTTATCGTAGTACGCTCCGATCAGTGAGTCGATGAACATAGCCACTGTCTCCTTGTCCGTCAAAGGAGGCTCTATCTGGGCTGCCATTTCCCTCCATCTTTGGGCGTATGCCTTGAAAGGTTCGTCGTTCCTTTTACTCAGAGTCCTGAGATCTGACCTATCAGGAGTCAGATCAATGTTGTATCGGTAGCGACGAAGAAAAGCATCAGCCAATTGTTTCCAGCTCTGGACCTGCCCTCTTTCTAGCTGCATATACCAGTTGAGAGCTGTATCTGCCAGACTCTCCTGAAAGCAGTGGATCAGGAGTTTTTCATTCTCAGCATGGGCGGCCATCTTACGATAGTACATCGTAAGATGGTTCTTTGGGCAGGTCATCCCGGCATATTTGGGGAAGTCCGGGATTTTAAACTTGGGAGGAAAACGGATGTTCTTCACGAGGCACATGTCTGCCACCTCCTTGACGTCGAAGTTGTGCCCTTCGACCGCCTTCAGCCTCTCCTCCAGGGCGGAGAGTTGTTGCTTAGATACCTCTGGGGTAAGGATGCGTGCAGTCTTGGCATCCTTCCCGTCAAAAAAGTACTCCTCCTCCTCTTCCTCATGGGGAGGGATATGTTCAGCTTGGTCTTCGCCCTTGCTCTGACCCTGGCGTATGACCTCCATTAGTTCGGCCACTTGCTCGCGGAGGGTATTGACTTCCGCAGTGAGCTTTCGGTTCTGCTCTTCTAAATTTTCCATTGCTCTTGCCTTTTGCGCTCGAGTGCGAGTGGGGAGAGGACCAGCCACTTTCTAGAATGCCCAAAAAAGGTTTATTAATGCATGTTGAGTGCTTAAACTAACATGGATATGCTTATGCATGAGAGATTCTGTTTGAATGATGTTGAATGCGCTATCACTTTTTTCTCTCTTGGTTTTTCTTTACTCATGGTATGATGTAGTATGAATGATTTTGACTTTGTCAGAAGTTGATTCATTTATTTTTGGGTATTTTGTATTTTGATTTTTTATTTGATGTTTATTTTATAGCCTTTTATCTCTTCTGTTGGAACTGCGTGACTACTTAGCTTGCAAAGAACCTGAAACCAGGCTAGCTAAAAGGCAAACTGTCCGAGATAAAATATGGCTTTACGCAAAAGAATATTTAGTGTCCCTTATCTCTTCTGTCGGAACTGCGTGGCTACTTAGCTTACAAAGAACCTGAAACCAGGCTGGCTAAAAGGCAGACTGTCCGAGATAAGGGTGTTTATTTGTGAAAAATATTTTTGTTTTTTTGTTCTGTTGTTTGCTTATGCTATGCAACAATCATATGCACACACAATTCGGTCATCCGCGAACAGGCAAGATTTGATTTTTATCACGAGGTAGGGTTTTCCTGCAGAAAAGTGCATTGGCCAGGGTTGGTTCTAACTGTTCTCACCAGGCTAAGGCCCCCAAGGTGCCCCCATTATAGGGTCCCCACTCTCCAGCCGTCCGACCATGCTTAGCACTAAGGCCATAGTCAGTCTTATTGCCAAAAGAGGAAGGTTATCACCTTGAGTGGTGGTTTCCGATCACACTGGTGGGCTCAAGGCCCTCACTACAGCGAACCGTACCTGCCACCCACTCCCTATGGTTGTCTCACTTGCCCCCGGGTATAGGAGGAACTGTTGTGTGCAAGGGATTGTGTGCAGTTTATATTTCAAGCAATTTGCGCAAGTATAAACAAGCAACAGTTATTAAAGCCAAACATTAAAGCATGTTATAAATACAAATTAAGGGCAAAGGTGTTATTTTCTTGGTTTATTATTTAAGCCGGCCCATCACTAAATGGGATCAACTCTCGAGGCTTCCCCAGTGAAGTCGCCATCTGTCGCCGTCGTCTGAAAAAGACAAAAGGCGGTCGGAGCGACGCGATTGTTTTTTCGACCCTTTTGTTTTTCGCATTTTTTATAGGTGGTTACAACACCTTTAGGTTGTCCGATAACCGGGCTAACCTAGGGACAAGGTTTTCGAAAGGTGTCCTTGGGTTGTGCGATAACCGGGCTAACCCAAGGACTTGTTTATTTTGGGTTCTATGGAGTCGCCACCGATGTTTTTACCGGAAACATCGGAAAAGGTTTTTTAAAAGGCGTTGGTTTTCGAAAACCAACTTTGGTCATTAGAACCAGAGTTGGGTAAGAGAGTTAGTTACGTGGTAAAGGAAGTATTAGTTCCTTTACTATACCCCTTTCGGGTTCCCTATGACAGGCCAGCTTTTATTGTTAATAAATAAACCGGAAGAGATGCTTTTGCCCTTTTTATTATGCGGAATTTAAAGTGATGACTACATGGCCCTAATCTATTGCATAATTAAAATTAAAGCGTTAAAAGTGGAGAGGGGGAAATTAAACCTCCGAAGCAAGCTTTGTTTTATACTTCTCTTTGAAAAGAGGGTGCTTTTTGGCAGCCCTTCACTCTACAAGACGTCGGAAACTCTTCTAGACGCCGAGAAAAGCTCTCAAAGACACTCAGAAACTCCGAAAATGCGTCGGAGGGATTCTAGAGAGAAATTTTTAGAGAGAAGGCAGAGTTAATGCTTGAGGTGTGTGGAAATGAGGGGGGGAGGACCCCTATTTATAGGTTTTCGCGCTGTCAGGTGGCGAGACCGCCGGTCTCGTCTGACAGGGTCGAGACCGCCGTCTCGTCCAACGAGACCGCCGTCTCGACCTGCCAAGCACGGCGAGACCGCTGTATGGGGAAACAAGACCGCCGTCTTGCCCTTCGCAGGTGGCGAGACCGCCGTCTCGTCAAGCGAGACGGCGGTCTGGGAAATCCAGAGGGCGGTCTCGTCCCAACAAAGCGAGAAAACTTATTTTTTCATACAGAAACTCCCTCCTATCCTAGTATGGGGCCTAATAGTCTCTCCTAATGGCTTGTTAGGCTTCGTCCATCTTCAAAAAGGAGGTCTTCTGGTCTTTATTTGGAGGTCGGGCAAGATTTGGGGTCTACACGCCTCTATCAACAGACTGTAAAAATATTTGCATACGTACCTTCCAGAAAGGATAATTTTGACCCGCAAAAGTTGGGGTCTGTTGATAGACGCACCTTCGGCAAAAGTTTGATTTTGTCCAGCCATTTTCGAAAATTTGAATGACTATCAAAGCAAGCTCTGATACCACTTGTTAGAATCACGCAGCGGAATGTTCACGTGGTCGGACAAAAACCAAGAGGGGGGTGAATTGGTTTCTTAATAAAAATTAGGTTTTCAAAATTTTCCCCAAATTTGACCGATTAAAAACTATGTAAATGTAAATAGAGAAGGGATAGAAATCTTACACAGGAGATTTATACTGGTTCGGATCAAAAGACCCTACGTCTAGTTGCTAATCACTCAACAGAGGATTAACGCTGTCACTATAAACAAGTTGTTACAAACAAATTACAATGAAAAGATAAAGATAAAAAAACACCTCTCTTGAAATCCACAAGAGATGAAGAACAGCTTTCCCCAGAGACAGCACAACACACAATCCACTAAGAACTCCACTTAGTGATTCTTATCGCTTCTAGCCCACACCAGGTTCAGAAAGCCCTTTTTTCTTGCAACAAACAGTTCTCTGGCACTCACAGCACTTAACTTTTGTATGAAAAGGTTGTTCTTCTTTTCTGAGTGCCATAGAAGAGTTTAAGTAGAGAAATAAGGGTTTAGGAATTGGGGATGTCGAAACTAGGGTTCTTGGAAATAGGGTTTTCGAAAATAGGGTTGATTTGAAGTTTAAAATCAAAAACAGACTGAAATAATCGATTAAATGAAGTTATAATCGATTGAAACAGAGCCAAAATCAACAGAACCCAAAACCTCTCTATTTTAATCGATTAAAAGGGGTTTTAATCGATTATCAGACCTGATAATCGATTATCTGGAGATTTAATCGATTAAAGCAGTGAGTTGATACAGAAAATGGTTTTTCTCACTGTTTTAATCGATTATTTCCCTATATAATCGATTAAAGCCGAGCCTGGATGATAAATTTGAGCTTTTTGAAGCTTCTAAGGTGCAGACTATGTAATCGGCTATCTTAAACTCTAATATTACAGACTCAATCTAATTAAAACAGAGTTATTACAATACAAAACAAGTCTTCAACACACTAAGTCTTTGAGTTCTTGAATCATCATCAAAATCAACAATCTTCATGTTCATCAAGTGCAACATCAAGTCCTTGAATGTTCAACAATCTCCCCTTTTTGATGATGATCAAAATTATCTTTTAAAGCCCTTGTAATAACCTCGTTTTATCTCGTCATACTAACAAACACATCAAACATACCAGATAATATTTAAATGCAATTTTTCATAAGAGGCTTTAAATATTTCTCCCCCTATTTTGATTATAATAAAAAAGAACTCTGCAATAACAATCATAAGAGTTCCCCCTCAAAATATGCATAAGTTGGAGATAACTCCCCCTCAATCAAAGCAATAACAAAACATCATATTTTATTGCGGAAACAATCATTTATTACAATAACAAGAGAAAAATAAGAAAATAATCAACAAAATTTAAAATTCTTCACTATCATCATCATTAAAGTGTGCATCAAATCTATTTTCTAAACGACACACTTTATCATCTATATCAGATATACGGCGAATTATTTCCTCATGTCGTACTCCAGAGAGAGTAAAGAATGACTGCATCCTCTTATTCATGTCAGATAACATGTCTTCCATGGATTGTCGGGTTTCATGATGAGTAGAGGAAGTTCCAACACTTTGGATTTGGCCAGAGGGAAACTCAGCAGCTGGTGGCATATCTTCATCAGAATCTTCATTAGCATCCCCTTGATTTGGAACGTCATCTTTGTGAACATAAATATCATTGACTCGCACCATTTGGAGGTGAATCAATGTACTGTCCAGCATGCGGTTTAAATTGTTTGTTCTAACTGCTTGTTCACCTTCAACATTCACTCCTTTATATTCAAGAATACGGGAGACAAGAAGGGCATATGGAATTTTGAAGGTGGGATGATGTTTTGCTTTTAACATGGTCATTGTGACAAGAACGCCCCAATCTAAAGGTTCATTATTCATTATGGCATGAATAATACGAAGATCAATGGAAGAGCATTGGGCATGATTCGTAGCCTGGGGACATAAGATCCATACAAGTAAATGTAGAATCATGCGTTCTTCCTTCTTTAAAGGTCCAACATGAAGGATACGTCCAATCTCCATGGAGGGATTCTGCGAAAAGAGCGATAAGCTAGGAACTCGTCAAAGTCATCTAACTCACCATATACGTTAATAGCATCTTCTCTAATTGGAAAGTGAGCAACATTCTCCCAAATATCATCATCAAGAATTATTGTAACCCCTTTTACACTGGATGTAGCAATTTGATCTCTAAATTTGAATCTCGAGTAGAATACCCTAACTAAGTCGGATAGTACGTACCTTGCATTTGGATAAAAGGGAGAACTCCTTGAATTTCAAGAAGATTAGGAAAATTGAATCCCCTATGAATGAATTGCTCACCAATAAGAAATTTAGGAGAAATAATAGCCCGTTCCTTCCAGTAGGTCGGAAATTCTTATTGGCCTTCGCATCGGAGATCCATCCTTCTACGTAATTAGGACGGGGATGAGAGGAGGGTGCAGATCTTCTTCTAGTAGGGATCTTAGTGCGAGAAGATGAGGCCATTGAAAGATTAGATGAATATCAAGAAGATTTAGAAGGACAAGTGATGGAATAAGGAGACAAAGAGAGTATAATAAGGCAAGAAGGCTTGATTTCAAGAGATAGAAGTGAGTAGAAGTGAAATAGAGGTCCCTTTATATAGCCAAGCATGTCTAACGGTCATATGGAAGTGAATAGAGGCCAAAAGAGTCGTTGGCAACGGCTAGAACCCATACTTGCCAGGTTTAATCGATTAAAACTCGGAATAATCGATTAAACCAGTTCCAATCGCATTTAATCGATTATTTTAAGCCGATAATCGATTATCGGATCGGTTTTAATCGATTATTTAACGAAATAATCGATTAATCCGAAGAAGAATGCCCTGTTTTGGATGTTTTGAGTGTAAATAATCGATTATAATTCCAAGTAATCGATTATTCCAGAGAGGAATGCCCTGTTTTGAGTGTTTTAACACATGATAACCTATGAACATCCTACAAAATGAATTATAGCATTACAATCATCCAAAAACAGTCAAATTAAGCAGAATTTAAGCTATTTCTAATATCCCTAAGTCTCTTCTAAGATCATAAAACCTATCCTTGGGTAAAGGCTTAGTAAAAATGTCTGCTAATTGATTCTTTGTATCAACGGACTCTATTTTACAGTTTCCTTTGCTGATATGATCTCTCAAAAAGTGATGTCTTATTTCTATATTTTTAGTCCTAGAGTGCATTACTGGATTCTTAGTAAGATTTATTGCACTCGTATTATCACACATCAACGGAATGTCATTTAAAAAGATACTATAATCTTCTAACTGTTGTTTCATCCACAGAATTTGAGCACAACAACTACCAGCTGCAATATATTCAGCTTCAGTGGTGGATAAAGCAACACATGCCTGTTTCTTAGAATGCCAAGATATTAAGGATGAACCTAACAAATGACATGTCCCACTAGTACTTTTTGAAGCACTTGGTGGATTTGATGAAGACTTGATGAAGACATATTTGTGTTGGTATAGTTTAGTTTGTGGGTGTGTAGAGGGATAGGTTAGAAGTTTAGAACTTAATCTCTTGATAGACCAATAAATCTTGTGATAAGCGCCTTAATATGATGCATCTCAGTGAAATCATTTTTCTGCATGAAAAACTAACATTTAAGCATTAAAAGAACAAACTAAGTTTTTCAATCTATTAAAAATGTTTTTCAATCTATTAAAATCACTTAACATAATAAGTGGTCATACATAGTCGAAATTCCAATTGGTTGAATCGCAGAATCAACAGGTTAAAATGACTTAATGAATTTTTTAAATATCAAAGTTTCGTATTTTCAATCTGTTGAAATGTTTTTTAATCTGTTGAAACAGAAAGACTATTTTTCTATCTAAGAGTCTGCAGGATTTCAATCTGTTGAAATGATTTTCAATCTATTGAAACAGAGAGCTATCATTTTTCATAAAGCTGTTTCAATCCATTAAAAACTCGAATCAATCGATTAAATGAAGTTTTAAATGAAATCAATCGATTGAATCGTCGTTTTAATCGATTGAAATGTATTCTGATCGATCATAATTTCATTCTGATCGATCATAACTTGTTCTAATCGATCATAATACTTTTCTAATCGATCATAATCGATTCTAACCTGTTATATTTTCATTCTGATCGATCAAATGCATCTTTGAATCAGTTTTTGATTGAATAAACGTTCTGGTTCTCTGTTTTACTTTATAAATACAGATTTGATCTATCTTTTGAAAAACACAACTTGAGAAAACATTTGAAATCAATCTATGAAGCTATCATATCCGTGACTTTCTCTGCATTCAAGAACTTTGTTATATCATAAGGTGCTTTGATCAAAATTGTGGTCAATCAAAGAGAGAAAGTGTTGTGTTAGAATCTGTTCTGGACAATTTTACTGATAGAGCTGCAGTCTAGGTTTTTTCTTTTCATAATCTTTTGTAAAGTGTATTTGCGCAGGTTGGAATTTGATCTGCACTTGTTACAGTAACTGGATTTGGTTACTGGGAGGTTTTCAAGAGGCTATCTTGTGGGTTTGCAAGATAGTTCTTAGGGTAGATTGGTGAGTATCTACTGGTTGTAATTTTCACTTGGTATTAGTGGAACTTGGCAGATTTGTCAAGATTTGGATGTAGCTCTGGTATAGAGTGAACCAGTATAAATTGTTGTGTTGAATTTCTTCTTTCATCTCCTTTATTTCTTGTCTATATACTTGCTGTAATTAAAATCAACCTATCTACACAAGAATTAAATAAAGATAATTCATTCTTCCAAGAGAAAGTAAGTTTTGCAAAAAAGTTTTCAAAAGTTCAATTCACCCCCCCTCTTGAACTCAACCATTAATTCTTTCAATTGGTACCAGAGTTGGTTCTTGTAAGTTACTCAAGAAATCGGTCCAAGAATGGCCGAGGGAAAGATGAATTTTTCGAAGGAGCCTCCATAAACAGACCTCCTCTTTTTCTCGGTGTGAATTATTCTTTCCGGAAGGTTAGAATGAAAATCTTTATTGAATCTCTTGATAGAGGTATTTGGGAAACAATTGTTAATGGTCCTTACAAACCAACTCATACAGTGGATGGTAAAGTAGTTGAGAAAAATTGGGCTGAATTAACTCGATGCGGAAAATAGGAGAGTCCAATATGATTATACTCGCTAAAAATATTATTACCTCTCGCTTTAAATCTTGATGAGTTTTTCAGTGTATCTCAATGTGCCTCTGCCAAAGAAATGTCGGAAATTCTAGAGGTCACACATGAAGGTACATCTCGATGTGAAAAGAGCGAGAAAGCATGAGTTAATTAGGGACTACGAATTGTTTAAAATGCAAGCAAGGAGAAACAATTGCGGATGTACGTAAAAGGTTCACGCACATAGTCAATCATCTAATTGGGCTAGGAAAGATTTTTGACAAGGAAAAATTGAACATCAAAATCTTGAAGTGTTTGGACAGAACTTGGCAACCAAAGGTGACGAGCTATATCGGAATCAAGAGACTTGACTCGAAATGACTACCGCTTCACTATTTGGTAAGTTAAGGGAACATGAGTTGGAAATCAATCGGTTCAAAGAACAAGAGAATGCAGAAAAGAAAAGTAGAAACATTGTTCTCAAGACGATTGAAGAAAACAAGTGAGTTTGAAGAAGATGAATCCGAAAATCTGACTTTGTTGGTTAAGAAATTTGGGAAATTTCTTAGAAGGAAGAACAGAACCGGCCAAGTAAAAAGGTACACCGATAAAAGGACTCGAATCTATTCAAAATACTATTACTTGTTATTCTTGTGGTAAGCAGGGACACATAAGGAGTGATTGTCCGGAAAAGACCAAGAATCAGAACAAGAAAGATTCAAAATACAAAGGGAAAAAGGCCTACATAGCTTGGCAAGACAATGATTCATCCTCTAGTTCTGGATCCGAAGGTGAAGAGGTGAACCTATGTTTGATGGCTGGTTGTGAATCTTCTTCATCACATGTAAGTTCAACTCCCACAGAGAATGAAATGAATTATAGCACATTACTAAATGCTTTCAATGAAATGCATAGTGAAGCCAGAAATTTATCTCATACAAATAATCGGTTGAAAGGTTTAAATAACTGGTTAGAAAATAGAGTTAAAGTTCTGGAAAAAGAACTATTAGAAAGCAAAACAGATTTAGAACATCTAGATATAATCTATGCATCTGCAGATAATGTTGCTGCTAATAAGAATTGTGAAAAGTGTATTCTTCTGCAAGATAAGGTTGATTACTTGATTAAAACTTTTTCTAAGTTTACTCAAGGAAAAAAGAATTTAGATGCACTCCTTGGGTCTCAAAACTGTGTGTTTGAACATTCTGGAATCGGGTACAAACCTAAGATTGGGGTAAAAACTAAAAAATATTTGAACTTATTTTCATTTAGAAAAGCTACAACATCCCCTTTCTCATCTTGTCATTACTGCATGAAGAAATGACATACTATAAAATTTTGTCATGCTAGGAAATATTTTGTGCCGCAAGGTAGGAAGAGATGGGTTCCAAAACATGTTAAACAGAAAATTTGACTCCTAAGGACCCAAAATACTTAAGGGTACCAAATACTTGATGTTTGATCTTTCAGGAATAGCAACAAGAGTCCCTTTGGTACCTGGATAGCGGATGCTCAAGGCACATGACAGGTGACATTTCAAAATTTCAGAAACTGAGATTAAAGAATGGAGGTCATGTGACTTATGGAGACAACAACAAGGGAAGAATTCTAGGTTCTGGAGATATTGGAGATGGTGAATCAATAACCATTCACAATGTTCTTCTTGTTGAAGGTCTCAAGCACAATCTAATCAATATAAGTCAGCTTATGTGATCTTGGTCACAAAGTAATCTTCAAACCAGTAAAAGTGCCTAATCTGTGAACCGGAATCCGACACTGTAATGTTGGTAGGTAAGAGGTTAAACAACATATACATGTTAGATATCAAGCATTCTATATCATCTCAAAGTTGTCTTCTTACTAAAGAAGAAGAATCTTGGTTGTGGCATAGAAGGCTTGCTCATATACATCTTAACCATCTTGACAAACCGATTTCTAAAGAGTTAGTTTCCGGGCTACCTAAGCTTCGAATCTTGAAAGACAAAATCTGTGAAGCTTGTTTGAAAGGCAAACAAACTAGAAAATCCTTTTCAAACAAAAACATTGTTTCGACTTCTAGACCTTTGGAACCGCTTCACATGGATTTGGTTGGTCCTTCAAGGAATAAAAGCCTAGGTGGTAATCTTTATATCATGGTAATTGTTGATGACTTTTCCAGATTTACCTGACTGCTTTTCTTAAAGCCAAATCCGATTCTTACAAATCTTTCAAAAAGCTTGCCAAGGTTTTACATAATGAAAAAGGGTATTTCATTACATCTATTCAAAGTGACAATGGTGGAGAATTTGTAAATGAAAAGTTTGAATCATTTTGTGAAAAGTTTGGCATAAAACACAATTTTTCTCGCTCCAAGAACTCCTCAACGTAACGGTGTTGTGGAAAGAAAGAACAGATCCATTGTGGAACTTGCTAAAACAATGGTGTGTGAAAATTCTTTACCTAAATACTTTTGGGCGGATGCAAGAAACACTCGCTTTTCATGTTTTGAATAGAGTCTTGATTAGACCCATGCTTAAGAAAACCCCATATGAACTATACAAAGGAAGAAAACCCAACATAAACTATTTCAGTGGTTTTTGGATGTACATGTTTTGTTTTAAACAATGGGAAAGAAAATATTGGCAAGTTTGATGAGAAATCGACAAAGGAATCTTTCTTGGTTATTCAACTAACGACCATGCATATAGAGTCTACAATTTAAGACCGAAATCGTTGAAGAATCAGGACATGTTGTTTTTAACGAGTCTCCTCGAGTGTTGCGTAATAGAACAACGAGTACTGCAGATGAAGAAGATTTAACTGATAATTCTTATCAGTTGAAACTTCCCAAGTAGCTCAGATCAAGATACTCGTCGAAGAAGGTGATCAATCAGCTTGATCCTACAAAAGCTGATCCACCAAGAATTACTAAAGAACAGGAAGATGTCCTGGAAGAGCTTCCCAAAGAGTGAATTGTCCCAAGAGATCTCTCTCTAGACAATGTCATCGGGCAAATCAATAAGGGAGTATCTACTAGACATTCTCTTAATCAATTCTGCAATCATATGACATTCATTTCACAAATAGAACCTAAAACTGTTAAAGAAGCATTAAATGATGAATACTGGGTTAGTGCCATGCATGATGAGCTTAATCAATTTGAAAGGAATAACGTGTGGGAATTAGTTCCTAAAATCAAAGATATCAATGTAATTGGTACTAAGTGGGTATTCAAAAACAAACTAGATGAACACGGAATTATCACTAGAAATAAAGCTAGATTGGTAGCCAAAGGGTATAACCAACAGTGAGGGTATTGATTTTGATGAAACCTTTGCACCTGTAGCTAGACTTGAAGTCGTCGATTATTATTAGCTTATGCTTGTATAAGTGGTTTCAGATTACTACAGATGGATGTCAAGAGTGCCTTTCTTAATGGACTCATCAATGAAGAAGTGTATGTTTCTCAACCTCCTGGGTTTGAAAATCACAAGCATCCTGACCATGTCTACAAATTGAAAAAGGCCCTTTATTGTTTAAAGCAAGCACCTAGACAATGGTATGAGAGGTTAAGTAACTTCTTAATTGATCAAGGGTACAAACGAGGTGAAGTTGATAAAACCCTATTCATTAAGAAATTTGGAACTGACATTATTCTGGTGCAGGTGTATGTGGATGATATCATTTTCGGTTCTACAAATAATGCCTTGTGTAATAAGTTTGTTAAGGAAATGCAAAGTGAATTTGAAATGTCTATGATGGGAGAATTGAATTTCTTCCTTGGTCTCCAGGTTAAGCAATTAAAAAATGGCATATTCCTAAGTCAATCTAAATACTGCAATGAGTTGTTGAAGAAATTTGATATGCACAATTGCAAAGAATCCTCTACATCCATGTCTACTAACTCGTTGTCTAGATTTAGATGAAAAAGGGAAATTTGTTGATCAAACTAAATATAGAGGTTTGATTGGTTCTCTCGCTATATCCGATCGCTAGTAGGCCCGACATTATGTTTAGTGTGTGCCTTTGTGCTAGATTTCGTGAAAACCCAAAGGAATCACATCTTACAACTGCTAAAAGGATTCTGAAGTACCTTAAAGGAACAAGCTTAATGTCTGACTATGGTATCCTGAAGGTGCATCCCTTAAACTTGTTGGATTTTCTCGATTCTGACTTTGCAGGATGTAGATTGGACAGAAAAGTACCTCCGGTACATGTCATTTACTCGGAAGCAGCTCTCATATCGTGGCACAACGAAAAAGCAAGCATGTGTTGCTCTTTCAACTCGCAGAGTCGAATACATTGTAGCTGGGAGCTATTGTGCTCAAAGTATCTACCTTAAGCAACAACTCGATGCAACTATGGAGTGACTCTAAATACGGTACCTCTGGTTTGTGATAATACTAGTGCAATAAATTTAACTAAGAATCCTATTCAACACTCTAGAACTAAGCATATTGAAATTAGACATCACTTTATTAGAGGACATGTATCTAGGGGTGATTGTGAAATTTTGTTCATTGAATCTAAAAATAGTTAGTCGACTTATTCACTAAACCACTTCCTAGAGATAGACTTAATATGCTTAGAACTAAATTAGGAATTCCGGATATAACTAGTATTGAATAACTGATTCTTTATGGTGATTATGATTTTTTTAAAAACAGGTTGATAACATGTTCAATCGATTAAAATTGTCTCGAAAATCTTGAAATTATTTGTATTAATCGATTGAAATTGCGAAATAATCTGTTGATTTCCTGATTCCTACTTTCTCGTTATTGATATGTTATCAGCTCAATCGATTAAATAAGCCTTTAATCGATTTATTTCATTAACCTTGTAGCTCTGCATATTTTCTTCTATAAATCAATCGATTCAATCTTCGATTCAATCGATTGAATTCACTTTTGATACTTGCATGATTTTCTTTCACAAAAACAATCGATTAGATCTTCTGCTCAATCGATTTATTTTTCTCGAGTATCTGCAGTTGCAAAATCAATTGGTTTCACGAAAAATCAATTGATTAATTTTTTCTAGGGCTAGTTGTGTATACTCGTCACTAAACAACTACTGCAGAGTGGGTTGAATGCATTAACAACGAGATAGACTTCAACTACTCTCTTAAATATCAAAGATATCCAATAAAAGTTGACTCGACTCGATTGGATATCGATGTGAGGATAATTAAGATGCACAAGAACCATTCTTTCTCTCTCTCCACCTTTATCATCACTGCGCTGAAGCGAGAAGCAAGCTATACAAGAAAGACAAAACCGTGAAGTTGAAGGGATCGTGTGCTCTAAAGAAAACTCGTAGTGTTTTTCCTCCTTGAACCATTCTCTCTTCTCGCTATTCCTCCTGTTCATTCCAAAAATCAAGAATGCTCAAACGCACAAAATCCGGTAGGAAGAAGTCCAAGCAGAGGCGAGTCTTCCACCGCAAGGCAAGAACCAAATGTCGAAGGACGCATTGAAACCTGGTTCAATGGGAACCAAGAGAAAATGGATTTGTTTATTCATGAAATGAGCAGGAAACAAGTCAATATACCCAAGGTCCTAAAGTTCTCCCGGTTTGACGTCGAAGGATTTAGAGGTGTTCTGAAGCTACCGCAACATCAAAAACTTCAAAAGTTTCTGGAGTTGAATGGTAGGATTTACCCTGACTTAATTAAAGTCTTTTTCACCAACTTGTCCTTTGAAGGTTCCACTTTAAAAACTCAAGTCAAAGGAGTATACATTGAGATAACTCCAAATGTCTGGAAAGAGGTTGTTGGAATCAAGGATGAAGGTGTAAAAGTCACCAAAGGATATACTTCAGATGTGGAAGAGTTTAATAAAGTTCAAGTACTTTCGCTCATGCATGAAGAATAATCGAGACTCGTAAGTTCTTTCAATGCCGGAAAGATGAAGCTTGAGGAAAGGGTTCTCGCTTTCATTGTGGCCTGGCAACTCACACCCGGAGGGAGCAATCATGCAGTACTAAATGAAGGAGATTTGGTACTGATGTACTGCATTCACCACAGAATAAGGGTGAACTGGGTTTTTGTTATCAAGGACCACATGATCAAAGCTAAGCGGCTAACACTACAAGAAAAACATCAAATAGTGACCGAAAATTCGGTCACTAAATCTGAAAAATCGGTTACTAATTAAAATAGTGACCGAAATAGTGACCAACCGGAATCGGTCACTATTTCCTTGGTCACTCGATTTTAGTGACCGATTCGACAGTGACTCGATTTAGCTGACCGATTTAAGTGACCTAGAATCCAAGTTGACTCGATTTACTAAATCAATGAAAAAATTTAATTCTTTTTATTTATTTACACTTTTATTATATCTATTATTTATTTTCCCTATCTCTTAATTATATTATATTTTGCTTATTTAAGTTTTTATTTATATTTATTTCCCTTATCTCTTAATTTTATTATATTTTTTAGAAGTTTAACTTATTATTAGGTGGTTTATTGTCATTGTCAGGATTCGAACCCGGTACCTTAGAGTTGGAGGCTGAAACTCCAACCACCGAAGCTACTACGATCTTTTAATAATAATTTACAAATAAATTATATTTATATACAAATAAATGTATATCCGTATAAATATATAAATATAAAATCTATAAATAAAAATATATTTATATATTTTAATATATAAAATCTACAAATAATGGTATATTAGTATAGTATAGTATATTTGTATTCTAATTTTTAATTAAATTAAAATTATGCTAATAATGTATATTAATATATGAGGGGATAATATTGATATATTTGTATATATATATATATATATATATATATATATATATATATATATATATATATATATATATATATATATATATATATATATATATATATATATATATATTATATATATTTATATATTTATATATTTATATATTTATATATTTATATATTTATATATTTATATATTTATATATTTATATATTTATATATTTATATATTTATATATTTATATATTTATATATTTATATATTTATATATTTATATATTTATATATTTATATATTTATATATTTATATATTTATATATTTATATATTTATATATTTATATATTTATATATTTATATATTTATATATTTATATATTTATATATTTATATATTTATATATTTATATATTTATATATTTATATATTTATATATTAATATATTTATATATTAATATATTTATATATTTATATTTTTATATTTTTATATTTTGATATATTTATATATTGATATATTTATATATTTATTTATATCCTTATACATTTATATCTTTATATATTTATATATTTGAAAAAAAATATTAAATTTTAAAAATAATATTATATTTTTAAAAATAAATATTAGAAAAAGATTTAAAAATATATATAAATTATATTTACATTTACAAAATATTAAAGATATATGTTTATATCTTTACATATTTATATATATTTATATGTTTATATTTTTACATATATTTATATCTTTCCATATTTATATATTTATATATAAAGATATTAGTTTTGTATACAAATAATATTATAATATAGTATATTATACTATTAGTATAGTATACAAATAATATGTTAGTATAGTATAGTATACAAATTATTAATTTTGTAATTTATATACAATGAAAATAATATAATGGTATATTGGTATAGTATATTTGTATTCTAATTTTTAAATAAACTAAAATTACGCTAAATGTATAATAATATATGAGAGGATAATAAATTTAATCCAATTACTTTTATAAATATATAAATATAAAATCTATAAAATATTAAAAATGATATTATATTTTTAAAAACAAATATTAGAAAAAGGTTTAAAAACTAGTATTATCTTAAATTTATTAAAAGTATAATTAAATCTCTATTTTCTTAAATTTTTTTTTAAACTTCTCAATTCTACATTTTTGTAAGTTCTATCATTATATTATCATCCTCATCTCCTCCCATGTTCTACTTTATCTTTACAATAGTCAATATTCTTAACTAATTTATAGTTTTAATTATAATTTTTTAGTATATATTTTGAAATTAATCAATTCTAATCTATTATTTGAAAAATTAATCAATTCTAATCAATAATTTAGAAAACTAATCGATTATAATTAATTATTTGAAAAAATTATCAAATATGATCGATCATTTCGAAAATATAATCGATCAGAATAAAATCTTGCTCGAGCGAGACTAGACTCGCTCAAGCGAAATACAACCCGAGAGTACCAATTCTGCGTAGGGCGTCTCGCTCGAGCGAAAAAGTTGTCGCTCAAGCGAGATACAGCTTACATAGCTGTTACACGAGAACCGCTCTTAAAACCTCACTTAGATAGCGGTTAACCGTTGAACCGCTATTATATGGTTTCAATTATGATCGGTCGAATGCAATTATGACCGATCATAACTATTTTAATCGATTAAATATAGTTTCAATCGATTAAAAAATTTCTGCACAGCTGCTTTAATCGATTAAAACTTATTTTTATCAGCTTAAAATAACTTGAAAACTTATATTAACTATTTTTTTTATATTATGTTTTTAAATTTTCTATTAGAGAAAACCTTTCATAATTCAAAATGTTAAATACTTTTAAATATTAAAATTAACTTTATCAAAAATTAGGAAAAAAAATTAATCCAAAACAGTTCAAAAATGTATTATAATATTGTCAATTTTGAGTTTAATTATATTGTTCATTCTCAAAGTAGAAAAACATATTGTAATTATTTTAATTTAATAAAATATAATTTAAAATTTTAATACTAAAATTAAAAGATTAAATAATAATAAATTTAATTCTTTAAATTCAAGTAGTTAGAAACTAAAATTATAGTTTCTCTGTTTTAAATAATTAAAAAAAATATTAAAAAAAAATCAAAACTAGTATTATCTTAAATTTATTAAAAGTGTAATTAAATATCTATTTTCTTAATTTTATTTGTTTCAAACTTCTCAATTCTACATTTTTGTAAGTTCTATCATTATATTATCATCCTCATCTCCTCCCATGTTCTACTTTATCTTTACAATAGTCAATATTCTTAACTAATTTATAGTTTTAATTATAATTTTTTAGTATATATTTTAGAAATTAATCAATTCTAATCTATTATTTGCAAAACTAATCAATTCTAATCAATAATTTAGAAAACTAATCGATTATAATTAATTATTTGAAAAAATTATCAAATATGATCGATCATTTCGAAAATATAATCGATCAAAATCAATTATCGCCGAGCGAGACTAGACTCGCTTAAGCTGAAATACAACCCGAGAGTACTAATTTTGTGCAGTAGGCGTTTCGCTCGAGCGAGAAAGTTGTCGCTCAAGCGAGATACAGCTTTAGATAGCGGTTACACAGGAACCGCTCTTAAAAGCTCACTTAGATAGCGGTTAACCGTTGAACCGCTATTATATGGTTTCCATTATGATCGGTCAGAATGCAATTATGACTGATCATAACTATTTTAATCGATTAAATCTCGCTTTCAATCGATTAAAACTTATTTTTATCGCTTAAAATAACTTGAAAAGTTTTAGGAGAAAGTTTTGCAAGTATTTCAATCGATTGAATCGCGAACAATCGATTAAATCAACTTAGAAGATTTTTTGTAAAGTGTTTTAATTGATATAAACGTTGTCGTATCAGCTTAAAACAAATCAGTTAAAGAATCAAGAACGTATTAATGGATTAAAAGAAGTTTTAATAGATTAAAACTGCACTTTTAACAGATTAAAAGAATCTTTTAACAGATTAATTAAACCAGATAGCTTTTGAAAATCTTCTATAAAAACAGTTTGGCTTGAACTTTTTTAACATACATTGAATATATCATCTTTAAAAAATAAATAAATTTATATATATATATATATATATATATATATATATATATATTTGCATTTTAATTTTCAAATATTAATTTTTTTATGAAATTAATTTTAATTAAAAAAATTAAAGTGATATATATATATATATATATATATATATATCCAACTATTAAATTATTCAAGATATTAATATAAATTTAAAATATCAATTCAAGTAATTAAAATAATTTTAATTTTTTATAAATACATTGAAATACATTTTTATTAACATACAAGTAATATATATATATATATATATATATATATATATATATATATATATATATATATAAAGAGACTAAATTAATAATTAATTTAATTATTGATTTAGTGACCGATCTCGTAATGACCGAATCGATGACCGATTCAAGTGACCGAATCAATGACCGATTCTATGACTAATTTAATAATCAATTTTAATTTTTTTATTCACATGCTAAATTAAAAAATAAAATCAAATAATTATATTACTAAATTATTTAATAAGTTAGTAAACAATTTTTTAAAATATTTATAATTTTATTAAAAATGTTATCAATTATTTTAAATCATTAAGTAAATTTATATTTAAAATATTTTAAATAAAATATTTATATAAATGAAAAATAGTTATCAGTTTAAAAATTATTTTTTTAGTGACTGAAATTTTAGTCACTAAATCGAGTTACTAAATATAAAAAAATCAGTCACTAATTTTAGTCACTATTAACCATTTTTGTAGTAAATAATTACATAAATTAAATATAGATTAATTAAAAAAATAAATTAAATAATAAAGTGACTCGAAATAGTAATCGATTTTTTGTGACCGAAAATTCGGTTACTATTTCTGCTATTAGACTAAAAAATAATAATTTGGTTACCGATTCGGTCATCGATAGTAACTAAATTTTTCGGTCACTGATTTCGGTTACTATTTGACATTTTTCTAGTAGTGTAAGTGACTTCAGGTATCCTTATGCTATTCTGATTTCTAAGTTTTTAACGCATTTTGGTGTTGATTTGGAAGGGGAACTAGTTGAATCTGTTCGACCAACAAATGAGGTAAATAATTATGTTCTGCATAAAATGGGATTCATCAAAATCGATGGTGAATGGATCTCAAAAGAAGAAGCTGGGAGAGGAGAAGACTTTGAAGAAGAAGAACAAGAGGAAAATATCAATACTGATGTTCCAGGATCTTCTGCAGCAAGACCATCAGACCCGATGGAAGAGCAGTCTCCACTGGAAATGATTCCATAGACTCCACAGCCTGACTGTGGCACGCCCCTGTCTCAGTTCGAGAGAACCATGCTACATCAGATGAATGAACTGCAAACCAACCAAAGAAGGCACATGGAGATGACGGTTGCTCTGCGGGCTCGTCAGCATTATCTGGATGAAAACTTCATTGCCAGATTAATCAAGGTCCTGGGGATGAATGAAGGCTTATTTTTTTTGCTTCTGTTATCTTGTTTCTGTTTCTTGTTTTTATCGTTTTGTTTCATTTTGGGGTATCTATGTGGTACCATGGACTGTAACTAAAACACTTTTATTTGATGCAGTCAAATAGGGGGAGAAGTGTTCTTAAAACTGTCACTACACACACACCACAAAATCATATATGTCTCTATTATGTTATTGAATTGTGCAGGTGCAGTGGATATTTGTCTCCATCAAATGGGGGGAGATTGAAGCACTTGGTGGATTTGATGAAGAGTTGATGAAGACATATTTGTGTTGGTATAGTTTAGTTTGTGGGTGTGTAGAGGGATAGGTTAGAAGTTTAGAACTTAATCTCTTGATAGGCCAATAAATCTTGTGATAAGCGCCTTAATATGATGCATCTCAGTGAAATCATTTTTCTGCATGAAAAACTAACATTTAAGCATTAAAAGAACAAACTAAGTTTTTCAATCTGTTAAAAATGTTTTTCAATCTATTAAAATCACTTAACATAATAAGTGGTCATACATAGTCGAAATTCCAATTGGTTGAATCGCAGAATCAACAGGTTAAAATGACTTAATGAATTTTTTAAATATCAAAGTTTCGTATTTTCAATCTGTTGAAATGTTTTTTAATCATGTTGAAACAGAAAGACTATTTTTCTATCTAAGAGTCTGCAGGATTTCAATCTGTTGAAATGATTTTCAATCTATTGAAACAGAGAGCTATCATTTTTCATAAAGTTGTTTCAATCCATTAAAAACTCGAATCAATCGATTAAATGAAGTTTTAAATGAAATCAATCGATTGAATCGTCGTTTTAATCGATTGAAATGTATTCTGATCGATCATAATTTCATTCTGATCGATCATAACTTGTTCTAATCGATCATAATACTTTTCTAATCGATCATAATCGATTCTAACCTGTTATATTTTCATTCTGATCGATCAGCTTGCATCTTTGAATCAGCTTTTGATTGAATAAACGTTCGGTTCTCTCGCTTTACTTTATAAATACATATTTGATCTATCTTTTGAAAAACACAACTTGAGAAAACATTTGAAATCAACTGCGTGAAGCTATCATATCCGTGACTTTCTCTCGCATTCAAGAACTTTGTTATATCATAAGGTGCTTTGATCAAAATTGTGGTCAATCAAAGAGAGAAAGTGATGTGTTAGAATCGTTCGGACAATTTTACCGATAGAGTCGCAGTCCAGTGTTTTTTCTTTTCATAATCTTTTGTAAAGTGTATTTGCGCAGGTTGGAATTTGATCTGCACTTGTTACGATGAATCGGATTTGGTTATCGGGAGGTTTTCAAGAGGCTATCTTGTGGGTTTGCAAGATAGTTCTTGGGGTAGATTGGTGAGTATCTACTGGTTGTAATTTTCACTTGGTATTAGTGGAACTTGGCAAATTTGTCAAGAACTGGATGTAGCTCTGGTATAGAGTGAACCAGTATAAATTGTTGTGTTGAATTTCTTCTTTCATCTCCTTTATTTCTTGTCTATATACTTGCTGTAATTAAAATCAACCTATCTACACAAGAATTAAATAAAGATAATTCATTCTTCCAAGAGAAAGTAAGTTTTGCGAAAAAGTTTTCAAAAGTTCAATTCACCCCCCCTCTTGAACTCAACCATTAATTCTTTCACTTTTCCTATCAATTTTACATCCACCATAATCATCATCAGAATATCCTATTAAACTCATACAAACATCAGACGGATACCACAAACCAAAACCAGTAGTTCCTTTTAAGTATTTTAAAATATGTTTCACTGCAATTAGATGAGATTCTTTAGGACAAGCCTCGAAATCTAGCACACACACGTACGTAATGCATAATATCGGGTCTACTTGCAGTTAAGTATAACGATGATCCTATCATACCTCTATACATAGTTTGATTAACTTCCAAACCTGATTCATCCTTGTCTAGATAGCATGAAGTTCCCATGGGTGTGTTAGCTTCCTTTGAGGTGTCCATACCAAACTTTTTAAGGATCTCTTTGCAGTATTTGGTTTGAGAGATGAAAATGCCATCTTTAAGTTGCTTGATTTGTAGTCCAAGGAAGAATGTCAATTCTCCCATTATAGACATTTCAAACTCTCCTCGCATTATCTTAGCAAATTCTACACATAACGAATTATCGAGTTGATCCAAAAATAATATCATCAACATACACCTGGACCAATAAGATATGTTCTTTAACTTTCTTTATAAACAGTGTAGAATCAATTTTTCCTCTAGAAAAATCATTTGATGTTAGGAAACTACTTAATCTTTCATACCAAGATCTAGGAGCTTGTTTCAACCCATATAATGTTTTCTTTAATTTAAAAACATGATTAGGAAAACTAAAATCCTCAAAACCAGGGGGTTGCTCCACATAAACTTCTTCTTTAATAAAACCATTTAAAGATGCACTTTTAACATCCATTTGATATAGTTTAAATTTCATTAAAGATGCATAGGCAAGAAGTAGGCGTATAGCCTCTAACCTGGCAACAGGAGCATAAGTTTCATCATAATCTATACCTTCCTCCCGACAATAGCCTTTTGCAACAAGTCTCGGCTTTATTCTTTGTTATGTTCCCATCTTCATCAAGTTTATTTCTAAACACCCATTTGGTTCCAATAACTTGATATGATTCTTCCCTTGGGATTAATTCCCGTACATGATTTCTTTCAAATTGGTTAAGTTCTTCTTGCATGGCTATGCACCACTGTTCATCTTTAAGTGCTTCCTCAACATTCTTGGGTTCAATCTCGTGACACAAAAGCTACGGACATACAAAAATTAGTCATATTTCTTGTTCTTACCCCTTTTGAGATGTCACCAATGATATTGTCCATTCGGAGTCCTCTAGGTGATTTCCATTCTTTTGCTAATTCAGGCGTTTGAGAAGGCTCATTTTCTTCCAAATATAATTCATCAAGAGCTTCTCTTATATACTCATCATCACCTGCAAGTTCTTTATTTGACTCAAGAGGATTTCCCCAAGGTCTACAATCTCATCAAAGGTAACATGTATAGATTCTTCTATATTCAAAGTTCTCCTATTAAACACCCTATAAGCCTTGCTAGTTAATGAATAACCTAAGAAAATGCCCTCATCAGCCTTTAGAGTCAAATTTTCCTAAGTTATCCTTTCCATTATTCAATACAAAACACTTACATCCAAAGATTTTCAAATGGGCAACATTAGGCTTTCTACCATTAAACAATTCATATGGAGTAGATTTAATAATAGACCTAATGAGCATTCTATTCAAAACATAACAAGCAAGTACTAATCGCATCAGCCCAAAAATATTTAGGAACATTAGATTCATTTAACATAGTCCTAGCAAGTTCTTCTAATGACCTATTTTTCCTTTCAACAACACCATTTTGTTGGGGAGTCCTAGGAGCAGAAAAGTTATGTAATATTCCATTTTCTTTACAATAATTCTCAAACTTTTCATTTTGAAACTCACCACCATGGTCACTTCTTAAAACTTTAATTCTTAAGTCCTTTTCATTTTGGATTTGTTTTGCAAATTTTCTAAAGACTTTAAAAGCTTCACTTTTCATAGTTAGGAAAAATGTCCATGTATATCTAGAGTAATCATCAACAATTACAAATCCATAATAATTTCCACCAAAGCTTTTTATCCTAGAAGGTCCAAATAAGTCTAAATGTAATAATTCTAGGGGTTTTGAAGTGGAAATAACATTCTTTGATTTAAATGATGATTTTACTTGTTTACCCTTTTGGCATGCATCACACAATCTATCTTTTTCAAATTTTAACTTAGGCAATCCAATAACTAAGTCTTTTGAGATCAATTTGTTCAAATGATGCATATTTATATGAGCCGCTCTCTTATGCCATAACCAAGGGTTCTGTTCCTTAGCAACTAAACATGTTATACTTGACTCATGCAAACAATCCAAATCAATCAAATATATGTTGTTATGCCTAATGCCTTTCAATTGTACATTTTCCGAATCTATTAAATGTATGGTGCAAAATTTACTTTCAAAAATTACCTTGAAGCCTTTGTCACATAATTGGCTTATGCTAAGAAGATTATGCTTAAGTCCATCAACAAGTAGCACATCCTTGATCTCCAAAGTGTTTGCACCACCTATGTTTCCAATTCCAAGGATCTTCCCTTTGTTGTTGTCCCCGTAAGTTACATATCCTTGTTCCTTAGCCTTGAAACTTACAAATTTAGATTTATCTCCGGTCATATGTTTTGAGCATCCGCTATCAAGATACCACATAGACTTCTTTGATTTGGAAGTTTCCTACAAAACAAGAATATAGTAAACTTAGGTCCCCACAACTTTTGGGTCCTTGGGGTTAGAGACATAACAATCTATTTAACTAAAGGAACCCAAATGAATTTACCTTTAGGTACACCAAAATGTTTAATTTTACATCTATTTGACGTGTGTCCTTGTTTCATGCAATAAAAACATGCTTTAGATGTAGTTTTTGAAATTGATACATTTCTAACTTTTGACATTTTAGTTCCTTTCTCAACCCATACTCTTTTCTTTTTAATTTTAGACTTTTTCATAGAAACTTGATGATTTACATTATTTTAAGCAAAAATAGGTTTATCCTTCTTAAGATCACTTATTTCCATTTCGGATTTATCAAGTAGATGATTAAGGATATCTATGTCATATTCATGCTCTTTACAAGTTTCACATGCTAAATTCTTATCCTCATCTAAACATACAATTTTCGTATTAGATAACTTCTTTTCTTCTAAACATGTAATTTTAGTTTTTAATGACTCAATTTCCTTTTCGGATCTACTTAGATTCTTCTTTACAACTTTATATTCATTTTTTAAATTCTTAAAGGCAATAAATAATTCATTGTAAGCATTTTGTAGTTCATCATGATCATTATCATCACTAGAAGATGAGTCGGAATCACTAACCTCAAAATCAGAAGATATGTTGTCATTTGTCATTAAGCAAATGTTTGCTTCTATTTCCGAGTCACTTGATTCTGAACTTGAGTCACTATTGTCCCAAGCAATATAGGCTTTCTTCTTGAATTGCTTTTTGCTCTTGTTTTCATCATTTTTCTTGTTTGGGCATTCGGTCTTTACATGCCCTGCTTCACCACAACCATAACATTTTATATTTATAGAAGAATTTTCTCTTACCTTTCCTTTACCTTTGAAGGGATGTCTTCCTTTTGCTTTCATGAATTTGGGGAACTTTCTTATCATAAGACTCAACTCATCTTCATCATTTTCCGAGTCTTCTTCTTCTTCCTTTTTATTTTTACCTTTGGAAATTTCGGTTTTGAAGGCAAGGTTCTTCTTTTGATATTGACCTTCTTCCTCATTTAGCCTTCCAAGATCAAGCTCATGCTCTCTAAGCTTTCCAAATAACGCCGCCATAGACATTGTGGCAAGATTTTGTGACTCTGAGATGGCCGTCACCTTAGGTTGCCATTTCCTATCCAAAGATTTCAAAATTTTAACATTTAATTCATCAACATCAAAGATTTTACCTAGTCCGGTGAGATGGTTCACGATATGAGTGAAACACTTTTGTACGTCAAAGATCGTTTCGCCTGGTTGCATCCGGAACATCTCATACTCTTGGATTAGAGAATTTTTGCGTGCTCTTTTAACGTCGTCTGTTCCTTCGTGGGTCACTCTAAGCATTTCCCACATTTCCGTGCACTTTTACAAACGAAATTCTATAAAACTCGTCAAGTGTTAGAGCAGATGAAATAATATTTCTAGACCTAACGTCAAATTGGGCTTTCCTATTTTCTTCTGCAGTCCATCTAGAAAAGGTTTAAGAACGTCAACACCGTTCTCGGTAGTTTTAGGAACAAATGGACCGTTTAAAATAGCGTCCCAAACGCCTCTATCAACAGACTCTAAAAATATTTGCATACGTACCTTCCAGAAAGGATAATTTTGACCTGCAAAAAGTGGGGGTCTGTTGATAGACGCACCTTCGGCAAAAGTTTGATTTTTTCCGGCCATTTTCGAAAATTTGAATGACTATCAAAGCAAGCTCTGATACCACTTGTTAGAATCGCGCAGCGGAATGTTTGCGTGGTCGGACAAAAACCAAGAGGGGGGGTGAATTGGTTTCTTAATAAAAATTAGGTTTTCAAACTTTTCCCCAAATTTTACCGATTAAAAACTATGTAAATAGAGAAGGGATAGAAATCTTACACAGGAGATTTATACTGGTTCGGATCAAAAGACCCTACGTCCGAGTTGCTAATCACTCAACGCAGGATTAACGCTCGTCACTATAAACAAGTTGTTACAAACAAATTACAATGAAAAGATAAAGATAAGAAAACACCTCTCTTGAAATCCACAAGAGATGAAGAACAGACTTTCCCCGTAGACAAGACAAAGACACAATCCACTAAGAACTCCACTTAGTGATTCTTATCGCTTCTAGCCCACACCAGGTTCAGAAAGCCCCTTTTTTCTTGCAACAAACAGTTCTCTGGCACTCACAACACTTAACTTTTGTATGAAAAAGGTTGTTCTTTTTTTCTGAGTGCCATAGAAGAGTTTAAGTAGAGAAATAAGGGTTTAGGAATTGGGGATTTCGAAACTAGGGTTCTTGGAAATAGGGTTTTCGAAAATAGGGTTGATTTGAAGTTTAAAATCAAAAACAGACTGAAATAATCGATTAAATGAAGTTATAATCGATTGAAACAGAGCCAAAATCAACAGAACCCAAAACCTCTCTATTTTAATCGATTAAAAGGGGTTTTAATCGATTATCAGACCTGATAATCGATTATCTGGAGATTTAATCGATTAAAGCAGTGAGTTGATACAGAAAATGGTTTTTCTCACTGTTTTAATCGATTATTTCCCTATATAATCGATTAAAGCCGAGCCTGGATGATAAATTTGAGCTTTTTGAAGCTTCTAAGGTGCAGACTATGTACCGGCTATCTTAAACTCTAATATTACAGACTCAATCTAATTAAAACAGAGTTATTACAATACAAAACAAGTCTTCAACACACTAAGTCTTTGAGTTCTTGAATCATCATCAAAATCAACAATCTTCATGTTCATCAAGTGCAACATCAAGTCCTTGAATGTTCAACAAGATTAACTTTTGACTTCATCAAATCCACAAGATCTTCGTTTTATCAAATGATTCAATAAGATCTTCATCACTTTCAATTAATTGACAAACTCCTAAGTTTCATACATTGAGACATTTCTTAACTAACACAATCTAATGATGCGAAGTAGATGCACGTGCAACATTGGGACATGTTCTTCTACTATGACCAGGGGTATGAGAATATGAACATTTTTTAATCCTACTTTGATTTTCTGTAATGTCCATCTCAGTTCTTATACGACTTGATTTTGGTCGGCCCTTTGAAGTTCTTTTCATTTCTGGATTTGCACACAAAGTAGGTCCTGTGTATGTTGGCCAATATTCTTCATTTCGCAATAACCCAAATTGTGTTCTGTATACCTTTGAAACTTGTTGTAAGGTATACACTGAATGAATATAGTTGTTGAAGTCATGGTGTGCATGCTTGCATGTAGCAAGAACATGTGAACGAGGCATGTGAAATTTTGGAATTTCCCACAGTCACACCATAACTCATCAAGGCGAACTGCAAACTTCCCTGATGGTCGAACTTCACGTGGGTTTTGTGTTTCTTCTACTACAAATTTTGTGGTAGACCTGTCAAAAGTTATGACCCTATGCGTGTTTGCCTGTGTTTGTGCTTCCTCTAAATTTGTGACCAAAATTTCAGAGTATACATGACTAGCATTGATCATGGCATCTATCTGCCTCCCTCTTTCAATGAAAAATTTGTTGCAGCGGGTGTACGTTGCATTGACCATGGAGAAAATAGGTAGATTTCTTGTTTTTTTCAAAACAGAGTTGATAGACTCTGCTATGTTGGTCGTCATGTGGCCCCAACGTCGTCCATTGTCCCATGCAAGCGCCCATTTTTCTCTAGGTATCTCATCCAACCAATTAGCTGCTTTTATATCACATTGCCTCAAGATGTTGTAATAATAGTAGAATCGTGGTTCAGTCATCCCATACGCTACAACAATATTAAAAAAACATAGTTAATATAAATATTTATTAGCAACAATTAAATAATTAACAAATTGTAACAAATTTGAAGCAAATGAATTACCCATAGTTACAACATCTTTCCTCAGTGCAGTGTTTTTGAAACGTCTCATAAAATTCTGTGCAATGTGTCTAATACAGTAGACATGCACTGAATTATTTTTTGTCCATCCGCTTCCATTTCTCATGTATGCACTTCTAATGGATTCATGTCGGTCTGATATGAGGCATAATCCTTGTTGGGGTGTGACATATCTTTAAAGGTTTTTTAAGAAAAAAAACCAGGCATCACTTGTTTCACCTTCAACCACTGCAAACGCAATGGGGAGGATGTTGTTGCGGCCATCTTGTGCTGCTGCAACCAACAAGGTACCTCTATATTTTTCATACAAAAAAGTTCCGTCCACTTGAACAATGGGCTTGCAGTGAACAAATCCATCTATGCATGGCCTAAACAACCAAAACACACGTTTAAAAATATTTGAATTTTGTTGAAGGACTTCACCTTGGTAAGCTGGTTGTGACTGCAGTTTATAGATGAATCCGGGAACAAATTGTTGCATGGCTTATAACAAACAAGGCAACTTCTTATACGAATCCTCCCAATTGCCGTAGATGATCTCCACTGCCTTTTGTTTGGCCAACTAGGTCTTCCTGTATGTTATAGTGTAACCCGTTGTTAATTGGATGTGGGCTATGATTGTGGAGATTGGTGTTGACGAATCAACATCAATTATTTGACCAATTATTTGGGAAATCATTTTATATCCCAACTTGTTGTGGTCTTGGCTAATTAATGGTCAAACGCATGTATGGTGCCCTTCAAGCTTCATAATCTCCCAATATTGCTCTCTTGTGCGCAATATTGCTCGACATCTCCAATTGCATTGGTTATCAACACATTCAACAACATATCAACTCTCTGTCCAACGCATGACCATACTCTGGGTCTTGTTGTTGAATGTGACTTTCAAAGTTAAGAAAATGTTGTGGTGGGTTGTATGGTTCCATGAAGTTTGGTGAATGTGTAGGGATATGTGGTTGTTCGTCCTCTGAATCATCTTGGTGTTGACTGAGAATTTCATCTTCGTCTTCATCCTCACTAAAAGGATCAACGACTTCAATTGGGAGGCCAACAATTTCGTTCTCTTGTGTGGGTAGTTCTTCATTGATGTTGGTGGAAGGCCCACTTAGAAGTTGGGTAAAAGGTGTTAGAATTGTAGGTTAAAATCAAGAGGGGGGGGGGGGTGAATTGATCTTTGAAAGATTTTCGTAATTTACAGATTATCTATTTCAAAGATTAAGAATTCTGACCAGTTCTTGAATCACACATAGCAAGCAATCAAAATAAAAGCAGTGACAGAATTAAAAGAGAGAAAGGTTTAGAAAGATACAACCAAGATTTATACTGGTTCACCCAATCCCAGGGCTACGTCCAGTTTCCAGCCAAATTCCAGCTGGGTTCCACTAGATTGAACGTTTTACAGATTACAACTTTAATCCCACACTCAATCTACCAAAAGAACCAAAATTCCAGTCCTTGCACCTAAACCTTCACCAAGAACCAAATTCCAGTTCTTGACCAACCCTGCAGCCAAATTCCAGCTACAGAAACCAGTGCCCACAATTCCAGGCACCCACAATACAATAAAGAAAGTAAAGAAACAAAGAGAAGAAATTAGAACACCCAAACCAGGTTTATGCATCTCTGCAGAATGAGTTTCTTCTCCAAAAGAATGCAAATTTTGCCTCAAGAAAGAACTTCTATGAACTTCACAAAACTAGCGTGATTCTCTCTTGAAGGTAGCACTTATGATTGCTTGATTGATTGCCAAAAGATGTGTTTTAAAATGTTCAAGCAACTCTGTTTATATAGAAGATTTTCAAAAGTGTTGGTTTATTTAATCTGTTAAAATAATCTTTTAATCTGTTAAAAGTCTTGTTTTAATCTATTAAAACTTCTTTTAATCTGTTAAAATGTTCTTGATTATTTTCTAGATTTGTTTTAACTGATACGATAACGTTTATATCAATTAAAACTCTTTGTAAAAAATCTTCCAAATTATTTTAATCGATTGTTTCGATCTTTCAATCGATTAAAATACTCGCAAAACATTCTTATAAACTTTTCTAAGTGATTTTAATCTGTTAACAATCTGTTTTAATCGATTAAAACACTTTGAAAAAAGTTTACTTAGTTATTTTAATCGATTGAAACACATTTTAATCGATTATAATTCTGCCAAAAGATTTTATAAAACTTTCTAAGTTATTTTAACTGATAGCAAGCTTGTTTTAATCGATTAAAACATTCGGAAAAACCTCTTAGTTGTTTTAATCGATTATTTCGCATTTGTATCGATTAAAATATCGACTGAACAACTTTTAAAACACTTCAAGTTATTTCAATTGATTATTTCGAGTTTGTATCGATTAAAATTTTGCCGAACATTTTTCAAAATATTCTAAGTCATTTTAATCGATTATATCAATTCTATATCGGTTAAAATATCTGCGTAAGGTTTTCAAAAATTCTTCTAATGAAAACAATCGATTATTTCGAAAACATATCAGTTAAAAACCTGTTACAAAAGTGTTAAGAACATTTTAGTTGATAAAGCTTATATACTATTAGTTAAAATAGTTAATTAAAAACCTTTTAACAAAATACTTTGTTTTTAACCGTTTAAACATTTTTTAGAGGTATTTGCAAAATCTTTTAAATGAAGAAACCTCATGCAAGCAGAGAGATAAAAATGATTATACCTAAGCGGAGATGCGAGACTCACTAATCACACTACCCTTTTATCTAAGTGACCTTTGACTGCCACAAAGTAGCCTTTGACTTCATTTTTTACTTCATCAAATCAACAAGATCTTTGCTAAAGTAATTCAATAAGATCTTTATCACTTTCAGTCTCCCCCTATTTGATGAAGACAAACACATCTTTGAATAATATCTCTGCAGAAGAAGTCACTTGAATATATAGATTAGTGAGTATTCAAAAAACTAATCATTTTCCCATTTCTCCCCCTATATTGCTACTCCCCCTAAATAAGGAAAATCAATTATAAAAGCAAAGCAATTATTTCTCCCCCTTTTGGCTTCATCAAAAATAGGGAACATAGGGATAAAACAAATACTATGCATGGTATGTATCAAAATTTAGATTTTGAAAAAAAAATATATATATATATATATATATATATATATATATATATATATAAACGAGATGAAGCACTTGTTGGATTTGATGAAGACATATAGAGTTTAGAGAGTTTAGTTTGTGGGTGTGTAGGTGAATTGGTTATAGGTTTAGAATTTAATCTCTTGATAATTCAATAGATCTTGTGATAAGCGCCTTTAAATGATGCATCTCATTGAACTTATTTTACTGCATGAAAAACCAACCTTTTAGCATTAAAAGAAAAAACTGAGTTTTTCAATCTGTTAAAAAGAATTTTCAATCTGTTAAAATCACTTAAAATAGGAATGTTCATATGCTGTCAAAATTTTAATTGATTGAATCGCAGAATCAACAGGTTAAAATGTTCTTAATGATTTTTCCATATTAAAGGTTTCACAATTTTAATCTGTTGAAATCAAGTTCAATCTGTTGATACAGAAAGATCATTTTTCATTCTAAGGTATCACATGATTTCAATCTGTTGAAATATATTTTAATCTGTTGAAATAGAGAGCTAACATTTTTCTTCTAACTGTTTCAATCCATTAAAAGCTCGAAACAACCGATTGAATTAGTTTTAAATGAAATCAATCGATTGAAACGACATTTTAATTGATTGAAAAATATTCTGATCGATCACAACTCAATTCTGATCGACCATATCTAATTCTGAGCGATCACAATCTTATTCTGATCGATCATATCTTGTTCTAATCAGTCATAAAACTATTCTGATCGGTCATCTCGCGACTCTAAGGCATTTTTATTAATTGAATCTATCAGACTTCTCTCTTTTACTTTATAAATACAGTTTTGATTTCTCTTTTGAAACACACAATTTGAAAAACATTTGAAAGCAATCTTAGAGCTATCATATTAGTGCCTTTCTCTGTGCATTCATAAAACTTTTCATATCATAAGGCGGTTAGATCAAGATTGTTGAAAGTTCATCAAGAGAGAAAGTTCTGAGTGGGGAAATTGCTTCGGACTTCTATATTGTTAAAGCTGCAGATCCGGGTTTATTCTTTTCATACTTGTACAAAGGTTAATTGTGTAGATTGGGTTTGAATCATGACCGGTTACGAGAATCGGGTTTGGTTACTCGGGTGGTTAATTCAAGAGTCTATCTTGTGGTGTTGTAAGATAGTTCTTGGGGTAGATTGGTGTATATCTACTCGGTTTGTATTTTTCACTTGGAATTAGTGGAACTTGGCAGATTTGTCAAGAACTCGGACGTAGCTCTAGGAAAGAGTGAACCAAGATAAATTCTTGTGTTGAATTTCCGCTTTCATCTCTTTTTAATTCTTGCTTATAGTCTTGCTTTGTTTAAAATCAAATCTGCCTAACAAAAGATTGGATAAAGTTTAACCATTCTTCCAAAAGAAAGAGTGTTTTTCAAAAAGTTTTCAAAAGTTCAATTCACCCCCCTCTTGAACTCAACCATTAATTCTTACAATTGGTGTCGAAGCTGGTTCTTGTAAGTTACTCAAGAATTCGGTCCAAAGGTTTAAATGGTCGAGGGAAAGATGACTTTTTCGGAAGGAGCCTCTATTAATAGGCCTGCTCTATTTGTCTGGTGTGAATTATTCTTTCCGGAAGGTTAGAATGAAAATCTTTATTGAATCTCTTGATAGGGGTATTTGGGATACAATTGTTAATGGGCCTTTCAAACCAACTCATACAAGTAGATGGTAAAATTGTTGAAAAAGACTAGGCTGAATTAACCGATGCGTGAAAATAGGAAAGTACAATATGATTATACTCGCTAAGAATATTATTACCTCTACCTTAAATCTTGATGAGTTTTTCAGGGTTTCTCAATGTGCCTCCGCCAAAGAAATGTGGGAGATTCTAGAGGTCACTCATGAGGGTACCTCCGATGTGAAAAGGGCAAGAAAGCATGAGTTAATTAGGGACTATGAATTGTTCAAAATGCAACAAGGTGAAACCATTGCGAGATGTGCAGAAAAGATTCACGCATATAGTCAATCATCTAATTGGATTAGGCAAGACATTTGACAAGGAAGAGTTAAACATCAAGATTCTAAAATGTCTGGACGTAACTTGGCAACCAAAGGTGACAACTATATCGGAATCAAGAGACTTAACCGAGATGACTACTGCATCATTATTTGGTAAGCTAAGGGAACACGAGTTGGAGATCAATAGGTTTAGAGAACAAGAAAATGCAGAAAAGAAAAGCAGAAACATTGTTCTCAAGACAATTGAGGAAAGTAGCAATTCTGAAGAAGATGAATCTGAGAATCTGACTTTGTTGGTTAAGAAGTTTGGGAAATTTCTTAGAAAGAAGAACAGGAACTGGCTAGGTTAAAAGGTACACCGATAAAAAACTGAATCTACTCAAAATACTTATACTTGTTATTCTTGTGGTAAGCGGGGACACATAAGGAGTGAATGTCCAGAAAAATTCAAGAATCAAAATAAGAAAGAGTTAAAGTACAAAGGGAAAAAGGCCTACATAGCTTGGCAAGACAATGATTCTGTAAGTGATGAAGATCTTATTGAAATACTCTGACAAAGATCCTGTTGATTTGATGAAGTCAAAGATAAAGTCAAAGTCAACTTTGTAGCGGTCAACAGTCACTTAGATAAAAGAGTTGAGGGATTAGTGTGTCCGCAGCTTTGCTTAGGTATAATCATTTTTATCTTTTCTGCTGCATGAGGTTTCTTCACTTAAAAGATTTTGCAAAATGCCTCTAAAATTGTTTAAACAAGTTAAAAACAAAGTATTTTAAAAAAAGCTTTCTTAAACAAGTTTTTAACTGATACAGTTTTGAAATAACCGATTAAAATCACTTAGAATGTTCAGAGAAGTGTTTTTGTAGTATTTTAATCGATACAACTTGGTTTTAATCGATTAAATCCACTTAACATTCAGGATGATCGATCAAAATGCAATTATGACCAATCAGAATCAGATATGATCGATCAGAATTGAGTTATGACCGATCAGAATTAGATATGATCGATCAGAATTGAGTTATGACTGATCAGAATCAGATATGATCGATCAAATTGAGTTATGACCGATCGTGAGACTTTTCAATCGATTAAAACATGTTTTAATCGATTAAAACAACTTAGAAAATTTCTACACAGCGTTTTAATCGATTAAAACTTATTTTTATCAGTTAAAATAACTTGGAAAGTTTTACAAGAAAGTTTTGCAGTATATTAATCAATTGAATCGCGAAACAATTGATTAAATCAAATTAGAAGATTTTTTGTAAAGAGTTTTAATTGATATAAACGTTGTCGTATCAGTTAAAACAAATCTGTTAAAGAATCAAGAACGTATTAATGGATTAAAAGAAGTTTTAACAGATTAAAACTGCACTTTTAACAGATTAAAAGAATCTTTTAACAGATTGATTAAACCAGCAGTTTTGAAAATCTTCTATAAAAATAGTTTGGCTTGAACATTTTAAACACAACAATTGAATACCAATCTTTAGCAATCAAGCAAGCAAACTTTAGCGCTTTTTCAAGAAAGATTCGCGCCAGTTTTTTGAAGTTCTTTGAAATTCTTTCTTGAGGCAAATTGCTTTCTTTTGAAGAAGAAACACACTGCAGAATTGCATAAAACTGGTTTGAGCATTCTAGTTTCTTCTTTTCAATTCTTTACATTCTTTTTGTATTGTTTGGTGCCTGGAATTGTGGGCACTGGTTTCTCTGCAGCTGGAATTTGGTTGTAGAGGTTGTGAAGAACTGGAATTTGGTTCTTGGTGAAAGGTTAGGTGCAGGAACTGGAATTGTGGTTCTTGTGGTAGATTAAGTGTAAGATTGTAATCTGTAAAACATTTGATCTAGTGGAACCCAGCTGGAATTTGGCTGTAGACTGGACGTAGCCCTGGTATTGGGTGAACCAATATAAACACCGGTGATATCTTTCTAAACCTTTCTCCTCTTTTAATTCAGTTGCTGCATTTATTTTTTATTGCTGCATTTACAAATAGATAATCTGTTATTTGCGAAAAACTTTCAAAGATCAGTTCACCCCCCCTCTTGATCTAAAACTACTTTTCTAACAATTGGTATCAGAGCGAGGTGCTTGAAAGTTATTCAAGTTCTTCGATCCATGGCTGAAAACATATTACCGTTTTCTGAGGGAGCTTCTATTAACAGACCTCCACTATTTTGTGGAACAGATTATCCTTTTTGGAAAATTAGGATGAAGATCTTTATTGAATCCATTGATAGAAATGTTTGGGATGTAATTTCTAATGGCTCTTTAATTACAGAAAAAGAATGGTCCAGTCTAAATGATGAGGAAAAGAAAGAAGTTCAAAATGATTGCACTGCTAAAAATATAATTACTTCTGCACTTAACATGGATGAGTTTTTCAGGGTATCCCAATGCAAATCTGCCAAGGAGATGTGGGATGTTCTTGAGGTTACTCATGAGGGGACAGGGGATGTAGAGAGAGCCAGAAAGCATACTCTCATAAGATAATATGAGCTGTTCAAAATGCAAACTGGTGAAAGTATTGCGAGATGTGCGAAGCGATTCACTCACATCATTAATCATCTAATGGGCCTAGGTAAAACCTTTGATAAAGAAGAATTAAATATTAAAGTCTTGAAATGTCTTGACAGGTCTTGGCGACCAAAGGTCACAGCAATTTCGGAGTCAAAGGATTTGTCCGTCATGACAACAGCTTCTCCGTTTGGCAAACTCGAGAGAACATGAAATGGAAATTAACAGATTTAATGAACAAGAAGTCTCTGAGAAGAAAAGCAGAAGTATAGCACTCAAAGTTGATGAAAGAAATCAAGAATATGAGGAGGAAAGTGAGAACCTTGGACTCGCTTGTCGGAAATTCAACAAGTTTCTCAAGAAAAAGATTCAAGACAAGGAAAAACATAAAAGGTATGAGAAAAAAATTGATTCTTCTAACTTTAAATGCTATGGTCTGTGGTAAGCGTGGCCATGTAAGGATGGAGTGCCCAGAAAAGAACAAACATAATGACAAGAAAGAAGAGAAAGTCAAAAGAAGAGCCTATATATCATGGGATGACAATGACACTTCATCAACAGACAATTCTGATAATGAAGAAGCCAACTTATGTCTAATGGCAAGTCAAAATCCTCAATCCAACGAGTGTAAGTTCTAGTTCTTCTTCAAATTTAGTGAATTATGATTCATTACAAGAAGCATTTAATGAAATGCATGAAGAGGCTAAGAAACTACAAAAAGAAAATGATAGGCTAAAAGGACTAAATAATTGGTTAATAAATAAAGTAGACTCTCTTGAAAAAAGAATACTTGAAGATGAAATTGATTGTGATTTCTTAAAATTAATTCATGATAATTCGATTGTGCATGTAATAAATCCCGTAATAATCTGTTCGGAATTACAAAAGAAAATTGATTTTTTATCACAAACCGTTTCAAGGTTTACACAAGGTCAAGCTAATCTTGACGTTTTACTTGGGTCACAAAAACTAATTTTTGACAAATCTGGCATATGATTTAAATCTAGGATGAAAGTCAGAAAAACAAATGTAAATAGGAAATCATACTCTGTGATTAAATGTTTTTACTGCATGAAAAGAGGTCATTCAGTAAAATACTGTAGAATTAAAAAGTATGCTATTCCTAAAGGTAGGATGAAATGGATTCCAAAGTTAAAGTCATTTCAAATAACCTAATTGGACCCAACAATTATAAAGGGTACCAGAAACATGTTAAATTTGTTTTGCAGGAACAAAATCTGGGAGTTCCTTGATGTTCAAAGCAGCAAATCAGGTTCTGTTTTCATAAACTGATTGTTTTAATTGATATAAAACAGTATTAATCGATTAAAATAACTTATAGAGGATATCAGAAAATCTATTTGTACCGTTTTAAATCGATTGAAATGCGAATTAATCGATTAAAATGTTCTCAGGATTTGAGTCTAGCTGTTTTAATCGATTAAAAAGAATTTATATCAACTAAAAACACTAAGATGTCAAAATTAATCGATTCTTTTTCGTTTTAATCGATTTAAATTTTGTTATCAGTTTATTAATTTCATCCTGTACAAGACTAATCGATTCCTTTATGAATTAATCGATTATTTCACTGTAGCATTTTCAAATCTAGTATTAAAGATCAAATTAATAGGTTAATTAGTTGGTTAATCGATTAATTTGTTTCTGAAAATTAGTTTTATAACATCCAATTGAAAATTAGTAAGCAAATCAAAGTTAAAATCCCAAGTTTATATGGTAATCAAAATCTGCATAATACTTTTAAATATTCTTTGACCAAGTCAAACATCTTCCCAAGAACAGTTTAGCTGATACACCCACTGTACAAGAATGCGTGCCCGTGTTCTCGAGTCAAGGGGACATATGCAATTAAAGCCGATTTTGCGAGGTTCCGACGAATTGGACTACAATTCACAAAATTTGACATCTCGTGACTCTTCTTGCTCACTTGAAGACCATTATTCTAATTCTTCAGTCTCTAGTTCAAGTTTCTTCTTTCTTCTTGTACTCACGTTTCAAAATCCCTCTCTAAAACTATACAACAAGATGCTCGGAAGATCAAAATCAAGAAGGAAGCGAGAAAGGAGAGTCTTCCTCTGCTGGAAATCGAGGAGGCCACCTTGAAAATTGGTTCGGTGGTGATAGAGATAAGATGAATAACTTCATCACTAATTTTAGTCAAAAGCAGCTTGTAATCCCCAAATTCATAAGGTTCGTGTGGTCGGATGAAGAAGGATTCACTTCATTAAGAAGGAAACTAAAGAATCAAAAACCGAAGAATTTTCTCGGAATATACTGGCAATATTCAACCGGATCTGGTAAGAGTTTTCTATGCAAATCTCACTCTGTCGGTGGCTCCACCTTAAGGTCTCGGGTAAAAGGAGTCAATTTAGTCATTACTCCCGACATTTGGGATGAAGTTGCTGGCCTCAAAGATGTTGGGGTAAAAATCTCTAGAGGTAATATTCGTCGAATTACCGAGTTTAATAAAACTCAATTTTTTCGCACCTGTCTTAAAGACCAAAATGATTCGGCTAGAATTTTCAATGCTGGGAAGATGAGGCTTGACTCAAGAATTCTTGCCTTCATTATTGCATGGATGCTTACTCCAAGGAGGAGTAATCATGCTATACTCAATGAGGGTGATTTGGCTCTCATGTACTGCATTGAAAATAGGATTCGGGTTAACTGGGTCTATGTTATTAAAGACCACATGGTAAAATCCAAGAGGCTTGCTGATTACAAATTACCTTATGCTTTGTTGATCAATAAATTTTTTAGACATTTTGCAGTGGATTTAGAAGGGGAGTATGTAGAAACTTCGAAAGCATCAAATGAGATTGATGACTCAACCCTACGAAAAATGGGGTTTATTAAAATTGATGATGAATGGATTTCTAAGATGGATGCTTGGAATGTCCGAGGGTGAGGAAGAAGATGAAGATGAAGATCGGGGCCAAATTCCTTCCTCTCCAGCTGCCGCAGAGGGTCCGAATCTACCGGTGGTCAAGTTTCATATGAAAATATGGAGATCATCCCCTACATGGAGCAGCCTGACCGTGGGACTCCTCTGTCTCAATTTGAAAGGACAATGCTTTCTCAAATGGCCACCTTGCAGGAAAACCAAAGAAAGCACATGCAGATGACCTATCAACATTTTCAACAGACCAATAATCAGTTCACCAATCTTGGACATCAGATTGCTGACATTTACACCAAGTTGGAAGACATGCAAGTTGAATCAAGGGAACTGGGATGATTAGATTTATGGATAAAAAGGGTACCTTCTCATCTTTCTTTTATTGCTTATTTCTTTTGATGCTAATTTTAAATTTCTGGTCTCGTAATATTTACTGGTTATATACCGAGCACAATCTGTTTAGCTTTGATTAATATAATGTAGGTTTTAAATTCGAAACAAACTAGCATAGATAGAATTCAACATAGATCCCTGAGAGTTTTAGCTGATACAAAATGGATTTAATCGATTAAATTGATTACAGGAAACACTTTTCACAACAAAATAATCGATTAAACTGCGTATCAATCGATTAAAATCTTTATAAACTAGCTTACATCAGTTAAATTAGTTAAATAAGATTTTATTCTGATTTTTTTGGATCTATTGGTTAAAATTTAATCGATGTAGTTGATATTATTGTTAAACATCCTTCTAGATTATCAGTTTTACAAATTTTATACTAGATTAGGCATAAATTTGCATCAAACATTACTTAGATTTCAAAAACTGGTTGTTTTAATCAATAAAAAATCTTTTAAATCGATTAAAAGAATTTATACAACATTTTTCTTTACTGTTTTAATCGATTAAATGTCGAATTAATCGATTAAATGCACTTATATTTCATACTTTCAAAATCCTTCACTAGATTAATCGATTAAAACTTTATTTCAATCGATTAAAATCATTAACAATAACTTTTTAATCGATTTTGTCCTGTTTTTAATCGATTTTTATTCTAGAAAGAAAAATTAAAGGCTTTAGTTAATGGTTGTTCTTGTAACATGCTACTAAAGCATGATTCCCTTATCTTTACACGTGTTAATTGTATTCATTACAAACGTGTTAATGAAGATAAGTTTGAATCAACTTTGATTGATCTTTACATGAGTAAGATATCGTATTCATTTTTTTTATTTTCAAAATCTAAAACTTATTACATACATTTGCATTGTTTCTCTTCTGTTCCCTATTTTTTTTTATGAAGTCAAAAGGGGGAGAATAGTTGCTTTAGCTGCTTTACTTTTGATCAGAAATAATTCTTTATTTAGGAAGCAACAATTTAGGGGGAGAAATAGGAAAATAATTCATTTCTTTATTACTCACTAATCTGTTTTATCAAGTGACTTCTTTTGCAGAGTTATTTTTCAAAGTGGTGTTTCTCTTCCTCAAATAGGGGGAGACTGTAAGTGATGAAGATCTTATTGAAATACTCTGACAAAGATCCTGTTGATTTGATGAAGTCAAAGATAAATTCAAAGTCAACTTTGTAGCGGTCAACAGTCACTTAGATAAAAGAGTTGAGGGATTAGTGTGTCCGCAACTTTGCTTAGGTATAATCATTTTTATCTTTTCTGCTGCATGAGGTTTCTTCACTTAAAAGATATTGCAAAATGCCTCTAAAATCGTTTAAACAAGTTAAAAAACAAAGTATTTTAACAAAAGCTTTCTTAAACAAGTTTTTAACTGATACAGCTTTGAAATAACCGATTAAAATCACTTAGAATGTTCAGAGAAGTGTTTTTGCAGTATTTTAATCGATACAACTTGGTTTTAATCGATTAAATCCACTTAACATTCAGTGATGATCGATCGAATGCAATTATGACCAATCAGAATCGAGATATGATCGATCGAATTGAGTTATGACCGATCGAGAGACTTTTCAATCAATTAAAACACGTTTCAATCGATTAAAACAACTTAGAAAATTTCTACACAGCGTTTTAATCGATTAAAACTTATTTTTATCAGTTAAAATAACTTGGAAAGTTTTACAAGAAAGTTTTGCAGTATATTAATCGATTGAATCGGGAAACAATCGATTAAATCAAATTAGAAGATTTTTTGTAAAGAGTTTTAATTGATATAAATGTTGTCGTATCAGTTAAAACAAATCTGTTAAAGAATCAAGAACGTATTAATGGATTAAAAGAAGTTTTAACAGATTAAAACTGCACTTTTAATAGATTAAAAGAATCTTTTAACAGATTGATTAAACCAGCAGTTTTGAAAATCTTCTATAAAAACAGTTTGGCTTGAACATTTTAAACACAACAATTGAATATCAATCTTTAGCAATCAAGTAAGCAAACTTTAGCGCTTTTTCAAGAAAGATTCGCGCCAGTTTTTTGAAGTTCTTTGAAATTCTTTCTTGAGGCAAATTGCTTTCTTTTGAAGAAGAAACACACTGCAGAATTGCATAAAACTGGTTTGAGCATTCTAGTTTCTTCTTTTCAATTCTTTACATTCTTTTTGTATTGTTTGGTGCCTGGAATTGTGGGCACTGGTTTCTCTGCAGCTGGAATTTGGTTGTAGAGGTTGTGAAGAACTGGAATTTGGTTCTTGGTGAAAGGTTAGGTGCAGGAACTGGAATTGTGGTTCTTGTGGTAGATTAAGTGTAAGATTGTAATATGTAAAACATTTGATCTAGTGGAACCTAGCTGGAATTTGGCTGGAGACTGGACGTAGCCCTGGTATTGGGTGAACCAGTATAAACACCGGTGATATCTTTCTAAACCTTTCTCCTCTTTTAATTCAGTTGCTGCGTTTATTTTTGATTGCTTTCTTTGTGATTCAAGAACATATCTGAAATCTTATTTTTACAAATAGATAATCTGTTATTTGCGAAAAACTTTCAAAGATCAATTCACCCCCCCTCTTGATCTAAAACTACTTTTCTAACAGATTCATCCTCTAGTTCTGTATCTGAAGGTGAAGAAGTGAATCTATGCTTAATGGCTGGCTGTGAATCCTCTTCATCGCATGTAAGTTCAACCCCCATAGAAAATGAAATGAATTACAACACGTTATTAAATGCTTTCAATGAAATGCATAATGAAGCTAGGATTTTATCTCATACAAATAATCGGTTAAAAGGACTAAATAACTGGTTAGAGAATAGGGTTAAAATCCTAGAAGGAGAATTACTAGAAATTAAGACAGATATGGAACATCTTGAGATAATATACAATAATTCATCTGCTGGTAATGTTGTTGCTAACAACATGTGTGAAAAGTGTATCTCTTTGCAGAATAAGGTTGAGTATTTGATTAAAACTCTGTCTAAGTTTACTCAAGGCAAAGAAAACTTAGATACACTTCTTGGGTCCCAAAACTGGGTTTTTGACCATAATGGAATTGGGTACAAACCTAAGGTTGGGATTAAAACTAAAAGATATTTGAATTTCTTTTCTTTTAGGAAACCAACAGCATCTCCTTTCTCATCTTGTCATTATTGTATGAAAAAAGGGCATACTATAAAATTTTGTCTTATTAGAAAACACTTTGTGCCACGGGGTAAAATGAGATGGGTTCCAAAATATGTGAAACGAGAAAATTTGACCACTAAGGACCCAAAGTAATTAAGGGTACCAAATACTTGATGTTTGATTTTTTAGGAACAACAGCAAGAATCACTTTGTGAAAGAATTAATGGTTGAGTTCAAGAGGGGGGGTGAATTGAACTTTAAAACTTTTTCGCAAAACTTACTTTCTTTTGGAAGAATGAGTTATCTTTATTCAATCTTTACAAAGGTAACTCGATTTAAACACAGCACAATTAAAGACAGAAAATAAAAGAGATGAAAGAAGGATATTAACACACAAATTTATACTGGTTCACTCTAATCCAGAGCTACATCCAGTTCTTGACAAACCAGTCAAGTTCCACTAATACCAAGTGAAAAAATACAACCAGTAGATACTCACCAATCTACCCCAAGAACTATCTTGTAAAACCCACAAGACAGAATCTTGAAAACCACCCGAGAACCAAACCCGATGCTATCGTACCAAGTGCAGATTACAATCCAACCTGCACAATCAAACTTTTACAAAAGAATATGGAAAAGAAAAACCTGGACTAGAAGTTTCTAACTGTCCAGAACCAATTCTAGCAGCACTTTCTCTCTTTGAATGACCACAATTCTGATCACAACACCTTATGATATGAAAAGATTCTTGTATGCAGAGAAAGTCACGTATGAAAGTTTCACAGATTGATTTCACAAGTTTTCTCAAGTAGTGTGTTGTATTGTGTTTCAAAAGATAGATCAAATCTGTATATATAGAGTAAATCAGAAAAACAGAACGTGTCATCTGTTAAAAACTGTTTTAGAGAGTCAAAAGATAAGTTGGTTAGCAGTAAAACAGGTTTAGAAGAGACTCTGATCGATTAGAACAGAAGTATGATCGATTAGACTGAGTTATGATCGATCAGAATAAAACTATGATCGATCAGAATGAGTTATGATCGATTAGAACAAAACTATGATCGATCAGAATATTATTTCAATCGATTAAAATATCGATTCAATCGATTGATTTCATTTAAAGTTCCATTTAATCGATTAAGACATCGATTCAATCGATTGATTTCATTTAAAGCTCCATTCAATCGATTGATTCGAGTTTCAATGGATTAAAACAACTTAATGAAAAAATGACAGGCTCTGTTTTCAATCGATTGAAAATCATTTCAACAGATTGATTTTCTAAAAACTCTTTAGACTGAAAAAGGTCTTTCTGTTTCAACAGATTTAAAATCATTTTAATAGATTGAAAATGCGAAACTTGATATTGAAAATTCATTGAGATATTTTAACTTGTTGATTCCGTGAATCAATCAATTGAATTTTCGATTATGTATGACCATTTATTATGATAAGTGATTTTAACAGATTGAAAATCCTTTTCAACGGATTGAAAAAAACTTAGTTTATTCTTTTAATATTTAAACGTAAGTTTTTCATGCAGAAAAATGATTTTCAATGAGATGCAACATTTTAAGGTGCTTATCACAAAATATAATGGCCTATCAAGAGATTAAGTGCTTAAACTTAAAAACCCAATCATCTACACACCCACAACCTAAGTTATATCTATGTCTTCATCAAATCCACCAAGTGCTTCAATCTCCCCCTATTTGATGGAGACAAATAACCACCGCACTCGATCGCACTCGACAAATTACCACTCGCGCCGCAAAACAAGAATAACAGACCGAGACATATATTTTGTGGAGTGTGTGTAGTGACGCTTTTAAGCAAAATACTTCTTCTCCCCTATTTGACTGCATCAAATAGATTGTTTTAGTTACGATCCAATGGGCCCACGTGGGTACCCCAAATATAAAACAGAACATTAAAAATTAAGAAAAGAAAACGTAATAACGTAAACATAGAAAATCTTCATTCGTCCCCGGGCCTTGATTGAATTGCGCTTCCACAATCCTCGTTGTAAATATCTTCTAGTTGATTATCAATATGCTGGAACCTTGCAATGAAATTTTCATCCAAATAATGCTGCTGAGCCCTCGAAAGCGACAGTCATCTCGCATATGCCTCCTTTGGTCGGCTTGCAGTTCGCTCATTTGATGTAACATTGTTCTTTCGAACCGAGACGCAGGCGTGCCACGGTCGGGCGGTGGATTGTATGGAATCATCTCCATTGGGTTCACTTCTTCCATTGGATCGATCGAACGTGCTGCGAAGTTCCGGGAATATCGTTGTTGATTCCTTCCTCTTGCTCTTCTTCTTCACTTTCTTCACTTCTCCCAAGCATCTTCTTTCGAGATCCATTCACCATCAACTTTAATAAATCCCATTTTGTGAAGCACGTAGTTATTTATTTCATTTGTTGATCGGATGGTTTCAACAAGTTCTCCTTCAACATCGACACCAAAATGTGTTAAAAATTTGGAAATCGGAATAGCATAGGGATACCCGAAGTCACTAAGTCTCTTGGCTTTGATCATGTGATCCTTGATGACAAAGACCCAGTTCACACGTATTCCGTGATGAATGCAGTACATCGAACTAAATCTCCTTCATTTAGCACTGCATGATTGCTCCCCCGAGTGAAAGCCGCCAGAAACGATGAAAGCGAGAATCCTTTCTTCCAGCTTTCAACTTCCCAAGTGTTGAATGAACTTACGTAATCATGCCTATTCTTCAAGCAAGAGCGGAAATACTCGAACTTTATTAAATTCTTCAACATCCGAAGTACACCCTTTGGTGACTTTCACACCTACATCTTTTATTCCAAAGCAACTTCCTTCCGACATTAGGTGTTATCTCAATGTCTACTCCTTTTACTTGAGTTGTCAAAGTGGAACCTTCAAAGGATAAATTTGTGAAGAAAACTTTAATTAAGTCGTGGTAAATCCTACCATTCAACTCCGTAAACGTCTGAAGTTTTTGATGTTGCAGTAACTTCCGAATGCCTCTGAATCCTTCAAGCATCAAACCAGGAGAACTTTAACATTTTTGGAATGTTGACTTGCTTCTCGCTTAATTCATGGATAAACAAATCCATTTTCTCTTGGTCCCCATTGAACCAAGTTTCAATCCTTCCTCCAACATTCTCGTTCTTGCCTTGCGATAGAGGACTCGCCTCTGCTGGACTTCTTCCTACCGGACTTTGTGCGCTTGAACATATTTGATTTTTGGAATGAGCAGAACGAGAGAAGAACCGAGAAAAGAGAATCTCAAAGAAGAAAAAAATACTATAATAATGAGAATACACAATCTTTTTCAGCTTCAAGGTTTTTGTCTTTACTATATTATCAGCTATCGCACAGTTGATGATAAAGGTGGAGAGAGAAGAAATTGCTACCTGTACAACTTAATTACCTTCTCGGTAGATATCCAATCGAGTATCAATTAGCTTTTATTGGATATCTTGGATATTGAAGAGAGTAGTTGAAGTTTATCTTGTTGTAAATGCTTTCAGCTTACTCGCAGAAATTGGTTAGAGACAAAGTACATACAACTAGCCCTAGAAGAAAAATAATCAATTCATATTTCGTGAAACCAACTGATTTTGTAATCGTAGATACTTATAGGTGAAATACACCGATTGAATCAAAAATTAAATCGATTATTTCGCAAAAGAAAATTATTCAGAGTACCATTAGTGAATTCAATCGATTGAATCGAAGATTTAATCGATTGATTTATAGAAGAAGGTGTGCGTAGCTACAAGATTAATGAAATAAATCGATTAAAAGTTTATCTAATCGATTGAACTAATAACATATCAATACCAAAGAGTAAGAATCGTGAAATCAACAGATTATTTTGCAATTTCAATCGATTGAAACAAATAATATTCAGTTATTCATGCAATTATTAATCGATTGAACTTGTTATCAACCTCGTTAAAAAAATATACACTTACTATAAAGAATCAGCTTATGCAATACTAGATATATCTAGAATTCCTAATTCAGTCCTAAGCATATTAAGTCTGTCTCTAGGAAGTGGTTTAGTGAATAAATCATCTAACTGTTTTTCGCATTCAACGAATAATATCTCACAATCACCCCTAGATACGTGTTCTCTAATAAAGTGATGTCTAATTTCAATATGCTTAGTTCTAGAGTGTTGAATAGGATTCTTAGTTAAGTTTATTGCACTAGTATTGTCACAAACCAGAGGTACCTTGTTTAGAGTTACTCCATAATCTGTTAGTTGTTGCTTGAGATAAATGCTTTGAGCACAACAGACTCCCAGCTGCAATGTATTCGAGCTTCTGCTGATTGACGAGCAACACACGCTTGCTTTTTGTCGTGCCACGATATAAGATCTGCTCCCCAGTAAATGACAAGTACCAGAGGTACTTTTTCTGTCCAATCTACATCCCGCAAAGTCAAAATCGAGAAAATCCAACAAGTTTAAGGGATGCACCCTCGGGATACCATAGTCCAACATTAACTGTTCCCTTGAGGTATTTCGGAATCCTTTTGGCAAGCGGTAAGATGAGATTCCTTTGGATTTGCCTCGAAATCTTGCACAAAGACACACACTAAACATAATGTCGAGTCTACTAGCGGTTAGATACGAGTAGTGAACCAATCAAACCTCTATATTTAGTTTGATCAACAGAGTTTTCCTTTTTCATCTAAGTCTAGACAACGGTTAGTAGACATGGGTGTAGAGGACACCTTGCGGTTTTGCATATCAAATTTCTTTAACAATTCATTGCAGTATTTAGATTGACTAAGAAAAATGCCATTTCTTAATTGTTTAACCTGGAGACCAAGGAAAAAATTCAATTCTCCCATCATGGACATTTCAAATTCACTCTGCATTTCTTTTACAAACTTATTACACATGACATTATTAGTGGAACCGAAAATGATATCATCCACATATACCTGCACCAGAATAATGTCAGTTCCAGATTTCTTAATGAATAGAGTTTTATCAACCTCACCTCGCTTGTACCCTTGATCAATTAAGAAGTTACTTAACCTCTCATACCATTGTCTAGGTGCTTGCTTTAAACCATAAAGGGCCTTTTTCAATTTGTAGACATGGTCGGGATGCTTGTGATCTTCAAACCCAGGAGGTTGAGAAACATATACTTCTTCATTGATGAGTCCATTCGAAAGGCACTCTTTACATCCATCCGTAGTAATCCGAAACCACTTAAGCATGCATAAGCTAATAACAATCTAACGACTTCAAGTCTAGCTACAGGTGCAAAGGTTTCATCAAAATCAATACCCTCTTGTTGGTTATACCCTTTGGCTACCAATCTAGCTTTATTTCTAGTAATAATGCCGTGTTCATCTAGCTTGTTTTTGAATACCCACTTAGTACCAATTACACTGATATCTTTGATTTTAGGAACTAATTCCCACACTTTATTTCTTTCAAATTGATTAAGCTCATCATGCATGGCACTAACCCAAGTATTCATCATTTAATGCTTCTTTAACTGTCTTAGGCTCTATTTGTGAAATGAATGCCATATGATTACAGAATTGGTTAAGAGAATGTCTAGTAGATACTCCCTTATTAATTTGCCCGATGACATTGTCTAGAGAGAGATTTCTTGGAACAATCCACTCTTTAGGAAGCTCTTCCAGAACATTTTCTTCCTGTTCTTCAGTAATTGTTAGTGGATCAGCTTTTGCAGGGTCTACTGATGGATCATCTTCTTCAACGAGTACGTTGATCCGTGTTACTCGGCATGTTTCAACCGATAAGAATTATCGGCTAATTCTTCTTCATCTACGAGCACTCGTTGTTCTATTCTCGCACCACTCGAGAAGACTCATTAAACACAACATGTACTCGATTCTTCAACCGATTTTAATCTTAAATTATAAACTCTATATGCATGACCGTGAGTTGAGTAACCAAGAAAAATTCCTTTATCAGATTTTTCATCAAACTTGCCAATATTTTCTTTCCCATTGTTTAAAACGAAACATGTACATCCAAAAACTCTGAAATAGTTTAAGTTGGGTTTTCTTCCTTTGTACAGTTCATATGGGGTTTTCTTAAGCATGGGTCTAATCAAGACTCTATTCAAAACATGACAAGCAGTGTTTCATCGCATCTGCCCAAAAGTATTTAGGTAAAGAATTTTCACACAACATTGTTCTAGCAAGTTCTACAATAGATCTGTTCTTTCTTTCCACAACACCGTTCTGTTGAGGAGTTCTTGGAGCGAGAAAAATTGTGTTTTATGCCAAACTTTTCACAAAATGATTCAAACTTTTCATTTACAAATTCTCCACCATTGTCACTTTGAATTGATGTAATAAAATACCCTTTTTCATTATATAAAACCTTGGCAAGCTTTTTGAAAGATTTGTAAGAATCAGATTTGGCTTTAAGAAAAATAGTCCAAGTAAATCTAGAAAAGTCATCAACAATTACCATGATATAAAGATTACCACCTAGGCTTTTATTCCTTGAAGGACCAACCAAATCCATGTGAAGCAGTTCCAAAGGTTTAGAAGTTGAAACAATATTTTTGTTTGAAAAAGATTTTCTAGTTTGTTTGCCTTTCAAACAAGCTTCACAGATTTTGTCTTTCAAGATCCGAAGCTTAGGCGACCTGAAACTAATTCTTTTGAAATCGGTTTGTCAAGATGGTTAAGATGTATATGAGCAAGTCTTCTATGCCACAACCAAGATTCTTCTTCTTTAGTAAGAAGACAACTTTGAGATGATATAGACTGTTTGATATCTAACATGTATATATTGTTTAACCTCTTACCTACCAACATTACCGTATCGATTCTGGCTCACGGATAAGGCACTTTTCCGGTTTGAAAATGACTTTGTGACCAAGATCACATAACTCGACTTATGCTTATCAGATTGTGCTTGAGACCTTCAACCAGAAGAACATTGTGAATGATTACTGATTCACCATCACCAATATCTCCAGAACCTAGAATTCTTCCTCTGTTGTTGTCTCCATAAGTCACGTGACCTCCATTCTTCAATTTCAGCTTCTGGAATTTTGAAATGTCACCTGTCATGTGCCTTGAGCATCCGCTGTCTAGATACCAAAGGGACTCTTGTTGCTGTTCCTGAAAGATCAAACATCAAGTATTTGGTACCCTTACGTATTTTGGGTCCTTAGGAGTCAATTTTTCTGTTTAACATGTTTTGGAACCCATCTTTTCCTACCTTGCGGCACAAAATATTTTCTAGCATGACAGAATTTTATAGTATGTCCTTTCTTCATGCAGTAATGACAAGATGAGAAAGGAGATGCTGTTGTTTTTCTGTATGAAAAGAAATTCAAATATTTTTTAGTCTTTACCCCATTCTTAGGTTTGTACCCGATTCCAGAATGTTCAAACACACAATTTTGAGACCCAAGAAGTGCATCTAAATTCTCTTTGCCTTGAGTAAATTTAGACAGAGTTTTAATCAAGTAATCAACCTTATCTTGCAGAATAATACATTTTTCACACTTCTTATCAGCAACATTATCAGCAGATGCATAGATTATATCTAGATGTTCTAAATCTGTTTTGCTTTCTAATAGTTCATTTTCCGAACTTTAACTCTATTTTCTAACCAGTTATTTAAACCTTTCAACCGATTATTTGTATGAGATAAATTTCGGCTTCACTATGCATTTCATTGAAAGCATTTAGTAATGTGTCTGTAATTCATTTCATTCTCTCGTAGGAGTTGAACTTACATGCGATGAAGAGGATTCACGACCGACCATCAAGCACGAGTTCACCTCCTCACTTTCGGATTCAGAGTTGGAAGATGAATCATTGTCTTGCCAGGCTATATAAGCCTTTTTCCCTTTGTATCTTGATTCTTTCTTGTTCGATTCTTGGTCTTTTCCGGACAATCACTCTTTATGTGACCCTGTTTACCACAAGAATAACAAGTAATATTATTTTGAACAGATTCAGTCTTTTTATCATTGTACCTTTTTACTTGGCCAATTCTGTTCTTTCTTCTAAGAAATTTTCCAAATTTCTTAACCAATAAAGTCGAGTTCTCTCGATTCATCTTCTTCAGATCCACTGTTTTCTTCAATTGTCTTGAGAACAATATTTCTAGTTTTCTTTTCTGCATTCTCTTGTTTTTTGAACCGATTGATTTCCAACTCATGTTCCCTCAACTTACCAAAAAGTGAAGCGGTAGTCATTTCGATCAAGTCTCTTGATTCCGATATAGCCGTCACCTTTGGTTGCCATGTTCTGTCCAAACACTTTAAAATTTTGATGTTCAACTCTTCTTTGTCAAAAGTCTTTCCTAACCCAATTAGATGATTGACTATGTGCGTGAACCTTTTCTCGCACATCTGCAATTGTTTCTCCTTGCTGCATTTTAAACAACTCATAGTCCCCGATTAACTCATGCTTTCTTGCCCTTTTCACATCAGATGTTCCTTCATGTGTAACCTCTAAAATTTCCCACATCTCTTTGGCGAGGCACACTCGAGACACCTCGAAAAACTCATCAAGATTTAAAGTAGAGGTAATAATATTTTTTGCAAGTATAATCATATTGGACTCTCCTATTTTCTACATCAGTTAATTCAGCCCAATCTTTTTCGACTACTTTACCATCTACGGTATGAGTTGGTTTGTAAGGACCATTAACAATTGTTTCCCAAATGCCTCTATCAAGAGATTCAATAAAGATTTTCATTCTAACCTTCCGAAAGAATAATTCACACCGGAAAAAGTGGAGGCCTGTTTATGGAGGCTCCTTCGAAAAAGTCATCTTTCCCTCAGCCATTGGACCGATTACTTGAGTAACTTACAAGAACCAGCTCCGGTACCAATTGAAAGAATTAATGGTTGAGTTCAAGAGGGGGGTGAATTGAACTTTAAAACTTTTTCGCAAAACTTACTTTCTTTTGGAAGAATGAGTTATCTTTATTCAATCTTTGCAAAGGTAACTCGATTTAAACACAACACAATTAAAGACAGAAAAATAAAAGAGATGAAAGAAGGATATTAACACACAAATTTATACTTGGTTCACTCTAATCCAGAGCTACATCCAGTTCTTGACAAACCGATCAAGTTCCACTAATACCAAGTGAAAAAAATACAACCAGTAGATACTCACCAATCTACCCCAAGAACTATCTTGTAAAACCCACAAGACAGAATCTTGAAAACCACCCGAGTAACCAAACCCGAGTCTATCGTACCAAGTGCAGATTACAATCCAACCTGCACAATCAAACTTTTACAAAAGAATATGGAAAAGAAAAACCTGGACTAGAAGTTTCTAACCGTCCGGAACCAATTCTAGCAAGCACTTTCTCTCTTTGAATGACCACAATTCTGATCACAACACCTTATGATATGAAAAGATTCTTGTATGCGAGAGAAAGTCACGTATGAAAGTTTCACAGATTGATTTCACAAGTTTTCTCAAGTAGTGTGTTGTATTGTGTTTCAAAAGATAGATCAAATCTGTATATATAGAGTAAATCGGAAAAACAGAACGTGTCATCTGTTAAAAACTGTTTTAGAGAGTCAAAAGATAAGTTGGTTAGCGAGTAAAACAGGTTTAGAAGAGACTCGATCGATTAGAACGAAGTATGATCAATTAGACTGAGTTATGATCGATCAGAATAAAACTATGATTGATCAGAATGAGTTATGATCGATTAGAACAAAACTATGATCGATCAGAATATTATTTCAATCGATTAAAATATCGATTCAATCGATTGATTTCATTTAAAGTTCCATTTAATCGATTAAGACATCGATTGATTTCATTTAAAGCTCCATTCAATCGATTGATTCGAGTTTCAATGGATTAAAACAACTTAATGAAAAAATGACAGCTCTCTGTTTCAATCGATTGAAAATCATTTCAACAGATTGATTTTCTAAAAACTCTTTAGACTGAAAAAGGTCTTTCTGTTTCAACAGATTTAAAATCATTTTAATAGATTGAAAATGCGAAACTTGATATTGAAAATTCATTGAGATATTTTAACTTGTTGATTCCGTGAATCAATCAATTGAATTTTCGATTATGTATGACCATTTATTATGATAAGTGATTTTAACAGATTGAAAATCCTTTTCAACAGATTGAAAAAAAACTTAGTTTATTCTTTTAATATTTAAACGTAAGTTTTTCATGCAGAAAAATGATTTTCAATGAGATGCAACATTTTAAGGTGCTTATCACAAAATATAATGGCCTATCAAGAGATTAAGTGCTTAAACTTAAAAACCCAATCATCTACACACCCACAACCTAAGTTATATCTATGTCTTCATCAAATCCACCAAGTGCTTCACTTTGGTACTTGGACAGTGGATGCTCAAGGCATATGACAGGTGATATTTCAAAATTCCAGAAACTGAGATTGAAGAATGGAGGACACGTGACATATGGAGACAACAACAAGGGAAGAATCTTAGGTTCTAGAGATATAGGAGATGGTGAAACCGTGACTATTCACAATGTTCTTCTTGTTGAAGGTACTGTAGATGATGACGAATTAGTTGATAATTCTTATCAGTTAAAACATCCCAGAGGTACAGATCAGTATATTGTCGAAGAAGGTGATCAATCAATTGATCCTACAAAAGCTGATCCACCAGAAAGAATTGTTGAAGAACAGGAAGAAGATATCTTGGATGAGCTTCCTAAAGAATGGATTGTCCCAAGAGATCTTTCTCTAGACAATGTCATTGGAAAAATCAATAAGGGAGTATCCACTAGGCATTCTCTTAATCAATTCTGCAATCATATGGCATTCATTTCACAAATTGAACCTAAAACTATTAAGGATGCATTAAATGATGAATATTGGGTTAGTGCCATGCATGATGAGCTTAATCAGTTTGAAAGAAATAATGTGTGGGAATTAGTTCCTAAATCCAAAGATATCAATGTAATTGGTACTAAGTGGGTATTCAAAAACAAGTTAGATGAACACGGCATTATTACTAGAAATAAAGCTAGGTTGGTAGCCAAAGGATATAATCAACAGGAAGGAATTGATTTTGATGAAACCTTTGCACCAGTTGCTAGACTTGAAGCTGTTAGACTATTATTAGCTTATGCTTGTATTAGTGGTTTCAGATTACTCCAGATGGATGTCAAGAGTGTCTTTCTAAATGGACTCATTAATGAAGAAGTTTATGTTGCTCAGCCTCCTGGTTTTGAAAATCACAAGCATCCTGATCATGTCTACAAGTTGAAAAAGGCTCTTTATGGATTAAAACAAGCTCCTAGATAATGGTATGCGAGGCTAAGTAATTTCTTAATTGATCAAGGCTACAAACGAGGTGAAGTTTACAAAACCTTATTCATTAAGAAATCTGGATCTGACATTATCCTGGTGCAGGTTTATGTTGATGATATCATTTTTGGTTCTACTAATAATGTCTTGTGTAATAAATTTCTTAAGGAAATGCAAAGTGAATTTGAGATGTCTATGATGGGAGAATTGAATTTCTTCCTTGGTCTCCAGGTTAAACAATTAAGGAATGGTATTTTTCTAAATCAATCTAAATACTGTAATGAGTTGTTGAAGAAATTCGATATGCATAATTGCAAAGAATCCTCCACACCCATGTCTACTAACTCGCTGTCTAGATTTAGATGAAAAAGGGAAATCAGTTGATCAAACTAAATATAGAGGTTTGATTGGATCTCTTCTATATCTGATCGCTAGTAGGCTCGACATTATGTTCAGTGTTTGTCTTTGTGCTAGATTTCAGGCAAATCCAAAGGAATCTCACCTCACTGCGGCTAAAAGGATTCTCAAGTACCTTAAAGGAACCATTAATGTTGGACTATGGTATCCTGAAGGTGCATCTCTTAAACTTGTTGGATTTTCTGATTCTGACTTTGCAGGATGTAGATTGGATAGAAAAAGTACCTTTGGCACATGCCATTTGCTTGGAAGCAGTCTCATATCATGGCACAGCAAAAAACAAGCATGTGTAGCTCTTTCAACTGCAGAAGCTGAATACATAGCAGCTGGGAGTTGTTGTGCTCAAAGTATCTACCTTAAACAACAATTGAAAGATTATGGAGTATTTCTCAACACAGTACCTCTGGTTTGTGATAATACTAGTGCAATTAATCTAACTAAGAATCCTATTCAACACTCTAGAACTAAGCATATTGAAATTAGACATCACTTTATTAGAGAACATGTATCTAGGGGTGATTGTGAAATTTTATTCATTGAAACTGAAAAACAATTACCTGACTTGTTCACCAAACCACTCCCTAGAGATAGACTTAATATGCTTAGAACTGAATTAGGAATTCTGGATATATCTAGTATTGAATAATTGATTCTTTATTATGATACTGTGCTTTTTAACAGGTTGACAACATGTTCAATCGATTAAATTGACTGAAAATTATGAAATTATGTGTTTTAATCGATTGAAATTGCGAAATAATATGTTGATTTCCTGATTCTCAATCTCTGTTCATGATGTATTACCAGCTTTAATCGATTAAATAAGTTTTTAATTGATTTATTTCAATAACTCTGTTACTCTGCATGTGTTTCTTTTACAAATCAATCGATTAAATCTTTGATTCAATCGATTTAATTCACTTTTGATGCTCGCATGTTCTTCTTTTACAAATCAATCGATTCAATCTTTGATTCAATCGATTTATTTTACTTGTGATGATCTCGCATCTATATCAAGTAATTGAAAATCAATTGATTTTATGGAAAATCAATTGGTTAATTTTTTTGGGGTTAGTAGTGTATGTGTTGCCTCTAATAACTTACTGCAGATTGGGATGAGTGCCTTTAGGACTCGGGAACAACTTCGACTACTTTCTTAAATGTCATAGTTATCCAATAAAAGCTGAATGACTGTGATTGGATATCAGATGTGAAGGTAATTGAATATCACAGTAACAATTCTCTTTCTCTCTCTCTACCTTTACCATCTCTGACGCATGGAGCATAAAAGCAGTAATTCACAAAGAGACAAAACTTGACAATTCAAAGTAGATGAAGAGTCTTATTTCCTCTTAGCATGTAATATTGATTCGAAAATCTTGTACTCTCTCTTTGAAATTCTCTCTTCTCTGTTTTTCGGTTCATCTCTCAAAACAAAATGTTGAAGCGCACCAAATCCGGGAGGAAGAAGTTCAGCAAAGGAGAATCCTCAGCTGCTGTGCAAGGAACCTCAGGAGAAGGGCGGATTGAATCCTGGTTCAATGGGAACCAAGAAAAGATGGACTTATTCATTCACGAAATGAGCAGGAAACAAATTAATATTCCCAAGGTTCTGAAATTCTCGTGGTTGGATGCTGAAGGATTCAGAGGTATTCGGAAGCTGCTGCAACACCAGAAGCTTCAGAAGTTCCTTGAGCTCAATGGTAGAATCTATCCTGACCTTATCAAAGTTTTCTTTACTAATCTTTCATTTGATTGTTCTACACTCAAAACTCAAGTTAAAGGAGTGGAAATAGAGGTTACTCCCACTGTCTGGAAAGATGTTGCTGGACTCAAGGATAAAGGAGTGAAAGTCACTAAAGGATATACATCTGATGTGGATGAATTCAACAAAGTTCAATACTTTCGCTCGTGTTTGAGAAATGAGCGTGACTCTATGAGTTCATTCAACACTAGAAAGTTGAAACTTGAAGAAAGAATTCTTGCATTTATAGTGGCCTGGCAGCTTAATCCCAGGGGGAGCAATCATGCAGTACTGAATGAAGGGGATTTGGTACTGATGTACTGTATCCACCACAGAATCAGAGTAAACTGGGTATTTGTCATCAAGGACCATATGATCAAAGCAAAAAGGCTAAGTGATTTTAGGTTTCCTTATGCAATCTTAATCTCTAAATTTCTTACTCATTTTGGTGTTGACTTGGAAGGAGAATTGGCTAAAACCATTCGCCCCACAAATGAAGTTAACAACTCCATCCTTCATAAAATGTGATTCATCAAGATTGATGGTGAGTGGATTTCGAAAGAAGAAGAAGAAGAAGAAGAAGAAGAAGAAGAAGAAGAAGAAGAAGAAGAAGAAGAAGAAGAAGAAGAAGAAGAAGAAGAAGAAGAAGAAGAAGAAGAAGAAGAAGAAGAAGAAGAAGAAGAAGAAGAAGAAGAAGAAGAAGAAGAAGAAGAAGAAGAAGAAGAAGAAGAAGAAGAAGAAGAAGAAGAAGAAGAAGAAGAAGAAGAAGAAGAAGAAGAAGAAGAAGAAGAAGAAGAAGAAGAAGAAGAAGAAGAAGAAGAAGAAGAAGAAGAAGAAGAAGAAGAAGAAGAAGAAGAAGAAGAAGAAGAAGAAGAAGAAGAAGAAGAAGAAGAAGAAGAAGAAGAAGAAGAAGAAGAAGAAGAAGAAGAAGAAGAAGAAGAAGAAGAAGAAGAAGAAGAAGAAGAAGAAGAAGAAGAAGAAGAAGAAGAAGAAGAAGAAGAAGAAGAAGAAGAAGAAGAAGAAGAAGAAGAAGAAGAAGAAGAAGAAGAAGAAGAAGAAGAAGAAGAAGAAGAAGAAGAAGAAGAAGAAGAAGAAGAAGAAGAAGAAGAAGAAGAAGAAGAAGAAGAAGAAGAAGAAGAAGAAGAAGAAGAAGAAGAAGAAGAAGAAGAAGAAGAAGAAGAAGAAGAAGAAGAAGAAGAAGAAGAAGAAGAAGAAGAAGAAGAAGAAGAAGAAGAAGAAGAAGAAGAAGAAGAAGAAGAAGAAGAAGAAGAAGAAGAAGAAGAAGAAGAAGAAGAAGAAGAAGAAGAAGAAGAAGAAGAAGAAGAAGAAGAAGAAGAAGAAGAAGAAGAAGAAGAAGAAGAAGAAGAAGAAGAAGAAGAAGAAGAAGAAGAAGAAGAAGAAGAAGAAGAAGAAGAAGAAGAAGAAGAAGAAGAAGAAGAAGAAGAAGAAGAAGAAGAAGCAAGAAAGTGATTGTTAGAAAAGTAGTTTTAAATCAAGAGGGGGGTGAATTGATTTTTGAAAGTTTTTCGCAAATACTCGATTATCTAATTCGAAAATTAAGTTTCTAAAAATCTTTTTGAATTACCAAGCAATCAAACAATATAAGCGCAAAGAACTGAAATTAAAGAGAGAAAGGTTAGGAAAGATTTCACCGGTAATTTTATACTCGGTTCACCCAATACCAGGGCTACGCCCAGCCTCCACCTAAATTCCAAATTGGTTCCACTAGAATAGATGTTTTACAGACTCACCCTCTTACACCTATTCTAACTCTCCACCAAGAACCAAATTCCAGCTTCTGGAAACCTCTCGCAACCAAATTCCAACTAGCAGAGAAACCAAAGGCCCAAATTCCAGTGCACCACACACAAGAACCAAATTCCAGCTCTTGCTTACAACCTTCCCACCAAGAACCAAATTCCAGCTCTTGGCAACTTTCTACAACAACTGCAGTAAAACTTGTACCCAAATTCCGTGTACAAAACAAGTACAAAAGAATGAATAGAAATTGAAAAGAAGAAACAAAGAAAGCTCAAACCGGATTACACCAATCCACAGTCAGCTTCTTCTTCAAAGAAATGCAAAGTGCCTCAAGAAAGATTTCAAAAGAACTTCACAAAACAAGCTTGTAATTCTTTCTTGAAAAAGGATGCTAATAAGTTGCTTGAATTGATTGCTTTGAATGATGTCAAAACTGATATTCAATCTCTTGTTTCAAAGTTTCAAGCAAAACTCGCTTTATAAAAGAGAATTTTCAAATCAGCCGCATTAATTAATCTGCTGAAAGTTTGTTTTAATCAGTTGAAATAGCCGCTACAACTGCTAAAAGTCCTTTCAACCCATTAATGCGTTCATGATCTTTAACGTAAAATGTTTTAGTTGATACGACCATGCTTTTATCGCTTAAAACGCTTTACAAACATTTTCTAAGTATAAAACAATCGATTGAATCACTGTATTAATCGATTGATTTGTTTAAAAACCTTCTTATAAAACTTTCCAAGTTATTTTAACTGATATAAAGTCGCTTTCAATCGATTGAAAATCTGCACATATATTTTCAAGTCATTTTAATCGATTGAAAGTTCGCTTTAATCGATTGAAAAGATTTTCTAAGTTATTTTAATCGATTGAAATGCGCTTTAATCGATTGAAATAAGTCTGATCGGTCATAATTCAATTTGATCGATCATAACCAACTCGATCGGTCATAATCTCATTCTGATCGATCATACTGACATCCAAAGTGATTTTAATCGATTGAAACGTGTTTTAATCGATTAAAATAATTCTAATCGCTCATATTTAAGATCTGATCGATTATATTGCATTCTGACCTATTACATTCGAATTCTAATCTATTATAAAGAGTTTTAATCGATTAAAAGAAGTTTGTATCGATTAAAATATTGTAAAAACACTTTTTAAAACATTCTAAGTGTTTTAAATTGATTCTTTCAAACCTTTATCAGCTTAATAACTTGTTTAAGAAAATTCTTTGCCAAAATGCTTTTGTTTTTTATTTGTTTAAAACTATTTTTGAGGCATTTTGCAAAATGAATGAAGAAGCTTTATGCAATGGAAAAGGTAAAGTGGTTTTACCTAAGCTTTCTGTTAAGACACACTAAGTCTTCAACTCCATTCTTCGAAAGTGACTTGTTTGATCACCGCAGAGTTGACCCTTGACTTTATCTTTGACTTCATCAAATCAATGAGATCTTTGCTAGGATCACTTTCAGCCTCCCCTATTTGATGAAGACAAACACCATTTTGAAAAAACAATCTCTGCAAAATAAGTCACTTGATAATGCAGTTAGGTGAGAAATATAAGAATGTAATAAAGTTTTGTTTCTCCCCTAAAACTTATTTCTCCCCTAAAATGTTGTTCTTAAATTTATCTTAAAGTGATGCAACTATTTCTCCCCTTTTGACTTCATCAAAAATAGGGAATAGAAGAGAAAAGAATAAAATGTAAGGTTTCAAAAAATATGCTCAAATTTTTGAAAATACAAAGTGAATCAATATTTCACTCATGAAAAGAATCAATTAAAGTTGATTCAAACTTATCTCCATTAACACGCTTGTAATGAATACAATTAACACGTGTAAAGATAAGGGAATCACGCTTTAGTAGCATGTTTACGTAGAATGTACCATTAACTAAAGCCTTTAATCTTTCTTCCCGTAATAAAAATCGATTAAAAACAGAGCATAATCTGTTAAAATGTTCTTGGTAAATGATTTTAATCGATTGAAAGAAAAGTTTAATCGATTAAAACATTTAAGATTTTGAAAACATGAAACTTTAGTAAAAATAATCGATTATTTCGATTTTGAATCGATTAAAACATGTTGTATAAGTTCATTTAATCGATTAACAAGATGTTGTATTGATTAAAACAATCAGCTTTGAAAATGAAGTAATGTTTAATGCATATTTTGTAAAACTGATCATTTAGAAGGATGTTTTAACAATACTAACAATCTATCTTAGCTAATAGATCTATCGAATAAAGTCTTATTTAGCTAAAGCTCTCATGGATCTATTTAAATTCTATTTACGCCAGTCTGATCTAGATTAGATCCTAAACCATATTTAACCAAAGGTTAAGGCAAATGTTCCTGGTATAACACCAGCTAATATCACAATCCATGCAAACAATATAAAGATAGAAATAAGCGTAAGATAAAGATGATGAGGGGAACTAGTCATCCCAATTTCCCGATTGAACCGCTTATCCACCAAACTTGGTGATCATTCATTTGATCCCCACCAATATCAAAAGATAATAGGCTTTCCTTTTGCCGGAACCAATTTTGCTCTATCAACTATTTGAGTCAACAACTCGCTGTCACTCTCAGATCAACGAATGCATACGTAAACTTTTCCCGAAAAGAAATCTTTTAGCAAGCTATCGTTATTATTGACTGCATTACATACCATGGTTGACACCACACTCGGAATTTCTACTACACATCGAGGCATAATCATGTACCGACCAAATCCCACACAGTAATGCATGATACCATAAATTGCATGAATCACAGTGTTAATGATGTACCGAGATAGGAATTTTCTTTCATAATAGCCAACCCATTTTGAACCCTCGCAGCTTGTCATTATCCAAGCAAATAACCGCATTCTTATTAATGTAGTATGATGGGTGTTATTCTCACTTATAGTGAACCACTATCATTATCTTTTGAGGAATGTTATTCTCGGTAGAGTGGGCAATGATTAGTAATGAGGACAGTGATGACAATCAATCCGTAATTCTAAAACAATATAAAATTTATCCCCAGTATCGACCATAAAACATACATTCCCTGTACTAACGCTATTCAATTTTTGAATTGCTGTTCCAGATTGGTTCCCTTATAGTGTCACCTCGTGACATTGATGATTAAAGCAAATATTCAAAGTTGCACAGCTCCAATGAATTTCACCAAGAGTTTTGAACCAATGCATGCTCAAAATTATTTCAAATATATTGCAATGTAATATCAAGAAATTTAATGAAAACATGTGTTTATTGAATTTCCTAGTAATCAACAACTTATTACCGTAAGCAATTATCACCAAAAGAATCTTTGATCAACTATGTTTTCAGTCCTAACAGCTTGACCTGCTTGTAACTAGTGTCTATAAGAAAAGTTACAGCCTATTCTTTGATAATTCCTTTGATTTTCAATGTATTACTATGCAAAGATTCCATGTAAAGTATTAAGAGAAATGTAAACATCTACAGAGAATTAATCGATTGTTAAAATAACATTTTCATCTATGGATAACTTTCCTACATGTAAAGTTTGCAGTATTTCAATCTAGCAATAACTTTCCCACATTTATTCCACTAGTCTTAGTTTCTAATTAAAGATCTCGTTCAAAGATGTGCGACACAATTTACAGTGACAATGGGTGAATCAGCTTAATTTGTTCTTGGGAATAATGTTGATTTGGTCAAAGAAATCTTTAAAGATTTATTGCAGATAATAGACACCGAAGTTTTTGTTTTGAATTTCCCTGTCAAACTTCAATTAGATGTTATAAGTCTTGTTTACAGATCCTAATCAATTGATTAATCAACTCATTATCTATTAATTTGATTCTTGTCATTAGAGTTGAAAACATCTACAGTGAATTAATCGATTTGTTTTATAAAAGGATCGATTAGTTTAATACGTAATGAAATCAATAACATGACACCGTAATTTAAATCGATTAAAACGTAAATGAATCGATTAATTTTGATACCTAAGTGTTTTTAGTTGATATAAATTTATTCTAATCGATTAAAACGACTAAACCAACATTCTCGAGAACAATTTAATCGATTATTTCGACATTTCAATCGATTAAAATGGTACTGTAAGTTATTTCAATCGATTAATATTGGTTTATATCAATTAAAACAATTAATTTAAATACACGTAACCTGGTTTCGCAGCTTCTGATCTTCAAGGGATTCCTGCACTTGTTCCTCGCAAAACAATTAAGTATTTTTCTCGGTACCCTTTATAATTATTGGGTCCTGATCATGTTATTTGAAAAGAATTAATCTTTGGAACCCATTTCATTCTCCCTTTAGGAATAGCATACTTTTTAATTCTCGCAGATTTTATCGAATGCCCTTTTTTCATACAAGAGAAACATTTGATTGTAGAGTATGAATTCCTATTTATTTTTGTTTTACTCGGATCTAGATTTAAATCCTATTCCGCATTTGTCAAAAATTAATTTTTGAGATCCAAGTAATACATCTAAGATTAGCTTTGCCCTCGAGTGAACTTTGAAACAAGCTTTGAGATAAGAATTCAATTTTCTTTTGCAATCTCGTAACGCTTTTGCATGGTTTATTGCATTTACAATCGTGAGTTATCATGAATCACTTTCAAGAATTCATTATCAGCTTCATTTTCACTAATCTGCTTTTCCGAGAATCAACCTTGTTAACTAGCCGCTATTTAGCCCTTTCAACTTATCATTTTCTTTTTGAAGTTTCTCAGCCTCTTCATGCATTTCATTAAATGCTTCTTGTAATGCATCATAGTTAACTACATTTGAAGAGGAGCTAGAACTTACCTGATCGAATTTTCTCGGGCATTCTATCTTGACATGGCCACCGGTATTTGGTGATTCCGAGTTGACCATTAAGCATATCTCTCGTGCTTCTTCATAGGTCTTTTCAAGGATCTTCCACATTTGTGCAAGTAGCTACAATGTGCAATCCTAAAAGATCATCTCTCGTTAAGGGCTGATAAGATGATATTCTCGGCAATACAATCATCTTGATTCTCGTTAGCAATATCAGCTTCCCGCTCAATAACATTCCAAGCATTTATACTAACAGATTCAATGAAGATTTTCATCCTTATTTTCCAATATAGGTAACTGCTCCACTCAACGCTGGAGGTCTATCAATGCACGCTCCTCGTAAAATGCCATGGATCGAAGTAACTTGATTAACTTTCAAGCACCTCGCTTCCGATGCCAATTGTTAGAAAAGTAGTTTTAAATCAAGAGGGGGGTGAATTGATTTTTTGAAAGTTTTTCGCAAATCTCGATTATCTAATTCGAAAATTAAGTTTCTAAAAATCTTTTGAATTACCAAGCAATCAAACAATATAAGCGCAAAGAATCGAAATTAAAGAGAGAAAGGTTAGGAAAGATTTCACCGTAATTTTATACTCGGTTCACCCAATACCAGTGGCTACGTCCAGTCTCCACCAAATTCCACTGGGTTCCACTAGAATAGATGTTTTACGACTCACCCTCTTACACCTATTCTAACTCTCCACCAAGAACCAAATTCCAGCTTCTTGGAAACCTCTCGCAACCAAATTCCAACCAGCAGAGAAACCAAGTGCCCAAATTCCAGGCACCACACACAAGAACCAAATTCCAGCTCTTGCTTATAACCTTCCCACCAAGAACCAAATTCCAGCTCTTGGCAACTTTCTACAACAAATGCAGTAAAACTTGTACCCAAATTCCAGGTACAAAACAAGACAAAAGAATGAATAGAAATTGAAAAGAAGAAACAAAGAAAGCTCAAACCGGATTACACCAATCCACGCAGTTTCTTCTTCAAAGAAATGCAAAGTGCCTCAAGAAAGATTTCAAAAGAAGTTCACAAAAACAGCTTGTGTATCTTTCTTGGAAAAATGCTAATAGTTGCTTGAATTGATTGCTTTGAATTGTGTCAAAACCGATATTCAATCTCTTGTTTCAAAGTTTCAAGCAAATCTGTTTTTAAAGAGAATTTTCAAATCTAGCCGCATTAATTAATCTCGTTGAAAGTTTGTTTTAATCTGTTGAAATAGCCGCTACAATCTGTTAAAAGTCCTTTCAACCCATTAATGCGTTCATGATCTTTAACTGTAAAATGTTTTAGTTGATACGACCACGTTTTTATCAGCTTAAAACGTTTTACAAACATTTTCTAGTATAAAACAATCGATTGAATCACATGATTAATCGATTGATTTGTTTAAAAACCTTCTTATAAAACTTTCCAAGTTATTTTAGCTGATATAAAGTCGCTTTCAATCGATTGAAAAACTGCACATATATTTTCAAGTCATTTTAATCGATTGAAAGTTCGCTTTAATCGATTGAAAAGATTTTCTAAGTTATTTTAATCGATTGAAATGCGTTTTAATCGATTGAAATAAGTCTGATCGGTCATAATTCAATTCTGATCGATCATAACCAACTCGATCGGTCATAATCTCATTCTGATCGATCATACTGACATCCAAAGTGATTTTAATCGATTGAAACGTGTTTTAATCGATTAAAATAATTCTAATCGCTCATATTTAAGATCTGATCGATTATATTGCATTCTGACCTATTACATTCGAATTCTAATCTGATCATAAAGAGTTTTAATCGATTAAAAGAAGTTTGTATCGATTAAAATATTGTAAAAACACTTTTTAAAACATTCTAAGTGTTTTAAATTGATTCTTTCAAACCTTTATCAGCTTAATAACTTGTTTAAGAAAATTCTTTGCCAAAATGCTTTTGTTTTTTATTTGTTTAAAACTATTTTTGAGGCATTTTGCAAAATGAATGAAGGAGCTTTATGCAGTGGAAAAGGTAAAGTGGTTTTACCTAAGCTTTCTGTTAAGACACACTAAGTCTTCAGCTCCATTCTTCTGAGTGACTTGTTTGACTGCTGCAGAGTTGACCCTTGACTTTATCTTTGACTTCATCAAATCAATGAGATCTTTGCTAGGATCACTTTCAGCTGTGAATACTGGTGAAGCACGACAAACAGATCCTATGGAAGATGTCATAGAAGAACAGTCTCCATTGGAAATGATTCCTTATATTGCACAACCTGACCATGGCACGCCTCTTTCGCAATTCGAACGGACTATGCTGCGTCAAATGAATGAAATGCAAACAAATCAGAGAAGGCACATGGAGATGACTTTTTCTCTGCAAACTCGACAGCATCGACTCTATGAAGACTCCATTTCCATATTAAAGGTTTCACAATTTTAATCTGTTGAAATCAAGTTCAATCTGTTGATACAGAAAGATCATTTTTCATTCTAAGGTATCACATGATTTCAATCTGTTGAAATATATTTTAATCTGTTGAAATAGAGAGCTAACATTTTTCTTCTAACTGTTTCAATCCATTAAAAGCTCGAAACAACCGATTGAATTAGTTTTAAATGAAATCAATCGATTGAAACGACATTTTAATTGATTGAAAAATATTCTGATCGATCACAACTCAATTCTGATCGACCATATCTAATTCTGAGCGATCACAATCTTATTCTGATCGATCATATCTTGTTCTAATCAGTCATAAAACTATTCTGATCGGTCATCTGCGACTCTAAGGCATTTTTATTAATTGAATCTATCAGACTTCTCTCTTTTACTTTATAAATACAGTTTTGATTTCTCTTTTGAAACACACAATTTGAAAAACATTTGAAAGCAATCTTAGAGCTATCATATTAGTGCCTTTCTCTGTGCATTCATAAAACTTTTCATATCATAAGGCGGTTAGATCAAGATTGTTGAAAGTTCATCAAGAGAGAAAGTTCTGAGTGGGGAAATTGCTTCTGGACTTCTATATTGTTAAAGCTGCAGTCCAGGTTTATTCTTTTCATACTTGTACAAAGGTTAATTGTGTAGATTGGGTTTGAATCTGCACTGGTTACAGTAACTCGGGTTTGGTTACTGGGTGGTTAATTCAAGAGTCTATCTTGTGGTGTTGTAAGATAGTTCTTGGGGTAGATTGGTGTATATCTACTGGTTTGTATTTTTCACTTGGAATTAGTGGAACTTGGCAGATTTGTCAAGAACTGGACGTAGCTCTAGGAAAGAGTGAACCAGTATAAATTCTTGTGTTGAATTTCTGCTTTCATCTCTTTTTAATTCTTGCTTATAGTCTTGCTTTGTTTAAAATCAAATCTGCCTAACAAAAGATTGGATAAAGTTTAACCATTCTTCCAAAAGAAAGAGTGTTTTTCAAAAAGTTTTCAAAAGTTCAATTCACCCCCCCTCTTGAACTCAACCATTAATTCTTACAATTGGTGTCAGAGCTGGTTCTTGTAAGTTACTCAAGAATTCGGTCCAAAGGTTTAAATGGCTGAGGGAAAGATGACTTTTTCGGAAGGAGCCTCTATTAATAGGCCTGCTCTATTTGCTGGTGTGAATTATTCTTTCTGGAAGGTTAGAATGAAAATCTTTATTGAATCTCTTGATAGGGGTATTTGGGATACAATTGTTAATGGGCCTTTCAAACCAACTCATACAGTAGATGGTAAAATTGTTGAAAAAGACTCGGGCTGAATTAACTGATGCGAGAAAATAGGAAAGTACAATATGATTATACTCGCTAAGAATATTATTACCTCTACCTTAAATCTTGATGAGTTTTTCAGGGTTTCTCAATGTGCCTCTGCCAAAGAAATGTGGGAGATTCTAGAGGTCACTCATGAGGGTACCTCTGATGTGAAAAGGGCAAGAAAGCATGAGTTAATTAGGGACTATGAATTGTTCAAAATGCAGCAAGGTGAAACCATTGCAGATGTGCAGAAAAGATTCACGCATATAGTCAATCATCTAATTGGATTAGGCAAGACATTTGACAAGGAAGAGTTAAACATCAAGATTCTAAAATGTCTGGACAGAACTTGGCAACCAAAGGTGACAGCTATATCAGAATCAAGAGACTTAACTGAGATGACTACTGCATCATTATTTGGTAAGCTAAGGGAACACGAGTTGGAGATCAATAGGTTTAGAGAACAAGAAAATGCAGAAAAGAAAAGCGTAAACATTGTTCTCAAGACAATTGAGGAAAGTAGCAATTCTGAAGAAGATGAATCTGAGAATCTGACTTTGTTGGTTAAGAAGTTTGGGAAATTTCTTAGAAAGAAGAACAGAACTGGCTAGGTTAAAAGGTACACTGATAAAAAAACTGAATCTACTCAAAATACTTATACTTGTTATTCTTGTGGTAAGCAGGGACACATAAGGAGTGAATGTCCAGAAAAATTCAAGAATCAAAATAAGAAAGAGTTAAAGTACAAAGGGAAAAAGGCCTACATAGCTTGGCAAGACAATGATTCTGTAAGTGATGAAGATCTTATTGAAATACTCTGACAAAGATCCTGTTGATTTGATGAAGTCAAAGATAAAGTCAAAGTCAACTTTGTAGCGGTCAACAAGTCACTTAGATAAAAGAGTTGAGGGATTAGTGTGTCCGCAGCTTTGCTTAGGTATAATCATTTTTATCTTTTCTCGCTGCATGAGGTTTCTTCACTTAAAAGATTTTGCAAAATGCCTCTAAAATTGTTTAAACAAGTTAAAAACAAAGTATTTTAAAAAAGCTTTCTTAAACAAGTTTTTAACTCGATACAGCTTTTGAAATAACCGATTAAAATCACTTAGAATGTTCGGAGAAGTGTTTTTGTAGTATTTTAATCGATACAACTTGGTTTTAATCGATTAAATCCACTTAACATTCAGGATGATCGATCAAAATGCAATTATGACCAATCAGAATCAGATATGATCGATCAGAATTGAGTTATGACCGATCAGAATTAGATATGATCGATCAGAATTGAGTTATGACCGATCAGAATCAGATATGATCGATCAGAATTGAGTTATGACCGATCAGAGACTTTTCAATCGATTAAAACATGTTTTAATCGATTAAAACAACTTAGAAAATTTCTACACAGCGTTTTAATCGATTAAAACTTATTTTTATCAGTTAAAATAACTTGGAAAGTTTTACAAGAAAGTTTTGCAGTATATTAATCAATTGAATCGCGAAACAATTGATTAAATCAAATTAGAAGATTTTTTGTAAAGAGTTTTAATTGATATAAACGTTGTCGTATCAGTTAAAACAAATCTGTTAAAGAATCAAGAACGTATTAATGGATTAAAAGAAGTTTTAACAGATTAAAACTGCACTTTTAACAGATTAAAAGAATCTTTTAACAGATTGATTAAACCAAGAGCTTTGAAAATCTTCTATAAAAATAGTTTGGCTTGAACATTTTAAACACAACAATTGAATACCAATCTTTAGCAATCAAGCAAGCAAACTTTAGCGCTTTTTCAAGAAAGATTCGCGCTAGCTTTTTGAAGTTCTTTGAAATTCTTTCTTGAGGCAAATTGCTTTCTTTTGAAGAAGAAACACACTCGCGAATTGCATAAAACTGGTTTGAGCATTCTAGTTTCTTCTTTTCAATTCTTTACATTCTTTTTGTATTGTTTGGTGCCTGGAATTGTGGGCACTCGGTTTCTCTCGTACTGGAATTTGGTTGTAGAGGTTGTGAAGAACTCGGAATTTGGTTCTTGGTGAAAGGTTAGGTGCAGGAACTGGAATTGTGGTTCTTGTGGTAGATTAAGTGTAAGATTGTAATCTGTAAAACATTTGATCTAGTGGAACCCAACTGGAATTTGGTCGGAGACTGGACGTAGCCCTGGTATTGGGTGAACCAATATAAACACCGGTGATATCTTTCTAAACCTTTCTCCTCTTTTAATTCAGTTGCTGCATTTATTTTTTATTGCTGCATTTACAAATAGATAATCTGTTATTTGCGAAAAACTTTCAAAGATCAGTTCACCCCCCCTCTTGATCTAAAACTACTTTTCTAACAATTGGTATCGGAGCGAGGTGCTTGAAAGTTATTCAAGTTCTTCGATCCATGGTCGAAAACATATTACCGTTTTCCGAGGGAGCTTCTATTAACGCACCTCCACTATTTTGTGGAACAGATTATCCTTTTTGGAAAATTAGGATGAAGATCTTTATTGAATCCATTGATAGAAATGTTTGGGATGTAATTTCTAATGGCTCTTTAATTACGTAAAAAGAATGGTCCAGTCTAAATGATGAGGAAAAGAAAGAAGTTCAAAATGATTGCACTCGCTAAAAATATAATTACTTCGCACTTAACATGGATGAGTTTTTCAGGGTATCCCAATGCAAATCTGCCAAGGAGATGTGGGATGTTCTTGAGGTTACTCATGAGGGGACAGGGGATGTAGAGAGAGCCAGAAAGCATACTCTCATAAGATAATATGAGCTGTTCAAAATGCAAACTGGTGAAAGTATTGCAGATGTGCGTGAAGCGATTCACTCACATCATTAATCATCTAATGGGCCTAGGTAAAACCTTTGATAAAGAAGAATTAAATATTAAAGTCTTGAAATGTCTTGACAGGTCTTGGCAACCAAAGGTCACAAGCAATTTCGGAGTCAAAGGATTTGTCCGTCATGACAACAGCTTCTCTGTTTGGCAAACTCGGAGAACATGAAATGGAAATTAACAGATTTAATGAACAAGAAGTCTCCGAGAAGAAAAGCGTAAGTATAGCACTCAAAGTTGATGAAAGAAATCAAGAATATGAGGAGGAAAGTGAGAACCTTGGACTCGCTTGTCGGAAATTCAACAAGTTTCTCAAGAAAAAGATTCAAGACAAGGAAAAACATAAAAGGTATGAGAAAAAAATTGATTCTTCTAACTTTAAATGCTATGGTCGTGGTAAGCAGTGGCCATGTAAGGATGGAGTGCCCGAAAAGAACAAACATAATGACAAGAAAGAAGAGAAAGTCAAAAGAAGAGCCTATATATCATGGGATGACAATGACACTTCATCAACAGACAATTCTGATAATGAAGAAGCCAACTTATGTCTAATGGCAAGTCAAAATCCTCAATCCAACAGTGTAAGTTCTAGTTCTTCTTCAAATTTAGTGAATTATGATTCATTACAAGAAGCATTTAATGAAATGCATGAGAGGCTAAGAAACTACAAAAAGAAAATGATAGGCTAAAAGGACTAAATAATTGGTTAATAAATAAAGTAGACTCTCTTGAAAAAAGAATACTTGAAGATGAAATTGATTGTGATTTCTTAAAATTAATTCATGATAATTCTGATTGTGCATGTAATAAATCCTGTAATAACTGTTCAGAATTACAAAAGAAAATTGATTTTTTATCACAAACCGTTTCAAGGTTTACACAAGGTCAAGCTAATCTTGACGTTTTACTTGGGTCACAAAAACTAATTTTTGACAAATCTGGCATATGATTTAAATCTAGGATGAAAGTCAGAAAAACAAATGTAAATAGGAAATCATACTCTGTGATTAAATGTTTTTACTGCATGAAAAGAGGTCATTCAGTAAAATACTGTAGAATTAAAAAGTATGCTATTCCTAAAGGTAGGATGAAATGGATTCCAAAGTTAAAGTCATTTCAAATAACCTAATTGGACCCAGCAATTATAAAGGGTACCAGAAACATGTTAAATTTGTTTTGCAGGAACAAAATCTGGGAGTTCCTTGATGTTCAAAGCAGCAAATCAGGTTCTGTTTTCATAAACTGATTGTTTTAATTGATATAAAACAAGTATTAATCGATTAAAATAACTTATAGAGGATATCAGAAAATCTATTTGTACCGTTTTAAATCGATTGAAATGCGAATTAATCGATTAAAATGTTCTCGGATTTGAGTCTAGCTGTTTTAATCGATTAAAAAGAATTTATATCAACTAAAAACACTAAGATGTCAAAATTAATCGATTCTTTTTCGTTTTAATCGATTTAAATTTTGTTATCAGTTTATTAATTTCATCCTCGTACAAGACTAATCGATTCCTTTATGAATTAATCGATTATTTCAACTGTAGCATTTTCAAATCTAGTATTAAAGATCAAATTAATAGGTTAATTAGTTGGTTAATCGATTAATTTGTTTCGAAAATTAGTTTTATAACATCCAATTGAAAATTAGTAAGCAAATCAAAGTTAAAATCCCAAGTTTATATGGTAATCAAAATCTGCATAATACTTTTAAATATTCTTTGACCAAGTCAAACATCTTCCCAAGAACAGCTTTAGCTGATACACCCACCGTACAAGAATCTGTGCCCGTGTTCTCGATCAAGGGGACATATGCAATTAAAGCCGATTTTGCAGGTTCCGACGAATTGGACTACAATTCACAAAATTTGACATCCGTGACTCTTCTTGCTCACTTGAAGACCATTATTCTAATTCTTCAGTCTCTAGTTCAAGTTTCTTCTTTCTTCTTGTACTCACGTTTCAAAATCCCTCTCTAAAACTATACAACAAGATGCTCGAAGATCAAAATCAAGAAGGAAGCGTAAAGGAGAGTCTTCCTCTCGCTGGAAATCGTGGAGGCCACCTTGAAAATTGGTTCAGTGGTGATAGAGATAAGATGAATAACTTCATCACTAATTTTAGTCAAAAGCAGCTTGTAATCCCCAAATTCATAAGGTTCGTGTGGCTGGATGAAGAAGGATTCACTTCATTAAGAAGGAAACTAAAGAATCAAAAACTCGAAGAATTTTCTCGGAATATACTGGCAATATTCAACCAGATCTCGGTAAGAGTTTTCTATGCAAATCTCACTGTCGGTGGCTCCACCTTAAGGTCTCGGGTAAAAGGAGTCAATTTAGTCATTACTCCCGACATTTGGGATGAAGTTGCTGGCCTCAAAGATGTTGGGGTAAAAATCTCTAGAGGTAATATTGCTCGAATTACCGTAGTTTAATAAAACTCAATTTTTTCGCACTGTCTTAAAGACCAAAATGATTCGGCTAGAATTTTCAATGCTGGGAAGATGAGGCTTGACTCAAGAATTCTTGCCTTCATTATTGCATGGATGCTTACTCCAAGGAGGAGTAATCATGCTATACTCAATGAGGGTGATTTGGCTCTCATGTACCGCATTGAAAATAGGATTCTGGTTAACTCGGGTCTATGTTATTAAAGACCACATGGTAAAATCCAAGAGGCTTGCCGATTACAAATTACCTTATGCTTTGTTGATCAATAAATTTTTTAGACATTTTGCAGTGGATTTAGAAGGGGAGTATGTAGAAACTTCGAAAGCATCAAATGAGATTGATGACTCAACCCTACGAAAAATGGGGTTTATTAAAATTGATGATGAATGGATTTCTAAGATGGATGCTGGAATGTCTGAGGGTGAGGAAGAAGATGAAGATGAAGATCAGGGCCAAATTCCTTCCTCTCCAACTGCCGCAGAGGGTCCAGAATCTACCAAGTGGTCAAGTTTCATATGAAAATATGGAGATCATCCCCTACATGGAGCAGACTGACCGTGGGACTCCTCTCGTCTCAATTTGAAAGGACAATGCTTTCTCAAATGGCCACCTTGCAGGAAAACCAAAGAAAGCACATGCAGATGACCTATCAACATTTTCAACAGACCAATAATCAGTTCACCAATCTTGGACATCGATTGCCGACATTTACACCAAGTTGGAAGACATGCAACTGAATCAAGGGAACTGGGATGATTAGATTTATGGATAAAAAGGGTACCTTCTCATCTTTCTTTTATTGCTTATTTCTTTTGATGCTAATTTTAAATTTCTGGTCTCGTAATATTTACCGGTTATATACCAGGCACAATCTGTTTAGCTTTGATTAATATAATGTAGGTTTTAAATTCGAAACAAACTAGCATAGATAGAATTCAACATAGATCCCCGAGAGTTTTAGCTGATACAAAATGGATTTAATCGATTAAATTGATTACAGGAAACACTTTTCACAACAAAATAATCGATTAAACTGCGTATCAATCGATTAAAATCTTTATAAACTAGCTTACATCAGTTAAATTAGTTAAATAAGATTTTATTCTGATTTTTTTGGATCTATTGGTTAAAATTTAATCGATGTAGTTGATATTATTGTTAAACATCCTTCTAGATTATCAGTTTTACAAATTTTATACTAGATTAGGCATAAATTTGCATCAAACATTACTTAGATTTCAAAACTCGGTTGTTTTAATCAATAAAAAATCTTTTAAATCGATTAAAAGAATTTATACAACATTTTTCTTTATTGTTTTAATCGATTAAATGTCGAATTAATCGATTAAATGCACTTATATTTCATACTTTCAAAATCCTTCACTAGATTAATCGATTAAAACTTTATTTCAATCGATTAAAATCATTAACAATAACTTTTTAATCGATTTTGTCCTCGTTTTTAATCGATTTTTATTCTAGAAAGAAAAATTAAAGGCTTTAGTTAATGGTTGTTCTTGTAACATGCTACTAAAGCATGATTCCCTTATCTTTACACGTGTTAATTGTATTCATTACAAACGTGTTAATGAAGATAAGTTTGAATCAACTTTGATTGATCTTTACATGAGTAAGATATCGTATTCATTTTTTTTATTTTCAAAATCTAAAACTTATTACATACATTTGCATTGTTTCTCTTCCGTTCCCTATTTTTTTTATGAAGTCAAAAGGGGGAGAATAGTTGCTTTAGTTGCTTTACTTTTGATCGAAATAATTCTTTATTTAGGAAGCAACAATTTAGGGGGAGAAATAGGAAAATAATTCATTTCTTTATTACTCACTAATCTGTTTTATCAAGTGACTTCTTTTGCAGAGTTATTTTTCAAAGTGGTGTTTCTCTTCCTCAAATAGGGGGAGACTGTAAGTGATGAAGATCTTATTGAAATACTCGACAAAGATCCCGTTGATTTGATGAAGTCAAAGATAAATTCAAAGTCAACTTTGTAGCGGTCAACAAGTCACTTAGATAAAAGAGTTGAGGGATTAGTGTGTCCGCAACTTTGCTTAGGTATAATCATTTTTATCTTTTCTCGCTGCATGAGGTTTCTTCACTTAAAAGATATTGCAAAATGCCTCTAAAATCGTTTAAACAAGTTAAAAAACAAAGTATTTTAACAAAAGCTTTCTTAAACAAGTTTTTAACCGATACAGACTTTGAAATAACCGATTAAAATCACTTAGAATGTTCAGAGAAGTGTTTTTGCAGTATTTTAATCGATACAACTTGGTTTTAATCGATTAAATCCACTTAACATTCAGTGATGATCGATCGAATGCAATTATGACCAATCAGAATCAGATATGATCGATCGAATTGAGTTATGACCGATCAGAGACTTTTCAATCAATTAAAACACGTTTCAATCGATTAAAACAACTTAGAAAATTTCTACACAGCGTTTTAATCGATTAAAACTTATTTTTATCAGTTAAAATAACTTGGAAAGTTTTACAAGAAAGTTTTGCAGTATATTAATCGATTGAATCGGGAAACAATCGATTAAATCAAATTAGAAGATTTTTTGTAAAGAGTTTTAATTGATATAAATGTTGTCGTATCAGTTAAAACAAATCTGTTAAAGAATCAAGAACGTATTAATGGATTAAAAGAAGTTTTAACAGATTAAAACTGCACTTTTAATAGATTAAAAGAATCTTTTAACAGATTGATTAAACCAGCAGTTTTGAAAATCTTCTATAAAAACAGTTTGGCTTGAACATTTTAAACACAACAATTGAATATCAATCTTTAGCAATCAAGTAAGCAAACTTTAGCGCTTTTTCAAGAAAGATTCGCGCCAGTTTTTTGAAGTTCTTTGAAATTCTTTCTTGAGGCAAATTGCTTTCTTTTGAAGAAGAAACACACTCGCGAATTGCATAAAACTGGTTTGAGCATTCTAGTTTCTTCTTTTCAATTCTTTACATTCTTTTTGTATTGTTTGGTGCCTGGAATTGTGGGCACCTGGTTTCTCTCGCAGCTGGAATTTGGTTGTAGAGGTTGTGAAGAACTGGAATTTGGTTCTTGGTGAAAGGTTAGGTGCGGGAACTGGAATTGTGGTTCTTGTGGTAGATTAAGTGTAAGATTGTAATATGTAAAACATTTGATCTAGTGGAACCTAGCTGGAATTTGGCTGGAGATCGGACGTAGCCCTGGTATTGGGTGAACCAAGTATAAACACCGGTGATATCTTTCTAAACCTTTCTCCTCTTTTAATTCGATTCTCTGCGTTTATTTTTGATTGCTTTCTTTGTGATTCAAGAACATATCTCGAAATCTTATTTTTACAAATAGATAATCTGTTATTTGCGAAAAACTTTCAAAGATCAATTCACCCCCCTCTTGATCTAAAACTACTTTTCTAACTGATTCATCCTCTAGTTACAGTATCCGAAGGTGAAGAAGTGAATCTATGCTTAATGGTCGGTCGTGAATCCTCTTCATCGCATGTAAGTTCAACCCCCATAGAAAATGAAATGAATTACAACACGTTATTAAATGCTTTCAATGAAATGCATAATGAAGCTAGGATTTTATCTCATACAAATAATCGGTTAAAAGGACTAAATAACTGGTTAGAGAATAGGGTTAAAATCCTAGAAGGAGAATTACTAGAAATTAAGACAGATATGGAACATCTTGAGATAATATACAATAATTCATCTGCTGGTAATGTTGTTGCTAACAACATGTGTGAAAAGTGTATCTCTTTGCAGAATAAGGTTGAGTATTTGATTAAAACTCTGTCTAAGTTTACTCAAGGCAAAGAAAACTTAGATACACTTCTTGGGTCCCAAAACTGGGTTTTTGACCATAATGGAATTGGGTACAAACCTAAGGTTGGGATTAAAACTAAAAGATATTTGAATTTCTTTTCTTTTAGGAAACCAACAGCATCTCCTTTCTCATCTTGTCATTATTGTATGAAAAAAGGGCATACTATAAAATTTTGTCTTATTAGAAAACACTTTGTGCCACGGGGTAAAATGAGATGGGTTCCAAAATATGTGAAACAGAAAATTTGACCACTAAGGACCCAAAGTAATTAAGGGTACCAAATACTTGATGTTTGATTTTTTAGGAACAACAGCAAGAATCACTTTGTGAAAGAATTAATGGTTGAGTTCAAGAGGGGGGGTGAATTGAACTTTAAAACTTTTTCGCAAAACTTACTTTCTTTTGGAAGAATGAGTTATCTTTATTCAATCTTTACAAAGGTAACTCGATTTAAACACAAGCACAATTAAAGACGAGAAAATAAAAGAGATGAAAGAAGGATATTAACACACAAATTTATACTTGGTTCACTCTAATCCAGAGCTACATCCAGTTCTTGACAAACCAGTCAAGTTCCACTAATACCAAGTGAAAAAATACAACCAGTAGATACTCACCAATCTACCCCAAGAACTATCTTGTAAAACCCACAAGACAGAATCTTGAAAACCACCCAGTAACCAAACCCAGTTACTGTACCAAGTGCAGATTACAATCCAACCTGCACAATCAAACTTTTACAAAAGAATATGGAAAAGAAAAACCTGGACTAGAAGTTTCTAACTGTCCGTGAACCAATTCTAGCAAGCACTTTCTCTCTTTGAATGACCACAATTCTGATCACAACACCTTATGATATGAAAAGATTCTTGTATGCAGAGAAAGTCACGTATGAAAGTTTCACAGATTGATTTCACAAGTTTTCTCAAGTAGTGTGTTGTATTGTGTTTCAAAAGATAGATCAAATCTGTATATATAGAGTAAATCGGAAAAACAGAACGTGTCATCTGTTAAAAACTGTTTTAGAGAGTCAAAAGATAAGTTGGTTAGCGAGTAAAACAGGTTTAGAAGAGACTCGATCGATTAGAACGAAGTATGATCGATTAGATCGAGTTATGATCGATCAGAATAAAACTATGATCGATCAGAATGAGTTATGATCGATTAGAACAAAACTATGATCGATCAGAATATTATTTCAATCGATTAAAATATCGATTCAATCGATTGATTTCATTTAAAGTTCCATTTAATCGATTAAGACATCGATTGATTTCATTTAAAGCTCCATTCAATCGATTGATTCGAGTTTCAATGGATTAAAACAACTTAATGAAAAAATGACGACTCTGCTTTCAATCGATTGAAAATCATTTCAACAGATTGATTTTCTAAAAACTCTTTAGACTCGAAAAAGGTCTTTCTGTTTCAACATGATTTAAAATCATTTTAATAGATTGAAAATGCGAAACTTGATATTGAAAATTCATTGAGATATTTTAACTTGTTGATTCCGTGAATCAATCAATTGAATTTTCGATTATGTATGACCATTTATTATGATAAGTGATTTTAACAGATTGAAAATCCTTTTCAACGATTGAAAAAAACTTAGTTTATTCTTTTAATATTTAAACGTAAGTTTTTCATGCGAGAAAAATGATTTTCAATGAGATGCAACATTTTAAGGTGCTTATCACAAAATATAATGGCCTATCAAGAGATTAAGTGCTTAAACTTAAAAACCCAATCATCTACACACCCACAACCTAAGTTATATCTATGTCTTCATCAAATCCACCAAGTGCTTCAATCTCCCCCTATTTGATGGAGACAAATAACCACTGCACCTGACTGCACCTGACAAATTACCACTGCGCCTGCAAAACAAGAATAACAGACCAGAGACATATATTTTGTGGAGTGTGTGTAGTGACAGTTTTAAGCAAAATACTTCTTCTCCCCCTATTTGACTGCATCAAATAGATTGTTTTAGTTACAGTCCAATGGGCCCACGTGGGTACCCCAAATATAAAACAGAACATTAAAAATTAAGAAAAGAAAACAGAATAACAGAAACATAGAAAATCTTCATTCGTCCCCGGGGCCTTGATTGAATTGCAGTTCCACAATCCTGTTGTAAATATCTTCTAGTTGATTATCAATATGCTGGAACCTTGCAATGAAATTTTCATCCAAATAATGCTGCTGAGCCCTCGGAGCAGCGAGTCATCCGCATATGCCTCCTTTGGTCAGGTTGCAGTTCGCTCATTTGATGTAACATTGTTCTTTCGAACCGAGACGGAGGCGTGCCACGGTCGGGCGGTGGATTGTATGGAATCATCTCCATTGGGTTCACTTCTTCCATTGGATCGGACGAACGTGTCTGCGAAGTTCCGGGAATATCGGTGTTGATTCCTTCCTCTTGCTCTTCTTCTTCACTTTCTTCACTTCTCCCAAGCATCTTCTTTCGAGATCCATTCACCATCAACTTTAATAAATCCCATTTTGTGAAGCACAGAGTTATTTATTTCATTTGTTGATCGGATGGTTTCAACAAGTTCTCCTTCAACATCGACACCAAAATGTGTTAAAAATTTGGAAATCAGAATAGCATAGGGATACCCGAAGTCACTAAGTCTCTTGGCTTTGATCATGTGATCCTTGATGACAAAGACCCAGTTCACACGTATTCCGTGATGAATGCAGTACATCGAACTAAATCTCCTTCATTTAGCACTCGCATGATTGCTCCCCCGAGTGAAAGCTGCCAGAAACGATGAAAGCGAGAATCCTTTCTTCCAGTTTCAACTTCCCAGTGTTGAATGAACTTACGTAATCATGCCTATTCTTCAAGCAAGAGCGGAAATACTCGAACTTTATTAAATTCTTCAACATCCGAAGTACACCCTTTGGTGACTTTCACACCTACATCTTTTATTCCAAGCAACTTCCTTCCGGACATTAGGTGTTATCTCAATGTCTACTCCTTTTACTTGAGTTGTCAAAGTGGAACCTTCAAAGGATAAATTTGTGAAGAAAACTTTAATTAAGTCAGGGTAAATCCTACCATTCAACTCCGTAAACGTCTGAAGTTTTTGATGTTGCAGTAACTTCCGAATGCCTCCGAATCCTTCAAGCATCAAACCAGGAGAACTTTAACATTTTTGGAATGTTGACTTGCTTCCTGCTTAATTCATGGATAAACAAATCCATTTTCTCTTGGTCCCCATTGAACCAAGTTTCAATCCTTCCTCCAACATTCTGTTCTTGCCTTGCGATAGAGGACTCGCCTCTGCTGGACTTCTTCCTACCGGACTTTGTGCGCTTGAACATATTTGATTTTTGGAATGAGCGAACAGTAGAAGAACCGAGAAAAGAGAATCTCAAAGAAGAAAAAAAATACTATAATAATGAGAATACACAATCTTTTTCAGCTTCAAGGTTTTTGTCTTTACTATATTACTGCTCACTGCACAGTGATGATAAAGGTGGAGAGAGAAGAAATTGCTACTGTACAACTTAATTACCTTCTCGGTAGATATCCAATCAAGTATCAATTAGCTTTTATTGGATATCTTGGATATTGAAGAGAGTAGTTGAAGTTTATCTTGTTGTAAATGCTTTCAGTTTACTCTGCAGAAATTGGTTAGAGACAAAGTACATACAACTAGCCCTAGAAGAAAAATAATCAATTCATATTTCGTGAAACCAACTGATTTTGTAATCGTAGATACTTATAGGTGAAATACACCGATTGAATCAAAAATTAAATCGATTATTTCGCAAAAGAAAATTATTCAGAGTACCATTAGTGAATTCAATCGATTGAATCGAAGATTTAATCGATTGATTTATAGAAGAAGGTGTGCAGAGCTACAAGATTAATGAAATAAATCGATTAAAAGTTTATCTAATCGATTGAACTAATAACATATCAATACCAAAGAGTAAGAATCAGGAAATCAACAGATTATTTTGCAATTTCAATCGATTGAAACAAATAATATTCAGTTATTCATGCAATTATTAATCGATTGAACTTGTTATCAACCTGTTAAAAAAAATATACACTTACTATAAAGAATCAGTTATGCAATACTAGATATATCTAGAATTCCTAATTCAGTCCTAAGCATATTAAGTCTGTCTCTAGGAAGTGGTTTAGTGAATAAATCATCTAACTGTTTTTCGATTCAACGAATAATATCTCACAATCACCCCTAGATACGTGTTCTCTAATAAAGTGATGTCTAATTTCAATATGCTTAGTTCTAGAGTGTTGAATAGGATTCTTAGTTAAGTTTATTGCACTAGTATTGTCACAAACCAGAGGTACCTTGTTTAGAGTTACTCCATAATCTGTTAGTTGTTGCTTGAGATAAATGCTTTGAGCACAACAGCTCCCAGCCTGCAATGTATTCGAGCTTCTGCGGTTGACGAGCAACACACGCTTGCTTTTTGTCGTGCCACGATATAAGATCTGCTCCCCAGTAAATGACAAGTACCAGAGGTACTTTTTCCGTCCAATCTACATCCCGCAAAGTCAAAATCGGAAAATCCAACAAGTTTAAGGGATGCACCCTCAGGATACCATAGTCCAACATTAACTGTTCCCTTGAGGTATTTCGGAATCCTTTTGGCGACGGTAAGATGAGATTCCTTTGGATTTGCCTCGAAATCTTGCACAAAGACACACACTAAACATAATGTCGAGTCTACTAGCGGTTAGATACGAGTAGTGAACCAATCAAACCTCTATATTTAGTTTGATCAACAGGTTTTCCTTTTTCATCTAAGTCTAGACAACGGTTAGTAGACATGGGTGTAGAGGACACCTTGCGAGTTTTGCATATCAAATTTCTTTAACAATTCATTGCAGTATTTAGATTGACTAAGAAAAATGCCATTTCTTAATTGTTTAACCTGGAGACCAAGGAAAAAATTCAATTCTCCCATCATGGACATTTCAAATTCACTCTGCATTTCTTTTACAAACTTATTACACATGACATTATTAGTGGAACCGAAAATGATATCATCCACATATACCTGCACCGGAATAATGTCGGTCCAGCATTTCTTAATGAATAGAGTTTTATCAACCTCACCTCGCTTGTACCCTTGATCAATTAAGAAGTTACTTAACCTCTCATACCATTGTCTAGGTGCTTGCTTTAAACCATAAAGGGCCTTTTTCAATTTGTAGACATGGTCGGGATGCTTGTGATCTTCAAACCCAGGAGGTTGAGAAACATATACTTCTTCATTGATGAGTCCATTCGAAAGGCACTCTTTACATCCATCTGTAGTAATCTGAAACCACTTAAGCATGCATAAGCTAATAACAATCTAACGGCTTCAAGTCTAGCTACAGGTGCAAAGGTTTCATCAAAATCAATACCCTCTTGTTGGTTATACCCTTTGGCTACCAATCTAGCTTTATTTCTAGTAATAATGCCGTGTTCATCTAGCTTGTTTTTGAATACCCACTTAGTACCAATTACACTCGATATCTTTGATTTTAGGAACTAATTCCCACACTTTATTTCTTTCAAATTGATTAAGCTCATCATGCATGGCACTAACCCGAGTATTCATCATTTAATGCTTCTTTAACTGTCTTAGGCTCTATTTGTGAAATGAATGCCATATGATTACGGAATTGGTTAAGAGAATGTCTAGTAGATACTCCCTTATTAATTTGCCCGATGACATTGTCTAGAGAGAGATTTCTTGGAACAATCCACTCTTTAGGAAGCTCTTCCGAACATTTTCTTCCTGTTCTTCAGTAATTGTTAGTGGATCAGCTTTTGCGAGGTCTATCGATGGATCATCTTCTTCAACGATACGTTGATCCGTGTTACTCGGCATGTTTCAACCGATAAGAATTATCGCCTAATTCTTCTTCATCTGCAGTACTCGTTGTTCTATTCTCGCACCACTCGAGAAGACTCATTAAACACAACATGTACTCGATTCTTCAACCGATTTTAATCTTAAATTATAAACTCTATATGCATGACCGTGAGTTGAGTAACCAAGAAAAATTCCTTTATCAGATTTTTCATCAAACTTGCCAATATTTTCTTTCCCATTGTTTAAAACGAAACATGTACATCCAAAAACTCTGAAATAGTTTAAGTTGGGTTTTCTTCCTTTGTACAGTTCATATGGGGTTTTCTTAAGCATGGGTCTAATCAAGACTCTATTCAAAACATGACAAGCAGTGTTTACTGCATCTGCCCAAAAGTATTTAGGTAAAGAATTTTCACACAACATTGTTCTAGCAAGTTCTACAATAGATCTGTTCTTTCTTTCCACAACACCGTTCTGTTGAGGAGTTCTTGGAGCAGAAAAATTGTGTTTTATGCCAAACTTTTCACAAAATGATTCAAACTTTTCATTTACAAATTCTCCACCATTGTCACTTTGAATTGATGTAATAAAATACCCTTTTTCATTATATAAAACCTTGGCAAGCTTTTTGAAAGATTTGTAAGAATCAGATTTGGCTTTAAGAAAAATAGTCCAAGTAAATCTAGAAAAGTCATCAACAATTACCATGATATAAAGATTACCACCTAGGCTTTTATTCCTTGAAGGACCAACCAAATCCATGTGAAGCAGTTCCAAAGGTTTAGAAGTTGAAACAATATTTTTGTTTGAAAAAGATTTTCTAGTTTGTTTGCCTTTCAAACAAGCTTCACAGATTTTGTCTTTCAAGATCCGAAGCTTAGGCGACCCGAAACTAATTCTTTTGAAATCGGTTTGTCAAGATGGTTAAGATGTATATGAGCAAGTCTTCTATGCCACAACCAAGATTCTTCTTCTTTAGTAAGAAGACAACTTTGAGATGATATAGACTGTTTGATATCTAACATGTATATATTGTTTAACCTCTTACCTACCAACATTACCGTATCGGATTCCGGCTCACGGATAAGGCACTTTTCCGGTTTGAAAATGACTTTGTGACCAAGATCACATAACCGACTTATGCTTATCGATTGTGCTTGAGACCTTCAACCGGAAGAACATTGTGAATGATTACCGATTCACCATCACCAATATCTCCAGAACCTAGAATTCTTCCTCTGTTGTTGTCTCCATAAGTCACGTGACCTCCATTCTTCAATTTCAGCTTCTCGGAATTTTGAAATGTCACCTGTCATGTGCCTTGAGCATCCGTCTGTCTAGATACCAAAGGGACTCTTGTTGCTGTTCCTGAAAGATCAAACATCAAGTATTTGGTACCCTTACGTATTTTGGGTCCTTAGGAGTCAATTTTTCTGTTTAACATGTTTTGGAACCCATCTTTTCCTACCTTGCGGCACAAAATATTTTCTAGCATGACAGAATTTTATAGTATGTCCTTTCTTCATGCAAGTAATGACAAGATGAGAAAGGAGATGCTGTTGTTTTTCTCGTATGAAAAGAAATTCAAATATTTTTTAGTCTTTACCCCATTCTTAGGTTTGTACCCGATTCCAGAATGTTCAAACACACAATTTTGAGACCCAAGAAGTGCATCTAAATTCTCTTTGCCTTGAGTAAATTTAGACAGAGTTTTAATCAAGTAATCAACCTTATCTTGCAGAATAATACATTTTTCACACTTCTTATCGAGCAACATTATCAGCGAGATGCATAGATTATATCTAGATGTTCTAAATCTGTTTTGCTTTCTAATAGTTCATTTTCCGGAACTTTAACTCTATTTTCTAACCGAGTTATTTAAACCTTTCAACCGATTATTTGTATGAGATAAATTTCGGCTTCACTATGCATTTCATTGAAAGCATTTAGTAATGTGTCTGTAATTCATTTCATTCTCTGTAGGAGTTGAACTTACATGCGATGAAGAGGATTCACGACCGACCATCAAGCACGGGTTCACCTCCTCACTTTCGGATTCAGAGTTGGAAGATGAATCATTGTCTTGCCAGGCTATATAAGCCTTTTTCCCTTTGTATCTTGATTATTTCTTGTTCGATTCTTGGTCTTTTCCGGACAATCACTCTTTATGTGACCTCGTTTACCACAAGAATAACAAGTAATATTATTTTGAACAGATTCAGTCTTTTTATCATTGTACCTTTTTACTTGGCCAATTCTGTTTCTTTCTTCTAAGAAATTTTCCAAATTTCTTAACCAATAAAGTCGAGTTCTCCGATTCATCTTCTTCGAGATCCACTGTTTTCTTCAATTGTCTTGAGAACAATATTTCTAGTTTTCTTTTCGCATTCTCTTGTTTTTTGAACCGATTGATTTCCAACTCATGTTCCCTCAACTTACCAAAAAGTGAAGCGGTAGTCATTTCGATCAAGTCTCTTGATTCCGATATAGCCGTCACCTTTGGTTGCCATGTTCTGTCCAAACACTTTAAAATTTTGATGTTCAACTCTTCTTTGTCAAAAGTCTTTCCTAACCCAATTAGATGATTGACTATGTGCGTGAACCTTTTCTCGCACATCTGCAATTGTTTCTCCTTGCTGCATTTTAAACAACTCATAGTCCCCGATTAACTCATGCTTTCTTGCCCTTTTCACATCGAGATGTTCCTTCATGTGTAACCTCTAAAATTTCCCACATCTCTTTGGCAGAGGCACACTCGAGACACCTCGAAAAACTCATCAAGATTTAAAGTAGAGGTAATAATATTTTTTGCAAGTATAATCATATTGGACTCTCCTATTTTCTACATCGGTTAATTCAGCCCAATCTTTTTCGACTACTTTACCATCTACGGTATGAGTTGGTTTGTAAGGACCATTAACAATTGTTTCCCAAATGCCTCTATCAAGAGATTCAATAAAGATTTTCATTCTAACCTTCCGGAAAGAATAATTCACACCGAGAAAAAGTGGAGGCCTGTTTATGGAGGCTCCTTCGAAAAAGTCATCTTTCCCTCGACCATTGGACCGATTACTTGAGTAACTTACAAGAACCAGCTCCGGTACCAATTGAAAGAATTAATGGTTGAGTTCAAGAGGGGGGGTGAATTGAACTTTAAAACTTTTTCGCAAAACTTACTTTCTTTTGGAAGAATGAGTTATCTTTATTCAATCTTTGCAAAGGTAACTCGATTTAAACACAGCACAATTAAAGACAGAAAATAAAAGAGATGAAAGAAGGATATTAACACACAAATTTATACTGGTTCACTCTAATCCAGAGCTACATCCAGTTCTTGACAAACCAGTCAAGTTCCACTAATACCAAGTGAAAAAAATACAACCAGTAGATACTCACCAATCTACCCCAAGAACTATCTTGTAAAACCCACAAGACAGAATCTTGAAAACCACCCAGTAACCAAACCCAGTTACTGTACCAAGTGCAGATTACAATCCAACCTGCACAATCAAACTTTTACAAAAGAATATGGAAAAGAAAAACCTGGACTAGAAGTTTCTAACTGTCCAGAACCAATTCTAGCAGCACTTTCTCTCTTTGAATGACCACAATTCTGATCACAGCACCTTATGATATGAAAAGATTCTTGTATGCAGAGAAAGTCACGTATGAAAGTTTCACAGATTGATTTCACAAGTTTTCTCAAGTAGTGTGTTGTATTGTGTTTCAAAAGATAGATCAAATCTGTATATATAGAGTAAATCAGAAAAACAGAACGTGTCATCTGTTAAAAACTGTTTTAGAGAGTCAAAAGATAAGTTGGTTAGCGAGTAAAATAGGTTTAGAAGAGACTCGATCGATTAGAACGAAGTATGATCAATTAGATCGAGTTATGATCGATCGAATAAAACTATGATCGATCAGAATGAGTTATGATCGATTAGAACAAAACTATGATCGATCGAATATTATTTCAATCGATTAAAATATCGATTCAATCGATTGATTTCATTTAAAGTTCCATTTAATCGATTAAGACATCGATTGATTTCATTTAAAGCTCCATTCAATCGATTGATTCGAGTTTCAATGGATTAAAACAACTTAATGAAAAAATGACAGCTCTGCTTTCAATCGATTGAAAATCATTTCAACAGATTGATTTTCTAAAAACTCTTTAGATCGAAAAAGGTCTTTCTGTTTCAACAGATTTAAAATCATTTTAATAGATTGAAAATGCGAAACTTGATATTGAAAATTCATTGAGATATTTTAACTTGTTGATTCCGTGAATCAATCAATTGAATTTTCGATTATGTATGACCATTTATTATGATAAGTGATTTTAACAGATTGAAAATCCTTTTCAACAGATTGAAAAAAAACTTAGTTTATTCTTTTAATATTTAAACGTAAGTTTTTCATGCAGAAAAATGATTTTCAATGAGATGCAACATTTTAAGGTGCTTATCACAAAATATAATGGCCTATCAAGAGATTAAGTGTTTAAACTTAAAAACCCAATCATCTACACACCCACAACCTAAGTTATATCTATGTCTTCATCAAATCCACCAAGTGCTTCACTTTGGTACTTGGACAGTGGATGCTCAAGGCATATGACAGGTGATATTTCAAAATTCCAGAAACTGAGATTGAAGAATGGAGGACACGTGACATATGGAGACAACAACAAGGGAAGAATCTTAGGTTCTAGAGATATAGGAGATGGTGAAACCGTGACTATTCACAATGTTCTTCTTGTTGAAGGTACTGTAGATGATGACGAATTAGTTGATAATTCTTATCAGTTAAAACATCCCAGAGGTACAGATCAGTATATTGTCGAAGAAGGTGATCAATCAATTGATCCTACAAAAGCTGATCCACCAGAAAGAATTGTTGAAGAACAGGAAGAAGATATCTTGGATGAGCTTCCTAAAGAATGGATTGTCCCAAGAGATCTTTCTCTAGACAATGTCATTGGAAAAATCAATAAGGGAGTATCCACTAGGCATTCTCTTAATCAATTCTGCAATCATATGGCATTCATTTCACAAATTGAACCTAAAACTATTAAGGATGCATTAAATGATGAATATTGGGTTAGTGCCATGCATGATGAGCTTAATCAGTTTGAAAGAAATAATGTGTGGGAATTAGTTCCTAAATCCAAAGATATCAATGTAATTGGTACTAAGTGGGTATTCAAAAACAAGTTAGATGAACACGGCATTATTACTAGAAATAAAGCTAGGTTGGTAGCCAAAGGATATAATCAACAGGAAGGAATTGATTTTGATGAAACCTTTGCACCAGTAGCTAGACTTGAAGCTGTTAGACTATTATTAGCTTATGCTTGTATTAGTGGTTTCAGATTACTCCGGATGGATGTCAAGAGTGTCTTTCTAAATGGACTCATTAATGAAGAAGTTTATGTTGCTCGACCTCCTGGTTTTGAAAATCACAAGCATCCCGATCATGTCTACAAGTTGAAAAAGGCTCTTTATGGATTAAAACAAGCTCCTAGATAATGGTATGCGAGGCTAAGTAATTTCTTAATTGATCAAGGCTACAAACGAGGTGAAGTTTACAAAACCTTATTCATTAAGAAATCTGGATCCGACATTATCCTGGTGCAGGTTTATGTTGATGATATCATTTTTGGTTCTACTAATAATGTCTTGTGTAATAAATTTCTTAAGGAAATGCAAAGTGAATTTGAGATGTCTATGATGGGAGAATTGAATTTCTTCCTTGGTCTCCAGTGTTAAACAATTAAGGAATGGTATTTTTCTAAATCAATCTAAATACTCGTAATGAGTTGTTGAAGAAATTCGATATGCATAATTGCAAAGAATCCTCCACACCCATGTCTACTAACTCGCTGTCTAGATTTAGATGAAAAAGGGAAATCAGTTGATCAAACTAAATATAGAGGTTTGATTGGATCTCTTCTATATCTGATCGCTAGTAGGCTCGACATTATGTTCAGTGTTTGTCTTTGTGCTAGATTTCGAGCAAATCCAAAGGAATCTCACCTCACTCGCGGCTAAAAGGATTCTCAAGTACCTTAAAGGAACCATTAATGTTGGACTATGGTATCCTGAAGGTGCATCTCTTAAACTTGTTGGATTTTCCGATTCGACTTTGCAGGATGTAGATTGGATAGAAAAAGTACCTTTGGCACATGCCATTTGCTTGGAAGCAGTCTCATATCATGGCACAACAAAAAACAAGCATGTGTAGCTCTTTCAACTGCAGAAGCTGAATACATAGCAGCTGGGAGTTGTTGTGCTCAAAGTATCTACCTTAAACAACAATTGAAAGATTATGGAGTATTTCTCAACACAGTACCTCTGGTTTGTGATAATACTAGTGCAATTAATCTAACTAAGAATCCTATTCAACACTCTAGAACTAAGCATATTGAAATTAGACATCACTTTATTAGAGAACATGTATCTAGGGGTGATTGTGAAATTTTATTCATTGAAACTGAAAAACAATTACCTGACTTGTTCACCAAACCACTCCCTAGAGATAGACTTAATATGCTTAGAACTGAATTAGGAATTCTGGATATATCTAGTATTGAATAATTGATTCTTTATTATGATACTGTGCTTTTTAACAGGTTGACAACATGTTCAATCGATTAAATTGACTGAAAATTCTGAAATTATGTGTTTTAATCGATTGAAATTGCGAAATAATATGTTGATTTCCTGATTCTCAATCTCTGTTCATGATGTATTACCAGTTTTAATCGATTAAATAAGTTTTTAATTGATTTATTTCAATAACTCTGTTACTCTGCATGTGTTTCTTTTACAAATCAATCGATTAAATCTTTGATTCAATCGATTTAATTCACTTTTGATGCTCTGCATGTTCTTCTTTTACAAATCAATCGATTCAATCTTTGATTCAATCGATTTATTTTACTTGTGATGATCTGCATCTATATCAGTAATTGAAAATCAATTGATTTTATGGAAAATCAATTGGTTAATTTTTTTTGGGGTTAGTAGTGTATGTGTTGCCTCTAATAACTTACTGCAGATTGGGATGAGTGCCTTTAGGACTGGGAACAACTTCAGCTACTTTCTTAAATGTCATAGTTATCCAATAAAAGCTGAATGACTGTGATTGGATATCAGATGTGAAGGTAATTGAATATCACAGTAACAATTCTCTTTCTCTCTCTCTACCTTTACCATCTCTGACGCATGGAGCATAAAAGCAGTAATTCACAAAGAGACAAAACTTGACAATTCAAAGTAGATGAAGAGTCTTATTTCCTCTTAGCATGTAATATTGATTCGAAAATCTTGTACTCTCTCTTTGAAATTCTCTCTTCTCTGTTTTTCGGTTCATCTCTCAAAACAAAATGTTGAAGCGCACCAAATCCGGGAGGAAGAAGTTCAGCAAAGGAGAATCCTCAGCTGCTGTGCAAGGAACCTCAGGAGAAGGGCGGATTGAATCCTGGTTCAATGGGAACCAAGAAAAGATGGACTTATTCATTCACGAAATGAGCAGGAAACAAATTAATATTCCCAAGGTTCTGAAATTCTCGTGGTTGGATGCTGAAGGATTCAGAGGTATTCGGAAGCTGCTGCAACACCAGAAGCTTCAGAAGTTCCTTGAGCTCAATGGTAGAATCTATCCTGACCTTATCAAAGTTTTCTTTACTAATCTTTCATTTGATTGTTCTACACTCAAAACTCAAGTTAAAGGAGTGGAAATAGAGGTTACTCCCACTTGCCTGGAAAGATGTTGCTTGGACTCAAGGATAAAGGAGTGAAAGTCACTAAAGGATATACATCTGATGTGGATGAATTCAACAAAGTTCAATACTTTCGCTCGTGTTTGAGAAATGAGCGTGACTCTATGAGTTCATTCAACACTAGAAAGTTGAAACTTGAAGAAAGAATTCTTGCATTTATAGTGGCCTGGCAGCTTAATCCCAGGGGGAGCAATCATGCAGTACTGAATGAAGGGGATTTGGTACTGATGTACTGTATCCACCACAGAATCAGAGTAAACTGGGTATTTGTCATCAAGGACCATATGATCAAAGCAAAAAGGCTAAGTGATTTTAGGTTTCCTTATGCAATCTTAATCTCTAAATTTCTTACTCATTTTGGTGTTGACTTGGAAGGAGAATTGGCTAAAACCATTCGCCCCACAAATGAAGTTAACAACTCCATCCTTCATAAAATGTGATTCATCAAGATTGATGGTGAGTGGATTTCGAAAGAAGAAGCTGGGAGAGAAGAAGAAGAAGAAGAAGAAGAAGAAGAAGAAGAAGAAGAAGAAGAAGAAGAAGAAGAAGAAGAAGAAGAAGAAGAAGAAGAAGAAGAAGAAGAAGAAGAAGAGGAAGAAGCTGTGAATACTGGTGAAGCACGACAAACAGATCCTATGGAAGATGTCATAGAAGAACAGTCTCCATTGGAAATGATTCCTTATATTGCACAACCTGACCATGGCACGCCTCTTTCGCAATTCGAACGGACTATGCTGCGTCAAATGAATGAAATGCAAACAAATCAGAGAAGGCACATGGAGATGACTTTTTCTCTGCAAACTCGACAGCATCGACTCTATGAAGACTCCATTGCCAGATTTCAGCATATTGATAATCAACTGGAGGATATCTTCAACAGAATTGGAGACCTCCAATTCAATCAGGGTCCCTGGGATGGTGATGAATGAAGTTTCGTTTTAATGCGTTTGTCCACTTTTTTTTTTTTTTTTTGGTACCTACGTGGTACTTCTGGACTGTAATTAAAACACTGTTTGATGAAGTCAAATAGGGGGAGAAGTATTTTGCTTATAACTGACACTACACACACATCACAAAATCATATATGTCTCTGTTCTGTTATTTCTTTGTGCAGGTGCAGTGGTTATTTGTCTCCATCAAATAGGGGGAGATTGAAGCAATTGTTGGATTTGATGAAGACATATAGAGTTTAGAGAGTTTAGTTTGTGGGTGTGTAGGTGAATAGGTTATAGGTTTAGAATTTAATCTCTTGATAATTCAATAGATATTGTGATAAGCACCTTTAAATGATGCATCTCATTGAACTTATTTTACTGCATGAAAAACCAACCTTTTAGCATTAAAAGAACAAACTGAGTTTTTCAATCTGTTAAAAAGAATTTTCAATCTGTTAAAATCACTTCAAATAGGAATGTTCATATGCTGTCAAAATTTTAATTGATTGAATCGCAGAATCAACAGGTTAAAATGTTCTTAATGATTTTTCCATATTAAAGGTTTCGCAATTTTAATCTGTTGAAATCAAGTTCAATCTGTTGATACAGAAAGATCATTTTTCATTCTAAGGTATCACATGATTTCAATCTGTTGAAATATATTTTAATCTGTTGAAACAGAGAGCTAACATTTTTCTTCTAACTGTTTCAATCCATTGAAAGCTCGAAACAACCGATTGAATTAGTTTTAAATGAAATCAATCGATTGAAATGACATTTTAATCGATTGAAAAATATTCTGATCGATCACAACTCAATTCTGATCGACCATATCTAATTCTGAGCGATCACAATCTTATTCTGATCGATCATATCTTGTTCTAATCAGTCATAAAACTATTCTGATCGGTCATCTACGACTCTAAGGCATTTTTATTAATTGAATCTATCAGACTTCTCTCTTTTACTTTATAAATACAGTTTTGATTTCTCTTTTGAAACACACAATTTGAAAAACATTTGAAAGCAATCTTAGAGTTATCATATTAGTGCCTTTCTCTGTGCATTCATAAAATTTTTCATATCATAAGGCGGTTAGATCAAGATTGTTGAAAGTTCATCCAGAGAGAAAGTTTTGAGTGGGGAAATTGCTTCTGGACTTCTATATTGTTAAAGCTGTAGTCCAGGTTTATTCTTTTCATACTTGTACAAAGGTTAATTGTGTAGATTGGGTTTGAATCTACACTGGTTACAGTAATCTGGGTTTGGTTACTCGGGTGGTTAATTCAAGAGTCTATCTTGTGGTGTTGTAAGATAGTTCTTGGGGTAGATTGGTGTATATCTACTTGGTTTGTATTTTTCACTTGGAATTAGTGGAACTTGGCAGATTTGTCAAGAACTCGGACGTAGCTCGGGAAAGAGTGAACCAAGTATAAATTCTTGTGTTGAATTTCTGCTTTCATCTCTTTTTAATTCTTGCTTATAGTCTTGCTTTGTTTAAAATCAAATCTGCCTAACAAAAGATTGGATAAAGTTTAACCATTCTTCCAAAAGAAAGAGTGTTTTTCAAAAAGTTTTCAAAAGCTCAATTCACCCCCCCTCTTGAACTCAACCATTAATTCTTACACGAGATACAGTACTCATATAAAGACCAATCAAAGTTGATTCAAACTTATCTTCATTAACACGTTTGTAATGAATACAATTAACACGTGTAAAGATAAGGGAATCATGCTTTAGTAGCATGTTACAAGAACAGCCATTAACTAAAGCCTTTAATTTTTCTTTCCAGAGTAATAATCGATTAAAAAACAGGACAAAATCGATTAAAAAGTTCTTGACACTGGTTTTAATCGATTGAAATATTGTTTTAATCGATTAAAACAGTGATGAATTTCGAAAGATTGAAACAAAAGTTGATTTAATCGATTAATTCGACATTTAATCAATTAAAACAATAAGAAAAATGTTGTATAAGTGCTTTTAATCGATTTAAAGCTTGTTTTTATCGATTAGAACAACCAGCTTTAAAAACTAGGTAATGTTTGATGCATCTAACATGCCTAATACAGTTCGAATTTTGTGAAATCGATTATTAGGAAAATGTTTTAAGATAATATCGACTAGATTGAGTAAGTTTGAACCAATAGCTTAATCAAAATCAGAATAGTAACTTATTTAGTTGATTTAACTGATGTAAACTAGTTTTAGTTGATACAAATACATAACATATAGATTTTAATCGATTGATACGCTAATTAATCGATTATTTTGATGTGAATTTCCTATTTAAGTGTTTCTTTTAATCGATTTAATCGATTAAATCTATTTTGTATCAGCTAAACTTATCAGAGAATTATGTTTGATTCTATCTAGTCTCTCTTAATTCAAATTAAAACCTACATCATATTGAGCAAAGTTAAAAGATTGTGCCTGGTTTAAAGCCAGTTAATATTACAGTCCATAAAAGAAAATTAGCAGCAAAAGAAATATGGCATAAAGAAAAGGAAAAAGATTATGATAGGAAGGGACCCTTGTTAACAAGACTCAATCATCCCAATTCCCTTGATTGAGATGCATATCTTCCAGTTTGGTGTAGATATCAGCAATCTGGTTTCCAAGGTTTGTGAACTGAGTGTTGGTCTGTTGGAAGTATTGATAGGTCATTTGCATATACTTCCTTTGGTTTTCCTGCACTGTGGCCATTTGAGAAAGCATAGACCTTTCAAATTGTGACAGAGGAGTCCCACGGTCAGGTTGCTCCATGTAGGGAATGATCTCCATATTCTCATATGAAGCTTGACCACTGGTGGATTCAGGAGCCTCTGCAACAGCTGGAGAGGAAGGAATTTGACCTTGCTCATCTTCTTCTTCATCTTCTTCCTCATCTTCAGACATCCCAGCATCAACTTTAGAGATCCACTCATCATCAATTTTAATAAACCCCATTTTCCGTAAAGTTGAGTCATCAATCTCATTAGATGCTTTCGGAGTTTCCACATACTCCCCTTCTAAATCTACGCAAAATGTCTAAAAAATTTGTTGATTAACAAAGCATAAGGCAATTTATAATCAGCAAGTCTCTTGGCTTTTACCATGTGATCTTTAATAACATAGACCCAGTTAACACGAATCCTATTTTCAATGCAATACATGAGAGTTAAATCACCCTCATTGAGTATAGCATGATTACTCCCCCTTGGAGTAAGCATCCATGCAATAATGAAGGCAAGAATTCTTGATTCAAGCCTCATCTTCCCAGCATTGAAAATTCTTACCGAATCACCTTGATCTTTGAGACAGGTACGAAAAAATTGAATTTTGTTAAACTCTGGCAATTCAACAATATTACCTCTAGAGACTTTTACACCATCATCTTTGAGACCAGCAACTTCATCCCAAATATCAGGAGTAATGACCATATTAACTCCTTTTACCTGAGATCTTAATGTGGAACCACTGACAGTGAGATTTGCATAAAACACTCTTACCAAATCTGGTTGAATATTGCCAGTATATTCCAGAAAATTCTTCAGTTTTTGATTCTTCAGTTTTCTTCTTAACGAAGTGAACCCTTCTTCATCCAACCAAGCAAACCTTATAAATTTGGGAATTACAAGTTGCTTTTGACTGAAATGAGTGATGAAATTATTCATCTTTTCTATATCACCACTGAACCAATTTTCAAGATGACCTCCTTGATTTCCAGCAGAGGAAGACTCTCCCTTTTGTTTCTTCCTTGATTTTGATCTTTTGAACATGTTTGTAGCAGAGATTCGAGAGGAGATTTTGAAAATATGAAAACAGAAGAAAGATGATAAGTTGAGAAATGGTTGGGTAAGTACAGAACCTGGTTTGATGAAGATCGGATTTCAAATTTTTGAAATCCAAAGAGACAGAACTGCAATGTTTCAGCTTTAAATGCAATTGTCCCCTTGACCAAAGACAGAGGCACAGGTTTCTGGACGATGGGTACATCAGCTATTTTGTTCTTTGATAAATTTTTGACTTGGTCAACAGATACAATAAATGTATTATGCAAATTTTGATTAACACAAAAACTTGGATTTTTTACTCTGATTTGCTGACCAATTTTCAATTGGATGTTGTAAAAATAATTTTCAGGAACAAATTAATCGATTAATCAACAAGTTAACCTATTAATTTGATCTTTAATATTAGGTTTGAAAATGCAACAGTGAAATAATCGATTAATACATAAAAGAATCGATTAAATTTGTACTGGAAGAATTTAATAAGATGATAACAAAATTTTAATCAATTAAAACGAAAAAGAATCAATTAAATTTGACATCTTAGTGATTTTAGCTGATATAAATCATTTTTAATCGATTAAAACAACTAGACTAAATTCCGAGAACATTTTAATCGATTGATTCGTATTTCAATCGATTAAAACTGTACGAATTGCTTTTCTGGTATTCTCTGTAAGTGATTTAATCGATTAAAACTATTTTATATAAATTAAAACATTCAGTTTATGAAACTAGAACCAAATTTGTTGTTTTGAACACCAAGGGACTTCCAGATTTTGTTCCTGCAAAACAGATTTAGCATATTTCTGGTACCCTTTTTATAATCACTAGGTCCAATCAGGTTATTTGAAATGAATTTTTGGGAATCCATTTCATTCTACCTCTAGGAATAGCATATTTCTTGATTCTACAAATTTCACAAAATGACCTTTTTTCATACAGTAAAAGCATTTAATAAATGGAGACGAAACAGATTTACTATATGCAAAATAGTTTTTAAATGCTCTAGTTTTCTTTCCAACAAGAGGTGTAAAACCTATACCACCACGATCAATAACCAATTTTTGAGAATCAAGTATCATATCAAGACTAGTTTTTCCTTGTGCAAGTTTAGATGCAGTTTTTATTAAATATGTTAATTTCTCTTGTAACTCAGGACAATTTTTACAATCTTTATCATTACACATGCAATCAGAGTTATTACCTATTTCCAGATTTTCATTCTTGGTTTCTTCATCAACTATTTTCGTTTCAAGAAGAGTGATCTTGTTTTCTAATAAACTATTCATGCTTTTTAATCTTTTGTTTTCAATTTCTAATTTTTTAGCTACTGCATGCATTTCATAGAAAGCATCTTGTAATGAGCTATAATTCATAGTAGTTGTTGAGTCAAAACTTACACTGGTCATTGGAGAATCTGAATTGACCATCAAGCATATCTCTGTTGTTTCTTCATAGGCCATTTCAAGGGTTTTCCACATTTGTGCAGCAGTTTGACAATGTGCTATCCTGAAAAAATAATTTCTGTTAAGTGCAGATATGATGATATTCTTAGCAATACAATCATCTTGGATTAATTTCTTTTCACAATCATTTAAGCTAGACCATTCTTTGTTAAAAACATAAGTTCCCTGTTCAATGATATTCCAAACATTTATACCAACAGATTCAATAAAGATCTTCATCCTAATCTTCCAAAAAGAGTAATCTGTACCACAAAACAGTGGAGGTCTATCAATACAAGCACCCTCAGAAAATTTATTTCCAGCCATTTGGATCGAAAGACTTGAATAATTCTCAACAACCTTGCTCTGATACCAATTGTTAGAATTGTAGGCTGAGATCAAGAGGGGGGGTGAATTGATCTTTGAAAGATTTTCGTAATTTACAGATTATCTATTTTAAAGATTAAAAATTCTGACCAGTTCTTGAATCACACATAGCAAGCAATCAAAATAAAAGCAGTGACAGAATTAAAAGAGAGAAAGGTTTAGAAAGATACAACCAAGATTTATACTGGTTCATCCAATCCCAGGGCTACGTCCAGTTTCCAGCCAAATTCCAGTTGGGTTCCACTAGATTGAACGTTTTACAGATTACAACTTTAATCCCACACTCAATCTACCACAAGAACCAAAATTCCAGTCCTTGCACCTAAACCTTCACCAAGAACCAAATTCCAGTTCTTGACCAACCCTGCAGCCAAATTCCAGCTACAGAAACTAGTGCCCACAATTCCAGGCACCCACAATACAGTAAAGAAAGTAAAGAAACAAAGAGAAGAAATTAGAACACCCAAACCAGGTTTATGCAGCTCTGCAGAATGAGTTTCTTCTCCAAAAGAATGCAAATTTTGCGTCAAGAAAGAACTTCTATGAACTTCACAAAACTAGCGCGATTCTCTCTTGAAAGTAGCACTTATGATTGCTTGATTGATTGCCAAAAGATGTGTTTTAAAATGTTCAAGCAACTTTGTTTATATAAAAGATTTTCAAAACTGCTGGTTTATTTAATCTGTTAAAATAATCTTTTAATCTGTTAAAAGTCTTGTTTTAATCTGTTAAAACTTCTTTTAATCTGTTAAAATGTTCTTGATTATTTTCCAGATTTGTGTTTAACTGATACGACAACGTTTATATCAATTAAAACTCTTTGTAAAAAATCTTCCAAATTGTTTTAATCGATTGTTTCGTCTTTCAATCGATTAAAATACTGCAAAACATTCTTATAAACTTTTCTAAGTGATTTTAACTGTTAACAATCTGTTTTAATCGATTAAAACACTTTGAAAAAAGTTTACTTAGTTATTTTAATCGATTGAAACACATTTTAATCGATTATAATTCTGCCAAAAGATTTTATAAAACTTTCTAAGTTATTTTAACTGATAGCAAGCTTGTTTTAATCGATTAAAACATTCTGGAAAAACCTCTTAGTTTTTTTAATCGATTATTTCGCATTTGTATCGATTAAAATACTTGACGAACAACTTTTAAAACACTTCAAGTTATTTCAATCGATTATTTTGAGTTTGTATCGATTAAAATTTTGCCAGAACATTTTTCAAAATATTTTGTCATTTTAATCGATTATATCAATTCTATATCAGCTTAAAATATCGCGTGAAGGTTTTCAAAAATTCTTCTAATGAAAACAATCGATATTTCGAAAACATATTAGTTAAAAACCTGTTACAAAAGTGTTAAGAACATTTTAGTTGATAAAGCTTATATACTATTAGTTAAAATAGTTAATTAAAAACCTTTTAACAAAATATTTTGTTTTTAACCATTTAAACATTTTTTAGAGGTATTTGCAAAATCTTTTAAATGAAGAAACCTCATGCGCAGAGAGATAAAAATGATTATACCTAAGCAGAGATGCAGACTCACTAATCACACTACCCTTTTATCTAAGTGACCTTTGACTGCCACAAAGTAGCCTTTGACTTCATTTTTGACTTCATCAAATCAACAAGATCTTTGCTAAAGTAATTCAATAAGATCTTCATCACTTTCAAAAGGGATGTATTCATTATGTGTTGGTATTTCTGGGTCAGTGTTTGGGAAAGCTTGGTAGGGTGAGGGTGAAATTTCTGGTGAGTGTGTGTTGGGGTATGAAGAAGAAGAAGTTTTAAATGAAACAAAAATTTCAATACCACATAGACTTGAGTTTGAATCATGAACATCGAACATGGCCTCCACATCGTCATCATCTTTCAACTCAACAGCAATGAAGTTGTTGATCCTAACTCCGTGTCTAGTTGGGCAGCGAAAATGCATGGTTGCTACATTTTCGTGGGGTTCTTTCTCCAATTTCTTGTGGATCAACTTCTTCAACCTTTGTAGAGAAATTCCTCTCTTTAAATGAACAAGTTTTGCAGTCCCAGTATTGAAGGTAACTCCCTCCATGGGACATGGGTTCATGAAACCATCATAGTGGACAATAGTAGACACTACACCCATTTTAGGAGTGTGGAACACAAAGAAGACTAAAGGTAAGAGGAAGAAATAATGCAAAGAGCTTCAGAGATTTAGGACTGTGCAATGTGAGAACTTCAAATAATGAAAGTGGTCTACTTATGATGAAGTCCATTGGTTTGAATCCAATGCTCCCTCACATGGTTTCTGACGCACACAAAACCCAAGCAAAGTGGGTGGGTCAACATCTCTTTAAGTATGTTTGGATTCTTCTGCTTTTGTCTAACCCAATGTAGGGAATCCAAGATTGGAATCCTAACTTGGGAGGGTGACTCAGCATTGGATTCCTTACTTGTGTGCATCAGGAAGACATGGGAATCCTGACTTGGGTGGGTGACTCAGCATTGTAAATAGTTGCAGGTTTCCACGCTCAAGCGATGGGTTTCTCACTTGAGCGAGAATTGACCATAGGCTAAACGTCCAACGCAGTTAGCCACATAATACAACTTGGGTCACCACATATTTCAATCACTTCTTGCTCAAGCGAAAGTACCCGTCGCTTGTGCGAGAATTGACCCGAGATTACCCATTTGTTACAGGTCTCCTCGCTCAAGCGAAGGGTTTCTTCGCTTGAGCGAGAGAGAAATAATCGATCATAATTTTATATATTCAATTATTTTAAAATTATGATCGATTATCTCAAATTATAATCGATTATAAACTCTTTTGCTCAAGCGATGGATGTCTCGCTTGAGCGAGAATTGACCACGGTTCAACGCGAGTTACCCAATCAATTCTCGCTCGAGCGAAGTAACCCCTTGCTTGAGCGAGAATTGACCATAGGCTAAACGTCCAACGCAGTTAGCCACATAATGCAACTTGGGTCACCACATATTTCAATCATTTCTCGCTCAAGCGAAAGTACCCGTCGTTTGAGCGAGAATTGACCCGAGATTACCCATTTGTTACAGTTCTCTTCGCTCAAGCGAAGGGTTTCTTCGCTTGAGCGAGAGAGAAATAATCAATCATAATTTTGTATATTCGATTATTTTAAAATTATAATCGATTAGTTCAAATTATAATCGATTATAAATTTCTTCGCTCAAGCGATGGATGTCTCGCTTGAGCGAGAATTGACCATGGTCCAACGCAGTTACCCAATCAATTCTCGCTCGAGCGAAGTAACCCATCGCTTGAGCGAGAATTGACCACAGGCTAAACGTCCAACGTAGTTAGCCACATAATGCAACTTGGGTCACCACATATTTTAATCACTTCTCGCTCATGTGAAAATACACGTCGCTTGAGCGAGAATTGACCTGAGATTACCCGTTGTTACAGATCTCCTCTCTCAAGCGAAGGGTTTCTTCGCTTGAGCGAGAGTTGATCTTGCGTGAAATAATCGATCATAATATAGAATAATCGATTATTTTAATACGTGAACAGTAAAAAGTGCTAGTTGTGTAAATAATGTTCCAGATGTGTTATTTTGGGAAATATTTTTAAAAATAATATTATTTATGAAAAAAAATCGTTCTTTCAAAGCTTAAAGGTTGGTTTTTCATGAAGTATGATAAATTCTATGATATGCAACAATTATAGGTGCTATCACAAGATATATTATAAGTATCAAGAGATTAAATTTTGTACCTATAACCTATCTACTTACACACACACAAACGAAATAATGATACTTCATATGTCTTCATCAAATACAACAAGTGCTTCAGAAATTAGTATGCTCTTGTGATTATTGATGACTTCTCTAGATTTACTTGGACATTTTTCTTAACTTTGAAAAGTGAAGCCTCTAAGGTTTTTAGAAAGCTTGCAAAACAAATTCAAAATGAAAAAGAGTTAAGAATTAAAGTGTTAAGAAGTGATCATGGTAGAGAATTTCAAAATGAGTCTTTTGAAAATTTTTGTGAAGAAAATGGTATTTTACATAATTTTTCTGCACCTAGAATGCCACAACAAAATGGTGTAGTAGAGAGGAAAAATAGATCCTTAGAGGAACTAGCTAGATCTATGTAAATGAATCAAAAGTTCCTAAATACTTTTGGGCAGATGTTGTAAGTACTGCATGTTATGTTTTAAATATAATGCTCATTAGACATATATTGAAAATGACTCCTTATAAGTTATTTAAAGGGAGAAAATCAAATGTAAGTCATTTGAAAATATTTGGTTGTAAATGTTTTGTGTTAAATAATGGTAAAGATAACCTAGGTAAATTTGATTCCAAAGCCGATGAGGCTATCTTCTTAGGTTATTCTCTTACTAGTAAAGCATATAGGGTATTTAATATAATAACATTAAATATAGAAGAATCTATGCATGTTACTTTTGATGAAATTATAGACCTTGAGGAAAATCCTCTTGAGTCAAGAAAAGAAAATGCAGGTGATGAAGAGTACCTTAAGGAAGCATTAGAAGAAATGTACTTAAATGAAAATGACTATCTCAACCATCCGAGTTAGCAAAAGAATGGCAATCACCAAGAGGACTATCACTTGACAACATAATTGGTGATATTTCAAAAGGGATAAGTACTATAAATATGTCTAATTTTTGTATGACTGTAGCTTTTGTCTCACAGATAGAACCCAAGAATGTTGAGGAAGCCCTAAAGGATGATCAATGGTGTATTGCAATGCAAGAAGAATTAAATCAATTTGAAAGAAATCAAGTCTGGGAATTGATTCCAAGAGAAAAACATCATCAAGTAATTGGAACTAAATGGGTATTTAGGAACAAGCTTGATGAAGATGGAAACATAACTTAGAATAAAGTTAGACTTGTGGCAAAAGGATATTGTCAAGAGGAAGGTATAGATTATGATGAGACCAATACTCCTATTGCCAGGTTAGAGGATATACGCCTACTTGTTGCTTATGCTTCAATGATGAAATTTAAACTATATTAAATGGATGTAAAAAGTGATTTTCTAAATGGTTTTATTAAAGAAGATGTATATGTGCAACAACCTTCGGGTTTTGAAGATTTTAAATACCCTGATCATATTTTTAAATTGAAAAAGGCACTCTATGGATTAAAACAAACTCCTAGATCATGGTATGAAAGGTTAAGCAGTTTTTTATTATCAAATGACTTTTCTAGAGGAAAAATTGACTCAACTTTGTTTATTAAGAAAGTAGGTGAACATATTTTGTTAGTTCAGGTATCTCGTTGATGATATTATTTTTGGATCTACTGATAACTCTCTATGTGAAGGATTTGCAAGTATTATGCACAATGAATTTGAAATTTCCATGATGGGGGAATTAACCTTCTTCTTTGGCCTTCAAATTAAGCAATTAAAAGATGGCACCTTTGTGTCTCAAACAAAATAATGCAAGGAGATTCTCAAGAAGTTTGGAATGGATACTGCAAAAGAAGTTAGCACACCAATGGGAACGTCTTGCAATTTGGATAAGGACGAATCAGGTTTGGAAATAAATCAATCTATGTATAGAGGTATGATAGGTTCTCTATTATACTTAACTGCAAGTAGCCCTGTCTGTGTGTGTGTTAGATTCTAGGCTTATCCAAAAGAATCTCACTTAGCTGCAGTAAAAAGAATTTTAAAATATCTTAAAGGAACCACAGGTTTTGGGTTATGGTATACTTCTGCTGCTTCACCTAGTTTAATAGGTTTCTCTGATGCTGATTATGGGGGTTGTAAGATTGATAGAAAGAGTACTAGTGGAACCTCTGAAATGTGATAATACAAGTGCAATTAATCTTACTAAAAATCCTATTATGCATTCCAGAACTAAGCATATAGAGATTAGACATCATTTCTTAAGAGATCATATTAGTAAGGGAAATTGTAAGATAGAATACATTGATACAAATCATCAATTAGCAGATATATTTACAAAAACTCTTCCCAAAGATAGATTTTATGAACTTAGGAGAGACTTAGGAATACTAGAAATATCCTAACTTTTGCAAAAACTGTAAATTCTCAAATTTTATTCTAGAATAATTGATTATCTCAGGTGATAATTGATTATCTCTTGTCTCATAAATCCTCAAAATTGCAAACCTTTCTAGAATAATCGATTATCAAGGGCTATAATCGATTATTATGTGTCATACATCCTGTAAATTGCAAAAACTCTCTAGAATAATCGATTATCTCACGTGATAATTGATTATCCATGCATTCCGGAAAAAATTTGGGCAGTTGATGATCAAATAATCAATTATCTACTGTTGATAATCGATTATCTCATGACGTTTTTGAAAAACTAGTCGTTGGCAACGGATCTCTTTGCCTTTATTCTTGTGTTTATAGTCGTTTATAGTCGTTGGAAGTGTTCTCTATTTATATAGGGACTCAGAAACGCATTTCACTCACATCTTGCCTCTCTTCCAAGTGTTTTGCCTTGATCTCAAGCACCATTCTTGTGTTAGACAAATGGCATCAAAAGGGGGATGAATAGATGCACAAATTAAAATAGATGTCAAATTAAAAATTTATTTTAAGATATCCAATATTTATTAATTCAATTTTAATTATCAAATTGAACAAAGATAAAGCAGGAGCGATATAATCAGAGAGATAAAATATCAATAAGATAGAGACAAATAGAGATAAAATAAGGGTGTAAGGAGAGTAATACAGTGAAAAAGAGATAAGAGAAGAGCACACAGTGATTTATAGTGGTTCGGGTATAACCAACCCTACATCCAGTCCCAGTCAACTCTTAACACAAGAGTGACCCCAATTCATTATCTTTTAAATTCAGTTTACAAATTACAATCAACTCAGCAAAAAGAAAACTAATTCAAAAGACAATCACCTCCTTAGAAACCCACTAAGGATGAATACCTCCCTAGAATCCCACTAGGGATGAACACCTCCTCTGAAACAAATCAAAGGATGAACACACCTCCTTAGAATCTCACTAAGGATGAACACCTCCCTGGAATCACACTAGGGATGAACACCTCCCTAGAATCATAGTAGGGATGAACACCTCCTTGAACAAATCAAAGGGATGAACAGTTCCTACACAAGAAACCCTAAAATAACATTGATTCACTTAAACCTCCTAAACCCACAAAAGGATAAAGGTAATAAAATAAGAACAATCACACCTGGGTAATGGAGACAACAAATTGTACAAGTCTATAGAATGTCAACCTCCAAGAACAAGTGTGATTAACAATGAAAGCACGATGAGGCAATGAAGAAGAGGGTTTTCTCAAAACATGTAAAATATTTTTGTTGCCTTGCTCATAATCCTTTTCTCAAAACTTATTGAATGTAAATTGTATTTTTGAATTTTGTAATTGTGTGTTTTTTATTTTCCATCAAAACTTAATTAAATAGAAAAATAACATCGAGAAAATAGTCATTGATTATTAATAATATCATAGAGAAAATCAGGATATATCCAAAAACATTTATTCTTAAAAACGGATATATTTTACAAATTTGAATTGTCATAATTGATTATGTTACCGAGTATAATCAATTATGACAGAGAAACTCATTTTTCAGTTCGATGCATCATAATTGATTATGATAGTGAAAAATATCATGTTACGAAATTTTATCACACTTGTGCTTTGGAGGCTTATGCATAATACCACTTCATAAACTTGTACCTTCATATCCGAGTATTCTAAGACTCTATTTAGTCTTCAGGAATCATCTTGGGTTTGCTTGAATCATCGTCTTTATTAAAATCATATCTTGGGTATGTAGGAAAATATTTCACATTGTCACCAATGTCTTTAATTCAGCTTGTCCTTAATTCATCTTGATGTCCTTAATTCAATTCATCTTGAATGGTGCTGACTTGAATGTAGTTGACTTGAATCATCATCAAATCATCTCTTGGGAATGTAGGGACATTTCCATCAATCTTCCCCTCATTGTTTTCAATCTCCCCCTTTTGATATGATCAAGGAAACACCTGAAATGAATTAAAATTCTTGAGTCTATATAGCCAACTCAAGATTAGCACAATATAGTGTAGCACAAGTATATTTTAAACTCCCCCTAATTTATTTGAGCAAAACTTCTCCTAATTCCCCTGTTTAAATCAGAATTAGGAATGAATTTTATACAGATTTTAATTCATCAAAAAATCTCCCCCTATTTCATTGATAATCATAAAAAAAATCAAGAGAGAAAAATCTCCCCCTGTTTCACACATTTAATATCATCAAAATCTCTCCCTATTTCATTGATAATTATGAAAATATTGCAATAGAAATTGAGCACAAATTTGCATGATTAGTACATAAATCAAGGTAGAGAAGATAATGCATCACAAAGTGTCATAGAGAAGAACATCATATTAAGGAGGCAATATCTAGGATACTCAAGGCAAATGAAGAGAGAGAAAGATAACATAATGAAATGATTGAAGAGATAATGGAATGGAATGCGGTAGTTTCTCCCAATTGCAATCTTAGCGACTTTCAAATTCAAATTCACTCATATTCCAAATTTCAAACTTCAAAATCAAATTTCAACAAATTCCAAATTCCAAATTTCAAATTCAAATTTCTAATCCCAAATTTTAAATTCAAATTTCAAATTTCAATTCCAATTCAAATTCAAAAATCTCAAATTGCAAAAATTTCAAATTTCAAAATCACAAACTACAAAATTTAAAATATTAACGATCTCAAACTGCAAAATTTCAAATTTCAAAAATCTCAAACTGCAAAATTTCAAATTAAAAAAAATTCAAACTGCAAAAAAATTTCGAATTTCAAAATCTCAAACTACAAAATTTCAAATTTCAAAAATCTCAAACTTTCAAATTTCAAACTTTAATAATTTCAAATTTTCATAAATTCAGATTTTCAAAATTCAAACTTTCAAATTTCAAATTTTCAAAATTCAAACTTTCAAATTTCAAGCTTTAATAATTTCAAATTTTCATAAATTCAGATTTTTAAAATTCAAACTTTAATAATTTCAAATTTTCATAAATTCGATTTTCAAAATTCAAACTTTCAAATTTCAAAGTTGGTCAACAATCGAATTTATGTGGCGGATAAGTGCAGATATTCAATGTAGAGGCATGGGAGACAAGAATAAACTTATCTTTATGATATTTTCCTGTTTATCCGACTTTGCTCCTGTACACCCATTTAGCTCCAATAATCTACATTGATTTCTTATCCTTAATAATCACCTGCAATATCAACATACAAATCTAGGTACCCTTTCATCATCTTTGGGTCTTTAAAAAGGTTAGTAGAATCACAAGTCTCTGCCAAAAGACTAAGGATTAAAAGAATATAACCATGATATAATAATCGATTATCACAACACCTTCAGAATCAACATAATTGATTATGACAGCATGAAAAAAAAAATTCAAAAATTCATAATCTATTAGATGCTCAACTATCATCTAGACATGTATAAATGTTTTGTTCCTTTAGGCACCCATTCATATTTGCCATTAGATATGCCAAAATTTTTTATGTAACATCTATTTGATGTATGACCGAATTTCATGCAATAAAAACATGTTGGTTTTCTTTGAAAAAGTCTAAATGAATTTCTTAAAGTTCTTAAAACTGGCTTCACATTTTTTTTCCTTAACTCTTTCACAAAATTAGTTTTATGAGGTTCTAGACTTTCTATGGGTTTGTAACCAAGTCCAGCTTTGCTAGAATTCCCTCTTTGATAACCTAATATAGAATCAAGATTTTCAGAAGATTTTAAAAACTTGCTTATTATTTTCTCTAACTTGAAAATCTCATTTTCCAAATGATTACAATTTTCACAAGGTTTAGCAACTTCTTTATTTTTAGACAAAGTTTTAAATTTCTCAACATCTTTCTTTAAGCACTCATTTTCTTTTTCAAGAATACCAACAGTATTTTCTAATGCATTAAACTTTTGTCTAAGTGTATTGTATTTCTTAGATAACTTGGTAAAACATTCATACATATATTGATATTCATTAAACAACTCATCATATTCAATTAAGGATTTTGTACTACTTACATGTGATGAGGTTTCTTATGATGAGGCTTCATCATCACTTTTTGCCAGAAAGAAAAGATTTGCTTCTTCTTTTCCATCACTACTTTCGAAAGAACTCTCTTGTGTTGTGGAAGATGTTGAAACATACAAGGATATGAATGTTGAACATACATGGTTATGAAGCTTGTAGATTTTGATGATGATTCAAGAACAAAGGACTTAAAGATTTGAAGACTTGTAATGTTATGTAATAACTCTATTTTTATGATTTTGAGTCTATAATATTAGAGTCTAAGATAGGCAGCACATAGTCTACTCTTTAAAGGTTCTAAAAACTCATTTTTATCAAAAACATACTGGATTAATCGATTATTACAGAGAGAAAAATCATTTTCAGCATCTGCTCTCTGGAATAATTGATTAAAGCCTATGTTAATCAATTAATAGGGCTGTTAATTGATTAATTGCTCAGTTAATCGATTAAACTGAGTGGTATTGGGTTCCAGGTGAATTTGGCTCTGGAATAATCGATTAACACTCAAGTTAATCAATTATTTCAGTCATATATGTGTTTGAAGTTCAAAATTGGACCAAGTTTCGAAAACCCTATTCCCAATTCATCTATTTTCGAAAATCCCCAATTCCCAAACCCTAATCTCTCTACTTAAGGTTCTCTAAGGCTCTTTGCAAATTGAACAACCTTTTTCAAACAAAAGTTGAGAGTTGTGACTACCAGAGAACTATTTGTTGGAGGAAAAAGGGGCTTTTGGAACCGAACCAGTATAAATCATATGTGTAATACTCTATCCTTGCTCTATTTACTTTACACAGCATTTTAATCGGTGAAATTTGGAGAAATTTTTAAAACCCTAATTTTTGTTAAGAAACCAATTCATCCCCCCCTCTTGGTTTTTGTCTAGAAACGCAAACATTCCGCTACGCGATTCTAACAAGAATCATTATCCACCCAAGCAATATAAGATTTGTGTTTTCTCTTATAGATATTGTTCTTCTCTTTCTTCTTGTCCTTCTTCTTCTCTTTCACATCTTTCTTCTCTTTCTTAAGTTCCAGATAGTCTGGTTTGATATGGCCAAGCTTTCCATATCCATAGCACTCGTATCTATTGATTTTTTCTTTTCTTTGTTGTCTCTTTTTCCTGTTCTTCATAAAGCGAGAAAATTGTTTAACAAAAAGAGACATATCGGAATCCAAAAACTTACCTTCATTTTCGCTTTCATCTTGTGAACATTTTTCTGCTTTTAGAGCTATCGTCTTGGCTTGATTCTGTTCACCATTCTTTAACATTTGTAGCTCCATCTCATGTTCTCGCAACTTTCTAAATAGAGTAGCAATATTCATTTATATGAGATCCTTTGATTTTGTAATAGCAGTGACTGTCGCCGCCGTCAAAACGAGGCGGTCGGAGCGACGCGATGGTTTCGACTTTCCAATTTTCGCGTTTTTATTGGTGTGGTTACAACGCCTTTAGGTTGTCCAATAACCGGGCTGAACCTAGGGGCTAGATTTTCACAAAGGCGCTCTTGGATTGTCCGATAACTGGGCTAACCCAAGAACTAATTTTAGAGGGTTCTTCTGGAGTCGCCACCGATGTTTTTACCGGAAACATCGAAAAAGGAGTAAAAAGGCGTTGGTTTTCGAAAAATCAACTTTGGTCATTACAACCAGAGTTGGGTAAGGGAGTTAGTTACGTGTAAGGGAAGTGTTAGTTCCCTTACGACGCCCCTTCCGGGTTCCCTATGATAAGCCAGCTATTTAAAAAAGTAAACCGGTGAAAATACATTTTTATCCTTTATTTGCGGAATTTAAAGTTATGACTACATGCCCCTAATATCTATTGCATAATTAAAATAAAACAGTAAAAGAGAGAGGGAGAATTTAAAAACCTCCGAGGCAAGCTTTATATTAATTTTCTGAAAACTAGGGTGCTTTTTGGCAGCCTTTCACTCTTTACAGCGCCGGAAAACTCTCAAAAACACTATAAAAACTCTTAGAAACTCTCAGAAAACTCCAGAAATGCTTTGAAGGGGTTCTAGGAAGAGAATTTTATGAAGTGACAAGAGAGAGAATGGAAGAACTGTGTGAAATGAGGGGAATGGCGCGACTATTTATAGGGATTCGCACCTGTCAAGTCAAGACGGTCGTCTCGTCTGACAAGGTCAAGACAGCCGTCTCGCCAAACGAGATGGCGGTCTCGCCATTTGCAAGTGACGAGACGGTCATCTCGCCAAACGAGACGGCGGTCTCACCACTTTCACAAGGCGAGACGGCGGTCCTGAATACGAGATGGCGGTCTCGACCCTAAAAGGCAAAAATCCTTATTTACATGCATAAAATCCCTCATATTCTAATATGGGGCCTAATAGTCTCTCCTAATGGCTTCTTAGGCTTCAACCATCTTCAAAAAGGAGGTCTTCTGGTCTTTATTATGAGGCTGGGCAAGATTTGGGGTCTACAGCTGCCCCCCCTTTACCCGACTAGTCGACTGCTGGCCTGTTGTGCCAAGGAGATCGACTGGAGGGTAAAGGAGTTGACCCTCTTGCCCGGTTGTCCTTCAGACGTTCCGTCTTTGTGCGGTTGATCTTCCGGGAAAAAGTGTGCTTCCAGGATGCTTCTTCTGGCGGTAGCTGATCCTTTTGGCTGATGAGTACAAACCCCCATCTGGTTTGACGAGTATGAACCCTCGCCTGGTAAGCCCCCTTTTGTAAGGCCTGATGAGTATACACCCCTATCTGGTGTTTGACGAGTATGAACCCCCGTCCGGTAAGCCCCCTTTTGTAAGGCCTGATGAGTATACACCCCCATCTGGTGTTATGCCTCCGGATGCTCCTTCTTGCGGTAGCTGATCCTTTAGCTATGGTGGCGGCTTACTGCTCTAGCTCATGCGCCTATGTTGAGATGTGTTCTCTCGTCTTCATCTTTTACGAGATCCGGTCATCCGGTTCTGTGCAGGGATTTTGTAGTGTTCATCCAGCCTTGTTGATTGTTGGGGATTCTTTGTTTTTGATTTTTGATGGTGATCACCCAACTCTTGCTTGGTTGGTCGGGTAGTCTTTGTTTGTTGTTCGAATCTTGCTTGGTTGTCGAAGAAACCTTTGGTTAATGCATTTTTTGTGAAGTCTTACCGGGATACTTTTGGGTGCTTCATATTTTCGGATGCAAGCATTAAGCTGAATGCTTTTTGATTTTTATTTGTTTGGAATATGTTTGTTTGTTTTGATTTTGACAAAGTCATTTTTGTGCAACTATTTGTGTACAGATGTTCTTAATGCAATCTATTTTAGTTGGGGGCATCTAGAAAGTGACTGGTGCTTTCTTTTCCGTTCTCCCGTGATTTTTCTTTTGGAATTTTGTTTTGGCCCTATCTTTTGCTTAGACCAGCCCTTTGCGGGTTTTCGATCTAGCGGGCTTTCCTATATTATATATTTTTTTCCTAGGACGTCTTAGCGGGCCTTTTCTTTTTTATGAAGGCCTTAACTTTTGCCTAGACCTCCCTTTGCGGGATTTCAATCTAGCGAGCGACCCTATTTTTGCTCGAGACTTGTCCTAGCAGTGCTGTTTATTTTGATCTTCGATTTCTTTTTCTTTCTTATGCTTTCCTATATTTCTTGTTTTATGCATACTCATGTTTCGTTAATACGGAGGCATTCTTTGCAAGTAGGTAAAGACAAAAGAAGACAATTTTTATTGATATAAACGAATGATTTATTTTTACGGGAGGATTTACAAAGGAATTTATAAGCGGGGTCGGCCAAGGTTGGCTAAATTGTATAGGATATAACAATCATGCCCATGATTCTTGTTTCTCTGCTTTTCCGGTCGCTTCAATTGAGATGCTCGAGCTTGGAGTGAAGATCATGCGAAGTCCGCTTGCCTCTGCGAAGGTATTACCTTAGTCGCCTTTGCGGTTTTCGGCTAAGGCAATCATTTCTTTTTCTCTTCCCCTTTTTGTTGTTTTTTTTTTTGTTATTTTTTTGAAACCTCTAATTTTTGCCTAGGACGTGTCCTAGCGAGGAATGTATGAAAGTGATGAAGATCTTATTGAAATAATTTGGCAAAGATCTTGTTGATTTGATGAAGTCAAAAATGAAGTCAAAGGCTACTTTGTGGCGAGTCAAAGGTCACTTACACAAAAGGGTAGTGGGATTAGTGAGTCTCGCTCATTTTTATCTCTCTTCTGCATGAGGTTTCTTCATTTAAAAGATTTTGAAAATGCCTCTAAAAAAATTTTTAAACGATTAAAAACAAAGTATTTTGTTAAAAGTTTTTTAATTAACTATTTTTAACTAATAGCATATAAGCTTTATCAACTAAAATGTTCTTAACACTTTTGTAACAGGTTTTTAACTTATATGTTTTTGAAATAATCGATTGTTTTCATTAAAGGAAGTTTTGAAAACCTTACGTCGAGTGTTTTAACCGATATAGTTTCGAAATAATCGATTAAAATCACTTAAAATGTTCGGGAAGTGTTCGGTAGTATTTTAATCGATATAACTTGAAATAATCGATTAAAACCACTTGGAGTATTTGTTAATCGATGTAATCAAGCATATGATCGATCAGAATGAGTTTTCGATCGATCAGAATGAGGTTTTGATCTATCAGAATAATTTTAATCAATTAAACTGCGTTTTAATCGATTAAAACAACTTAAGAGAATTTCTACTATGCGTTTTAATCGATTAAAACATATTGTTATCGATTAAAATCACTTAGAAAAGTTTATAAGAATATTTTGCAGTATTTCAATCGATTGAAAGACAAATCAATCGATTAAAACAATTTAGAAGATTTTTTACAAAGAGTTTTAATTGATATAAACGTTATCGTATCGGTTAAAACACATCCGGAAAATAATCAAGAACATTTTAACAGATTAAAAGAAGTTTTAACAGATTAAAACAAGACTTTTAACAGATTAAAAGATTATTTTAACATATTAAATAAACCAGCGAGTTTTGAAAATCTTCTATAAAAACAAAGTTGCTTGAACTTTTTAAAACACATCTTTTAGCAATCAATCAAGCAATCTTAAATGCAACTTTCAAGAGAGAATCGTGCTAGATTTTGTGAAGTTCATTGAAGTTCTTTCTTGAGGCAAAATTGCATTCTTTTGGAGAAGAAACACATACTTGCAGAATCGCATAAATCTGGTTTGAGCATTCTAAGTTTCTTCTATTTGTTTCTTTACTTTCTTTTATCGTATTGTGGGTGCCTGGAATTGTGGGCATTGGTTTCTAGTAGCTGGAATTTGGCTGCGAGGTTGGTCAAGAACTGGAATTTGGTTCTTGGTGAAGGTTTAGGTGCGAGAACTGGAATTGTGGTTCTTGTGGTAGATTGAGTGTGAGATTAAAGTTGTAATCTGTAAAACTTTCAATCTAGTGGAACCCAGCTGGAATTTGGCTGGAAACTGGACGTAGCCCTGGGATTGGGTGAACCAGTATAAATCTCGGTTGTATCTTTCTAAACCTTTCTCTTTTAATTTTGTCACTGCTTTTATTTTGATTGCTTGCTGTGTGTGATTCAAGAACTGGCCAGAAATCTTAATCTTTGAAATAGATAATCTGTAAATTGTGAAAAGTTTTCAAAGATCAATTCACCCCCCCTCTTGATCTCATCCTACATTTCTAACAATTGGTATCAAGAGCAAGGGTCTTGAAAAATACTCAAGGCTTTCGGTCCAAATCTTTTATGGCTGAAAACAAATTACCTTTTTCTGAGGGGGCTTCTATTAGTAGACCTCCACTGTTTTGTGGAACAGATTATCCATTTTGGAAGATTAGGATGAAGATCTTTATTGAATCTATTGATAGAAATGTTTGGGATGTAATTGCTAATGGTCCATTAATTACGTAGAAAAGAATGGTCCGGTTTAAATGATGAAGAAAAGAAAAAAGTTCAAAGTGATTGTACTGCTAAAAACATAATTACTTCTGCACTAAATATGGATGAGTTTTTCAGGGTCTCCCAATGCAAATCTACCAAGGAAATGTGGGAAGTTCTTGAGGTTACTCATGAGGGAACAACTGATGTAAAGAGAGCCAGAAAACATACTCTCATAAGAGAATATGAGTTGTTTATAATGCAAACTGGAGAAAGTATTGCAGATGTGCAGAAGTGATTCACTCATATCATCAATCATCTAATGGGCTTAGGTAAAACTTTTGATAAAGAAGAATTAAATATTAAAGTTCTGAAATGTCTTGACAGGTCATGGCAGCCTAAGGTCACAACAATCTCGAGAATCAAAAGACTTATCCGTCATGACAACGGCTTCCTTGTTTGGCAAACTTAGAGAACATGAAATGGAAATTAACGGATTCAATGAGCAAGAAGTCTCCGAGAAAAAAGGTAGAAGTATAGCACTCAAGGTTGAAGAAAGAAGTCAAGAATCAGAGGAGGAAAGTGAAAATCTTAGACTGCTTGTCAGAAAGTTCAACAAATTTCTCAAGATAAAGAAAAACACAAAAGGTATGAGAAAAAAATCTGATTCTTTTAACTATAAATGTTATGGTTGTGGTAAGCAGGGTCATGTAAGAATGGAGTGCCCAGAAAAGAACAAATACAATGATAAGAAAGAGGAAAAAGTCAAAAAAAGAGCATATGTAGCATGGGATGATAATGATACTTCATCAACGAGAAAATTCGATAATGAAGAAGCCAACTTGTGTCTAATGGCAAATCAAAATCATCAAACCAGCGAGTGTAAGTTCTAACTCTTCTTCAAATTTGGTGAATTATAATTCATTACAAGAAGCATTTAATGAAATGCATGAAGAAACTAAGAAACTGCAAAAAGAAAATGATAGGCTAAAAGGCATGAATAATTGGTTAGTAAATAGAGTAGATTCTCTTGAAAATAAAATTCTTGAAGATGAAACTGATCTTGATTTTTTAAAATTAATCCATGATAATTCTGATTGTGTATGTAATAAACCATGTAATAATTGTTCAGAATTACAAAAGAAGATTGATTTTTTATCACAAACTGTTTCAAAGTTTACACAAGGTGAAGCTAATCTTGATGTTCTTCTTGGGTCACAAAAACTTATTTTTGACAAATCTGGCATTGGATTTACATCTAGCATGAAATTCAGAAAAAATGTAAACAGGAAATCATACTCATCATCTGTGATTAAATGTTTTTACTGCATGAAAAAAGGTCATTCTGTAAAATATTGTAGAATTAAGAAGTATGCTATTCCTAGAGGTAGAATGAAGTGGATTCCTAAAAATTCATTTCAAATAACCTGATTGGACCCAGTGATTATAAAAAGGGTACCAGAAACATGCCAAATTTGTTTTGCAGGAACAAAATCTGGAAGTCCCTTGGTGTTCAAACAGCAAATTTGGCTCTGGTTTCATAAACTGAATGCTTTAATTGATATAAAACAGTTTTAATCGATTAAAATCACTTACAGAGAATACTAGAAAAGTTGTCCGTACAGTTTTAATCGATTAAAATACGAATTAATCGATTAAAATGCTCTCAGGAATTTTAGTTTAGCTATTTTAATCGATTAAAAGGGATTTATATCAGTTAAAACCACTAAAGGTCAAATTTAATCGATTCTTCTTCGTTTTAATCGACTAAAATTCTGTTATCATTTTATTAAGTTCATCCAGTACAAAATCAATCGATTCTTTTATGTATTAATCGATTATTTCACTGTTTCATTTTCAAACCTAGTATTAAAGATCAAATTAATACGTTAATTTGTTGATTAATCGATTAATTTGTTCTTGAAAATCATTTTTACAACATCCAATTGAAAATTGGTCAGCAAATCAGAGTCAAAAATCCAAGTTTTTTGTGTTAATCAAAATCTGCATAATACATTTATTGTAACTGTTGACCAAGTCAAAAATTTATCAAAGAACAAAATAGCTGATGTACCCATCGTCCAGAAACCTGTGCCTCTGTCTTTGGTCAAGGGGACAATTGCATTAAAGCTGAAACGTTGCAGTTCTGTCTCTTTGGATTTCAAAAATTTGAAATCCGATCTTCATCAAACCAGGTTCTGTACTTACCCAACCATTTCTCAACTTATCATCTTTCTTCTGTTCAAAATCTCCTCTCGAATCTCTGCTACAAACATATTCAAAAGATCAAAATCAAGGAAGAAACAAAAGGGAGAGTCTTCCTCTGCTGGAAATCAAGGAGGTCATCTTGAAAATTGGTTCAGTGGTGATATAGAAAAGATGAATAATTTCATCACTCATTTCAGTCAAAAGCAACTTGTAATTCCCAAATTCATAAGGTTTGCTTGGCTAGATGAAGAAGGGTTCACTTCGTTGAGAAGAAAACTGAAGAATAAAAAACTGAAGAATTTTCTAGAATATACTGGCAACATTCAACCAGATTTGGTAAGAGTGTTTTATGCAAATCTCACTATCAGTGGTTCAACTTTAAGATCTCAGGTGAAAGGAGTTAATATTGTCATAACTCCTGATATTTGGGATGAAGTTGCTGGCCTCAAAGATGTTGGTGTAAAAGTCTCTAGAGGTAATATTGTTGAATTGCCAGAGTTTAACAAAATTCAATTTTTTCGTACCTGTCTCAAAGATCAAGGTGATTCAGTAAGAATTTTCAATGCTGGGAAGATGAGGCTTGAATCAAGAATTCTTGCCTTCATTATTGCATGGATGCTTACTCCAAGGGGGAGTAATCATGCTATACTCAATGAGGGTGATTTAGCTCTCATGTATTGCATTAAAAATAGGATGCGTGTTAACTGGGTCTATGTTATTAAAGATCACATGGTAAAAGCCAAGAGGCTTGCTGATTATAAACTGCCTTATGCTTTGTTAATCAACAATTTTTTTAGACATTTTGCAGTAGATTTAGAAGGGGAGTATGTGGAAACTCAGAAAGCATCTAATGAGATTGATGACTCAACTTTACAAAAAATGGGTTTTATTAAAATTGATGATGAGTGGATCTCTAAAGTTGATGCTAGGATGTCTGAAGATGAGGAAGAAGATGAAGAAGAAGGTGAGCAAGGTCAAATTCCTTCCTCTCCAGCTGCTGCAGATGTTCTTGAATCCACCAGTGGTCAAGCTTCATAAGAGAATATGGAGATCATTCCCTACATGGAGCAGCCTGACCGTGGGACTCCTCTGTCTCAATTTGAAAGGTCCATGCTTTCTCAAATGGTCACAATGTAGGAAAACCAAATAAAGCATATGCAAATGACATATCAACATTTCCAGCAGACCAATAATTAGTTCACAAACCTTGGTAACCAGATTGCAGATATTTACACCAAACTGGAAGATATGCAGCTCAATCAAGGGAATTGGGATGATTGAGTTTTTGGACAAAAAGGGTCCCTTCCTATCTTTTTCTTATATTTCTTTTACTGCTAATTTCTAATTCTGGTCTGTAATATTAACTGGTTGTAAACCAGGAACAATCTTTTTAACTTTGTTAAATATGATGTAGGTTTAAGTTGATTTAAGAGAGCCTAGATAGAATCTAATATAATTCTCTGATAATTTTAGCTGATACAAAATAGATTCAATCGATTAAATCAATTAAAAGAAACATGTACTAGGAAATTCGCATCAAAATAATCGATTAATTTGCGTATTAATCGATTAAAACATGTATGTCATGTGTTTATATCAACTAAAACTAGTTTACATCAGTTAGATCAGCTAAATAAGATAATATTCTGATTTTGAAGGATCTATTGGTTAAAACTTACTCAATCTAGTTGATATTATCTTGAAACATTTTCCTAATAATCAATTTTACAAAATCCAAACTGAATTAGGCATGATAGATGCATCAAACATTACTTAGTTTTCAAAACTGGTTGTTTTAATCGATATAAACGAGCTTTAAATCGATTAAAAGCACTTATACAGCATTTTTCTTACTATTTTAATCGATTAAATGTCGATTTAATCGATTAAATCAATTTATGTTTCAAACTTTCGAATTTCATCACTGTTTTAATCGATTAAAACATTATTTTAATCGATTAAAACCATTAACAATAACTTTTTAATCGATTTTGTCCTATTTTTAATCGATTATTACTCTGGAAAGAAAAATTAAAGGCTTTAGTTAATGGTTGTTCTTGTAACATGCTACTAAAGCGTGGTTCCCTTATCTTTACACGTGTTAATTGTATTCATTACAAACGTGTTAATGAAGATAAGTTTGAATCAACTTTGATTGGTCTTTTCATGAGTAAGGTATCGTATCCAAAAAAAAATTGTATTGTTTTCAAAATCTACAATTTGATACATATCATACTTAGTAAGGTTCCTCTGTTCCCTATTTTTAATGAAGTCAAAAGGGGGAGAAATAATTGCTTTGCTTTATAATTGATTTTCCTTATTTAGGGGGAGCAGCAATATAGGGGGAGAAATGGGAAAATAATTAATTTTTTATTACTCACAAATCTTTATATTCAAGTGACTTCTTCTGCAGAGTTATTATTCAAAGAGGTTTTTGTCTTCATCAAATAGGGGGAGACTGAAAGTGATGAAGATCTTATTGAAATAATTTGGCAAAGATCTTGTTGATTTGATGAAGTCAAAAATGAAGTCAAAGGCTACTTTGTGGCAGTCAAAGGTCACTTAGACAAAAGGGTAGTGGGATTAGTGAGTCTGCTCATTTTTATCTCTCTGCTGCATGAGGTTTCTTCATTTAAAAGATTTTGCAAATGCCTCTAAAAAAATGTTTAAACGATTAAAAACAAAGTATTTTGTTAAAAGTTTTTTAATTAACTATTTTTAACTAATAGCATATAAGCTTTATCAACTAAAATGTTCTTAACACTTTTGTAACAGGTTTTTAACTGATATATTTTCGAAATAATCGATTGTTTTCATTAAGGGAAGTTTTGAAAACCTTCTGTCAGTGTTTTAACTGATATATTTTCGAAATAATTGATTAAAATCACTTAAAATGTTCAAGGAAGTGATCTGGTAGTATTTTAATCGATATAACTTCAAAATAATCGATTAAAACCACTTGGAGTATTTGTTAATCGATGTAATCCAGCATATGATCGATCAGAATGAGTTTTTGATCGATCAGAATAATTTTAATCGATTAAACTGTGTTTTAATCGATTAAAACAACTTAAGAGAATTTCTACTATGCATTTTAATCGATTAAAATAGATTGTTATCAGTTAAAATCACTTAGAAAAGTTTATAAGAATATTTTGCAGTATTTCAATCGATTGAAAGACGAATCAATCGATTAAAACAATTTAGAAGATTTTTTACAAAGAGTTTTAATTGATATAAACGTTATCGTATCAGTTAAAACACATCTGGAAAATAATCAAGAACATTTTAACAGATTAAAAGAAGTTTTAACAGATTAAAACAAGACTTTTAACAGATTAAAAGATTATTTTAACAGATTAAATAAACCGGCAGTTTTGAAAATCTTCTATAAAAATAGAGTTGCTTAAACTTTTTAAAACACATCTTTTAGCAATCAATCAAGCAATCTTAAATGCTACTTTCAAGAGAGAATCGTGCTAGTTTTTGTGAAGTTCATTGAAGTTATTTCTTGAGGCAAAATTGCATTCTTTTGGAGAAGAAACACATACTGCAGAACTGCATAAATCTGTTTTGAGCATTCTAAGTTTGTTCTATTTGTTTCTTTACTTTCTTTTACTGTATTGTGGGTGCCTGGAATTGTGGGCACTGGTTTCTATAGCTGGAATTTGGCTGCAGGGTTGGTCAAGAACTGGAATTTGGTTCTTGGTGAAGGTTTAGGTGCAGGAACTGAAATTGTGGTTCTTGTGGTAGATTGAGTGTGAGATTAAAGTTGTAATTTGTAAAACGTTCAATCTAGTGGAACCCAGCTGGAATTTGGTTGGAAACTGGACGTAGCCCTAGGATTGGGTGAACCAGTATAAATCTCGGTTGTATCTTTCTAAACCTTTCTCTTTTAATTCTGTCACTGCTTTTATTTTGATTGATTGTTGTGTGTGATTCAAGAACTGGCCAGAAATCTTAATCTTTGAAATAGATAATTTGTAAATTGCGAAAATTTTTCAAAGATCAATTCACCCCCCCCCCCCTCTTGATCTGAGCCTACATTTCTAACAATGTAGACCCTATCTTTTGCTTAGAACGCTCTTTGCGAGTTTTCATCCTAACGGGTTATGAGCAATGTCTTCAGGCGTAGTATTTCTTTACTGCATCCGAGTTGACAGGATGTCGAAGCTCTTCTCCGTCCATGCTGGTGAGGATGAGGGCTCCTCCTGAGAAGGCTCGTTTGACCACAAAGGGTCCTTCGTAATTTGCTGTCCATTTTCCGATTTTGTCTTTCTGGGTTGGTAGCAGTTTCTTTATCACTAGATCCCCTTCTTGGAAGATGTGGGGATTGACCTTCTTGTCGTCGGCTTTCTTGATCTTCTTTTGGTAAGCTTGCCCCCGACATATGACGTCTAGCCGTTTTTCTTCTATTAGGCTCAGCTGATCGTACCGACTTTGGACCCATTCGGCTTCTATTAGTTTTGCTTCCATAACAACTCGCAGGGAGGGTATTTCGACCTCTACTAGTAGTACGACCTCCGTTCCGTATACGAGGGAAAATGGAGTAGCCCCTGTGGAGGTTCGTACTGACGTTCGGTAGCCGTGTAAGGTGAAGGGAAGCATCTCATGCCAATCTTTGTAGGTTACTACCATCTTTTGGATGATTTTCTTAATATTTTTATTGGCTGCCTCTACTGCACCGTTCATCTTTGGTCAATACGGAGAAGAATTGTGGTGTTGAATTTTGAAATCTTGACATAGTTCCTCCATCATTTTATTATTGAGATTGGTCCCATTATCGGTAATGAGCTTATGGGGAATGTCGTACCGACATATGATATTTTCTTGATGAAGGTGGTCACCACTTTCCGAATCATGTGCGCATACGATGCTGCCTCAACCCATTTGGTGAAATAGTCAATGGTCACCAAGATAAAGCGATGACCATTGGATGCTTTAGGCTCAATGGGTCCAATGACGTCCATGCCCCACATAGAGAATGACCATGGTGTAGCCAGGGTACTGAGAGGTGCGGGCGCCACATGGATATTATTGGCGTAGATTTGGCACTTGTGGCACTTTTTAGCATACTGGTGACAATCGGCTTCCATTGTGGACCAAAAATATCCTGCCCTCAAGATCTTCTTCGCCATGACATGCCCAGGTGCGTGGGTCCCGAAAGCTCCTTTGTGGATTTCTCTTATCAAGGCCTGAGCTTCCTCGTGGTCTACACACCTTAAGAGAGTGGAATCGAGACTCTTTTTGTAGAGGGTTCCTTCAATCAATGTGAACCCTACTGCCCTCTTACGAATGGTTCACTTATCATTGTCATTGATTCCCTCGGGATATTCGCCTCTCATGAGATATTGTTTAATGTCATGATACCAGGGATTTTGGTCATGCTCGCCATTTACTGACATGCAAAAAGCTTGTTGGTTATGCTGCTTAATTTGGATGATTGGCATCTCATGTTCTTGATCTAAGGCAAACATGGATGATAGAGTGGCGAGAGCGTCCGCGAATTAATTATCTTCCCAAGGAATATACTGGAAGGTGACGCTCTCCATTCTTGAGACTAAATCTCAGATGTGCTCTAGATATGGGATTAATTTGGAGTTTCGGGTTCCCCATTCGCCTTTAAGTTGATAGATAACAAGGGATGAATCACCGAAGACTTTGAGTTTAGTAACCCCATGATCTAGAGCTGCTTGGATCCCTAGTGCACATGCTTCGTATTCGGCCATGTTGTTGGTACAGTCAAAATTAAGCCTAGCCGTTATAGGGATGTGTTTCTTTTCAGGGGATATCAAAATAGCTCCTATCCCGTGTCCAAGCATGTTTGAGGCCCCATCGAAGAACATGGTCCATGCCTCTTCTTTGGTCTCTTCGTGTTCGATGTGCATGATATGTTCATCGGGAAAGTCGTCTTGTAGGGATTGATATTCATCGGTTGATCCATGGGCTAGATAGTCTACTAGGGGGCTACCTTTGATAGCTTTCTGGGTGACAATGAATGATGTCAAACTCTGAAAGGAGCACTTGCCACCTAGCTATTCTTCCGGTCAGAATGGGCTTCTCGAAGAGATACTTGATTGGGTCCATTTTGGAGACCAGCCACGTTGTATGCCGAGCCATATATTGACGGAGACGCTGAGTGACCCACACCAATACGCAATAGGTCTTTTCAAATGGTGTATAACGGGTTTCATAGTCTAAGAACTTTTTGCTAAGATAGTAAATGGCTCGCTCCTTCTTCCCAGTTTCATCTTGTTGACCGAGCACGCATCCCATGGACTCTTCAAGTATTGACAAGTATAGGATCAGAGGTCTTCCTTCAACAGGTGGTACCAATACTGGTGGATTTGTTAAGCATGTTTTGATTTTATCAAATGCTTGTTGGCATTCTTCATTCCACACTGTTGGTTGATTTTTGCGCAACAGTTTAAAGACGGGTATACATTTATCTGTTAACTGTGCGATAAAACGGGCGATATAGTTAATCCGGCCTAGAAAACCTCTGACCTCCTTTTCCGTGCTTGGTGGGGGCATTTCCAAGATCGCTTTGGTTTTATCAGGGTCCACTTCTATTCCCCTTTTGCTGATGATGAACCCTAAGAGTTTTCCTGATCGTACTCCGAAAGTACATTTTGCCGAGTTTAGTTTGAGTTGATACTTTCGGAGTCGGTCAAAAAGCTTCTTGAGATATTGAATGTGGTCCATCTCATTCCTGGACTTGGTGATCATGTCATCCACATATACCTCTATTTCCTTGTGGATCATGTCATGGAACAATGTGACCATAGCCCTTTGATAGGTAGCCCTTGCATTCTTGAGTACAAAAGGCATTACGCGGTAGCAAAAGGTGCCCCATGGTGTAATGAAGGAGGTTTTTTCTCTTTCCTCGACGGCTAGTTTAATCTGGTTATACCCCGCGTATCCGTCCATGAAGGAGTAAAGTGTGTTGGTAGCGGTATGGTCTACCAGCGTGTCTATATGTGGTAGGGGGAAGTCATCTTTTGGACTTGCTCGATTGAGGTCCCTATAATCCACACATACCCTGACCTTCCCGGTCTTTTTGATGACGGGTACTATGTTGGCCAACCACTCTGGGTATTTGGAAACTACTAGGAAATTGGCGTCCAATTGTTTTTGTACCTCTTCTTTTATCATTAAGGACCAGTCGGGTTTGATTCTTCTGAGCTTTTTCTTTATAGGTCGGAACCCTTCTTTCAATAGCAATCTATGCTCCACTATACTCGTGTCGAGCCCGGGCATGTCATGGTAAGACCAAGCAAATACATCCATATATTCTTTTAGAAGTTGTATCAATTCCTTTTTTATGCTACTTTCTATCTGGGTGTCAATGTTTATCTTTTTCTCATCATCCTTTTCTCCCAAATTAACAGTTTCTGTTTCTTCTTGATGTGGTTGTATAATGCGTGCTTCTTTTTCCAGCATTCTTTGCATGTCCGGAGAAATGGTCTCCTGCTCACTGTCGGACTCGACCCATTCGCTTTCGGTTTCCAAGGTCCACAGAGATTCATCAATCACAGACATGATGTGTTTTAGGCTCTGTTTTAGTCATAGATTTTATTATTCAATTGTCTTCGAAAGAATAATAAATAAAAGGGGGAAAAGAATGAGATGATTATGACAAGAAAATGCCTCATGTATTAAAAAAACGTATGTACAAGCCCTTTTAATCAGAATTCCTGCGACCGCGGGCGGGGACCGCAAGAGATACACGAAAAAAACTTAAAAAGGAACACCCTAGGGGTTGATCCTCCCAGTCCTCCCTCTCTGCTATTCTGGCTTAGCTAGAGGTTTGGCGTCAACATCAGAAGCAGAGGCATCAAAGGTTATCCAACCGGCATCAATTAGCTCTTGGACCTTATATTTTAAGGTCAAACAGTTGTCCGTTGAATGCCCAGGTGCATCCAAGTGGTAGCTACATTTTTCGTTGGGCTTGTACCACTCGGGGTAGGGAGGCTCCATTTTCTTTAGAGGAACACTGGCTAGAAGGTTGGCCTGTAATAACTGGGGCAGCAGCTTTGCGTACGAGGTGGGGATAGGGGTGAACTTCCTCTCCTTTCTTCGTGACTGCCTCTCTGTCTAAGGAGTGGAGGAAGGGGTTGCAAAATTGATGGCGTGTACGGCCTCTTCCTTCTTTTTGAAGGGTTTCTTGAACGAAGTATTGGAAGAAGAAGGCCGTGCTATTTTCCCGCTCCTCAACCCCTGCTCCACTCTTTCTCCTACAATGACTATGTCCGAAAAAAGATTGGAGGTACTGGCTATTACCTTATCGTAGTACGCTCTAGTCAGTGAATCTATGAACATAGCTACTGTCTCCTTATCAGTTAGTGGAGGCTCTATTTGGGCGGCCATTTTCCTCCACCTTTGGGCGTACGCTTTGAAGGATTCGTCGTCCCTTTTTCTCAGGGTCCTGAGATTTGACCTGTCAGGGGTCAAATCGATATTGTATCGGTAACGACGAAGGAAAGCGTCGGCCAGTTGTTTCCAGTTTTGAACCTGCCCTCTTTCTAACTTCATGTACCAGTTGAGAGTTGTGTTGGCCAGACTCTCCTGGAGGTAGTGTATCAGGAGTTTTTCATTTTCAGAGTGTGCGGCCATCTTACGACAATACATCGTAAGATGGTTCTTGGGGCAGGTTAACCCGGCGTATTTGGGGAAGTCCGAGACTTTGAACTTGGGAGGGAAATGGATGTTCTTTACCAGGCACATATCCGCCACCTCCTTGACGTCGAAATTGTGCCCCTCCACCGCCTTCAGCCTTTCTTCTAAGGCGGATATCTGCTGTTTAGAAACCTTTGGGGTGAGGATGCGCATAGTCTTAGCATCCTTTTCATCATAGAAGTGTTCCTCTTCTTCCTCTTCTTCATGGCGAGAGGCGTTTTCTGCGTGGGCCTCCCCCTTATTTTTCCCTTGGCGTATGACCTCCATTAATTGAGCCATCTGCTCGTGGAGGGAGTTAACCTCTGCAGTGAGCTTACAGTTTTTCTCCTCTAGGTTCTCCATTGCTCTGGCCTTTTGTGCACGAGTTCGGATGGGGAGAGGACCAGCCACTTTCTAGAATGCCCGAAAGAAAATTATTAATGCATGTTGAGTGTTGGACTAACATGGATATGTATGAGAGATTCTGTTTTAGATGATGCTAAATGTGCTTTCACTTTTTATTTTCTCTCTTGGTTTTTCTTTACTCACGATATGATGTAATATGAATGATTTGACTTTGTCAAAAGTTGATTTATTTTCTAGTTTTCACCCCTTTTTATTTCATTCTCGTTTTATAGCCTTTTATCTCTTCTGTCGGACTGCGTGGCTACTTAGCTTACAAAGAACCTGAAACCAGGCTAGCTAAAAGGCAGACTGTCCGAGATAAAAAATGGCTTTATGCGAAAGAATATTTAGCGTCCCTTATCTCTTCTGTCGGACTGCGTGGCTACTTAGCTTACAAAGAACCTGAAACTAGGCTAGCTAAAAAGCAGACTGTCCGAGATAAGGGCGTTTATTGCAAAAAATGTTTTTTGTGATTTTTTTGTTGTTTGGTTATGCTATGCAACAGACAAATGCAACAAACAGATGCACACACAATTCGATCATCTACGAATAGGCGAGAAGTCGTTTTAATCACGAGGTAGGGTTTTCCTACAGAAAAGTGCTTTGGCGAAGGTAGGTTCTAATTGTTCTCACCAAGGCTAAGGCCCCCAAGGTGCCCCCATTATAGGGTCCCCACTCTCCAGCCTTCCAACCATGCTTAGCACTAAGGTCATAGTCAGTCTTTGTGCCAAAAGAGGAAGGTTATCACCTTGAGTGGTGGTTTTCGATCACACTGGTGGGCACAAGGCCATCACTACAGCGAACGGTACCTGCCACCCACTCCCTATAGATTTCTCACTTGCCCCCGGGTATAGAGGGAACTGTAGTGTGCAAAGGTTTGTGTACAGTTTGTATTTCAAACAATTGCGTAAGTATAAACAAGCAACAGTTATTAATGCCAAGCATTAAAGCATGTTATAATACAAGGTAGGGTAAAAGCGTAATTTTCTTGGTTTTTTACTTTAAGCTGGCCCATCACTAAATGGGATCAACTCTCTAAGAGTCCCCAGTGGAGTCGCCATATGTCGCTGCCATCAAAACGAGGCGGTCGGAGCGACGCGATGGTTTCAACTTTCCAATTTTCGCGTTTTTATTGGTGTGGTTACAATGCCTTTAGGTTGTCTGATAACCGGGCTGAACCTAGGGGCGAGGTTTTCGAAAAGGTGCTTTTGGATTGTTCGATAACCGGGCTAACCCAAGAACTAATTTTGGAGGGATCTTCTGGAGTCGCCACCGATGTTTTTACCGGAAACATCAGAAAAGGAGTAAAAAGGCGTTGGTTTTCGAAAAACCAACTTTGGTCATTAGAACCAGAGTTGGGTAAGGGAGTTAGTTACGTGTAAGGGAAGTGTTAGTTCCCTTACGACGCCCCTTCCTGGTTCCCTATGATAAGCCAGCTATTTAAATAAGTAAACTGGTGAAAATACGCTTTTACCCTTTATTTGCAGAATTTAAAGTTATGACTACATGGCCCTAATATCTATTGCATAATTAAAATAAAACAGTAAAAGAGAGAGGGAGAATGTAAAAACCTCCGAGGCAAGCTTTATATTAATTTTCTGAAAACTAGGGTGCTTTTTGGCAGCCCTTCACTCTCTACAGCGCCGGAAAACTCTCGAAAACGATATAAAAGCTCTTAGAAACTCTCAGAAAACTCCAGAAATGCTTCGGAGGGGTTCTAGGAAGAGAATTTTATGAAGTGACAAGAGAGAGAATGGAAGAACTGTGTGAAATGAGGGGAATGGCGCAGCTATTTATAGGGATTCGCGCCTGTCAGGTCGAGACGGCCGTCTCGCCTTGCAAAAATGGCGAGACCGCCGTCTCACCAAACGAGATGGCGGTCTCGCCATTTGCAAGTGACGAGACGGCCGTCTCGCCAATTGAGACGGTGGTCTCGCCACTTTCGCAAGGTGAGATGGCGGTCCCAAATACGAGACGGCGGTCTTGACCCTAAAAGGCGAAAATCCTTATTTACATGCTGAAAATCCCTCCTATTCTAATATGGGGCCTAATAGTCTCTCCTAATGGCTTCTTAGGCTTCAACCATCTTCAAAAAGGAGGTCTTCTGGTCTTTATTATGAGGCCGGGCAAGATTTGCGGTCTACAGTGACCTTTGGTTGCTAGTTCCTATCTAAGGATTTCAAGATCTTTGTGTTCAACTCCTCATTGTCAAAACTCTTTCCTAATGCTTTCAAGTGATTTAGTATATGTGTGAAGCGTGTCTGGAAATCTGTGATGCTTTCATTCTGCTACATTTGAAACAATTCATACTCCTGGATGAGTGTGTTCTTACGTGCTCGCTTTACTTCATTTGTTCCTTCATGTGTCACTTCAAGAGTGTCCCATATTTCTTTTGTCGTCTTGCATTATGAGACCCTAAAAAATTCATTACGAGTTAAGGTAGAAACAATAGCATTTCGAGTTCTTACATCATAATGGGCACGCTTGTTTTCATCTGGCATCCATTGGTCAAAAGTCTTTGGAACAACTCCAGATTCCATTGTTCTCATTCGAATGTAAGGACCATTGAGTACAGCATCCCAAACACCATAATCTAGTGTTTGTAAAAATATTTCCATTCTCGCTTTCCAAAACTGATAGTTTTCTCCTTCAAATAGTGGTGGTCTGTTTATTGAGGCTCCTTCCCTGTAAACCTGATTCTGCATAGACATCTTGACAGATCATTTATAAATATCTTATCTAAGCAAGCTCTGATACCATTTGTTAGACAAATGGCATCTAGAGGGGGGTGAATAGATGCACAAATTAAAATAGATGCCAAATTAAAAATTTATTTTAAGATGTTCAATATTTATTAATTCAATTTTAATTATCAAATTCAACAAAGATAAAGCAGAAGCGATATAATCAGAGAGATAGAATATGAATAAGATAGAGACAGATAGAGATAAAAATAAGGGGTGTAAGGAGAGTAATACAGTGAAAAAGAGATAAGGGAAAGAGAATAGCACACAGTGATTTATACTAGTTCGGGTATAGTCAATCCTACATCCAGTTCCTAGTTAACTCTTAACACAAGAGTGACCCCAATTCACTATCTTTTAAATTCAGTTTACAAATTACAATCAACTCAACAAAAAGCAAACTAATTCAAAAGATAATCACCTCCTTAGAAACCCACTAAGGATGAACACCTCCCTAGAATTCCACTAGGGATGAACACCTCCTCTGAACAAATCAAAGGATGAACACACCTCCTTAGAATCCCACTAAGGATGAACACCTCCCTAGAATCACACTAGGGATGAACACCTCCCTGAACAAATAAAAGGGATGAACAGTTCCCACACAGGAAACCCTAAAATAACATTGATTCACTTAAACCTCCTAAACCCATAAAAGGATAAAGGTAATAAAATAAGAACATTAACACCTAGGTAATGGAGACAACAAATTTTAGAAGTCTGTAGAATGCCAACCTCCAAGAACAAGTGTGATTAACAATGAAAGCACACTAGGCAATGGAGAAGAGGGTTTTGGTAAAATATCTCTGTGACAATGGAGAAGAGGGTTTTCTCAAAACATGTAAAATATCTCTGTTGTCTTGCTCAGATTTCTTTTCTCAAAACTGATTGAATGTAAATTGTATTTTTGAATTTTGTAATTGTGTGTTTTTTATTTTCCATCAAAACTTAATTAAATAGAAAAATAGCATTAGAAAATAGTCGTTGGTTAGTAATAATATCATAGAGAAAATCAGGATATATCCAAAAACATTTATTCTTCAAAACGGATATATTTTACAAATTTGAATTGCCAAAATTGATTATGTTACCAATATAATCAATTATGATAGAGAAAATCATTTTTCCATTTCTGATGCATCATAATTGATTATGACAGTGAAAAATATCATGTTACAAAATTTTATCACACTTGTGCTTTGGAGGCTTATGTATAATAACACTTCATCAACTTGTACCTCCATATCCAGTATTCTAAGACTCTATCTAGTCTTCAGGAATCATCTTGGGCTTGCTTGAATCATCGTCTTTATCAAAATCATATCTTGGGTATGCAGGGAAATGTTTCATATTGTCACCAACGTCTTTAATTCAGCTTGTCCTTAATTCATCTTGATGTCCTTAATTCAATTCATCTTGAATGGTGTTGACTTGAATGTAGTTGACTTGAATCATAATCAAAATCATCTCTTGGGAATGTAGGGATATTTCCATCAATCTCCCCCTCATTGCTTTCATCTTGTGTCTCTTGAGTTCTTGCCTCTCCATTCTCTCTTAAAACTCTCCTCTTTCCTTATTACAAATGGTTGAATCATCAAGAAGAAAGATCCCTACCAGGAGAAGATCTGCTCCTACGTCTCAACCCCGTCCTAATTCCATTGAAGGATGGATATCCGATGATGAAGGAAGACAAGAATTTCTTACATTTTGGAAAGAAAAGAATCTCATTACTCCAAAATTCTTAAAAGGATTTCAGTTCCTTGATCGGGGTTTCCACTTTTCGACTCTTCTTGAACAACAAGGTATCTTACCCTTCGTTGAGCTGGAAGGCACTTTCTATCCTGATTTGGTACGTGTCTTTTACTCTCAATTCAAAATCAGAGACAATGTTGCTACATCTTGTGTCAAAGGCGTAACCATCATCCTTGATGATGACATATGGGAGAATGTAGCAAGATTTCCTATTTGTGATTACGCGGTCGATGTGTTGATGGACATGGACGACTTTGACCGGATCATGGCATACCATTCTTTCCTGTGTAATCTTGCTCTACAGATTGTGCGTCAACTTCTTGCTGGACCTTTAAAGAAAGATGAATGTTTGCTTCTTCATCTCATTGTTTGGATCATTTGTCCACGAGCCACCAATCATACTCAGTGCTCTACTGTTGATCTTCGCATCATCCATGCGATTATGAACAATGAGCCTATTGATTGGCCAAGTCTCATCATTTCCACTATGCTCAAAGTCAAGCATCATCCTACATTAAAAATCCCCTATGCACTCCTCATCTCAAGAATCCTTGAATACAAAGGAGTCAATCTTGAAGGGGAACAAAGATTCCGCACGTTGAATTCCAACTGCCACTAGTGCAAAAAAGGCTTTTTATGTCGGTTAAAATGAGCTTTTTACGTCGGTTAAAGAGGCGACATAGATACAGGGGTCATAAAAAGTATGACTTTTTATGTCGGTTGTAATGAACCGACATAGAAAGTAATGGGCTTTTTATGAAAATTGTCACTGGTAGGATTCGAACCCAGTACATTAGAGTCTAGAATTAGACCAACCACTACACTAGTACGATTTTTATTTATTTGTTCATATTATATTTTTATTATACTTTATAATATATTATTTTATTATCTATTTAAGAGATTTGTCTCCGGCAAGATTCGAACCCAGTACCTTAGAGTTGGAGACTGATACTCCAACCACTAAACTACTACAAATTTCGATACATAACTTACAAATAAATTATATTTATATACAAAATATATAAATACAAATATATTTATATATTTTGATATATAAATATTTATATACTTATATATTTAATTTTTTTTATTTAATATACACTTTCTATGTCGGTTAAAATTTAACCGACATAAAAAGTGAATTTGCCCACATACCATGTCGGTTATATAACAACCGACATAAAAAGTTCATAATATTATTACAAAAATGCCACCGCCCTATATACTATGACTGGTGGATTACAACCGTGATAAAATGTCGTCATAGAATCATATTTTTCCACTACATGCATGCTTGATAGTACACTATCTCAGCTGCAAATGGTCAATGTTAGTAGAATTTATTTTCATAAGGATGATGCGCCAAATGACGTTGCTGCTGTTGTTGATTCTGATGATGATGAGATGACTGCTGCTAATGCTCCTGTTGGAGGGACTTCATCTAGTACCCATACTGAAGTCTGCTCCTCTATTGAAGACATGGTCTCTACCATGAACTAACAGATGCAGAATTTCTTCTCCATCTTCAGAAGACGGCATCAAGAGATCGTGGGTCTCATTTTAGATGTGGACTCACGTGTATCATCTCTTGAATACAAATTTGATTTAGAATTTGGATATTATTCTCAAAGTGATGAATTCTAAAAATATTATGTAATCAATTTAATTCTCTCTCAATATATATAATATACTATTTTGAATTCTTAAATAAATCTTCATACATTTGAATTCTTGAGGGGGAGTTCATTATTTTCTAGCATTAATTCAGGGGGAGCTTCTATTTATATTTACTGCTCAAATCTTTTTGTTTATGATCAAAAAGGGGGAGAATATATTTAAAGCATGGTATGTTTAATTTTTTGTTTGCTAAGTTGTGACAGAAAATAGGTTATTACAAAGAAGCTTTAAAGCAAATTTTGATCATCATAAAAAAGGGGGAGATTGTTGAAAATACAAGGATATGATGACTAAAGATTTTGATGATGATTCAATAACAAAGGACTTCAATATTAGAAGACTTATATTAAGTTGAAATTTCTTGAAATAACTCTGTTTTGTCTTCTTGAGTCTGTAAAAATAGAGTCCATGATAGTCAACACTTAGTCTGTCCACAAAAGCTTCATTTCTATCAGGGACACACTGGAATAATCGATTATTGTTGATGATAATCGATTATCCTGTTTAAACTTCAAGTTTTCTAAAAGTCACACTGGAATAATCGATTATCACCTATTAATAATCGATTACCTTTGGTTGTTAAGGGTCAAAATTCGAAATTGGTTATGTGATAATCAATTATCACTGATGATAATTGATTATCATGTGTAAAACTGGTTTTCCTATATCTGGTTCTATGATAATCAATTATCACTTATGATAATCGATTATATGTGTCATTTATGAATTTGAATTTCGAATTCTGACCTAATTTTCGAAAATCCCCAAAATTGAAAACCCTAAAACTCTATTTAAAGAACTCTCATGCTTTTTATTAGATGACAAACCTTTTTCATACTCAGAAAAGTTAAGAGTTGTGATTGTTGGGAGAACTTTGAGTAGGGAAGAAAAAGGGGCTTTGAAAACCTAGTGTGGGCTAGAAGCGATAAGATCATTGAGTGGGATTATCAGTGGATTAAGTGTTGTGCCGTCTCTAGGAAAGTTGTCTTAATCCTTTGTGGCTTCAAAGGAGGTGTTCATCTCTTGTGTGACTCAAGAGAGGTGTTTTCTAATCCTTTTCAATTTGTAATCTATTGATTTGAGAACTATTATTTTAGTGACTGAGTTAATCCTCTTTTAGAGTGATTAACAATTGGACGTAGGGTCTTTTGATCCAAACCAATATAAATTACTTGTGTAATCTTCTTCCCTTATCTCTTTACTTTTCAAGTACTCTATTGTATTATTGTTTAATCGGTAAAATCTTGCGAAAATTTTTTAAAAGGATAATTTTTTATAAGAAACTAATTCACCCCCTCTTGATTTTTGTCTTAACGCAAACATTCCGTTGCATAATACGAATAAATAATATTGGTAATTAAATTGATTGGATAATAATATTAGTACTTAAATTGATTGGAGAAAAAAAATGGTGAAATGAAGGATATTTGAAATTTCTTCATCATTGATGAAGATTTTATAGTGTATAAGAAGTGCAAAGCAACAGCTACAATAGTAAAAAGTTGGATGAACGACTGTTTTTTTCCTTAGCAACGGTTACATGTAACGAATATTTTTCTCCATCTCCTCTCTCCACCCTCACCTCTCTTTTCTCAATTTTCCATTTTCGCTCCTCATCTCCTTTCTCCCCCTTCACCTTTCTTTCTCCATCTCAGTTCTTCGTTCTCTGATCTCTCATTTGCATCCCCTCCGTGTTCGCCTCTGTGTCCCCTCTGTTGTCACTACATCCACAACCATTATTGTTGTCTTTGCGGTTGTTGTCACTGCATCTACGGTTTTATATATTTTCATTTTGATTTTGAATATGGTTTTTGTTAATTGATGATTATTGTTGTTGGTGGTTGATAATTTTGTAATGTTTGGTTGATGATGTTTTGAATTAATTAAAAATTTTGGATTGATGAACATGATTTTGCTATGTTTGCTTGTTGTGTTTGCTGAAGGATTGATAGACATGATTTGAAATATTAATATTTTATTTGAAGGAAACGTTGCTTCACCAAGTATTTTTCTGCTGATATGGAGCAACTTTGCATGTCACGTCATCTTCTCCAATGGAATAGTTGCTTGAAGCAACTTGGGAAATCTTTGAAGCATTCTCTATTGGAGATGCTCTAAGGTTCTCTCCTACCTAATTTCTTTGACCTTCCTATTAGCCTTAAATGTTGACAGACTATCACTACAAAAAAAAAACAGTTTTAGCGACCGAAAAAATTGGTCGCAAATGTCAAAAAATCGATCGTTAATCAGTTAGCGACCAAAATGTGTCGTCGCAAAATGCCAAGTTGTTAATGTGTTAGCGACTGATTTTCATTTCGGTCACAAAATAGCGACCGATAGGGTGGTCGCTAAATAATTCGATCACTTATTTCTTAGATACCAAAATAGCGACCGAAATTAATATATTAAATCAATCACTAAATCGATAGCAAAGTTAAAAAAATAGCGACCGATTTATATCGGTCGCTAATATATTAATTGAATTATTTAAATAATAATTTAATGCAAAAATAGTGACCAATAATTTTGGTCGTTAAATCGATGACAAAGTTAAATTTATCGAATCCGAGTACCTTAGGGTTGGAGGTTGATACTCCAACCACTAAGTTACTAGGATTTTTCAAGTAATAACTTACAAATAATTTATATTTATATACAAATAAATGTATATCCAGTATTAATATATAAATATAAAATCTATAAATACAAATATATTTATATATTTATATATTTATATGTTTATATATTTATATGTTGATATATTTATATGTTGATATATTTATATGTTGATATATTTATATATTTATATATTTACATATTTATATATTTATTTTTTATATTTTTTTATATATTTATATATTTATATTTTATATTTTTATATTTTTTATATATTTATATATTTAATATTTAATTTATAAGATGGAAAACAAATTCTTGATAGTTTGAAGTAGAGATGAAAGAAAAGAAAAAGACAAGAACCCTAATATTTTAATAAAGAATTTATAATATAAATATTAAAATATTAAAGATAATATTATATTTTTTCAAAGATAATAAATGTTTTTAATTCATTATTTATAAATTCAATTAATTAAAAAATATTAATATTATTCATTCATCATTTAAGAAAACAAATTTAAATATAAATATTAAGTATTAAAAATAATATTATATTTTTAAAAACAAATTTTAGAAAAAGGTTTAAAAACATATATAAATTATATTTACATGTACAAAATATTAAAGATATCCACATTTTAAAAAAGTACTAAAAAATACCAAAAAAAAGTTATATTATTAAAGTATTAAAAATATTTTGTAATATATAAATTAAAAAAAATTATAATTAAAATTTTTAAAAATTATTAGTTTTGTAATTTATGCACAGTGAAAATAAATTACAAATATTATATTATATTAATATATTAGTATAATATATTATATTTGTATTCTAATTTTTAATTAAACTAAAATTACGCTAATAATAATGTATAATAATATATGAGGGAATAACAAATTTAATCCAATGATTTATGTATATATCTTTTTTTTTAATTCTTTTTAAACTTCTCACATTCTACATTTTTTTAAAAGTCTATCATTTCTACTACGTCATCGTCATCATCTCCTCCCATATTGTATTTTATCTTTACAATAATTAGTCTTCTTTTATAGTATACTTTATTTTCTATTTTTATTATTTATTTTCTTATAATTTTAAATAATTAATATTATTTTACCATTTATTTTTATGATTTTTCCTATAATAAATCAAATAAAATGGTTCGATAATATCAATTAATTAAAATCATCACATCAAAAGCTTAGATAACTACATTAAAATTATTAATTTAAAAATATAAAATATATTTTAAAAAAATACTAAAATTATAGATTGGAAAGAAAATAAAATAAACAAATACTCTTTACTTTATATTATATTTAAGTGTGTGCATAAATGTTTACCTTCTTAACTATAAAGAAATAGTAGAAAAATAAAAAGATAGAATTTGAAGAAGTGAATTTTGAAAATAAAGGCTATTTATATATAAATTTATTCTAGTATATCAATTAACTATAATAATACATAAAATTTAAAAACTAAACTAAAAAAAAGTAAGTTTAAATTTAAAAAAAAAATACATTACTAAAAGTATCATATTATATTAAGACTTTCATTATTTTTGTTAATTATAAATTTAAATGTGTTTCATAAATAAAATTATAAATTAAAATGTATTTCTACTTTTGATCCATCATAAATAAAAATAAATAGTCTCTTATAAATATTCTATTTTAATCCATCATTAAATTTGTTTTATATTATTTTTAGACAAGTATTTATTTTATTTTTTATCTTTTTACCTATTTTTTAACTTCAAATTTGTTTTATATTTTATTTTTACATATTTTTTAACTTCAAATTTATGTTTTATTTTTATTATTTATTTTCTTATAATTTAAAGTAATTAATATTATTTTAAAATTTACTTTGATGATTTTTACTATAACAAATCAAATAAAATCATTTGATAATATCAATTAATTAGAATCATCACATCAAAGATTTAGATGACTAAATTAAAATTATTAATTTTAAAAAATATAAAATATATTTTAAAATAAAAATAATAAAATTATAGGTTGAGAAAAATAAAAACTAGAATGAACAAATATTCTTCATTTATAATATATTTAAGTGTGTATCAATCTTGACCTTCATAACTATAAAAAAATAGTTAAGAAATATGAAGATAGAAAATAGAGAAGTGAATTTTGTAAATATTTTTTTTATAAATTCAAGCACTCATATCGAAAAAAAAAGACATGAAAGAAGAAAAAACGAATTTAATGACTTATCATATTATTAAAAATTTGGATGAAATAATTATGTATAATAATTTTTTAGTATATTATGTTTTAAATTTGCTAATAGAGAAAAAGTTTCAGAATTCAAAATGTTAAATATTTTTAAATATTAAAATTGACTTTATAAAAAATTAGGAAAAAAAAACAATTAATCCAAAAATATAATAATGATAAAAATATTATAAAAAAGAATTCAAAAATGTATTATAATATTTTCAGTTTTAGTTTAATTATATTTTTAATTCTCCAACTACAAAAATATATTCTAATTATTTTAATTTAAAGAAATATAATTTAAAATTTTAATACTAAAATTAAGAGATTAAATAATAATAAATTTAATTCTTTAAATTTTGTATTTAGAAACTAAAATTATAGTTTCTTTGTTTTAAAAAATTAAAATAAATATTTAAAAATAAAAATAAAAACTAGTATTATCTTAAATTTATTAAAAGTGTAATTAAATCTCCATTTTCTTATCTAATTTTAAAATTTTTTTAATAAAAATCCAATATATAAAAAATTTGAAATTTTGAAAGGCACAACATTAACTTACATTAACTGTTTTCAGTGATGAAGTTTTCAAATGTGATCTATACATTTGTTGAACAAAATTGGAGGTGGGTTGAATATGGATTTAAATATATTTTTAATTTATTTAAATATGGTTTATTTTTAGTATTTATAAAATGGATTAGTTTTGAATTTTTAACTTTTCTATTAGTCTATTTTTAATCTTTGTTATTAATTTTGTTAAAAATGAAAAATATTAATTAGTATACTTAAAGTAAAAAATATTTCAACTAAAGATAAATATATTTTTATAAATAATTTAATTAAATAATATATTTATTATCTAATGTATATCAATTATATTTTGATATAATTTTTTTTGTATATCAATTATATAAAAACAACCATGGTTAAACAATTAATAACAATAAAGCAATAAATTTAAAAAATATATTAAAAATAAAGTATTATAAAATAAAATTGTAATAATTTGATTGAAATTGTAATTTTTTTTAATTAATTAAGTTAATGAGGAATTAAAATGTTATAATTTGATGTGTTCAATTTTTTTAATATAAATTTTTAAAAGATAATTTAATTTAAATTGAAATTTTCAATTGAAAAATATATTAAATAATATTTGTTATTAACTTTTTCTTAAATAATGTATTTAATAGTTAATATCACTCCCGTCGTAATTTATTACAATTTAAATTTTTAATAAATTTGATTTATTTTTAATAATATTTTTATTTTAGTAATTTAAAATTAAAGTTAATCTTCATTTTGTTAACATTGAGACCAAAGTTTACTTTTAAAGTATATTTTAAAAAATAAATTGTAAAAAATATATTAAAGAAATTAAAAATATATTTATAAAAAAATAAATTTAAATATAATAAAAAATAATGTTCATTAGCGATCGATTTCAATTTGATTGTTATTTTCTCATTAGCGATCGATTTCAATTCGGTCACTATTTTAATTTGTAATTCAATCGCTAAATGTTTTTTTTATTTTAGTATGGAATAGCCATCGATTTAGCAACCAAAATTTTGCGATGCAAACTATTGTTCTCTATTTCGGTCGCTAAATAAAAAAGTGAAACCAAATCATATTTCGGTGGCAAAATCGATCGCTAATTGCGACCGATTTAATTTGGTTGCTAATTGTGACCGAATAAAATTGGTCGCTAATTGTGACCGAATAAAATTAGTCGCTAATTACGACCAAAAAAATTTTGTCGCTAATTTCGGTCACTAAAAGTGTTTTTTCTTGTAGTGTATATCTACATCATGATGTTGGTGTAAAGGTATCCAGAGGTAACACTGTAGAGTTACCTGATTTTAACAAAATTCAATTTTTCTGCAGTTGTTTCAAAAATCAAAATGATTTTGTAAGAACTCTTAACGCTGGGAAGATGGAGCTTGAACCGAGAATTCTTACCTTCATCATTGCCTGGATGCTTACTCCACGGGGGAGTAATCATGCTTTACTCAATGAGTGTGACTTAGCTCTCATGTATTGCATTGAAAATAGCATTCGTGTAAACTGGATTTTTGTTATCAAGGATCACATGATAAAAGCAAAAAAGATTGGCTGATTATAAACTATCATATGCTATGTTGATTAATCAATTTTTTAGATACTTTGAAGTAGATCTTGCAGGAGAATATGTGGAAACTCCAAAGGCCTCCAATAATATTAATGATTTCACTCTGCGAAAGATGGGATTTATCAAAATTGATGGAGAATGGATCTCAAAGATTGATGTTGGGATGTCCAAAAATGAGGATGAAGAAAAAGTTGATCAAGGTCAAATTCCTTCTTCTCCAGCTGCTGTTGAGGTTCCTGAGTCCACTGGTGGTCAAACCTCTTATGAGAACATGGAAATCATACCCTACACATATTAGTCAGAGTGCAACTCTTTTTACTTTAACAGCCCAAATATCACGATTTGATTGTGACTCGGCCCACCTGGCTTTCGCCATAGGACAATTGATGCTACCCGCAACAATCTCCCCCTCAGCAATTGTCCTACAAGGTATCCCATTCTTGGATTGTGACTCGGCCCACCCGGCCTCCGCCATGAGACAATTGTGCAACCCTCAACAACACAGAGCAACCTGACCGTGGGACTCCTCTCTCCCAGTTTGAAAGGACCATTCTCTCCCAAATATCCTCACTGCAAGAGAATCAAAGGAGACATATGCAGATGACCTACCAATATTTTCAACAATCCAATACTCAATTCACCAACCTAGGAAACCAGATTGCGGATCTTTATACTAAGATGGAGGACATGCAGCTCAATCAGGGAAATTGGGATGACTAATCTCATCAAGAAAGGTTTTTTCTATCATAAGCTTTTTCTATTTTTCATTTGTTGTCTTTTCTTTATTTGATGTTTTGTTTATACAATTAACTGGTCTTTGACCAGAAATACTTCTTGAACTACTGTTAATATGATAAAGGTGGAAAAAACTGAGTTAATGACTTTAGATAGATCAAACAATACATATTCGGATAGTTTTTAGCCGATATAAAATCATTTTAATCGATTAATTCCATTCAAAGACATACTCACATAGACAATCCGTACTATTTTAGGATGTGGAACTGTATCGACTAAAAATGATTTACATCAATTAAAATCACTAACCGTGTTATCATATTCTGGTTTTGTGCAAATTTTCCCCTCATTCATAGGTTGTCAATATTCATCAGCATTATGATCTCTGATTTTTCTTAACATCATATAACTATTGGATTTTAGAATATTTGACTTGACTTTAAAATCTTTGCAAATTTTATCAAACTATCATATGTTTAAAACAATCTGCCTTATATATTCACAAAACCTATTGCTCGTGATCGATTTTATAAAATCTGAACTGAATTAGGCATTTTAGATGCATCAAACATCACTTAGTTCTCATTTCTGATCATTTTAATTGATATAAACTAGCTTTAATCGATTAATTTTACTTATAATACTATTGTTCGTACTGTTTTAATCGATTAAATTTTGATTTAATCAATTAAATTCTATCATTTAATGTACATCTGTCATTCCTGTTTTTAATTGATTAAAATAGTATTTGTATCAATTAAAATCATTAACATGATCAATTTAATCGATTATGTCATATTTTTAATCGATTATTATTCTAAAAAAGAAATTAAAGGTTTTAGTTAATGGTTGTTTTTGTAACATGCTACTAAAGCAAGGTTCCTTTATCTTTACACATGTCTATTGTATTCATTACAAACGTGTTAATGAAGATAAGTTTGAATCAACTTTAATTGTTCTTAAATAAATAATACATCTCATTGATATTCTTTTTCTCTCTTATTATACTGTTGCTTTAAAAAAAATTGTTATCATTACATACTATGCATATTGTTTGTTTTATCCCTCTCTTCCCTATTTTTGATGAAGTCAAAGGGGGAGAAATGATTAACTTTTTAAATACTCACTAATCTAGGGGGAGAAATGATTAATCTTGAATACTCACTAATCTATATATCCAAGTGACTTCTTCTGCAGAATCTTTCAAAGAGGTGTTTGTCTTCATCAAATAGGGGGAGACTGAAAGTGATGAAGATCTTGTGGATTTGATGAAGTCAAAGGCTAATCTAATGAAGTCAAAGGTTACTTGGGTAAAAAGGACAGAGTGATTAGTGAGTCTGCATCTATACATAGGTATAATCATTCATATCTCTTTGTTATAACAAAGTTTTATGAAAGTTTTTTTGCAGAATTTTAATCGATTAAACTACGAAATAATCGATTAAAACAACTTAAGGGACTTTTTGTTAATTGTTTTAATCGATTAAAACGTTGTCACATCAGTTAAAATAAATCTAGAAAATGATCAAGAACATTTTAACAAATGAATAGAACCTTTAACCGATTAATCAAAGACTTTTAACATATTAAAAGAACGATTTAACAGATTAATTAAACCAGAAGTTGAAAAACTTTTCTATATAAAGAGACTTGATTCAACATTTTAAAATACACTTTTGAGCAATCAATCAAGCAATCATAAGAACTATTTTTAAGAAAGAATCGCGTAAGTTTTTGTGAAGTTTTTCAGAGTTCTTTCTTGAGGCAATTTTTGCATTCTTTTTGTGAAGAAACTCATTTTACAGAGCTGCATAATCCAGGTTTGATTGTTCTAGTTTCTTCTCTTTATTCTTTCAAATTCTTTACTGTATTATGGGTGTCTGAAATTGTTGGGAACTAGTTTTGTAGCTGGAATTTGGTTACAGGTTGGTTCAAGAATTGGAATTTGGTTCTTGGTGAATGTTTAGGTGCAAGATCTGGAATTTGGGTCTTGTGGTAGATTGGGTGTGTGATTGGAATCTGTAAAACATTCAATCTAGTGGAACTCAGATGGAATTTGGTTGAGAACTGGACATAGCCCTGGGATTAGGTGAATCAGTATAAATTTTGGTTGTATTTCTTTAAACCTTACTCTCTTTAATTTTGTTGTTGTCTTATTTTGAATAGCTTAATTTTCTTGGTTCAAGAATTGGTCAAAACTCTTAATCTTTGAAATAGATAATCTGTAAATTGCGAAAATCTTTTAAAGACTAATTCACCCCCCTCTTGATCTCAGCCTCTTTTTCTAACAATATGAATGAATAAAGAATGTGTAACCTCCATCATATCTCTCACATAGAAAACTAGTTTCAATTATATTCTACTTCTCTATCCAACTTTTTAAATGGCCTAGACACTACATCAACCTTATATTTATTTTCTTTTCCCCTCAGTTGCAAGCCTCTTTTGAAGAATAAGATGACCAAATCAATGTATTAAACATGTTACTAAATAAGTTTATCAGACGATATGTTGGATGAGCTACTAGATGAGCTTTTTAAATGATATGTTAAACATGCTACCGGACGAGCTCATCAAACAATATATTGGATGAGCTACCAGACAACTTAACTAGATGAAATCATGTGTCTATCAAACAAAGTCACCATATGATTTTACCAAACGAGTCTAGTAGGTGTGCTATAAAATGGATCTTTTAGCTAAGTCTAAAGAAGGGTCAATCAAGTTATTGTGGTCAATTGGTCCCATGAAGTTTTACACGTAAAAGTTTCTCCTGTTTTATCATTTTTTGAAAGAAAGTTTTCCATCTTCACAAATTACCTCAAATGAGATGATACAAACAGATCATTTCTATACATACAAGTAGAAATTTTCCTTCTTAATAGAATTTCAATAATGTAAATATAGGTTAAACCGTGACTTCTAATTTTATCCATAAATCCAATTATAAAAGTTTAAACTAAAACTAAAAATCAAATTGATAGGAATTCTTATATAAAAATCCAATAAATCTACTCAAATTCCAAAAATCATATAAAATTATAAAAAAAAAAACTTGAAATTCAACAAACCATATAATCCTTTCAAACTCTAAATGGTAGAATCTAATACAATTAAAATCAATAAAAAAATAATACCTAAATAAAAACTTATACTCAAAAAGTAACAAAATATTATATTAAAAATCCAAAATTAGAACAATTATATACTTAAATCCAATTTATTACAACTAATAGAAATAATTTAAAAATTATAAATAAAGCACGTGGAAAATGTTCTTAATACATAATAAAGATATACATATATAAATATATAAATAAAATATATGTCATCATTAGACTTTTCATTAGTTATAATGATCTACAAACTTCCATAATATTGAAACACAATTTTCACAATTTTATATTCAAATTACAATGGAAAATAATATATAAAAATTTGAAAATTTTACGCAAAATAATAAAAGAATTTATCTGTCAATTAAAGATAATACTCGTCTCATTTGCTTTTACTTATCGTCTCAATGAATCCAATTGTTGATGTTAATAGAAAAAAGGTCATTTTTTTGTTGAAAGTAATTCAATATCCAACAATTTTGTGACAATAGTATATTAAATTAAGTAAAATCTTAATAGCAAAACATTAATGTTAGTGTTCAAAAGATAAAGAGTCATTTCAAACAAATTATTATTTGAAGAAAAATGGTCACATAAATAATGTGGATCATCAAAGAAGGTGGGAATGACAACCTCATTGTACGATGGGAACTCTTGTGATTGCCATTGGGTTTGGTGAAAAGGAAAATTTGCCTCATGAAAAACAACATCTCTTAATATGAATAATTTATTAGTGACTAAATTGTATAGTCTGTATCCTTTGTAACCTTGAGGATATGCAACAAAAACTGAAGGATTGGGTTTTGGAGTGAATTTATCCCTTTGAGAGGAAAGAGTTGATGCATAACAAAGACAGCCAAAAACTCTCATGGCTGAGTAATTTGGTTGCTTTTGATACAACAATTCAAAAGGAGATTGTAGCTTCAATACCTTGGATGGAATTTTGTTGATGATAAAGGTAGCAGTGGAAACACAATCACCCCAGAAAGATAAAGGAACCTGAGACTGAAACATCAAAGACCTTGCAACATTCAAAAGGTGTTGATGTTTTCTTTCTACAACTGAGTTTTGTTGTGGCCTTTCTGGACAAGAAAACTGATGAGTAGCTCCTTTAGATTACAAAAAATTAGTGAGGGCAAGCTCCTTTGCATTATCATATCTGATGCATTTGATTCTAATACCAAATTGAGTGTCAACAAAATCAAAAAAATCCATGATTATCTTGGTTGCTTCTGAATTTTGCTGCATTAAAAACAGTCATGTATATCTTGTATGATCATCTACCAAAGTCAAGAAGTATCTTTTGCCATTATGTGTTTGCTCATGGTAAGGACCCCAAGTGTCAATGTGAACCAAATTAAAAGCATGAGAAGAGATATGATTGTTAGAAACAAAACTCAATTTATGTTGTTTAGCTAATGGACAGATATGACAAATGGAATAAGGAATTTTAGAAGAAACAAGTTTGTATTTATTATTGAGTGAAACAAGAGAATCATGTGACAAATGACTAAGTCTATGATATAAAACACAATGTGATACAGAATTACAAATAGATTTAACAGGATTTGGTTTAATGTTGAGAAAATATAGACCATTTTGGGTTTCACCCTTCCCAATCATCATTGAAGTTTGCTTGTCCTGAATAATGACGGAATTGTCAAAAAAGGTGATATTATAAGTGTGTACAGACAAAAGAGCACTCAAAGAAATAAGATTGAAAATAAAAGAGGGAATGTAGAAAACATTTGATAAGAACAAATGTGAAGATAATTGGATGTTGCCTATGCCTTGAATAGGAATTTTTGATCCATTAGGAAGAGTAACAAACAAGTTGGATAAAATAGAAAGTGAATCAAACATATTTTGAGAGAAACAAATATGATTTGATGCACTAGAATCCAATAGCCAACAGGAAGAAGAAGAAGAAAGAACAATGGATTTAGCAATAAACGGGCAATACCTGAAGTGAAGGCTGATTCTTCAGGGGTATTATTTGAAGTAGAAGGAGTTGTTAATTGGGAGGATAGGATGTGAATTAATTGTTGACACTGGGAGGCTGAAAGCTGATTGGTAATGTTAGATTTGGAAACTTGAGCAACCACATTTTGACATTTAGATTTGTTCTTGAATCTGGGAGGATAACCATGAAGTTTGAAACATTTGTCGATGGTGTGACCAAGAACTCCACTGTGGCTACATAAAGGGTGATATTTCTTGCCAAGCTTAAAGGACTTTACAAGAACCTTGACAGCAAAGGCATGTGGAGATTCAACAATAGAGGATGAAGGCATCCCAATTTCTCTCTGGTTTTCTTCTTGACTGACAAGGGAGAAAACATTATTGATAGGAGGTATAGGATCCGTGAGCAAAATCTGACTACGGACATGAGAAAATGAATCATTGAGTCCCATAAAAAAGGACATAACATGCTCAGTTGCAAAATATCCAAGAAGGGGACAAATTCCTCCACAAGAGCAGTTACAGGCAGGTTTGAAATCAGTCAATTCTTCCCATACTGACTGAAGTTTGGTGTAGTATTGGCTAACAGAATCTTAACCTTATGAAAGAAGGACCAATTCATTGCGAAGCTGGAAAATCCTAGGACCATTTTTCTGTTGAAAACGAATCTTTAAATCTTGCCAAATTTCTTAGGCCAATCAAAAATACAAGATATTGGCAACAATGTCTTTGAAACTGAATTATACAACCAAGAAATTATAACATTATTGCAGCAAAACCAAACAGCAAGGTGAGGATCATCTGCGACAGGCTGAGGGAGAGAACCATCAATAAAATCAAGCTTGTTCTTGACAGAAAGGGCAATGATCATTGCAGGACTCCAAGTATTGTAGTTAGAACCAGTGAGAGATTGAGAAACAAGGTTGAGGCTAGGACCATCTAAATGGTGAAGGAAGAGAGGGTTTGAAGTGTCCTCCATTATGAGAAGAGGAGAAGAGAGAATGCGGAAGAAAATTACACGGATACCATATTATGCATGGAAGTGGCAGAGAAAAGAATATATAAAGAACAAGAATGAATTTCTCATTAACTATGTACGCATAGAGGACATTATTTATACTAGAAGAAAGATCAAAGGATCAACAGAACGAGCTAACAAACTCTAACTAAAATAACAAGTTGTAATAGTATAATAGTCCAATGAAAGATTATTAAGAAGATGAAGAGAAAGAATATCAATATATAAATCTTAAACCTTAAACTCTACACCCTAAATAATTATCATTGAACAAAAGAATTTTAAAGATATTAATGACAAAAATAGAAAGAAGACATACACGAGATGTTTAAAGATCAATACAAAAAATATGAAATCAGATAAGATATCGTGATCGATGCATACAAAAAATTATATTATGCGTAATAATAAGGGGTGATATGTAGAAAATCATTTATCTTCAAAATATGTTTTCATAAGGATCTCTTAAATAGAAAATAACTATCATTTATTTCTTGGGTTCTTTTTAATTCAAATTTAATATAACTCTATCATTTATTTCTTGTTTTCTTTTTAATTCAGATTTATTTGACTTACTATATATAACAAATAAACTAAGGGAAAATTTCTTTTATATTTTTTTTAGTATACTTTAGGTTTTGAAAACAATATAGGAGCTTCATTTACATTTATTTGGTCACGATGTTTATCCAATTTTCGTAAATATTATATGTTGAGGAGATTTTTTATTTAAGCATTTCCAAAAACATATTTATACATTGGATATATCTTTTACTATTTCATGCTTCACCTTCTTTATCTAATACTTATTTATGTATAATTATCAATTAAACTCATAATCAGATTTTCTCTTTCGGAGTTTTAAGTTTAAATTGATTTTGGACACTTTAAATATTTAAACCTTATTCAAAACTAACTTCCACGTAATAACTTATTTTTTATGGTTTTTATCTAATTAAACTCCATAAATTATGTTAAATATTCCCAAACTTCATTTTAATCAAGTTTTCCTCCCCATTTATTTTTTCAAACAGTCAAAAATTATAATCAATAAAAATATTATAATCAAATAAAAAGATAATTGACTAGAGTAAGTGTAAACAAAGTCCCATGAAAAAAAAATAGATATTTTATGCTGATTGTCTCGTACCAAAAAAACATTGAACATAGTTATAAAATGCACTCATCTAAACTATCTTAAATAAGGAATAAGAAAATTCATAGGTACGTAGAACCATTTTCTCCTTACACTTAATCACAATAGCATGAGTAAACACTACATAAAAAAGGTGAGAAAATAAAGTTGTTGGTTTTTTTTTTTTTTCGCGTTTAACAAGTCAGTCCCGGCATTGAGGCTTAAAAGGTAGGGTGACTGCCTTGGGCCCAATTTTGGCAAGGGCACAAAAACAAATGCAATTATGATCGTTAAAAAAAAAATTCAACTCCTTTATTACTCTCCTTTTCTTAATTTGTACAATAGATATAATTTTTATATATACTATATAAAAGGAAAAAAATGGAAGACGAATTACACCCACATTCTAAATTGTTTTCTACTTGAACTGTGAATTCTTTTTATATTGTTTCCTTTTTTTTATCTACAATCTATTGCACTGACCCACTCACGAATCACTTGTGATTTATTTAATTTTGAATTAAGAATATATTTTCGTTCCAAATCTTTGTTAACTTTAGTCAAATTGATACCATTAATTTTTAATTTACTTTTCAATGTTTAACAAATTATTTCTTTGATAACCTTTTTTATATGAAAATTTTTATTCACTTTCCAGGTGCTATTGTTCGTCTCTTGTATTTTCTTCTTTATAAGCTAAGTGTTATATTTAGCGTTAATTTATCTGTCCCAATATTCTTCCTAATAAAAAATCTATAAGGGAAAAAAAGAAAAAGGAAAAAACGTGAGAAAAAATTAATTAAATCACAATACCGGGTAGAGCGGTTTCGGATATCCCTACGATATTTGTGACGAGGCTTTGGAATCTGATATCAATAAAATGAATTTATTCCAAACATTTAGAGTTTTTTTTGTTGTTGCAAATTGTTCAATTCTAATAACAATAAAAAGTTCATTGGTAAATAAAGGCTTTAATGTTTGGAAGCGAAAATAAACAATTCAAAATCATTTTGAGCATATGACTAACCTGAATACGAGCATTGAATTTATATATATAATGCATAATTACAATAAAAAAAACTATGGAATGTAACATTAAATATAATCAAATGCATTTAACCCAAGAAAAATTATTCAAGATAATAATGTAAATATTTTAGAAATTATTTAATAATTCAAGTTGATTTTATAATTTCTTCGGCGCAAAATTAAAATGAATTGATATGACAAGCAATTAAAATCATTTGAATATATTTTTTTATATTTTAATTTTATTCAAATCAAGTTATAACTCTAACTAACAACAATGGGAAAATAAGCCAACTCATTTTATTTTGGTCCTACAAAAACGGAACAACATAGATTAAATCACTACACCCCAACCCGTCATCCTAAAGGACATATTGATGACACTCAATCCATCCATACTTTTGTTTATAAATATAATTTTTTTAAATATATAAATAATATAATAAAATTATTATATTTTATATACTAAATTAATTATAATTAACCATTTAAATTTTATTAATTTTATAGCTTAATTATATTATTCTAATATATTTATATATTATTATAAAAGTTAAAAATTTTAAATTTAATTATTCTATTTTTATTATAATATTATAAATAATTTTTAAAATTAAGTCAATTCCCTTACCCAGCATATTGTTACAGATATAATTCATAGCTAAAATTATCACCCCAATCCCATCTCCTCCTAACCCATAATGCTGATCAAAGGAAAGATATTTGTAACGATGTAGCACCTACTTTTACTCATTGCAATGTATCGTATGTTGATTTAGATGCTTTTTATTTCTAAATTGCACGTTTTGAACATTACTTAATGTAATCCTTTCAGTTGATTATATAATGTCTCAATTGCTTGTAAAATGATAATTTGTTGCATTTGCAAGGAATAAAAAAAACTCAGATATAATAAAAGTGGAATATAAGGGTTGCATCAACGGCGTGTAATCTCAAAGGATCCAGAAGTTTTGCATACACCAATGATAGGATCTACAAAACATTTTCAATGCCAAACCAAAAATGAATGTGCCAAAACAAACGTAACATCACTGTCATGATAAAATATTTTCCAATCTGCCTCCACATCATAATCCCAGAATAATTAATTGCATCAAAGACATACATGTATAGGTGGCACAACAATCATATAAATGTTAATCGAAAAGGACGACTATTAAATAATAAAATCTAAAAAATGAAAACTTAAAAAGAACAGGGAACCATCAGAAACCAGAATTTTATCCCCAAAAGCATAATGCTATACGGTCCGCATCATGGCTAAGGTTAAGAAACCCCCATCACATGGTGTACCCTTGTCCAATTTGGTTTCGAAACATAATAAAAAATAAAACAATAAATGCGAAAGCAAAATTAAAAGGGTAACCAAACATCATTGTGGTTAGGGAAAAAGGGCTCAGATTAAATGGGTTGAGAAATTTATCAGCACTGAATGATCAGAGTGGTGCATGACTTTCTATAGAACTCATCACAGCCCGGAATTTACAGTGTTTGCATTCAATAAACCGAAAACAAAATTGAAACAAATACACAATAAAATCAAAACTATCATTCCTAATTTAAAGCATTTGAACAACCATTAAATCAACAAAGAAAAACATGGGCAACCTTTCAGCTAACTTGCATAAAACACATGCGAAAGCCTCAGTCAGCCAGAAATTGTCATCAAATTCAGACGGTAATTCCACTTAAAATAAATCTTCATCGGCTTCACATGACGACGACATATAACAAGCAAAACATAAAAGCTAAAACAAACAATTAAAAAATGTAATCGCAGAAAACGGCTCCGCAGACCATAGGATGAGATCCACAGATTCCTATCAGAATACGAAACAAGTGAAATTCACTCTTGATTTTGGCCCAATCATAGCATCGCTGGTCACAGCTTATTGAAGCTACCGGCGACGTGGCATCGGACCTAACCCTAATCAGTCAAATTGAAAATAAAAAATAAACAAATATATTGATAATAATTGAAATATATAACAAAACCCTCAGAGACCCGTTCCAAATCACACACACATCGCCAACAAACAACCATTCTCCACCGATGACTATAAATCGCCATAGGTGGATGAAGAGGTTCTTTAGATTGACGCTGCGTTTAGAGTGTCATACGGCACTTCCTATCAATTATGGGAGATCTTTCCTCACAGGGCATTTTCGCTTTTGACCACAAACTGTTGAGCACATACTGAAAACAATACAATAAAATGAAAACCCTAACATAAACAGTATCGCAGAATGAAATCCCTGAGATAGAGAACTGTGAAACCAATTCTAAACGGCTACAGAGATCCGATGATGAAAAAGAAGGGCTTTGAACCACGATTTATATAGGTAAATTTATACCGTATTTATCGCCGACAGTTAGGGTTAGCGTTTAGAACTGCGTTTGGGTTTTCGGTTCTTTTTTTATCCAACAGATGTGATGAGCCAGGCCCAAGCAAAGGTGAATCAGTAGAAGAATTTCAGTTGGCCAAAAAAACATTGTTCTACGATTTTTATTTTTTTTTTCGAATATTTCTATTGTAGTTAAAAACAAGTTTAAGTAGTTGAGTTTTGAAGAGTGGAGTAAATTCACATTAAAAAATGATCAAAATTACTATGAAATATAGGTTTGTTACTTATTTTAATCAACATTTTTTATATTTTAATAATTTGATAGCAGAAGTAAATAAATAAAAATCAAATATCTACCATTAATGCGAAAATATCATCATATGTTATCATCTACCAACCTCTATAAACTGTTATGATACCCAATATAACAACTTTTAATGAATTGGCTTCTAAACTTTCACCTTAAGTTGTGTTCCATTTTTTTATTTTTATCATCTTATATTTTAACATATATTATTTTATTTGTATATATTTATAAGTAAAATATATGTAATATTATTTATAATATAGAATAGTAATTCAATTAAATAATAGTTTCTTTTATCGTACATTTTAATTATATAAAAAATATATTAAAAATAAATTATTTTATTATTAAATATCTAATCAAATGACATCATATAATTATGAAAATTATGAACATTTTTTATTTACTAAAATATTGCGTTATATATTATTCAAACATCTAATCAAATATATCAAGTTACGAGCGGTTTCGATTTAGAAATTATATAATAATGAAAACAGTTACTTGTGATTATTAATTTGTGATTGAATAATTAAATTATTTTTATTTGTGAAGGATAAAATAATTCATTACATAAAAAATTATTAAAGATATATTTTATATAATTATATAGTTATATAACTAAAGGTTATAAGTATTTATACTATAGATTCGTTAAAATATAGATATAAAATAGTCCATATTTAAACCAGCTAATTTTTTTCTCATACTACCATTCAATTGTAAATATTTAATCAATGTCACTATATAAAAAGATAAATTTCTTTTACAGTTTATTTTTATATTAGACTGTTTTACAATTTAGTAAATAAAATATATTCAATAATATACAAATTAATAACTACACGACTCTTTCGCACTATTATTAAATATAAACTAAAGCCAAAGTAATTATTCAAGGTTTTACTAGATGGATTTTTTATTTTCTTCTTAAAATAATACTGATTCATATTATATTATTATTTATGGATAAATGTTATATCAATAATCTATATTATTTATAATAATATATAAAGATAAATTCTTTTCATCATTTAACAGTATCTTGTTGGTAAGTGTATAGCAGTAGTTTTAGTAGCAGTATAGAGCCTTTTGAGCCACATCCACATATATTAACTCTACTACTCCATCATGTTGCTTGCTTTGGACATTATCTAATCTCCAAGTCTCCACAGTATAACTCACTACCTCAGAATGGCAAACACATGATACTGTCTTTGAATTATTTTGTTCTGTATTCTCCTGTCTCCCTTGCCCTACACTCTCCATTTTTCCAAGGGACAACTCACATATCACTTTTTTAAAGAACTATTTTCTTATTATTTATTATTTTATTGCTGTGTTCCTAAGGAGGAGGTATGTTCATCATCCTTAATGAAATTCTCCTAGCCTCCAATTAGGTTTCTGGCCTTGGATTATGATACATAATCTTTTTGGTTACTATTACGATAAAGACAAACAACCTTTTCTTCAAATCTTGTTCAAGGCCCCAAATAAAGAGAAAATAGCTAGCTACAATATATTCTCCTCTTTGATTAGTAGAATATTATATAAGATAAAACTATATTATTGTCAATGGGGTAAAATAACAAGGTAGAATTAAAGGAGGGAAAATTAACATTGCCTCAGGTCTTCTGTGATTGGTTCATTTAATATGATTTTTCTATTTTGGAGTCCAACGTGTCACCATGTTATTGGCATATGAGTCAAAATCTTAACCTTTTTTTTGTGTAATCTTTAATTAGTGCTGTGGATAATGCAAATTAATTAGGGTAGATGATTGATCCAAAGAAATAAATTAGAATGACATGAAGAGAACATTGTTATGATACTTGGGCCCAAAGGTCGCTTTGAGGGTCATCTTTATTGTGCTTCCGTTAAAAAAAAAAAAAACATAAAACAGTTACATTGGAGATGCATCATCGTACTTTCCCCCAGAACAATAAAATCATCAAATTGATGTAATTTATTTCCAAATTACTAAAAACAATAATAAAATTATAGACTTGGGTAATTACATCTTAAAAAGAAGTCATGTTAGTTTTTTAGTTTTTTTTTTAATCGTACTAGACTTTAATTTTAAAATTGACTTTCCTAATATTACTAATAATTTTAAATAACTTATTTTTTAGTTTACATATATATATATATATATATATATATATATATATATAAATGAGAAGATTAGACAAAACAATATTTTAATATATTTATTATAATTATTATATGAAAAATATATCCTATTCTAATTATTTTTATTTTTATTATTATTATTTTTTAATATTATAGCAATAAAAAATAATAATAATATAAAATTATTATTATTATTATTAATATATATATATATATATATATATAATATTATTGAAGTTCTATTTCATAATACGATTATTTTTAAAATTAAAAAACAAAATTTTTATTATGAAATACGATTTTTTTTATTATTCTAAAATCATAAAAATTGTTAAAAGATAAAATATAAAAGTTTTATTATTAAAGTCATTTTTTTTCATACGACTTAAAAAAAATGATTGTGAAGCATTACTTTTTGATATAAAAGACTTTAAGAACTATTTTTAAAACATGAACTTGACCTAAACCGTATTATGTCCGTTAAATCAAAGCTATCAATAAAGCATGAACTTAATCACGACTTGTTAGTAGAACCAACACTATAAAGTTTTTAATCCAAAAGCAAACGGAAAACTAATAAGAAAATACTTAATTTGATTCATATCTAAATTGTACTTAAAAACATACTATAGAGATTGTTATTTATAGGTAAAGTTAGGCAACCTATGAGACAAAAGCCATAATTTTTCACTCTATTAAACATTTCCTTTTCAGTAACCATGATATAATGAGTCATTAAATCTCATTAATCATTAGGAGGTTTAAATGTACTAAATACTACCCTTAAAAAAAATTACTTCCTTTATTTCTGAATAAATGTAGTTTTTTAGAACAAAATCTGTTTCAATTTAGAAAAAAATAAAGTTTAAAATTATTTTTAATCAATTATATCTTTCATTTTTATAATTATAAAAAGTAGGATGACTACTATATTATTTATTTTCATTTAATTTTACACTAATCTATAGAATTTTTTTAATTCTAACAAAAAAATAACATTTATGATGAAAGATCCAATGAATATAATTAAAAGGAAGGATGATTAAGTAAAATAAAAAAAATAAAAAAAAGTTGTACTAGTATGTCTCCGTGTAACAATTAAAATTTTTATAAGATAAAATGTTTAACTAGTTTTGAAATTCTATAAATTGAGGGCCAAATTATTTTATTTTCATAAAAAATTATATATTATTAAAATATAATTATCTAGATTTTCTTTAAGAATCAAATATTGAAACGTGGTTGGAGTTCAAATTCATAATTGTAAAGAAGGGTTGAAAGTGTAAGGAGTTTAATTATCCGATCAAGAATAAAAAAGTAGTAAAGTTATTTGTATTTCTTATGTGGGGATGTGACCCACGTATTGAAGCAAAAGGACTCGACTTGGCTACACAATTATTTGGAAAAGCTAAGTTGCATTATTCAAATAGTAATATACCGCAAATGAGTATATTTGTATTTGGTGAGGTTAATGACAAGTTAGAAAGCTTGTTTAGGGTTAGTTGAGGTTATATTGAATCTTTGATTCATGATTATGATTATAATATGTATAGATTGATATTGTTAGAAATAAATTGGTTTACGTCTCTTTTTATACTAGCAATTGTGTAACTGATTATTGAATAATTATTTTGTCATGAGATTAATTTGAGACAACGATTAATTATGAAATAAAAAGATAAATACACAACTAAAATAAAAAGATAAGAAAAACATCAATATTAAATAAAAGAGTAATTTCACTAATGAAAGAAATTACAATTATTCTTTCTATCTCTAATGAGGAACAATAACACTCTCTCCTGAAAATAAAGGAAAAACAACTTTAAGAGAACCTAAAAGGAAAAACTATTTTTCTCTTTTAATTTATCTCTCAAGTACTAAAACAACAAGAAAAATAAAAAGAAGTGATTTTGGTGTATTTTACAAGATAAACATTGTGCTCTTTTTATAGTAAGAAAAGTAAGTTTTGTCTGACGTGAGACTTCTCTTCTCACAATCTCCCACTTAAGATTTTGATTAAAATTAATCAAATCTTCACACTATATTTGATTTATTCTTGTCATCCATGTTGCTTATTTTTCCGCTAGGTCATAGTAAGATCGACTCCATACAAACTTGTCAACACTAATCGACTTTGTCATAACATCTATTAGGTTCTCATCTGTGTGAATCTTTTGCATATCCACACTACCCTCTTCCACTACTTCCCGAACAAAATGATATATTATTCTTATGTGCTTTGTCATGGAATGAAAGGCTGGATTCATTGCAATGTGCAAGACACTCTGACGGTCACAATACACAACAATTTGTTATTGTTTATGCCCAAATTCCTCCATTATCTTCCTAATCTAAATAACTTCTTGTTGAATTATTGGCAAGCGTACCAAAATTATCAATCGCAGTATAATATTTCGATTAAATAAAAGTCGATCCCACGAGGAACGGTTTCAATGGAAATTCCCAATTATATGCTTACTAAGTGGATTAAAACAGAATGAGTTTTGTATAAAGAGTTGAATTGAAATTAAATGACAAAGAACTGTAAATTGTTGAAAAAATATTAATTAAAGACACTTAGTATTGGTTTCCTTCTTTATCCCTCTTTTGTAATGGCTATGTCAATTAACCTAACAATGTTGATACCACCTACTCAAATCATCCATGTTGATTCCTCACACATGAAATTCATAAGAAAACCTAATAAATGTTGATTCCTCACACAATTAAGAGATTTTTCAGCATTAGGTTTAGGGTGTTAAGCAATTGATAAATTCATTCCATTCCTGGAAATTAACGTAACAAATATTCTTACCGTGATAAGATATATTTTCCAATCATACCCCAAACATCAAGAATAAATCATTTCAAAGCACAAAGGATAGAAATAACAACATCAAAACAAGATTAATATCTCAAAATATCACCATGATACAAAAGAGTTCAAAGAAAGTGCACCCAATCCCAAGAGAATTAAGTTAGCCACTCATGTTGGCCATTACAATGCTCCAAATGTGGAAGAAATGAAGAATTGATGAAGATTGGACGAAACCCTAGCAGTAGTCACGCCTCTTCTCCTCCAAAATCGCTTCCTTTCTCAAAACACATCTTATCTTTTTATAAGAGAATTTGGGTCGGACATCGCATCATTCATTCGCTTAAGCGTTCTTCTTTCTTTCAATTTTTCTTCAATTACTTCACAATTATGATATTTGCTCTTGTATCAAGGTATTCTCGAATTCATCCTATATTGGGAGAAAAATATATTAGAATTAACATAAGTTAAGTGATTTCATAATAATTCAAAGTATAATTATATCAACTTTTTACCACTTAACAACTCCCCCCAACCTAGAATCTTGATTGTCCTAAGCAAAGTAATTTTTCCAAAACAAAACCATCACCTATTATCACTTTCTCTTCCAGAACCACAACATAAAAAAATTTTAGATGTGATGCTCACAACTCCAAATGAAAAATAGAATACATAAGCATTCAAGTTACAGAAACTAACAAAGAATAATTAGTCTTCAACTATCCTCAGAGAAGCATGATCTCTCAAATAGAGTTATATATAATCATATCTAATTCTCACAGGTAAGTGTTTATCTCATTCAATCACTTCATTTAGACAATCCAATATTGATAATCATCTTCAAGCAATCAACATTTGTTAAGCAAGACTTAAATCAAAAGGTCTTTTGAGGCTTGTAATGGGGCTGGGCTAAGAAGGACTTCATTGATTTTTCTGGGATATACAAAAGTATTTGAGAAATTCAAATCATATGAATGATTCTTGTTTAACATTTCCTCAAGTCAGGTTTCAAACTTCATGTTTTTATCCTTAACATAATGATAGTGAGTTAATAATCTCACAAGTTATTATTCCTCCCTTTGAACTTCTTTTTTTTTTTCTTTTTTTTTTCTATTCTCATGCTTTTGCATGTATCCTTTTTGGCTTTGCCAATTTTTAAGTTTTGATTTTTCTTTTCCTTTACACCTTTTTTTTTTAAGAATAACAACCCCATAATACCCGCAGGACAACAATAGTAATTCCCAAAATAAAAACATTCATACTCATTTCCTTTCTCAAATATAGGAAGGTAGATAAATAGTTTTTAGGCTCATGGGTTATGTTTATGAAACAATATTATTTTTTGCTCAGAAGGGGTTCAAATGAATGTCTTATAATTAATGCAGGGTTGACTATTTGGTTTTGGGTTATATCTACTACAAAGAAAAAAAATGTCTTTATCATTTTAAAGTCTTACTAACACGCAATCACATCAAAGAATCAATCAATACCAGTTATCATCACAAAATGTTGACACTCAATTTATCTGTATTTAGTACTCTACTCACCTGGGTTTTGGCTATCTTCTCCAATTCAGTTAATTCCTAATTCTCCTCATCAATTCCTTTTCACTATCATACTCATCATCCTAAATTTTCCTTAACCCTTATTCCAACATGAAATTAACCAACTAAGCGAAGATTAACCCCAAATTATCCTTATACAATTAAGCATTGCATACATCACATAATCTCATCTCTAACACAGAATTAAGCAAACTGTGATATTAGTTTCGGTTTATTAAGCATAAACAGATTATAATTCAACACTGAGATTAGAAGATGAAGAGTTAAGAGAACAAACAAAATGAAATTGAAGAACAAAACCTCAAAGATCTACTTGCATTCTTCTCAGAAAATCAATACAAAGATTTAGCTATCCATGGAAAGTTGAAAACGCAATAGAAGAAACATAATTAAAATCGAAACAAGAATTTAAAATAATGATAGAAGAGTAAACAAACTTGAATATAAATTGCAGAAGATGAAAGGCGGTTGTGTGGTGGCTGCGCAGTCCTTGTGTCTTGTTTTTCGTGTGATGTGCCTCTCTTATATAAATAACCCTAACCCTAATCTTAATCGAGGTTTGGGCTCAACTAGTCCATGAAACACATCATAAGTTGGCTTCACTGCAGGTCCATGAACTTCAAACACGTACAGTATTTTCAATACTTATCCAAATTAAGCGATTTTGGTCTCCTTTGAAAGCTTTTTGAGCTAGCTTTAAAACGCCACTGTTTCTACTATTTTTGGAGGTCTAATGAATTAAGGAAACTTAAATTACTGAAGCATGTCTATTGGGCCGGCCTGGTGAGCTTGACCCGTTTTGGATAATTTATGTAAAATCTAATTTAGCTCCGAATTGAATGATTTTAGATCCTGTGGAAAGCTCAATGTGTCTAGTTTATAATTATTTTAGAATCATGTTATTTGGAGATCTGTAGAAAAAATGATAAATAAAACAGTAAACTAATGTTAGTACCCGTATAAAATAAAATATGACATTTGACCCAATTTTTCAAGCCCAAAATTGCTTTAAACTGTCCTAAAATTAATAATGAGTAAAAATTAGATCAAATAGATTCAAATTAATTAAAATCTAAATTATTGGCCCAATAAATGAAAATGCATTAATAATAGACAATTAAACACAATGCACCAATTAAGATAAGTACATAAAGATAAGAAAATGTGGGAAAATAATGGCTCATCAAATTCCCCCACACTTAGCCTTTTGCACCCCCGGGCAAAATCAAGAAGCAAAGCAAGGAGCAATTCCAAAGACATAGAAGAGAGTGACATAACAAAAAGGAGCAGGAACAAGAAGACACACAAAACACAAACAAATTTACACAATCCTTAACGAATCCTGGGAAAAGAAAGGAGTAGACAACATCCAACACACAAAGAGTCAGAGGAACCAGATACTCATGGAAATCATCCAAGCATTTCAAAACTTGGCAAGAGGTTAATCAGGTCAAAAGGTGAATCAAAGTGAAAAAACCTCACAAGATGCATTGTATCTCTCATGTGTCTAGGCTACTGTATACTATCAAAATACTCAAGAAAAGCAAACAACAGATAGACTTGGCAAGCCTCTAAACTCAACACCCAACGCACATGCACAAAAAGATCAAAAGGTCTTTTCAGGTTGTAATGGGGGTAGGGACAAGGTAGATGATATCATATGGGATAAGTAGCTGTGAACCAGAGGAACTAGAGGAGCAATGGGGAATAAGTAAAAAATAAGCACAAGATGCATGCCCAAAAACCTCTGATATCAAACCTCCTCTATTGTCTTTTGCCTCAACCACAACTTTCCTTTTTTTTTATATATCCTTTTTTTTAACTACGTGAAATACACTAAAAGGAAAACACAAAAACTGTACAACAGAGATAACCAACTAGCCAGTACATCATCCAATGAAATACAAAATGCACCCCCACACTTATTCAATAACTTATTCCCAAAACAATTCCAAAGCTCCAAAAATCCCTAAGGTTAAGGTAATCATGGTTTTTCACTTAAGGCTTTTAATGAGCTTCAAAAGAAATAAAGGGACACATAGGCTCAAAGGGGCTATCAAAGGAATTAAGTCAAGGTAGGCTCATTTGGCTAGAGGCTAATCAGAACAAAAATGCCTTAATCATCTCCAAACATGCATGTGAATCAAGAAGTATCAATCAGAGTCAAGCCAAGGCTACTGCGCAAGCAATCAAGAGGCATAACACTCAAGAAAGAATAGGTAGTGGCTCAATTCCTCACAAAGGGTAAGATTGTCGCCTTCAATTCAACCTCTCAAACATCGTAACCAATTTGACAAGCAAAGAAAAACAGGGATTTCAATCCAAAAAGCATAAAGCAACTCCTATCTAAGAGTGAAGAAAGTGCCCAAAACCTAAACAAAACCCAGAGATCCAAAAGAAACATGCAAACTGTACACAAAACATGAACCTGAAATACAAAGAAAACTAAAAATCCTAAATAAAGAACAGTCTCCCCCACACTTAAACTACAAATTTTCCCAATGTAGCATAACATCAAGTCAAGGAATCAAATCACCAATTGGACAAGTGCAATAAAAGTAAAGAGAAGGAAAAAGAGAACTCCCTAAGTCATGGTGGAAGGTAAGTGGGATCAATCAGGGATATCTCCTCCACAACTACATCCACTAGAGAAGGATTACTGAGGAATGGTTTCAGTCGATGGTCATTAACCTTGTCGCCGCCGTCCCTTTCCGACGTCCGGAGGACGTCTCGAAACGTTTATGCGAGCGGTCGCGAAAAGATGGTTTAGACTCGCGTATTTGTTTTAAAAGGTTTTCGAAAAGAGGTTCTTATGGAGTCGCCACCAATGTTTTAACCTTAAACATTGGAAAAGGAAAAAATGTTGATTTTAAGAAAAACCGCACTTGGCCATTATAACCAGAGTTGGGTAAGGGAGTTAGTTACGTGTGGGGAAGGTGTTAGCACCCCACAACGCCCCTTTCGGGTTCCCTATGACAGATTAATTCATTTAAATAAAGACTACAAGAAATTATGCGATTACCCTATTTTATTACATAATATTAAATGGCTATCTATATGATTTTATTCTATGTTATATGTATAAAATGATGAATAAAGCTAAATAAAGCAATAAAAGAGATATTAAAATAGCTATCTACATGATTTTACTCTATATGACATAAATAGTAAATAAAGCTAAATAAAACAATAAATAAAGCAATAAAAGAGAAGAGAATTGAAAAGAACCTCCGTAGCAAGCTTTGTATTGAGAATCTCCAACTATGAGGATGCGTTTTGGCAACCCCTCTTTCTACACAGTCTCTCCTCACCAATACAAGATCGACTCTACTAAAAATTTAAAGAAGAATCAAATGCCGGAATATAATTCCTTAACCGATTGTTACCTATTTAAGGCAATCGGAAAGATCATTCGAGAGAGGGAGAGAAGTAGACAAGTGCTCTAAAGTGTTTCAGAGCTCTCTGGAGTGTCTGTGGTCTCAAAAAGTGGCAAATGAGCCTCCTATTTATAGTTTTTCGCAGCTGGCGCACTTTGGGACGGCCGTCTGGGTTGGGACGGCCGTCTGGACTGGGATGGCCGTCCCAAATGGCAAATTTACACAGAGCGGGACCCCCAGGAAGGCCGGGACGGCCGTCCCACTTAAAATGGGTTTGGGACGGCCGTCCCAACTTTGGGACGCGCGTCCCAACTGGATTTAAGAGGTTGGGACGGCCGTCCCAGCTGGGACGGCCGTCTCAACCTGTTCCGCCAGTTCGCGCGTTTGGGACTCAGGAAGCTTTCCTTGCCTGTTTTGGACGTCAATTGATGCCGATATGTGTCTATTGAAGCTTTATCTCCATATGGGAAGTCTCCTTGGCTCTTATTTGTAATGCTAGACGAGCTTTATCTTGTTACGGGTGATCTCCTTTATCTTTATTTGAGAGGCCGGGCAAAATTAGGGGTCTCCAGCTGCCCCCCTTCACCTGCCTAGCTAATTGGTCGACTGGATATGTCGACAAAATTAGTTGGTAGGGAAGGAGTTAACCCTTTTGCCTGGTTATCCTTCGGATGCTTGCTCCTTGTTGATCCTCCGGATGATAAATATTTTGATAGGTACCAACCCCTATCTGGTTTGAGCTTTCTTTTTAAGGTTTTGGTGGGTACCTACCCCCACCTGGTATGAATCTGCATTTTTAAGGTTTTGGTGGGTACTTACCCCCACCTGGTACGAATCTGCATTTTGCCAGATTCTAGTGGTTTTTACACCCCCACTGGGTGCGAACCTGTATATTGACTAGGTTCTAGTGGATTTTACACCCCCACTGGGTGCGAACCTGCATATTGACTAGGTTCTAGTGGATTTTACACCCCCACTGGGTGCGAACCTGCATATTGACTAGGCTCTAGTGGTTTTTACACCCCCACTGGGTGCGAACCTGCATATTGACTAGGTTCTATTGTGCGAGTCTGCATCTTGCCGGACTCTAATGGTTTTTACACCCCCACTGGGTGTGAACCTGCATCTTGACAAGGTTCTATTGTGCGAGTCTGCATCTTGACGGACTCTAATGGTTTTTACACCCCCACTGGGTGTGAACCTGCATCTTGACAAGGCTCTATTGTGCGAGTCTGCATCTTGCCGGACTCTAATGGTTTTTACACCCCCACTGGGTGTGAACCTGCATCTTGACAAGGTTCTATTGTGCGAGTCTGCATCTTGACGGACTCTAATGGTTTTTACACCCCCACTGGGTGTGAACCTGCATCTTGACAAGGCTCTATTGTGCGAGTCTGCATCTTGCCGGACTCTAATGGTTTTTACACCCCCACTGGGTGTGAGTCTGCATTTCGACAGACTCTGATGAGTACCTACCCCCATCTGGTACGAATCTGCATTTTGACAAATTCTTGGAATGCTCTTTTTGGAATATCTTTTTGATTGATGAGTACGAACCCTCATCCGGTTTCTGGCGACTTATTGTCTCTGATCATGCGCCTATGGGGAGTAATTTTTCTTTTTGATTTTTTTGTTTTAGTCATCCGGTTTTACCGGGGATTCTTGATTTTTTTGGCGTTTCTTGTTTTAGCCATCCAGCTTTGCCGGGGATTATGTCGATTGCCTCTTTTTAGGCGGGAATCCTTTGGGGATTTTGAATTCTCTTATTGATTGTGCCTCTTGATTAGGCGAAGATTCACTTGAGGATTTTGTTGTGCCTCTTGATTAGGCGGGAATCCACTGGGGATTTATTGATTCTTGATTGTGCCTCTTGATTAGGCGAGAGCCCACTTGGGGATGTGATTTCTATTTGGTTGTGCCTCTTGATTAGGCGGGAATCCCCTGGGGATTTGTTGATTCTTGATTGTGCCTCTTGATTAGGCGTGTGCTTCAATAGTGGTGAAGGATTTTTACTTGTTGTTTGCCTCTGAATAGGCTGATGTTCTATTTGAGGATATTTGTTCTTGATAATACCTCTGAGTAGGTAGATGTTTCTTGAAAGCTTTGCTTGTATTACCTCTTTTAGGTTGATTTCCCGTTTCTTGGGGATATCGGCTCTTTGCTTGTTTCTGAGTAAGCATAGGCATTCTTGGGAGTGAAGGTTTTGTACTTCGCTGGGGATATTCATATTGGGTGCTTAACTCCCTGTGGATTAGTAATTTGTAATTTGCCTTTGCGGTTAGGCTTACTGGGGAGAAAATTTTCTTTTTGATGATCCACCGGGGGGTGATTTGCCTTCCTGTGGATGGAATTTTCTCATTTTCTTCTTTTATAGATTTTTCTTGATGTGCTCTTCTTGGGGATTTTCTTTCCGGTTGCCTCTCGGTGATGTAAAGGACTTGACTTCGTATGATGGGCTCTTGTGTAACCCTTATTCTCCGTTGGGGAATGAAGTGGAGATCCTTATATGAGTGTGCTTGATGACTCATGTGGTGTAGATGTTGAGTCATGGAGTAATTTTGTTTTGCCTTTGGAGTAGGCAAGGATCCGCTTGGGGATTATCAAGCCCTTCCATTGGCTTTTTCTATTTTTGATGTACCTTCTTTTATTGGTGTAGAAGGTTGATGGTTGGAATTAGCTTTCTTGGAGCTCCTCATTCTGCTGAAATGGTTCAGATTCCGCCTTTTTCCATCGCGGTTTAGTTTGCTATCGCGAGCTGTTTTGAAATCTGGCTTTTTAATAGATCATGTGTGCCTTTTATTTTGTACACATGGGCTTTTTGAATGCGAAGTGTAAAATAGAAATGACGATTTTTATTCATTACTGCTTTTTGTTGGATACATTTCAAGCATATTTAGGACACTAGAAAGCTATATAAATAAATCCTAGTCATCTGCCTCTGGGCTGGAATGGGCAGATGGTACTGGCGAAGGGAAGCGGCGGAGTAGGCGGCGCTGGAATCTCGCCTGAGTTTGGACCAGGCTCTCTATCTGGCGGTCCGTCCTGTCTTGCCTGACAGTGAGCTGGCCAAACTGCTGGCGTATGAACTGGAACTCTCCTTCCATGTATGCATGTTCCTCGTCCAGGCGTCGGTACAGGCCGGAGAAGTCCGAATCGCGGGATTGCTGCTGGGACTCTGAAGTGGTAGGGATATCTTGCGGCGTATTGAAATCACGCATATCCCACGAAATCGAGATGATAGGGTTTAGGATGAAACCTGATCCTTCTCTGCTGAGGATACTCATGTTCGTCAGCACTCCTCCGTTGATAGGCTCTGGTTGAAGCTCGGCTGGGAGATCTTCTCCGTCGGTGCATCCCCAATATTCAGCTAGAGGGGTAAGGAAGGGAGCCACCATGATCGCTCCCGATGGTCCCCGAGTACCGCATTCCTTTACAGCCTTCAGGAATGCGTATCCTGGGTTGCATCGGTGTCCTTGATGCATGCAGTAGACTATAAAAAGATCAGCTAGCGTGACCTTTCCCTGGCTTTCCTTCCTGCTGTGAATGGTCCCAGCAAGCAATTTGTGGCAGATGCGAAGAGGGGGATTGAAGGATGCACCCTTCAGATGAGATGGGAGATTGATAGCCCCAGTAATGTCCTTCCACATACTGGTGGTGGTGAGAACAGTAGGTTTCTCCAGATATGCGGACCGATATTCTGGTGTTCTCGTATCGGCTCGTTGGCAGAATCCCATGATGACGTTGAAGTCATCCAAGGCGGTGGTCCGATAGGCTCCATCCATCCAGTAGGAGACGGCTTGTGTTGGTGGCACTCCGGGAGTTGCAGATGGCATTTCCATCATGTTGACAGAGGCGAGAAACTCCATTGTTGCTGTGCGGTGGATCCGAGTGGGCGGCTCGCGAAGTAGGAAGTCCCATCCTATGTTGTGGATGAACCTCCTAACGTCTTGTTCCCAGCCAAATGTAGCTAGGATCCCGAAGTCTAGTCGCAGCATCGGGTACCAGGCAAATTGTTGGATACTTGCCAGTCGTTGTTGGTGTGCTTCTGCCATCATCATACTAGTGACAGGAGCTCTTCTAGCAGCAGTTCTGGTGCGTTTTCTTCTGGATGAGGCTTCTCCGTGATCCATTGTGAGCTTTGCTCTCTTAGAAATGCTACAAATGTATGGAGGAGGAGAAAAAGCAAGATAGGAAGCTTGGAATGAGGTACCAAAGCCAAACCCGCGCCCCATCTATATAGGCCACGAGGGAGAGTTTGGGACGGCCGTCTGGGTTTGGGACGGCCGTCCCAAATGGCAAAAATGGGCATGGGCCAACCCCCACCTGGGACGTGCGTCCCAACTGAAAATTGGCACTTGGGACGGCCGTCTGGACTTTGGGACGGCCGTCCCAAGCTTCTTAAGTTGGTTTTTTTGAGTTTTTTGATGGAAAAGAAGATGGGACTCCATTCATTGATGTTTTAATGCATGTAATGTTTCATGATATGCATCCTATGATCTATTTCAGTTAATATTTCGAAAGTTTTAACTGATGTGCTTTAACTCCGGGTGCATTTTTGGTGCTGTTTCTTTCCGTCACCATGTTTCTTCTGATTAACAAGCTTGGTTGTACATAATTTACCGTCTTGGAATTTCCTTTGCCATGGCCGAAGAACGATCTTCTGTTTGTAGGGCAACTGCCATATCAATGCCTTTCTTCTTTTCCCTAGGGATTTCAACCTTCCTATTGATCACTATGTTACCACATCCCCCTTCATTACTTGAATGCTTTTTAATGAAATGGTCAAGAGAAGAGAAAGAAAAGGATTTATATCAAAGGCTTGTGTTTTAGAGGGATATATTTTTATAATAGAGGTTTTTGTAAGAATGGCTAGCCAAGGTTGGTCGGTGTTTAGGCTAGTTTAGACAAAACGTTTTGTTCTTATAACGTGGCGTCATTGTTTACTGATTTATGGCGCTTTTTTTGCGATTGATTAACTTCCCTAGGCCGCCCTTTCAGGTTTTCAGTCTAGGATGTTGTGCTTATGTCCTGTTTTTTGTCTAGGTTTCCTTTTTATATTTATTTTTAAGGAATACCTAGCGGACTTTTGATAACCCTAACTTTTGCCCAGGCTACCCTTTATTATTGTTCGGGTCTCCTGCCGGGTTTACCCTAACTTTTGTGCAGCCCCCTTTGTGGGTTTCCCGCCGGGTATTTTGCCCTTTTATCTTCTTGTCTCGGCCTTTGACCTTGACGGGCTTTTCTTTTTTATTATGCATATATATATATTTTTTGCACAACATTGTCGAAACTTTGATTTTGTCAAGATAGATTTCATTTGTATTTCTAGTTAATCAATCATTTTTTTTTGCTTTTCTTTACGGCGCTTTAATTATTCTGACGCATTTGGAATAAAACGTTTTATCTAAACCGTGTTTATTAAAATGGGGTATAGATACATTTAGTAAGAAAAGAAGCAGATAGTAAGAATAGCACTCTTTTGTAATTTCAGGGAAATGTGTGCCCTAGAGATGCTCGGGGGACGGGCAAACCCCGAGGAGTGATCTCTAATAGTCACTAGATTTACATCCCTTAGAATCGGAAGAAGGACACCTAATGACTAACGCTACCCTTTGTGCTAATATCCCTCTTTTTCGGAATATCATCTTCGAGGGGTAAGACCTCCCTATTGTTCGTATGGTTTGATCTTTTGTAGGGTCATACCCTAATCCATACTTTAGCGGATTATCTTTGAAATCTGGTGGCTCTCTTATTCCTTGAGAGTTCTTTCCAAGCCCCTGTCCTGGGCGATATCCATATCTTTTCATCATATGGGCCACCTTCATGTTACTAGGGAGTCTTTCGATATTAGCAATCTCGAGCGCTTGAAAAGATGTTTCGAGAGCCTCTTCAGCCGCATCCACATATGGTTGGACAGACGGTTTGCTGATCAGAAAGTCTTCTTCGGCTTGAACTGTGACGAGTTTATCATTTGTCACAAACTTGACTTTTTGGTGGAGCGTTGAAGGTATTGCCTTAGCGCTATGAATCCAAGGTCTACCAAGGAGACAACTGTATGCTGGTGTGATATCCATCACGTGGAAGTCTATGTTGAAGATAGTAGGGCCGATTTGGATTGGTAGTCTGATTTCTCCTACTACTTCTCGTCTTGATCCATCAAAGGCTCGAACAATTGTATTACTCGGGCGCATGTGGGTTCCTTGCACTGTTATCTTGTCGAGTGTACTTTTAGGCATAACATTTAAGGATGATCCATTATCCACTAGAACTTTGGAGATGAGATATTCCTTGCATTTAACAGCAATATGCAAGGGCTTGTTGTGATCAGACCCTTCTAAAGGGAGTTCTTCATTTGTGAAGGTAAGGTGATTATTGGCTGTGATATTACCAATGATTCCTTCAAACTTGTCTTGGGATATTGTATGTGGAACGAATGATTCATTCAAAACCTTTAACAGTGCGTTTCGATGTGGTTCCGAACTCATTATAAGTGATAACAAGGTTATCTTTGCAGGAGTACGATTGAGTTGATCGATGATGGAGTACTCACTTTGTCTTATGTATTGGAGTAACTCATCTGTCTCTTCCTTGGATTCTTTTTCCTCTTCGGCTTTATTTTTCATTTTATCTTTAGGAATATTATCTTGTAATTCCTTGGGGGCGTATATTTTTCCGCTTCTTGTCATGCCCCCAATACCGGCTATGTTGGAGATATCTTGGTTGACTGGCGATTCTTCTGAGTATCTCCAGGGTACAGCTTTATTTGATTTATAAGGGAAAGGACGAGGCACGAATAAACGTATAGGTGTTATTGCCTTCTCACTTTTGTCAATTGGAATAACCAACGGTGCTTGTTTATTATCATCTTCGGGTTTATCGATTGTCGTAGAGATTTTGATGACGAAAGGCTTCTTTTCCATTTTTCTGATTTGTGGAAAGCACATCAGTTAATCCTTTCTTTTTATTATCTTTATTATTAAAATGAGGAGGGATATATGAATGTATGCAGGTTATGAATGCAATAGACAATTTAAGGAGAGAAAAATAAGTCCTTTTATTAGAAAGTGTAAATCCTTCTATACAATGCTTTGAAGCAAATGCTGACAAAAGCGAAAAAGCTTGAAGAATCCTATAGGTAGATTAGGCTTTCTTCGTAATTCATCTTCGGCTGTTCTCACATGGTTTCCGAGTATCTTGATTTGCTCATGTACCGCTTGACTCATATTTTCGCTATATCGACGAGCTTCCCTCATCTTTTCTTCTAGATGAACGATCAAAGCGTGTTGTTGGTCAAACCTTTCTCTTATTTGGTCATTTTCACAAAGCAATTGACCATACTGAGCTAATCCTTCTTTTTCTTTATCGTGTAGCTCATCCAGGCTTTTTTTGTATTTTTCAGCGGTTTCCCGCCACTTTTGTGCTTCTGACCGAGTTCCCGTCAGGTCATCCTGTATCAATTTGATCATTTTTCCCTGTTCTGCAAGTACCTTCTCAAAACGTGCTATTTCGTCATTCATGTCCTGGAAAAGACTATCTTGCTCAAGCCTCGGAATTTTCATTGTTTGTTTAGCTTCTTTTTGGTAGTCAGCATAATCATTCTTGAGAAGCTCTATTTCATGATCCTTCTTTTTACATTGCCTTTTTAGACCGTCTATTATAATGGCTGATTCTTGCTCTTTTTCTTCAAAAGCCCTTAGCTGAGTTTCCATGACTTCAACTTTTTTGTTTAAGGCATTGACTTGCAATTGTAGCTCTTCGTTGACCAACGCTTTAGTGAATGCATCAGATGGTAGGGGTATCCCTCTATTTTTCCTCCATTCTTCATATTCGTAGGACGTAGACACCTGAACCTTTCCAAGTTCTTTATCCCCCAGGTATACTGGTCTTTCCCATGCTTTCCGGACAGCAGATACTTCTTCAAAGTTATGGGAATAGTGGCATAGACTCAGACTTCTGAGCTCTTCTTGAGTTGGCGCAGTCTGAGTTCTCATAAGTTGCCTCATAGCTATTTTAGGAGAATATGTTATACAACCTCTAAGACCTAGAAGTGGTATACTTAGGTAGTCTCCGCATCGTATGAGAATATAACCGGGTCGGAACCAAGGACAAACCCATGATACATGCTCTATGTTCCAGTTTTCTAACTCAGTTTTCCATTCTAAGGCTTGACGATGTTGAAGAGGGATTTTTGAGAAACTTCTTAAAGGGTCAGGAAATACACCCATGTGGCTTGAGGTGTAAAAGTGAGTAACACCCCATACATATAGTAGTGAAGTACAACATCTTAGTGTTTTTCCTTGTCTCTGTCGGCAAAATTCTACAGAAAGTAGGGTATCAGCAAGGATTGCAGGTATAGGACTCTGTGAATATACCTCCCATGCAAAGAATGCATCCATTGCAGCATGATCCACGATGTTCACATGGAATGGGAATAATATGATTCCGAACATTGCTAATGCTAGAGTCTTGTTGAAGGTAGACCAGTCCTTCTTTTCAACTAGAGAGACTAAGTGGTCTTCTATTATAGCCATTTTCCAACCTCTGATATTCCCTTTTCCCTCTAGGGTAGATTGATGAGGAGGCAGTCGTATGATAGTAGCAACCTTACTCACGGCCGTATATTCTCTTGAGCAGACATAAACCCCAACCGATTGAGGCCATCTAACCATGAGTTCGTATTCTTCTAAGGTTGGTACCAAGTCAAATTGCGAGAATTCGAAGCAGTGTAAATCAGGACTCCAGAAGTGGATTAATGCTCTAACAAATATTGGATCAATGCTGATTTTCAGGAGGTCAAGAATTCTTCCATAAGACTTCTCAAAGTTAGCATAAACCTCCGGCGGCATATATGTACACAAATTCCTTAACTTCTCTACACGGCATAGAAGGACCTCCACTTTCTTTAACTGTCTATTACTGGATCCCTCCATTGTCTAGCAGAAATGAAAATGCATGATATGAGGATGGGTTTTTGTAAATGTATGTATGCAAGTGTTTGTTTTTCTAAGTATTATCATGTTTGGTTCTTAATATGATGTATGATAATACTCGGGTTTTTCCGGAAAAGAAAGCTTACCTATATGAATGTTTATGGATTTTGATGAAGGGAGTCCTATTTTCTTCTCTTTTTATTTTTGATGAAGAAAAGGTGATATGAATTATGAGACTTTTATTAATAAATTTTTTTTATTTTATAACAAAGGTATTTTTATGATTTTAACTTGTTTTTTCATTTTTTATGATTTTTAGGGTTTTTCACTTTTTTTTGTTTGTTGTATGATTACCCTATGCTAATGCATCAATACAAATGCAGCAAACTTATGCACACACAATTCATACATCCACGAGCAGAGCCACGCTTATTTAATCACGAGGTAGGATTTTCCTGCAGAAACGTGCTTGGTTTAGGTGGTTCTAACTGTTCTCACCAGGCCAAAGGTCCCCAAGGTGCCCCCATTATAGGGACCTCTCAATCTCTCAATCCTCGGGTCATGCACGGAACTCCGTGGCGACACCCTTAGACCAAAAGAAGAGAGTTATCACCTTGAGTTGGTGGTTTTCCGACAACGGCAGTAGCCCCGTGTGCCAACTAACCGATCGTATCTGCCACCCACTCCCTATAGATATTCACTCTTGCCCCCGGGTATAGAGGGACTGTTGTGTGCAAGGGTTTTTGTGTGCAATTTATATTTCAAACAATTGCAGAAATAATCATACAGCAGTTATTAAAGCCATACAATAAAAACATACAAAAGGGTAAAGGCGTAATTTCAAATTTTTACTTATTTTGAATTTATCTGTCACTAAATGGGATCAACTCTCTAGCTTCCCCAGTGGAGTCGCCATCTGTCGCCGCCGTCCCTTTCCGACGTCCGGAGGACGTCTCGAAACGTTTATGCGAGCGGTCGCGAAAAGATGGTTTAGACTCGCGTATTTGTTTTAAAAGGTTTTCGAAAAGAGGTTCTTATGGAGTCGCCACCAATGTTTTAACCTTAAACATTGGAAAAGGAAAAAATGTTGATTTTAAGAAAAACCGCACTTGGCCATTATAACCAGAGTTGGGTAAGGGAGTTAGTTACGTGTGGGGAAGGTGTTAGCACCCCACAACGCCCCTTTCGGGTTCCCTATGACAGATTAATTCATTTAAATAAAGACTACAAGAAATTACGCGATTACCCTATTTTATTACATAATATTAAATGGCTATCTATATGATTTTATTCTATGTTATATGTATAAAATGATGAATAAAGCTAAATAAAGCAATAAAAGAGATATTAAAATAGCTATCTACATGATTTTACTCTATATGACATAAATAGTAAATAAAGCTAAATAAAACAATAAATAAAGCAATAAAAGAGAAGAGAATTGAAAAGAACCTCCGTAGCAAGCTTTGTATTGAGAATCTCCAACTATGAGGATGCGTTTTGGCAACCCCTCTTTCTACACAGTCTCTCCTCACCAATACAAGATCGACTCTACTAAAAATTTAAAGAAGAATCAAATGCCGGAATATAATTCCTTAACCGATTGTTACCTATTTAAGGCAATCGGAAAGATCATTCGAGAGAGGGAGAGAAGTAGACAAGTGCTCTAAAGTGTTTCGGAGCTCTCTGGAGTGTCTCGTGGTCTCAAAAAGTGGCAAATGAGCCTCCTATTTATAGTTTTTCGCAGCTGGCGCACTTTGGGACGGCCGTCTGGGTTGGGACGGCCGTCTGGACTGGGATGGCCGTCCCAAATGGCAAATTTACACAGAGCGGGACCCCTAGGAAGGCCGGGACGGCCGTCCCACTTAAAATGGGTTTGGGACGGCCGTCCCAACTTTGGGACGCGCGTCCCAACCGGATTTAAGAGGTTGGGACGGCCGTCCCAACCGGGACGGCCGTCTCAACCTGTTCTGGCCAGTTTCGCGCGTTTCGGGACTCCGAGAAGCTTTCCTTGCCTGTTTTGGACGTCAATTGATGCCGATATGTGTCTATTGAAGCTTTATCTCCATATGGGAAGTCTCCTTGGCTCTTATTTGTAATGCTAGACGAGCTTTATCTTGTTACGGGTGATCTCCTTTATCTTTATTTGAGAGGCCGGGCAAAATTAGGGGTCTACAAACCTTGAAGCTCTTTTCTGTGGATTCACTTTTAATTTCAACTACACCATAAGGATAAACATTAGTGAAAGTGATACTAGCAAAAATCTCATTGATTTGATGAAGTCAAAGATAAAGTCAAAAGTCAACTCTGCAGCAGTCAACAAGTCACTCAGAAGAATGGAGCTGAAGACTTAGTGTGTCTTATCAGAAAGCTTAGGTAAAACCACTTTACCTTTTCCACTGCATGAAGCTCCTTCACTCAATTTGCAAAATGCCTCAAAAATAGTTTTAAACAAATCAATCAAAAGCATTTTGACAAAGAACTTTCTTAACAATGTTTTTAACTGATATAGTTTTAAAAGAAACAATTAAAATCACTTAGAATGCGTAAAGAAGTGTTTTTACAGTATTTTAATCGATACAAACTTCTTTTAATCGATTAAAACTCTTTATGACCGATTAGAATTTGAATATGACAGGTCAGAATGAAATATAATCGATCAGACTTTAAAAATGAGCGATCAGATTAATTTTAATCGATTAAAACACGTTTTAATCGATTAAAACCACTTTGGAAGTCAGGATGATCGATCAGAATGAAATTATGACCGATCAGAGTTGGTTATGATCGATCAAAATTGAATTATGACCGATCAGACTTATTTCAATCGATTAAAACGAACTTTCAATCGATTAAAAAGACTTGAAAATTTATGTGCAGATTTTCAATCGATTAAAACACATTTCAATCGATTAAAATAACTTGGAAAATTTTTGTACAGAGTTTCAATCGATTAAAACGTATTTCAACCGATTAAAACAACTTAGAAAATTTTTGTGCAGGTTTTTAATCGATTAAAACGACTTTATATCAGCTAAAATAACTTGGAAAGTTTTATAAGAAGGTTTTTAAGCAAATCAATCGATTAATACGCGAATCAATCGATTGAATTACTCTTTGAAAATGTTTGTAAAATGTTTTAACTGATAAAAACGTGGTCGTATCAGCTAAAACAATTTTGTTAAAGAACAAGAACGCATTAATGGGTTGAAAGGACTTTTAACAGATTATAACGACTATTTCAACAGATTAAAACAAACTTTCAACAGATTAATTAATGCAGCAGATTTGAAAATTCTCTTTAAAAACAGTTTTGCTTGAATCTTTTAAACATAGATTGAACATCAGTTTTTACATATCCAAAGCAATCAATTCAAGCAACTGTTAAGCATCCTTTTCCAAGAAAGATTCACAACTCGCTTTGTGAACTTCTTTTGAAATCTTTCTTGAGGCACTTTTGCATTACTTTGAAGGAGGAACTTACAGTGGATAAGCGTAATCCGGTTTGAGCTTTCTAAGTTTCTTCTTTTCAATTGCTTTTCATTTCTTTGTATTGTGTTGTACCCGGAATTTGGGTACAAGTTTTCTCGTACTGGTAGGTGGTTGTAGAAGTTTCCAAGAACTGGAATTTGGTTCTTGGTGGAGAGGTTGAGTACGAGAACTGGAATTTGGTTCTTGTACTCGTTTGGTGCCTGGAATTTGGGCACTCGGTTTCTCTCGCAATCGGAATTTGGTTGTAGAGGTTTTCAAGAACTGGAATTTGGTTCTTGGTGAAAGGTTTGGTGCCTGGAATTTGGGTACTGGGTTCTCTGCGGCTGGAATTTGGTTGCGAGAGGTTTCCAAGAACCGGAATTTGGTTCTTGGTGGAAAGGTTAAAGTCGGAAGCTGGAAATTGGTTCTCGGTGTTAGAGTAGGTGTAAGATTGTTGAGTCTGTAAAACATCTATTCTAGTGGAACCCAGCTGGAATTTGGCTGGAGACTGGACGTAGCCCTGGTATTGGGTGAACCAGTATAAAATTACCGGTGAAATCTTTCCTAACCTTTCTCTCTTTAATTTCAGTTGCTGCGCTTGTATTATTTGATTGCTTGGTAATTCAAAAAGAGATTTAGAAACTTAATTTTCGAATTGGATAATCTGTGATTTGCGAAAAACTATCAAAGATCAATTCACCCCCCCTCTTGATCTAAAACTACTTTTCTAACAATTAGTAACAACAAAAGGTTCAATCCACTTTGAACGCAACTTACCACCCATGAGACCCAATCTGGAATTGTACAATAGCACTTGCTGACCAACAAAGAACTCCTTCCTAGCTATGGAGCTATCATGAAATCTCTTAGTTTTCTCTTTGTAGAACATGGAGTTCTCATAAGCTCCCAAACGGATCTCATCCAATTCATTTATTTGTAGCTTCCTCTCCTCTCCAACTTCATCAAGTGAGAAGTTGCATGATTTCACAGCCCAATATGCTTGGTGCTCTATCTCCATTGGTAGGTGGCATGGTTTACCAAAGACAACTCGATAGGGAGACATCCCTATAGGTGCCTTGTAAGCAGTCATATGCGCCCAAAGAGCATCCTCCAGTCTGTTGCTCCAATCCTTTCTATTAGGCTGGACAATCTTCTCTAAAATCCTTTTTATCTCCCTATTTGAGATTTCAGCCTGCCCATTAGTTTGGGGGTGGTAAGGTGTAGAGACTTTGTGAACAACCTCATACTTCTTGAGCAAGGCCTGCATGGACCTGTTACAGAAATGGGTGCCTTGATCACTAACAATGGCTCTGAGTACTCCAAATCTGCAAAAGATGTTAGATCTAACAAAATCCACAACAACCCGAGCATCATTAGTCCTAGTGGCTTTGGCTTCCACCCATTTTGAAACATAATCAACAATAAGGAGAATATAATAAAAACCAAAAGAAACAGGGAAGGGACCCATGAAATCGATACCCCAGACATCAAACACCTCACAAAACAACATGGGTTGTTGGGGCATCTGGTGTCTCCATGTAAGGGACCCTCCTGCTCTCTGACACTGCTCACAAGTGCTGCAAATTCTCAACGCATTCTTGAAGATGGTGGGCCAATAGAAACCATAGTCAAGCACCTTGCGAGCTGTCCTCCGAATGCCAAGATGACCACCGGCTGCGAGAAGAATGACAAAATTGCAGGACCGAGTCAATCTCATGGTCCGGAATGCATCTCCTGGTAACTTGATCACTGCACAACTTCCACAAATGCGGGTCATCCCAAATATAATACTTAGCATCGCTCTTAAGTTTATCACATTGAGCTCTGGATGCTAAGGGAGGAAAAACAGAAGCTACAAGATAATTAACAATATTTGCAAACCAAGGTGTTGGAAAAGAAGCAGAAAGTGCAAACAAACCCTCGTCGGGAAAGTAATCCCGGATTGGTGAAGCATCATCAACACACCTCTCTATTCTGCTCAAATGGTCTGCAACCAAATTTTGTGCTCCACTCCTATCACGGATCTCCAAATCAAATTCTTGGAGCCAGAGCATCCACCTGATCAATCGAGGCTTTGACTCAGCCTTCTTTAGTAGGTACTTCAAAGCTGCATGGTCAGTGAACACAATAACACGAGAACCAAGCAAATATGATCTAAATTTATCAAGAGCAAACACAATGACAAGAAGCTCTTTCTCAGTGGTGGTATAGTTTGCTTGGGCAGCATCTAAAGTCCTGGAAGCATAATATATTACCCGAGGCAGCTTATCAACTCTCTGTGCTAGGACAACCCCCAATGCATAATTAGATGCATCACACATCAACTCAAATGGGACTGTCCAGTCAAGTGCCTGGATGATAGGAGTGGTGGTCAATGCTTCCTTGAGGCAGTCAAACGCCTTTTTGCACCTTTCATCAAAATCAAATTCAATATCTTTCTGAAGCAGATTCGATAATGGAAGGCCCTTCTTACTGAAGTCTCTAATGAAGAGCCTATAGAAACCTGCATGGCCAAGAAAAGATCGAACCTCTCGCACGCAAGAGGGGTAAGGCAAATGTGAAATAACAGAGATTTTTGCAGGATCCACTTCTATGCCCTTACTAGAAATGATATGCCCTAAAACTATACCCTGTGCTACCATGAAGTGACATTTTTCAAAATTCAGAACAAGATTAGTTTCAATGCATCTATTAAGCACTCTATCCAAATTATCTAAGCATGCATCAAACAAGGATCCATACACAGTGAAATCATCCATAAACACCTCTATACAATTTTCAAGGAAATCTGAAAAGATACTAAGCATACATCGCTGGAAGGTACCAACGACATTGCATAGGCCAAAAGGCATTCTCCTATAGGCAAAAGTGCCAAAGGGGCAGGTGAATGTGGTTTTCTCCTGATCCTCAGGATCAATATGGATATGAAAATAACCAAAGAAACCATCCAGAAAGTAGTAATGAAATTTACCTGCCAGACGCTCAAGCATCTGGTCAATGAAAGGCAGAGGAAAATGATCCTTCCGTGTTGCCTGATTGAGCCTTCGGTAGTCGATACAGACCCTCCAACTGTTTTGTATTCTGGTGGGAATGAGCTCACCCCTCTCATTCTTCACAACAGTGAGGCTTGTCTTCTTGGGGACCACCTGGACTGGACTCACCCATTGACTATCTGATATAGGATAGATTATCCCAGCCTGAAGAAGCTTGGTCACCTCCTTCTTCACAACATCCAAAATCAAGGGGTTGAGTCGTCTCTGTGGCTGTCTCACTGATTTGGCTCCATCCTCTAATAATATCCTATGCATGCATGTGGATGGGCTCGATACCAGGAATGTCCGCTGTGGTCCAGCTCGATGGCTTTCTTATGCCTTTTCGGAACATGCAACAGGTTTCTCCTCTTGAACGAGCATCAAGGGAGGTGGAAATGATCACTGGAAACTTCTCATCATCCTCCAAATAAGCGTACTTGAGGTTTTTTGGTAAAGTCTTTAGTTCCGGAGTGGGTGCTGATCGAACAAAAGGAACCAGAGAGGGAAGAAGAATGGGTTCCACAGACTGTACCTCAACCTCGCAAGTCGGATTCATGTATACTTCCTGCAACATGGTTAGTGCATTCGACTCTAAAGAACTTATATCCATAGGAGGTACAACACCCAAAACATCAGACATATGATCAGATTTAAATTCAGAATATAACTCGGGATTAGAATGAAGATCAATGTCAATATCAAAATCGATTTGGATTCAGTGCATGCAAAAGAAGTATACAGATCGAAAGAAAACAATGTTTCCTAGCATGTAAGGAATGAAAATCAGAAACATACTCATCAATAACATCATCAATGATCTCAACACGAAAAACAGAATGGCACTCAGATGGATGTTTCATGGCATCCAGAATATTGAAATGGACAATAATATCACCAAATTCCATGGACAATGTACCATCATACACATCAATCTTGGTTCGGGCTGTTTTCAAAAATGGTCTGCCTAAAATGATTGGGACAGATCCATGGGAGAATCCCTCCTCCATATCAAGCACATAGAAATCAGCAGGAAAAATGAGTTCACCAACCCGAACTAAGACATCCTCAATGAAACCTGTAGGGTGGGCTACACTCCTATTTGTCAGTTGTATCACCACACCCGTAGGTTGCAGAGGTCCAAGAGATAAAGAATTAAAAATGGACATAGGCATAACATTAATTGAAGCACCCAAATCAAGCATGGCATTCTCAAATTTATTATTGCCAATAATACAAGGTATGCAGAATGTACCTGGGTCCTTACATTTCTTAGGAATGTAAGGAACAGATTTACCTATCAAAGTAGACACATTTCTGCCCATGTTGATTGTCTCACTGCCCTTCATCTTCCTCTTGTGGGTGCACAACTCCTTTAAGAATTTAGCATATCTGGGAATTTGCTTGATGGCATCAAGCAGAGGTATGTTCACCTCAACTTTCTTGAAGGTCTCCAGAATCTCTTTATCGACCTCTTCCATCTTTTTGCTTGGAATTGCTTTGGGAGGGAATGGAAGAGGGATAGGAGGCTATTGCAGGTCAGAACTGGGGCTGGAAGAAGGTCCATCTATATGCAATTTTCGGCTACCAACTGGTTGCTCAGGTGCAGGAACTGAGGCAGCTACAAATGAGGGTGGAGGTGTTGCAGTGGGTATGTCAATCTGTTTCCCTGACCTCAATGTGATGACACTCACATTCTTAGGATTAGCCACAGTCTGTGCAGGGAGCTTGTCTGAATTTTGATTTTGCAATTGATTCACAGCAGTAGCTAGTTAACCAATTTGGTTGGTTAAACTCTGAATGGAGGCATCATTTTTCAGTTGGTACTGTATGTTCATCTCAGCCATTTGTTTGACCAATTCCTCTAATGAAGGTGAAGAAGGTTGAGGAGCTGGTGCTTCATTTTGCTACCTCTGATATTGTTGTTGCATTGGTGGAGGCACATAAGGTCTGCTTGGACCAGCAGAATTCTGAAATGGTGGTGGTGGCATAGGATTCTGCTACTGTTGGTGCTGCTGATTGGACCATCTCAGATTTGGGTGATTCCTCCACCCTGGATTGTATCTATTGCTTGAGAGGTCAGAATTATGTTGTTGGTTCGGAGCCCTATTATTGAAAATGTTTGCTGCATAAGCTTGTGGAGCTCCAGAACCTATAGACTCATGCAATAATTGGCAGCAATCAGTGGGATGCTCAATTGAAGTACAAATGCCACAAACCCTTGCAGGTGGTGCGAGTCTCCGATTTGCGAGCAAGTTGGGAGACTAGGGTGGTGAGGGCATCAATCTTACTTTCTAGCTTCTTCTCCACTAAATCTGATGAACCCACATCATGTACACCTCTAAGGACTATGGCATCACTCCTCATGTTAAATTGCTGGGAATTGGATGTCATCTTCTCAATTAAACCTCTAGCAGTAGCAGGTGTCATGTCTCCTAAAGCTCCTCCACTAGCTGCATCTATCATACTCTTATCCATTGTGTTCATCCCCTCATAAAAGTACTTTAGTAGTAGCTGTTCTGATATTTGGTGGTGAGGGCAACTTGCACAAAGTCTCTTGAACCTCTCCCAATACTCGTACAAGCTCTCTCCCATCTGTTGTTTGATACCTGATATATCCTTCCTGATGGCAGTGGTCCTGGAAGCAGGGAAAAATTTCTCTATAAAGACTCTCTTCAGATCATCCCAGCTCGTTATGGAACCAGGAGCTAAGTAGTACAACCAGTCTTTGGCAAGATCCTCCAAAGAGAAAGGAAAAGCCTTCAGGTATATGTGATCTTCAGGAACATTTTGTGGCTTCATGGTGGAGCAGACTATATGGAACTCCTTGAGATGCTTGTGTGGATCCTCACCTGCACGACCATGAAACTTGGGTAACAAATGGATTAGTCCAGTTTTAAGCACAAATGGTACATCCTCTTCATGGTATTGAATACATAAATTTGCATAAGTGAAATCAGGTGCAACCATCTCCTTGAGAGTCCTCTCACGAGGTCCAATAGGTTGATCACCCATGTTCTTAGTTTGAAAATTATCAGAAGAAGGTATATTAGGTGCAGTACTCTCACTATGACTATCTAATGGCTCAGACTCAAGAGATGAATTTCTAGAATGTCTAACTAATCTATGAAAGGTTCTGTCTATCTCGGGATCAAAAGGTTGTAAAAGGTCAGGATTGCTCCTAGTCATGCACTATATCCAACAATTCATGTATTTCCCAAGAGTTAAAAAAAATTCTAAAAAGAAATCAATTATTTACTAGAATGAAAACGGTAGACCGTGAATAAGTACACCAGGTAGGTTCCCAGGAAAGAGAGGTGGGTCACAAATGGACACACTTAAGTACCAAGTCTTTCCTAGCCAGAACCCTCCTAGACATGCACTTTCACACTACCAAGCTATATCCAGAGTTTCCTATGAGAATGAAAATTATAATTTTTTTAAAATAAAGCTAGAAAAACAAATTAGAGATGAAATTGTTTTTTGAATTATTATTTATATATATATATATATATATATATTTTTTTTTTTTAATTTTTTTTAATTTTTTTTAACACAAAAGAGTTTTAGAACAACAGTAGGCTATCAAAATAGTATTAAGAGAAGTAAGAATGTTAAATTAAATAGAAAATCAAATAAAATATTCAATTAACTCGAAAATCAAATAAAATATCCAAATAATAACAAATAAAATAAAATATTCAAATAACTGAAAATCAAATATTAAATAACTTAAAATAAAATAAAATATTTAAATAACTGAAAATCAAATAAAATATTCAAATCAAATAAAATAAAAACAAAAAAAAATGAAAACATAAACAAAAAATAAAAATTGAAAACCTAGACAAAAATCTTGGTCCCCAAGCAACGACGCCAAATTTGATCGATGTCGTACTTGGTCAAATAATTAAAACAGATAAATGTAGTACTAGGAAGTTTTCCTAGGTCGTCTCCCAAAGACCACAAATTTCTATCAAAGCTTATCAATTTTTAAATTTAGAACAATAACAAAAAAGGGAAGTGTTGCCGCCGTCCCTTGCCGACAGTCCAGGGGACGTCTCGAAACGTTTATGCGAGCGGTCGCGAAAGATGGTTTAGACTCGCGTATTTATTTTAAAATATGTTCATTGATTCAACATTGAAAAAGCAACGTTTTCGAAAAGGGGTTCTTATGGAGTCGCCACCAATATTTTAACCATAAACATTGGAAAAGGATGAAAAGGCATTGATTTTAATAAAAAAACCAAACTTGGCCATTATAACCAGAGTTAGGTAAGGGAGTTAGTTACGTGTGGGGAAGGTGTTAGCACCCCACAACGCCCCTTTCGGGTTCCCTATGACAGATTAATTCATTTAAGTAAAGACTACGAGAAATTACGTGATTACCCTATAATATTAAATGGCTATCTACATGATTTTATTCTATATTGCATGCATAAAATGATGAATAAAGCTAAATAAAACAATAAAAGAGACAAAATAGCTATCTACATGACTTTATTCTACATGGCATAAATAAAGCTAAATAAAACAATAAATAAAGCAATAAAAGAGAAGAGAATTGAAAAGAACCTCCGTAGCAAGCTTGATATTGAGAATCTCGAACTGTGAGGATGCGTTTTGGCAACCCCTCTCTCTACACAGACTCTCCTCACCAATACAAGATCGACCCCACTAAAAATTTAAAGAAGAATCGAATGCCGGAATATAATTCCTTAACCGATTGTTACCTATTTAAGGCAATCGGAAAGATCATTCAAGAGAAAGAAAGAAATAGACAAGTGCTCTGAGTTTTAGAAAGTGTTTCAGAGCTCTCTGGAGTGTCTGTGGTCTCAAAAAGTGGCAAATGAGCCTCCTATTTATAGTTTCTCGCAGCTGGCGCACTTTGGGACGGCCGTCTGGATGGGACGGCCGTCTGGACTGGGACAGCCGTCCCAAATGGCAAAATTACACAGGCTGGGACCCCCTGGGAACCCGGGACGGCCGTCCCACTTGAACTGGGGCTTGGGACGGCCGTCCCAACTTCGGGACGCGCGTCCCAACTGGTTGGAGCAGGTTGGGACGGCCGTCCCAACTGGGACGGCCGTCTCGACTTGTTCTGGCCAGTTTCGCGCGTTTCGGGACTCCGGGAAGCTTTCCTTGCCTGTTTTGGACGTCAGTGGATGCCGATATGTGTCTGTTGAAGCTTTATCTTCATATAGGAAGTCTTCTTGGCCTTCATTAAGATGCCGGGCGAGCTCTGTCTTTGTGTAGGAAGTCTCTTTTGGCTTTTATTGTGTGAATGAGTGAACTCCGTCTTTTGTTGTGGGAGGTCCTTCTCGTTTTGGGAAACCGGATGAACTCCATCTTCGGGTGAAGTTCCTCTAGCTTTTATTTTGAGAGGCCGGGCAAAATTAGGGGTCTACAGCTGCCCCCCCTTCGCCTGCCTAACTAATTCGTCGGTTTTAATATGCCGACAAAATTAGTTGGTAGGGGAAGGAGTTAACCCTTTTGCCCGGCTACCCTTCGGATGCTGCTCCTTATTGATCCTCCGGATGATAAATGTTTTGATAGGTACCAACCCCTATCTGGTTTGAGCCTCCTTTTATAAGGCTCTGATGAGTACTTACCCTCACCCGGTATGAATTTGCATTTTGCAGAACTCCTGTGGGTACTTACTTCCGAGGTGCTCACCACCGAACTATCCTCTAATAGAAGTAAAGTCTTTGCACCCGTTTTTTGCAATGCTTCTCGGTGAATATTTTTTACTCCACCTGATGCATTTTTACTAAATTTTGATGAGTACCTACCCTCATCCGGTATAAACCTTATTTTTATAAGGTTTTGGTGAGTACCTACCCCCACCTGGTACAAATCTGCATTTTTTGCCAAATTCTGAATGAGTCTTGTTCTGCAAGACTTTGGTGAATATCTACCCTCCCCCGGTATGAACCCGTTCTGCAAGATTTTTTTTTTTTTTTTTTTTCTAAAGCCTCGTTCTGTAAGGCTTAGGTGAGTACGTACCCCCACCCAGTATGAAGTTTTTGGTAAGCCCCGTTCTGCAAGGCTTAGGTGAGTATGTACCCCCACCCGGTATGAAGTTTTTGGTAAGCCCCGTTCTGCAAGGCTTAGGTGAGTACGTACCCCCACCCGGTATGAAGTTTTTGGTAAGCCCCGTTCTGCAAGGCTTAGGTGAGTACGTACCCCCACCCGGTATGAAGTTTTTGGTAAGCCCCGTTCTGCAAGGCTTAGGTGAGTACGTACCCCCACCCGGTATGAAGTTTTTGGTAAGCCCCGTTCTGCAAGGCTTAGGTGAGTACGTACCCCCACCCGGTATGAAGTTTTTGGTAAGCCCGGTTCTGCAAGGCTTAGGTGAGTACGTACCCCCACCCGGTATGAAGTTTTTGGTAAGCCCCGTTCTGCAAGGCTTAGGTGAGTATGTACCCCCACCCGGTATGAAGTTTTTGGTAAGCCCCGTTCTGCAAGGCTTAGGTGAGTACGTACCCCCACCCGGTATGAAGTTTTTGGTAAGCCCCGTTCTGCAAGGCTTAGGTGAGTACGTACCCCACCCGGTATGAAGTTTTTGGTAAGCCCCGATTCTGCAAGGCTTAGGTGAGTATGTACCCCCACCGGTATGAAGTTTTTGGTAAGCCCAGTTTCGCAAGGCTTAGGTGAGTACGTACCCCACCCGGTATGAAGTTTTTGGTAAGCCCCGTTCTGCAAGGCTTAGGTGAGTATGTACCCCCACCCGGTATGAAGTTTTTGGTAAGCCCCGTTCTGCAAGGCTTAGGTGAGTACGTACCCCCACCCGGTATGAAGTTTTTGGTAAGCCCCGTTCTGCAAGGCTTAGGTGAGTACGTACCCCCACCCGGTATGAAGTTTTTGGTAAGCCCCGTTCTGCAAGGCTTAGGTGAGTATGTACCCCCACCCGGTATGAAGTTTTTGGTAAGCCCCGTTCTGCAAGGCTTAGGTGAGTATGTACCCCCACCCGGTATGAAATTTTTGGTATATCTTTTTTCTTTTGATTGATGAGTACGAACCCTCATCCGGTTTCTGGCGACTTATTGTCTCTGATCATGCGCCTATTCCATGAGGAATGATTGATTTTCTTTCTTTTTGACTTTTCTATTTTAGTCATCCGGTTTTACCGGGGATTCTTCGTTGGTTGCCTTTTAGGCAGGAATTTATTGGGGACTTTGATTGTGCCTCTTGATTAGGCAATTGCTTCAGCAATGGTGAAGACTTTTATGCTTTTGGGCTTGCATTACCTCTGGCATAGGTTGATTTCCCATTTCTCTGGGATATTAGCTCTTTGCTTGTTTTGAGCAAACAGTAGTTCTGTTGTAAGCTCACCGGTGGAAATTTTTTCTTTTGAGAATTTGATTGCTCTGATTGATATCTCTTTTGAATTGCCCCCTTAGAGGGAAAATGGTGTTTTTGACTCCTTATTGCTTGAACTGACTTTTGTCTTATGCTTTTATTTCTGCTGGGGAATGGGTTTGTATGTGCGCCTTTTATGCACGTTAGATGGAAAGATATATATTTTCTCTTTTCTTTGTAATGATCCCTGGGGAATTTTATTGGCCTCCTGGGGATGGAAATTTCTTCTTTTTTGCTTTTGTAGATTTTTCTTGATGTGCTCTTCTTGGGGATTTTCTTTCGACTTTTTCATGTCGTGGCCTTTGTTGGAGGATGAAAGGCTTTTCTCTTCTTTCTTTTTGTTGCCCCCCAGTGATTTGGGTGATTTAATTCTGTGCTTTCTTCGATGGACTCTTGTGTAGTCCTTATGAAATGGAGACTCTTGCATGAGTGTGCTTGATGACTCATGTAGTGACGAAGCTGAGTCGCGAGGTAATCTTTTTGTCTTGCCTCTGGAGTAGGCAAGGATCCGCTTGGGGATGATCAAGCTTTTCCGTTGGCCATTTTTTTTTATGTACCTTTTTTTGTTTTTCTGAAGCTTCTTTATTCTGCTGAGATAGTTTTGATTTCGCCTTTTTCTTTCGCGATCGACGCGAGTTATTTGAAATCTGGCTTTTTGCTGTATTACGTGTGCCTTTTTATTTTACACGTAGGCTTTTCAAGATGCAAATGGAAATAACAATTTTTATTTATTATATATATATTTTTTTGGATAATACATTCAACCATTTTTGAACTACTAGAAAGCATCATAAAACTTCCTAATCGTCTGCCTCGGGACTGGAGTGAGCGGATGGTGCTGGCGAAGGGAAGCGGCGGAGCAAGCGGCGTTGGAACCTCGTCTGGGTCTGGACCAGATTTTCTATTTGGCGGTCCGTCCTGTCTTGCCTCATGGTCAGCTGACCGAACTGCTGTCGCATGAACTGGAATTGCCCTTCCATGTAGGCATGCTCATCATCCAGGCGCCTGTATAAGCCGGCGTAGTCAGGGTCGTAGGACTGCTGCTGGGATTCTGAAGTGGTGGGGATATCCTGTGGTGTGTCGAAATCCCGCATGTCCATCGAGATAGAGAGGATTGGGTTTAAGATAAACCCTGTACCTTGCCTGCTGAGGATGTTCATATGAGCCAGCACTCCGCCGTTGATCGGCTCTGGTCGAAGACTAGCTGGGATGTCTTCTCCGTCACTACATCCCCAATACTCAGCTAGAGGGGTGAGAAAGGGAGCTATTATGATCGCTCCTGCTGGACCACGAGTGCCGCAATCCTTGACGGCTTTGAGAAAGGCATACCCTGGGTTGCACCTATGCCCCTGGTGCATACAGTAAACAATGAAAAGGTCGGCCAGAGTTACCTTTCCTTGGCTCTCCTTCCGGCTGTGTATGGTCCCGGCCAACAATTTATGACATACGCGGAGTGGAGGAGAAAAAGCTGCACCCTTCAGATTTGATGGCAGAATGACAGCCCCAGTAATCTCCTTCCACATGGTAGCGGTGGTGAGAGCGGCGGGCTTCTCCAAATATGCGGACCGGTACTCTGGAGTTCTTGTATCTGCTCGCTGGCAGAAACCCATAATGACATTAAAGTCATCCAGAGCAGTGGTCCGGTAGGCTCCATCCATCCAGTAGGAGACAGCTTGAGTTGGTGGCACCCCAGGAATGGAAGATGGCATTTCCACCATGTTGACAGAAGCAAGAAATTCCATCGTGGCAGTGCGATGGATCCGAGTAGGTAGCTCGCGGAGCAGAAAGTCCCATCCTATGTTGTGGATGTATCTTCTGACATCTTGATCCCAGCCGAATGTAGCTAGGATTTCGAAGTCCAATTGCAGTGTGGGGTACCAGGAGAATTGCTGGATATTTACTAGACGTAGTTGGTGTGATTCTGCTAGTTGAGTACTGACTGTAGTAGTTCCTCTAGCAGGGTTTCTAGAGCGTTTTCTCCTAGATGAAGATTCTCCGTGCTCCATTGTAGGTAGTATTCACTTAAGAATGCTAGGAATGTGTAGGAATGGAGAAGAAGCAAGATAGAAAGCCTGGAATGGGATGTAGAAGCTCAAATCCGCGCCTAGCATTTATAGAGCGCGCCAGGACCATTGGGACGGCCGTCTGGGTTGGGACGGCCGTCTCAATTGAAAAAAATACACAGGGGCCATCAGCGGGGAAGTGGGACGGCCGTCCCACCTGGGACGCGCGTCCCAACTGGATTTGGGGATTTGGGACGGCCGTCCCGACTTTGGGACGGCCGTCTCGAGCTGCTGGATGGGATTTTTGATTTTTTTGAGTTAATTTTCGTGTTTTTTGATGAAATTGAAGATAGGATTCCCTTCATTTATGCTTTAATGCATGTAATGCTTCATGATATGCATCCTATGATCTATTTCAGTTAATATTTCGAAAGTTTTAACTGATGTGCTTTGACTTTGGGGTGCATTCTTTGGTGCTGTACCTTCTTGTTTCTTGATCAACAAGCTTAGCTGTACTGATTTGCAGTTTCGGAATTTTCTTTGCTATGGCCGAAGAGCAATCTTCTGTTCGTAGGGCAACTGCCATATCAATGCCTTTCTTTCTTTCCTTAGGGATTTCAATCTTCCTATTGATCACTATGTTACCACATTCCCCTTTTATTACTTGAATGCTTTAGAGTGAAATGGTCAAGAGAAGAGAAGGAAAATGATTTATTGCAAAGGTTTGTGTTTTAGAGTGATATTTTTTGTAATAAAGGTTTTTGTAAGAATGGCTAGCCAGGGTTGGTCGGTGTTTAGGCTAGTTTAGATAAACGTTTCATTCTTATGATGTGGCGTCGTTGTTTACTGATTTATGGCGCCTTTTTGTGATTGACTAATTTCCCTAAACCGCCCTTTCAGGTTTTCAGTCTAGGATGTTGTGCTTATGTCCTAACTTTTGTCTAGGTTTCCTCTTTTTGTATTTATTTTTTGGGAATACCTAGTGGACTTTTAATAACCCTAACTTTTGCCCAGGTTACCCTTTATTATTGTTCGGGTCTCCTGCCGGGTTTACCCTAATTTTTGCGCAGCCCCCTTTGTGGGTTTCCTGCCGGGTATTTTGCCCTTTTATTTTCTTGTCTTGGTCTTTGACCTTGACGGGCTTTCCTTTCTTGTATGCGTATATATTTTTTTTTGCACAACATTTGTCGCAACTTGATTTTATCAAGATAAATTTTATTTGTGTTTCTAGCTAATCTATTTATTTTGACTTTGCTTTGCGGCGCTTCACTTATTTGGACGCATTTGGAACAAAACATTTATCTAAACTTTGTTTATTAAAATGGGGTATAGATACATTTAGCAAGAAAAGAAGCAGATAGTAAGAATAGCATTCTTTTGTAATTTCAGGGAAATGTGGGCCCTAAAGATGCTCGGGGGACGGGCAAACCCCGAGGAGTGATCTCTAATAGTCATTAGATTTACATCCCTTAGAATCGGAAGAAGGACACCTAATGACTAACGCTACCCTTTGCGCTAATATCCCTCCTTTTTGAAATACCATCTTCGAGGGGTAAGACTTCCCTGTTCTTCGTATGGTTTGATCCTTTGCAGGGTCATATCCTAATCCATATTTTAACGGATTATCTTTGAAATCTGGTGGCTCTCTTATTCCTTGAGCGTTCTTTCCAAGCCCTTGTCCTGGGCGATATCCATATCTTTTCATCATCTGGGCCACCTTCATGCTACTAGGGAGTCTTTCGATATTGGCAATTTCGAGTGCTTGAAAAGATGTTTCAAGAGCCTCTTCAGCCGCATCCACATATGGTTGGATAGATGGTTTGCTTATTAGAAAGTCTTCTTCAGCTTGAACTGTGACCAGTTTATCATTTGTCACAAACTTGACTTTTTGGTGGAGCGTCGAAGGTATTGCCTTAGCGCTATGAATCCAAGGTCTACCGAGGAGACAACTGTATGCTGGTGTGATATCCATTACGTGGAAGTCTATGTTGAAAATAGTAGGTCCGATTTGAATTGGTAGACTAATTTCTCCTACCACTTCGCGTTTTGATCCGTCAAAGGCTCGAACTATTGTATTACTCGGGCGCATGTGGGTTCCTTGTACTGTTATCTTGTCTAGTGTATTTTTAGGCATAACATTTAAGGATGATCCATTATCCACAAGAACTTTGGAAATGAGATATTCCTTGCATTTAACAGCGATATGCAAAGGCTTATTATGATTTGACCCTTCCAAAGGGAATTCTTCGTTAGTGAAAGTAAGGTGATTATTGGCCGTGATATTACCAATAATTCCTTCAAACTTGTCTTGAGATATTGCATGTGGAACGAATGATTCATTCAAAACTTTTAACAGTGCGTTTCGATGCGGTTCCGAACTCATGATGAGTGATAACAAGGTTATCTTTGCAGGAGTGCGATTGAGTTGATCGATGATGGAGTACTCGCTTTGTCTAATGTATTGGAGTAACTCATCTGTCTCTTCCTTGGATTCCTTTTCTTCTTCGGCTTTATTTTTCATTTTATCTTTAGGAATATTATCTTGTAATTCCTTGGGGGCGTATATTCTTCCGCTTCTTGTCATGCCCCCAATACCGGTTATGTTGGAGATGTCTTGATTGACTGGCGATTCTTCTGAGTATCTCCAGGGTACAGCTTTATTTGATTTATAAGGGAAAGGGTGAGGCACGAATAAACGTATAGGTGTTATTGCCTTCTCCCTTTTGTCAATTGGAATAACCAACGGTGTTTGTTTATTATCATCTTCGGGTTTATCGCCTGTCGTAGAGATTTTGATGACGAAAGGCTTCTTTTCCATTTTTCTGATTTGTGGAAAGCACATCAGTTAATCCTTTCTTTTTATTATCTTTATTGTTAAAATGAGGAGGGATATACGAATGTATGCAGCTTATGAATGCAATAGACAATTTAAGGAGAGAAAAATAAGTCCTTTTATTAGAAAGTGTAAATCCTTCTATACAATGCTTTGGAGCAAGTGCTGACAAAAACGGAAAAGTTTGAAGAATCCTATAGGTAAATTAGGTTTTCTTCGTAATTCATCTTCAGCTGTTCTCACATGGTTTCCGAGTATCTTGATTTGCTCATGTATCGCTTGACTCATATTTTCACTATATCGATGAGCCTCTCTCATCTTTTCTTCTAGATGAACGATCAAAGCATGTTGTTGGTCAGATCTCTCTCTTATTTGGTCATTTTCACGGAGTAGTTGACCATACTGAGCTAATCCATTCCTTTCTTTATCATGTAGCTCATCTAGGCTTTTCTTGTATTTTTCAGCGGTTTCCCGCCATTTTTGTGCTTCTGACCGAGTTTCTGTTAGATCATCATGTATCAACTTGATCATTTTTGCCTGTTCTGTAAGTGCTTTCTCAAAACGTGCTATTTCGTCATTCATGTCTTGGAAAAGACTATCTTGCTCAAGCCTCGGAATTTTCATTGTTTGCTTAGCTTCTTTTTGGTAGTCAGCATAATCATTCTTGAGAAGCTCTATCTCATGGTCCTTCTTTTTACATTGCCTTTTTAGACCGTCTATTATAATGGTTGATTCTTGCTCTTTTTCTTCAAAAGCCCTTAGCTGAGTTTCCATGACTTCAACCCTTTTGTTTAAGGCATTGACCTGCAATTGTAATTCTTCGTTGACCAATGCTTTAATGAATGTATCAGATGGTAGGGGTATCCCTCTATTTTTTCTCCATTCTTCATATTCACGGGATGTAGATATCTGAGCCTTTCCGAGTTCTTTATCCCCCAGGTATACCGGTCTTTCCCATGCTTTCCGGATAGCAGATACTTCTTCAAAGTTATGGGAATAATGGCATAGACTCAGCTGTCTGAGTTCTTCTTGGGTTGGCGTAGTCTGAGTTCTCATAAGTTGCCTCATAGCTATTTTAGGAGAGTATGCTATACAACCTCTAAGACCTAGAAGTGGTATACTCAGGTAGTCTCCGCATCGTATGAGAATATAGCCGGGTCGGAACCAAGGGCAAACCCATGATACATGCTCTATGTTCCAGTTTTCTAACTCGGTTTTCCACTCTAAGGCTTGACGATGTTGAAGAGGGATTTTTGAGAAGCTTCTTAAAGGATCAGGAAATACACCCATGTGGCTTGAGGCGTAAAAGTGAGTAATACCCCATACATATAGCAGTGAAGTACAACATCTGAGTGTTTTTCCTTGTCTCTGTCGGCAGAATTCTACAGAAAGCAGGGTATCAGCAAGGATTGCAGGTATAGGACTCTTTGAATATACATCCCAGGCAAAGAATGCGTCCATTGCGGCATGATCCACGATGTTCACATGGAATGGGAATAATATGATTCCGAACATTGCTAATGCTAGAGTCTTGTTGAATGTAGACCAGTCCTTCTTTTCAGCTAAAGAGACTAAGTGGTCTTCTATTATAGCCATTTTCCAACCTCTGATATTCCCTTTTCCCTCTAGGGTGGATTGATGAGGAGGCAGTCGTATAATAGTAGCAACCTTACTCACGGCCGTATATTCTCCTGAGCAGACATAAACCCCAACTGACTGAGGCCATCTAACCATGAGTTCGTATTCTTCTAAGGTTGGTACCAAGTCAAACTGCGAGAATTCGAAGCAGTGTAAATCGGGATTCCAGAAATGGACCAATGCTCTAACAAATATTGGATTGATGCTGATCTTTAGGAGGTCAAGAATTCTTCCATAAGATTTCTCAAAATTAGCACAGGCCTCCGGCGGCATGTAAGTACACAACTGCCTTAGCTTTTCTACACGGTACAGAAGGATTTCCACTTTCTTTAATTGTCTACTACCAGATCCCTCCATTATCTAACAGAAGTGAAAAATGCATGATATGAGGATGGGTTTTTGTAAATGCATGTATGCAAGTATTTATTTTTCTAAGTATTATCGTGTTTCATTCCTAATATGATGTATGATAATACTGGGTTTTTCTAGAAAAGAAAACTTATCTATATGAATGTTTATGAATTTTGATGAAGAGAGTACTATCTTCTTCCCTTTTTATGATTATGAAGAAAAGGTGATATGAATTGCAAGACTTTTGCTAATAATTTTTTATTTTATGACAAAGGTATCTTTAATTTGATTATATATTTTTATGATTTTTAGGTTTTTTCATTTTTTTGTCTGTTGTATGATTACCCTATGCTAATGCATCAATACAAATGCAGCAAACGTATGCACATACAATTCATAGAGCCACGCTTATTTAATCACGAGGTAGGGTTTTCCTGCAGAAACGTGCTTGGTTTAGGTGGTTCTAACTGTTCTCACCAGGCCAAAGGTCCCCAAGGTGCCCCCATTATAGGGACCTCTCAATCTCTCGATCCTCGGGTCATGCACGGAACTCCGTGGCGACACCCTTAGACCAAAAGAAGAGAGTTATCACCTTGAGTTGGTGGTTTTCCGACAACGGCAGTAGCCCCGTGTGCCAACTAACCGATCGTATCTGCCACCCACTCCCTATAGGTATTCACTCTTGCCCCCGGGTATAGAGGGACTGTTGTGTGCAAGGGTTTTGTGTGCAATTTATATTTCAAACAATTTGCAGAAAATAATCATACAGCAGTTATATAAAGCCATACAATAAAAACATACAGAAGGGTAAAGGCGTAATTTCAAATCTTTATTTAGTTTGAATTTATCTGTCACTAAATAGGATCAACTCTCTAGCTTCCCCAGCGGAGTCGCCATCTGTCGCCGCCGTCCCTTGCCGACAGTCCAGGGGACGTCTCGAAACGTTTATGCGAGCGGTCGCAAAAGATGGTTTAGACTCGCGTATTTATTTTAAAATATGTTCATTGATTCAACATTGAAAAAGCAACGTTTTCGAAAAGGGGTTCTTATGGAGTCGCCACCAATATTTTAACCATAAACATTGGAAAAGGATGAAAAGGCATTGATTTTAATAAAAAAACCAAACTTGGCCATTATAACCAGAGTTAGGTAAGGGAGTTAGTTACGTGTGGGGAAGGTGTTAGCACCCCACAACGCCCCTTTCGGGTTCCCTATGACAGATTAATTCATTTAAGTAAAGACTACGAGAAATTACGTGATTACCCTATAATATTAAATGGCTATCTACATGATTTTATTCTATATTGCATGCATAAAATGATGAATAAAGCTAAATAAAACAATAAAAGAGACAAAATAGCTATCTACATGACTTTATTCTACATGGCATAAATAAAGCTAAATAAAACAATAAATAAAGCAATAAAAGAGAAGAGAATTGAAAAGAACCTCCGTAGCAAGCTTGATATTGAGAATCTCGAACTGTGAGGATGCGTTTTGGCAACCCCTCTCTCTACACAGACTCTCCTCACCAATACAAGATCGACCCCACTAAAAATTTAAAGAAGAATCGAATGCCGGAATATAATTCCTTAACCGATTGTTACCTATTTAAGGCAATCGGAAAGATCATTCAAGAGAAAGAAAGAAATAGACAAGTGCTCTGAGTTTTAGAAAGTGTTTCAGAGCTCTCTGGAGTGTCTGTGGTCTCAAAAAGTGGCAAATGAGCCTCCTATTTATAGTTTCTCGCAGCTGGCGCACTTTGGGACGGCCGTCTGGATGGGACGGCCGTCTGGACTGGGACAGCCGTCCCAAATGGCAAAATTACACAGGCTGGGACCCCCTGGGAACCCGGGACGGCCGTCCCACTTGAACTGGGGCTTGGGACGGCCGTCCCAACTTCGGGACGCGCGTCCCAACTGGTTGGAGCAGGTTGGGACGGCCGTCCCAACTGGGACGGCCATCTCGACTTGTTCTGGCCAGTTTCGCGCGTTTCGGGACTCCGGGAAGCTTTCCTTGCCTGTTTTGGACGTCAGTGGATGCCGATATGTGTCTGTTGAAGCTTTATTTTCATATAGGAAGTCTTCTTGGCCTTCATTAAGATGCCGGGCGAGCTCTGTCTTTGTGTAGGAAGTCTCTTTTGGCTTTTATTGTGTGAATGAGTGAACTCCGTCTTTTGTTGTGGGAGGTCCTTCTCGTTTTGGGAAACCGGATGAACTCCATCTTCGGGTGAAGTTCCTCTAGCTTTTATTTTGAGAGGCCGGGCAAAATTAGGGGTCTACAGGAAGTTTTTCAAAATTAAAATATTAGATGAAACATAAGAAAAACAGATTATAAAAATGCAGATTAAAAACAGATTAAAATGCAATTGATTTCCTGATTCTAATGCAGTGTCACTTATCCTAGATTACGAAATTAATTCGAAATTAACCAACTAAGCAAAGATAAATCCCAAATTATATTCTAATTCAAAATTAATCAACTAAGCGAAGATTAATCTCAAATTAGCTTTAACCCTTGTTCCAATTCGAAATTAATCAACTAAGCGAAGATTAATCCCAAATTTTCCTTAACCCTTATTCCAACATGAAATTAACCAACTAAGCGAAGATTAACCCCAAATTATCCTTATACAATTAAGTATTTCATACATCACATAATCTCATCTCTAACACAGAATTAAACAAACTGTGATATTAGTTTCGGTTTATTAAGCATAAACAGATTATAATTCAACACTGAGATTAGAAGATGAAGAGTTAAGAGAACAAACAAAATGAAATTGAAGAACAAAACCTCAAAGATCTACTTGCATTCTTCTCAGAAAATCAATACAAAGATTTAGCTATCCATGGAAAGTTGAAAACGCAATAGAAGAAACATAATTAAAATCGAAACAAGAATTTAAAATAATGACAGAAGAGTAAACAAACTTGAATATAAATTGCAGAAGATGAAAGACGGTTGTGTGGTGGTTGTGCAATCCTTGTGTCTTGTTTTTCGTGTGATGTGCCTCTCTTATATAAATAACACTAACCCTAATCTTAATCGAGGTTTGGGCTCAACTAGTCCATGAAACATATCATAAGTTGGCTTCAGTGCAGGTCCATGAACTTCACGTGTAGTATTTTCAATACTTATCCAAATTAAGCGATTTTGGTCTCCTTTGAAAGCCTTTTGAGCTAGCTTTAAAATGCCACTGTTTCTACTATTTTCGGGGGTCTAATGAATTAAGGGACACTTAAATTACTGAAGCATGTCTATTGGGCCGGCCTAATGCGCTTGACCCGTTTTGGATAATTTATGTAAAATCCAATTTAGATCCGAATTGAATGATTTTGGATCCTGTGGAAAACTCAATGTGTCTAGTTTATAATTATTTTAGAATCATGTTATTTGGAGATCTGTAGAAAAAATGATAAATAAAACAGTAAAATAATGTTAGTACCCGTATAAAATAAAATATGACATTTGACCCAATTTTTCAAGCCCAAAATTGCTTTAAACTGTCCTAAAATTAATAATGAGTAAAAATTAGATCAAATAGATTCAAATTAATTAAAATCTAAATTATTGGCCTAATTAAGCCCAATCAATGAAAATGCACTAATAATAGACAATTAAACAGAATGCACCAATTAAGATAAGTACATAAAGATAAGAAAATGCAGGAAAATAATGGCTCATTAGCTAGCTTCTCCAATTCAGTTAATTCCTAATTCTCCTCATCAATTCCTTTTCACTATCATACTCATCATCCCAAAATCACTTGTTATTGGAGCAATCAAAAAGGTTTTCTTCAAGTTCCACTTGAATTAGACAATAAACAATAATTTCATAATTGACTCTAATCCAAATTGCATGAGACAACAATTTAATCACATCAATTTAAAACATTCACCACATTAAGTGTCAATTCAAATATTCAAAACAAAACAAATTAAAATAATAATAAATAAAAAAACTTAAAAACATCAAATTAACAAAACAAATAACTTAACACACACAAAAAAAACTTAAACTTAAATTAAATTGTTGCCTCCCTTTTATTCTTCTTCACTTGCTCGATTCTCCTTCTTCTTCTTGTGCCTCCGCCTCGACTGCAGACTTTCTCACCCCCTCCCGAAAAGGTTGGATTGTCCCTAGGTCATTAAAGTAAGATTTGAAAGTCTTGAGGAGAAGTTCACTGTGTACCTGGAGCAATTTTGCAAAGAAAGAATCTAAGAAAGAAAAATGCACAAAAAACTTAAACTGCAAAAAGAAAAAAAAATTCAAAACATTGGGTTGCCTCCCAGGAGCGCTTATTTAACATCTTCAGCTCGACGCCTATTTACTTTCGGGCTCATGCAGGTGAGTGATCAAGGTGATCTATACGCATTCTCCATCCCTTAACTGTCCGTGTGGGAATGAATTTATTCTTTTCATTGTGAATAACCTTACAACTATCAGAGATTGGATAAATCATACCTGTTTCAGGAGGTTTCAATACCTTTCTTTGAACAACTTCCTTCATAGTCAGATTGAGATGTCTTTGGGGTTGTGCAACAAATTTGTAATCTTGTTTTTCAGTTGAGATGGGTAATTCCTCCAAAGTATCTATTCTGAGGCAATCTTTCTTGTCTTTCGGTTGTTGTACAACTTCAAATAGATTAAAATTAACTTTATCATCTCCACTTCTAATTTTCAACTTGCCCATGTCAACATCTATAATTACTTTTGTTGTCTTCATGAAAGGTCTTCCGAGTATAAAAGGAACTTCAGTGTCTTCCTTCATATCCATCACAATCAACTAGAAACATAAATTTATCAACTCTGACCAAAACATCCTCTGCCACACCATAATGGAATTTTAGAGATTTGTCAGCTAACTGCAGTGTCATTCTTGTAGGCTTTACTTCCAAGTCTCATATTCTTGTAAGCATAGACAAAGACATTAGATTTATACTAGCACCCAAATCAAGTAATGTCGTACCTACTTGTAATGTCCCAATTGTGACTGGTATAGTGAAACTGCCAAGATCCTTAGACTTTTGAGGTAATGATTTATGAATTATAGCGTTGCATCCTACTTCTAACTCCACTATTTCTGCAGTAAATCTTCTTTTCTTAGTTAATAGCTCTTTCATGAATTTGGCATATGTTGGCATTTGCTCCATAGCTTCCACAAAGGATATATTAATCTGCAGTCTTTTGAAAATATTCATAAATCTGGTGAATTGTCTTTCTTTGTCTATCTGTGAGGGAACCTTGGGATATGATAACTTCTCTACAAATGGTTTTTGACTCTCTCCTTTTCTATCTTTTATTTTTTCTTTCCCTCTTCGTTCTTCTTATTAGGAATATATCTTTCTTTCTTACTCTCCTCTTCTTTCTCTTCATCTTCTTTTACCAGAACTTCTTCTTCAACAACTATATTGTCACCAATCCCCTTACCTACAACTTTTCCACTCCTTGTAGTTATTGAATTGCATTGCTCCCTAGGGTTGGTTTGTGTGTTAGCTGAAAATTGTCCTCCTTGTTGTTCAGATAATTGTTTAGCCAGTTGGCCTATCTGGATCTCTAAATTTCTGAATGAAGCCTCAGTATTTTTCTGATTAGCCATAATGCCTTGCATGAATTTTTCTAAAGTGTCCTCTAATTTACTCATTCTGTCAGGCATTGAAGGATAATGTTGTTGTTGATATGGAGGTTGCTGATATGACTGTTGTTGAAATAGAGGTTGTCTAGTAGATGAATTAACACCTTGGTTCCACCCAAAACTCTGATTTTGATTTTGATTCTCTCTCCATCCTTGTGCAAAATTATTCTGATAATTATTGGGATTAGGAAAATTACCTTGTATGTCTTGACTACTACCTTGAGCACCCATATAATTAACTTATTCTTGTTGAATGTTGTCTTTATAAGAGCATTGTTCATTTGAATGATCACCTCCACACAAGTCACATTTCATGAATTGTTGAACAGGAGAAACTTGAATAGCATGTATTTGTTGAGGTAACTTCGCTAGTTGTTGCGTCAATGCTTCCATCTGTTTAGTCAGAATTTTATTCTGAGCTAGCATAGCATCTGAAGTATTAAGCTCTAACATTCCTTTCTTTTGAGTTGGATGTCTATCATGTTGGGCCTGTTGGTCTGTAAAGGCTAATGCATCAATAATTCTTGTGGCATGTTCGATTTCTGCATCTAGCATGGATCCTCCTATTGCAACATCTAATAATATCTTTATATCAGGTCGCAGGCCAGTATAGAAAATATTCAATTGAGTAATGTCTTCAAATCCATGATTTGGGCATCTTCTCAATAGTGATTTAAATTTCTCTCATGCTTCATAAAAAGATTCATCTGCTCCTTGTCTGAAAGAAGTGATGTCAGATTTTGCTTTGATGTAGCGGGATGGTAGGAAAAATCTGTTCAGAAACTTCTCTTCTACGCTACTCCAATTAGTCAAACTCTGATTAGGATGTGCCTTCAACCACTCCTTTGCCTTACCTGCCAAAGAAAAAGGAAATAATCTCAAATATGCAGATTCAAGATTTGCTGCTCTAAATCCCATGGTACCAATCAACTCATAAAAAGTAGACAAATCAATATAAGGGTCTTCATGATCCAATCTAGTGAATTGATGAGCTCTAATCAGGCTTAAGAAAGCTGGATTCATCTGCAATGTTTGATCGTCCGGTATGGCAATGCTGGAAAAGTGTCTTGGACCTTGCTGCATAACATAGTTTCTGAGAGTTCTTCTAGGTGGATTTGAATCTGGATTTTGATTTGGATTTGGATTTGTTCCGTCTTCTGCCATATCTTCTATAATTGGGTCTGGTAAATTGAGTGTGGAAGAAGAGTTAACAGATTCTCTTGTGGCTTGTTCTTGAGTTTTCCTTCTTCTTCTACCCCGGTTCCTCCGAGCTATTTTTTCAATCTCCGGATTAAATTCTAACTGCTCTGAAGATACCTGTCCTCTTAAACACATAAATCAAAAGAATAACTCAAGCAAAGATTAGCACAAGCCAATAATTAACTAAAACTGAAAATTAAAGCAAAAATAGAAATAAAAATAAAATACTCAATAAGCTAAACCAAAAATTCTCAAAGAACACCGTTCCCCGGCAACGGCGCCAGAAATACTTGTTGAATTATTAGCAAGCGTACCAAAATTATCAATCGCAGTATAGTATTTCGATTAAATAAAAGTCGATCCCACGAGGAACGGTTTTAATGGAAATTCCCAATTATATGCTTACTAAGTGGATTAAAACAGAATGGGTTTTGCATAAAGAGTTGAATTGAAATTAAATGACAAAGAACTGTAAATTGTTGAGAAAATATCAATTAAAGGCACTTAGGATTGGTTTCCTTCCTTATCCCTCTTTTGTAATGACTATGTCAATTAAGAACGTCAATTAACCTAACAATGTTGATGTCACCTACTCAAATCATCCATGTTGATTCCTCACACATGAAATTCATAAGAAAAACTAATAAATGTTGATTCCTCACACAATTAAGAGATTTTCCATCATTAGGTTTAGGGTGTTAAGCAATTGATACATTCATTCCATTCCTGGAAATTAACATAACAAATATTCTTACCGTGATCTAGGGTTCAAGATATATTTTCCAATCATATCCCAAACATCAAGAATAAATCATTCCAAAGCACAAAGGATAAGAATAACAACATCAAAACATAGATTAATATCTCAAAATATCACCATGATACAAAAGAGTTCAAAGGAAGTGCACTCAATCCCAAGAGAATAAAGTTAGTAACTCATATTGGTCATTACAATGCTCCAAATGTGGAATAAGTGAAGAATTGATGAAGATTGAATGAAACCCTAGCAGTAGTCGCGCCTCTTCTCCTCCAAAACCGCTTCCTTTCTCAAAATACATCTTATATTTTTATAAGAGAATTTGGGTCGGGCCTCGCATCATTCATTCGCTTAAGCGTTCTTCTTTCTTTCAATTTTTCTTCAATTACTTCACAATTATGATCTTTGCTCTTGTATCAAGGTATTCTCGAATTCATCCTATATTGGGAGAAAAATATATTAGAATTAACATAAGTTAAGTGATTTCATAACAATTCAAAGTATAATTATATCAATTTTTTACCACTTAACACTTCCTTATATGTCTAGGTGACTGCCATGTACTCAGCTTCTGTGATAGACAGAGTTACAACAACCTGTAACTTGGATAACCAACTTATTGCCCATCCTACAACTGTAAACATATGACCAGTAGTAGATCTCCTTTTATCCAGATCACCTGCAAAATATGAATCAACATAACCTTTGATAACTAGTTATGATCCTCCATAACATAATGCAACACATGAGGTTCCTTTGATGTGTCTAAGGATCCTCTTTATAACACTCCAATGCTCTCCACCAGGATTTCCCATGAATTTACTAACTACTCTCACTGTTTGTGCAATGTCTGGTCTTGTAAAAATCATGACATACATAAGGCTTTCCACTGCTGATACATATGGTACTCGAGACATTTTCATCCTCTCTACTTCATTGTTGGGACTCATAATTGAGGATAACTTACAATTGATAGGAAGTGGGGTGAAAATTAGCTTGCAATCTTGCATGTTAAAGCACCACAAGATTTTCAATAAGTAATTCTTCTGAGAAAGTCAAACCTTCCTATATTTTCTATCTATGTGAATTTGCATTCCTAAAATCTTGTTTGTTGGTCCCAAGTCCTTCATGTCAAACTCCCTAGTCAATTGTTCCTTTAACTCTTGGATTCTATCTATGTTGGGGCCTACTACCAACATGTCATCCACATACAACAACAAGATAACAAAATCATTATCATTTGATTTTGTGAGGTTGATTCTTCAGAGTTATTTCCTCCATTCTTCCTCTTCCAACATTTTTTTCTAGTATATCCTTGCTTTCCACAAAAGTAGCTTTGATTTTAGAATTTTTCTTACTTCAAGATCTTAATCTATCATTGCTCAAGCCGCATTCTGTTGATCTTCCTCTCATCATCGTCAAAGCCTCTGCTTGTTTGGAACTTTTTTCCTTACTCATCCGCCTGGATTCTTCTTTAAGAATAACTCCGACGACATCCTCAAAGTGCTTATTCCTACCAATATTATTATTTGTAATATTGATGATAAGTTGATCATACGAATCAGGTAAACTCTGAAGTAGAAGTTCTGCACGTTCATTTTCAACTATGTTGAAATCTGTCGATGATAGTTGGGTAAATAAGATATTCAAATGGTTGATGTAGTTCGTCACTGATGTGGACTCACTCATTCAAAGAATAGAGTTTTCTCTTCAAGAATATTCTTGTGTGAAGTGACTTCACCTCATATAGTTTAATGAAGGTATCTCAAATTTCCTTCGTAGTAGTCTTCTCTGCAACACTGGATAAAATCGAATCTGCCATTGATAAGTGCAAATTCGCAATAGCATTGTTGTTCATTTTTTTCCATCATTGTTCATCTGTGTGTTCCATGATTCTTTCCGCAATTGCATCAATACAATTCTCCTTCCTCAAAATTGTCTTTATCTTCAATTTTCACAATGAGAAATTAATCCCATTGAACTTCTCTATCTCATTTTGTTTTCATGGTTCCAAACCGACTATGCAATCCTCACTATGAATAGTATTACCTATTGGAACAATAACGGTAAACCGTGAACCAATACACCAGGTAAGTTCCTAGGAAAGAGAGGTGAGTCACTAATAGATACACTTAAATACCAAGTTTTTCCTTGTCAGAACTTTTCCTAGACATGCACTATCACACTACCAAATAATATCCAGTAATAAGAATAACTCTTCTCTGATGTGGAAGATCAGATTAACGGTAACCACAGAGCATACTAAGAATTTTCTCCAACACTATTTCAATGACTATGTAGTAGAAGACCAATATCACAACCTAGTGGTTCTGATACCACCGGCATATGAAAAAAACATAAGTACATACAATTAAAATAAAAAGATGAGAAAAATACCGATAATAGGCAAAAGAGTAATTTCACTAATGAAAGAAATTACAACCCTTCTCTCTTTATCTCCAAGGAGAAAACAATAACATCCTCTTCTGAAAATAAAAGAGAAACAACTCTAAGAGAACCTAAAAGGAGAAACTATTTTTCTCTCTTAATTTATCTCTCAAGTACAAAAGCAGCAAGAAAAAGAAAAGAAAGTGATTTTGGTATGTTTTACAAGGTAAACATTGTGCTCCTTTTATAAAAAGAAAAGTTAGCACCAAAGTAAGATTTGTCTGATGTGAGACTTCTCTTCTCACAATAACAAGTACTTGATGATCATGAAGTTTGTTATTTACTATTGTTGTGTAACTGGGATAAGGTAGTTTGGATCATAAATCAGTTTAACAATTATGCAAATTTTTAAGCAATTTAATTATTCTTCTTTATTAGAAGTTCCAAATTTATTGCATCATTATTACACAATAAGTTATTAGAGCACCAATTTCAGGAGTTTTAATTGCTTGTGAGGGTAGTTGTTCAATTCCTACCTCTTGATGTGCAATCCCTCATTCAATAACACCAACATAACCAATAAAATAGTCAATAACAAAAATGTCAACAACAAGAAGACAACGAGATAACCTACAAGAAGAAGGCAACATAGAGCAATAGTAACATTCTTGACTATTTTCATTATTAGATCTCTTTTCAAATAATATTATATTTGACATTATTGTATTTTATAATTATACTTACTCTTACACATAATGTTTCAATATAGATAATTTGGATTATATTTTGATTTGAATTGTAGTTGCGCATGTGGTATAAATATATATAAAGGAAAGTTGGTGCACTATGGAAGAAATTTGGATAATACAGACAACAAAATTTGTTGGTAATTGGCATAATGAAGAAAATAAAATTTTTAACTGATAAATCTATCATAATTTATAGTAAAAGGAGCCTTCAATAATAATTATTGATGGATATATCTATCGACATTTTCCATAAAAAAACATAACCCTCTTCACATTTTAACAATTAACATATATCCATAGGTAGTCGACGAAACTTCTTTTATTAGTAATTACTCAATATACTTTTTGGTAAACATATTTATTTGTAATTATTGACGATAACTCAAATATGTTGATAATATTTATTACTAATAAAAAAATTTGGTTGTTTTTGATAAATTTTTTTCGTTAATAAATTTAATTTTTCTTGTAGTTCAAAAAATAAATTAGTACGTGATTAAAAGTTGAAGAAAAGAAAAATATATGAAAATAATAAAGAAAAAGTGAGAAAAGTATAATAAAAAGTAGTAAAACAAAAATTACATGGAAGAAGTAAGGAAAGAGAAGAAAAAACTAATCCAAAACTTCTTAAATCGATATACTTTAAGGAACAATTTATACAAAATCCTCAAGTTTTGGATTTGGAAGTTAGACTAAAAATATATAAACTAAAGAGATAATACTAGATTCTAAAACTTAAAATTAAAAAAATGAAATTTAATTTATGAATTTATAAACCAATAAACATGCTTATTAAACGTAAGATCCATAATTATCCAAAAGATCTTGAATTGTGCTTCTACAGAATTTAGGTTCTACGATAAAATTATTAAGCAACTACTTTTGTTTATTTAATGAAATACGATAAATTTGTTAAGCAACTACTTTTGTTTATTTAATGAAATTGACGGTTAAGTTAGTTTATCTGCATCATAATCTTTCGTCAACATAACTTCTATTTGCTTAACAAATTTATAAAATCTTCAATAATCTCTTTGACATTAATTTGCTAAATGAATACATATTTATATTTTTTTAATTTATCATCCTTACAAAATAAATAAAGAAATAATTAAAACACATAATTTAGATAATGAATTAGATAAATAAATATTTATTTTCTTTGATCAAAACTATATTAATAATTAATTAATTAAATTTACTAATTATATATTAATTATGTTAATAAAAATAATGATAAAACATATTTATCATGACGATTGACTTAAAAAAAACAATTAAACTTGTCATGATTTTAAAAATATATTATTATTATTATATATTACAATAATTATTTTAAATTATTGTTTTTAAAAATTTAACTTAATTATAAAAATATTATCACATGTTTTCTAATAACAATCTCCTTGCAAAAGAAGGCCTTGTTAGACATTTTGCATTATATTAATGTATCCATTGACAATTAATTAACCGTATTCTTATAGTAAAATTAAATATAATTTTTTTTAATATTATTATATAGTTTTACCTATTTTATTTAGTGTAAATTTCTGATAGACATTAATAACTTTTAGGTATTATTTATTTACAGGGGTGTTAATATGTTTATCTACTATTCTCCTTCAACAACCCATTATAATAATAAAATAATAATATTATGAAAAGATATGCATAAAAAAATCAAAGTTGTAGAACAGATGTCCACAGCAATGGGTTTTCAAAAATAAAATTTCCTAAGAAAATATGAATATATGTAAAGAATGTCTATATTATTTCTACTCTGCCTTATTTCTAGTAGATGTTTTACTTATATTATCATGTACACGTCAAATTTTTTTAGTGATGAATTTTTTTTTAAATATAATTTTATTAAAAATGTTAAAATATTTAACCTAATTCTATAAAATTAAAATTAATTTAATAAAGTGAAAAATTATACTCAATAATATTATTATAATATTATCCTATATTTAGTATTTTATCGTAACTTATTTTAAAAAAGATTTTTTATCACGTATTCTTGTATTTAACTGGATTTTTTTATTAAATTATAAAAATTACATGTAATATTTATAATTTATAATTTTTCTAAGCAATAAATAAAAGTACATACCTTTGAAAAAGTTGTATAATTTGGAAATTCATAAAATTGAAACAATATGAGAAAGTGAAAGTGAGACATTACCAATGTTCTTTGAATTCTCATGGGAGTTCATTAAGATCTTGACAAATTCTGTCTTTCGACTAATGAGAAAGTTGCGTGGGTTGTGAATCAAATTCCTAGCTAATTATGTTACAAATCTACAACACCTTTGTAGATAGCAAGGTTTAAGATTGCTTTGAGATTAAGCCACAGTTTGTCAAAATCAAAGGCATGTAGGAACTGAATTATAAAATGACTTTATTATTTTACCAATTAACATTGTTAATTTCTTTCTTATTATTCGATTGAAACATCATGATGCTTGATTGAATTCAGGTGGTAATATTTTGACTTGGATATTCCTAAGAAAATTATACTTCAACTTTTTCAATTATTTTTTTGTTAGATATGTTTCAACCTTTACTTATTAAAACAAATTGCTCCAATCCAGTTTACATGGCAAAATCAGAAGCCTAAAGTCATAATTATCAGCTCATTAACTTTAAGGGGACAGGGTGAGTGCAAACGCATTTTATTAGTTTTTTTTTTTATTATTATTAAAACGAGAGTTTAGATGAGTTAGATCTTAAAATTTATTGAATGAAAATGCAGAACTGTATTAGATACTACAGCGTTCACATAGTGGTATTTACATATTACTATTCACGAATAAAGTTTTCCTATTAATTTTAAAACTCGATTATACACTTATGAGATATGAATTAACCCGATTCTTGTTAGTAGTGAAACTCAATGTACGTATATGAAATGTAAAAAAATGATTCTTAGACACAAACTTTTTTGTCGGTCCACTTTAACTTTTGAATGGTGGTAATTAAAGGGGCTTGGTGTCCTACAAGCATCTAGTTCGTGATATGCATGTAGTATATGATCATGCCATATAATGCGCACACACACATATTCAAACTTAAACTAAACACAAACACTTTTTCTTTGGGCACTTGCCATGATGCATACGAAGAATGAACACAAGATGGCACATGTGAAAGAACAAGAGTATGAGTAGTGCTTGTAAGAGGAGTGGCAGGTTGATGAGATGGTGTTGGTGAGTTGGGAAACACAATGGGACCCTATTTCACCACTCCCTTGTTGAAGGGTCAACCTCAGTGCCTATCTTTTTACCCTTCAAGGCTCCAACACCGCCCATCATTTCTCACATCGCCAACAAATATTTGGACAAAAGAGAAGCGAATAGCACGGTGTGCACGCAGCAAAAGCATGTTTACTTGTCTGCAACTCCGATGTGTGTCTCTGTCTGTCGTCTCTGCTGTGCTAATTTGATTCCTTTTTTCATCTTTCTGCAAATTTAATTATCAAAACTTACACTGCATGCTAGCTATATGCACACTGCATGCTAGCTACATATATATGCTATCATTTGGTTTTCTATATGCACACGTGTTAGGAGATGTCTGCATACATATCTATATCACTGCATGCATGCATCATCAGCAAAACAATATGTGTGATTACAATTATAATATCCCCAAGAAAAAAGAGATTTTCTTTATAACAGTAGCAAGAATACTCTTAAAATTTGAAATACACACCCGAAAGCATTACTATTCCTTGCTGAAATAACAATTGTAGTCCACCATTTTGGACAAGATTTGTGAGTGGATGTGACAGTGAAATTGCATTTTAATCAGGTTGAATCTGACACTAATTTTGTTAAAGAATTAAACGTCAAATGGCCTTCCATCAAGAAGTTGGGCAAAGCAGATCACGTATCTTAAATAGGGAGTAGTAGTGACTAGAGAATCTTGTCTGTTTATCCTTGCCCTTTCAGTTATATCAAACAACATTTTTGAGGTATTTTTTCACATCTATGTTGATGGATGTGGCACATGGTTTCAAATAACCTAGACTCTTAATTTATTCCTTATTTTGTCTATTTAATACCAATAATTATTATGGCTAAAGTCTGTCAAAGGTGACTTTAATTTCTGTGACTAAGGTAACAACCCATTTTCTGGTGGTGATATGATGCCTCAACTACATATCTTAGCGGGTTAAAACCTTAACTTCAATCCCCTTTTTGAAAATTGTGACCAGGCAGCCACGAGTGTCTTTAACCTGTGCTATTTTTTGCAAACTTTGTTTCAATCTTTATTTTCTTTGGTTTGCAACACTAATATCTGAGTATATTTTTTTACCACAAAGCTGCAACAATTATCTAACTATTAAGTCTTTTTCATTTCTTTCTAAATAAGAATAGGCTTAGTTAACATATATCTATCATATATCACTATGTATATATATACATAGTAAGTTAATTATAACCTTTATAGCAATTATCTTAAAAATTATATAAACAACAATTTTTTATTAAGTCTAAAATTATTTTTATATGCCTGAACAAAACTGTTAATTTTTGTTTATCACCTCTAAATCGAGAACATTTATCTAGGTTTTCTTACTGCGCTTAGGTGTTGTTTGGGTGGGTCTTCCTCACAAGTCTACAACAATAATTTTGGGTGGGACTTTCTCACTAAGTTTTTTTTTCCCACTTCATGACTTGAATAAATCAAGGGGTCCATCTAGGTTTTAAATTGTGGTAGAATAAGTGATCCACTTTCTGTGGAATCGCGTTTGAGACTTGTTACTTTGTCCCCAAATCAAAGACAATTTAAACTTTCGCACTCAAGCTTTATTTTGCCTTACATTTCTTGTTCAACTAATGCGTGAATTTTCTCTCTTCCAAAAAAAAAAAATTATCTTTGCTTCAAATGCATGGAAAGATGACAAAGGGATAAGGTCATAAACTGGCCTTCAATTCCATGAAAAGATGACAAAGTGATAAGATGATATTTAAAAAAGGAAATTATAGAAAGTACAGGAAATTGGATCCACACAAATTGATTACCACAGAAAAAGGTGAAAAAGGAAACAGAGAGAAGACCATTTAGTTTTACTTCAGTGGTAATCTTCATATAATGATTTGTACATAAGCATAATTATAAAAATTATCAGAAAATATCAATCAGTGACAGCAGACTAGCTATTGAAAAATGCAAGCCACTTAATAAGGACAAACATTGATTATTAGAAAGAAAAAACTGGAAACAAAGGTTAATAAAATTGATATGCTAAACCAGTTTATTAGTAGGTTCTAATTAATCACTTAGTTTGTGGACCATCCCTTACATAGGTGTCTCAACCAATGATTTCCCTAAACATTGTCGCAGTAGGTTCCAATTCTTCTGAGAGACAACTTATTAGGTAGATCTGCTAGGTTGGTCCAAGGAATAATCTAGAGAAGACGTATAAAATGATAAAGAACTCATATTTATTTATTGTTTTTGACATGTATTTGTTAATACTTGTTATTATTTAGAATATGTTCTGGAACTGTTTTAAGTTGGTCATTTAGTCCTATTTTATTGTAAGGAGTATCGATACAATTTTTTTATACAGTTAAGTTATGATAAAAGAATAAGAAATAAAATCTTCATTTAAATTTTCTGATTCAAATGAATAATGATTACTCTGTGGTATACCGTATCTGTTGTAATAATATATATAATACATGAATGTAGGTGTGTATAAAAGTAACTGCATGTGTTTGAAGTCTCACATTAAAATGTTATTTGTCCTTGCAACACTCTTAAGCAAGCAAGAAAGCAAACCCATGAAGGAAACACTGAGATACTTAGCAGGAATGGCAGGCCCTAGTGGTTTTGGCTCAAACTCAACTGCTGAACAAGTCACTGAAGATTGTTCTTGCTTCCTTCCTTCAGCTCTAACTGCTCTAATCACTGGTAAGTCTCAAAAACAGCTTCTAAAGGTAAAAATAACCATCAACAAAGAGAGAGAGAGAGAGAGAGAGAGAGAGATTTACCTTGTGTTTTCTTCTAGACTTTGTTAGTTTGAGTGAGTCTGTTTTCTCCAGAAGCTGAGGGATTCATGAGTATGCATGGCTGTACTACTTCGTTTTAAGCTTGGTTAAACTTTTCCATATTACTTGCATTTCTTTTATACTCAATTATCAGTTCTTCATTTTCTGTTTGATTTGTCAAAGAAAAAATTGAGAAGTTAGTTCAATTTTTGTCCAACATTTTACCACGGAATTTGTTGAGAATATGTGGTGCTTTTTTTTTTTTTTTTTCTGATTGATTTTGCGGCATTGGGAAAGGCGAGAGACTGAGTTTCAAACCTGCGAGTCTCTCACATCACATGAGTGTAGCACTTTAGATGTGCATGGTGTGGTTCTTTTTAGCCGCAGCAAGATGAGGTTCTGTGACTTTTGTCTCTTTTGTCCACCCTTCTTTCATCAAGTTAAGACATATTCATCACTTTCCTGCACTACGTACACCACAAACTCATAATCCAGATCATATCTCCTTTTTCCCCACGCAAAAAAATAAAAATCATATCCTCATTCACTCTCATATAAGAATGACAAAATATAAATACTCTTTATATTATATTTGTTAACAAGAGCACGTGATTTATATGTGGAATTAGTTTAACTAATGAACTTGTTATTGCTATTGACTTTTTATTGAAGGGGCAAGTTCTGGTATTGGAGCTGAAACAGCTAGGGTGTTAGCAAAGAGAGGAGTGAAAGTTGTGATTGGTGCAAGGGACTTGAAGAAGGCCATGGAAGTGAAAAAGAACATACAAAAGGAGAGTCCAAAGGCTGAGATTGTTTTGTTGGAGATTGATCTTAGCTCTTTTGGTTCTGTACAGAGATTTTGTTCTGAGTTCTTAGCTTTAGAACTTCCCCTTAATATTCTCATGTAAGTTTTGTCTACCATCATATTGTTCCACCTTTTCATTTCATAGTAACGATGGTTATCATTGTGAAACAACACGGACAAACTCATTCCTATTAGTTCTACAGAAACAATGCTGGGATATTTTCTCAAAACTTGGAGTTCTCTGAGGATAAAATTGAAACCACGTTTGCTACAAATTACTTAGGTAATTTCCTGATTATTGATCTTTTCTTAGGGTTTACATTAATATTTTTGGTGAAAAAAAAAAATCATTCCAAAATAACTATAAATCATTGTCACTATTTATTGAGGTACCATGTTGCTCATTTAATTCTCATTCAAAATCTTGAACTTTTTGGTTAAAATTAATATTGAACGAAGTGCTTGTCCCTGCTTTTCAATTTTTTTTTCTTTAATATTCTTTCACTTTCAGATAAAATGTTTACATCATCACATATCTAAAAGAAGAAACTTGGTTCGTTTAAGGTCCCCCACCAAAAACATATAATACACAATCGTCCATATTTTAGGCTCTTTAAGGGTCCACGACCATAACATGGAGAAAGCATATACAGCACTTTCAGGCTTCATTTTGGTCCACAAACACTGAGCACTATGCATGCGTTTTTCTCTAAGGGCTCTAAGTCCAAAGCCCGTATGGCCCGTTTTTAAAGTGCTGTGTTTTTTTTTTCGGATTCCAGTTTACTGTTTTCATTTGCTCCCTTCCATAATTTCATTGCAAAAATTATAATTGACAATTGAAAAACACATTTATTGAATTTTCATTCCCTCAATTGCAGGTCATTTTTTATTGACAGAAATCTTACTAGACAAAATGATAGAGACGGCAGAGAAGACAGGTATTCAAGGAAGAATAATAAACGTTTCTTCTGTCATACATAGCTGGGTGAAGAAAGATTGTTTTCGTTTCAACCACATAATCAGTGGAAAAAAGTACAACTACTTTGTTCTCTGCAAAGTTTTAACAGTTCTGTTTGCCTTACATTTTTTATATACTTATTGCATTTCTCTCTGGTAACTATTGCAGATATAATGGCACACGGGCTTATGCTCAGTCAAAATTGGCAAATATTTTGCATGCCAAAGAAATAGCCAATCAACTCACGGTTGGAATCAGAAATAACTCAACTTCATAGTACTTCTTATCTCATGTGAATGGCAATTATCATGCTTTTTGTTAGATCCACTAAAATATTCATGAAAATTGGAATATAATTACAGGCAAGGAATGCAAGAGTAACTATCAATGCAGTACATCCAGGCATTGTGAAGACAGGAATTATTAGAGCTCATAAAGGCTTACTAACGGGTAGGTAAAAAGTTTCGTTAATTTAGTAATACGTACTCCATTTTCATCTTATCATACGTATTTTTTGTAAGAGACATTTCATCAAATGTTGAAACTACTGAGAATTGGTAAAATTTCCACGCAGATTCCCTATTTTTTTTGGCATCAAAGTTACTCAAAACAACATCACAGGTGTGTAGACAAACGCGCTCGATTAAATACACTTGGGTGCGGTGAATTTGAATGCTGGATTAGTGTAGAACTATAATGTAGAAAACAATGGTCAGCCATAAAAATTAGGCAAAGCTACTTTATTATGGATTTCAAATAACGTGCTTTGTAGAGTTGTAGTAAACTAGTGATGCAATGTTTTCTTATTATGTGCGCGTGTCTACAGGGTGCAGCAACTACGTGTTACGTTGCTCTGAGCCCAAAAACAGAAGGGATAAGTGGAAAATACTTCGCAGATTGTAATGAGAGTAAATGCTCGAGCCTAGCAAATGACGAGTTGGAAGCACAGAAGCTATGGAACAACACCCATGCCTTGCTTCACAAACGACTACGTCAAGCAACAATTTGAAGCAATTCTTCTTTAAGACACCATGTATATTAGGCTATTCATTTCCGTTAACCTGCAGGCTCAAATCAAGCTGAGTCTTAGAAGGCAACCGAAAACATCATAATCATGGGGCATTACTGTCAGTAGCTATTCCTTGGTAGCTCCATTTTGATTAATTGTACAAATAAGAGAGCAATAAACAAATCTCTCTGCAAATGCAATAACAAAGCGATAAGTTTATCTGCTTCATAAAGCAAATTGAGACCCAAGGCTACTTCACAATAACAATCAATTTCTATACAAAGTCTCAAGCTGTAGGTGACCCTCCTTGTAGCAACTCAATTTTTAAGTCAGGTAAGTGCTTCCCAATTATCAGGATTATTGATATTACAAGCTAGCAGCCAAACCACGTGACAAAAGAAAGAAGAAAAACATCCAACCACTGCGTTTGTGTATTCCTGCACTTCAGACTTCATCCACATGGTCGAATGGTAGATTTACAACAAACAAGGGAGATAAAAATAAATAAAAGGATCATACAGATCCGTTTCCCTATCACAAGGTGTCACAAGAATGACTGATGTTTTTATTGAACTATAACGATATACTAACAATGGCAAAAAAAAAAAAAAAATACTCACATAAATATCACATACATGAAAAATGTACGAATCTTCTGGTCTATTAAACACAGGTTCAGACATCCAAAACCTGTCTTGACTACATTTCAATTTGTTAGCACTAAGAGGTTCAAACTCCAGAACCTAGGTATGTCTTAATTTACATGTCAATTTGATAGCGATCAGAATCATTGGTAACAGCCCTACATGAATCAGCATATGTCTATCAGAATGAGGTGACGAGCATCCCCCACACTGCTTCATTTCCTGGCCTGTCATATATTAAACGTTAGCATAACTTACATACACATTGCACACTATATATTTATGCAATAATCAAAGACAATTTTACATGATTTCATTCTATATAAGGCCACACAGGTTTTAGATGATTAAATTATTCCAGGAAAAATATTGATGACGGTGATCCCCCTACATCTGATGCACTGTCCTTAGTACACAAGAATGCATGGGCCAATCTCAAACAAACTGGTAACACCTATGTCAACTTGTCCAGTCATGGCAATACATCATTACCAATATCTCAAGCCCAACACACACACAGACAGTTTTATCATTCTGATGTATATTCTTTTTTTTTTTGGGCAGTCAGGATCCTTCCAACAAATTATCCTTCCACAAATTAAAAAGGATGAATGATATTAAGGACACAATGAACATAAAGTTTACCAAGTCCGTTCCTGTATTTAATCTGCCTCCAATCATATTACCAGAATGATAATTGTATCAAATGATCTAGAACAGATACTACAAGGAACATACATATAGGTGTGGCAGAACAAATCAGGTAATGGATGACCCAATGTAGATGGAAAAGAAAAGCTCGGTTAAGGGGGTTAAAATCTGACTTGTCCAATACAGCTGTTATAATGAAAGTCAGTTACTAAGATGTGAAACAGAATTAGCTGTTAGTTAGCTATAAAAAGGCAGGGTCAAGCTGGGCCAGAATTCATACTTGAATTCTAACATTCGTGTAATTTCTCACTTTTGATATTCTGTCTCAATATACAACCTCTTCCTTGATATTTTGTCTTGATATACAACCTCTTCCTTAGTTCCTTGAATCCAATAGTCTGGAATTAGTTTTCTCTTATCAAGAGCACAAACCAAGTCATTAGAATCACGAAAGTGCTTTGGCAACAAAGAACACAGGTGAAAACCTACGAAGCACAAAATGTTCTCTTGTTTGATATGTCGCGACTATTAAGTATGTGGAGTCTGAAGAGTTATTGGACCTGACCTATTTACTTATTCTTTTATTATAAATACTCATATAATTGTAAACCTAATGATATGAATAAGAACTATCATTTAGTGTAACCGTGGACGTAGGTCACTTTGACTGAACCACGTAAATTTCTTGTGTTTTTATTATTTATTTTCGTCTTGTATTGTATTTGTGTTCCCAACAATTAGTATCAGAGCTTAGGTTTTCTTCATGCGAGTGGAAGCAATGGCTGAAGACGGGAAAGTGAAGATTGAAAAGTTTGATGGAAGCGATTTCGGATCTTGGAAAATGCAGATTAAAGATTATCTTTATCAGAAAAAGTTATATCAGTCTTTGTCTGAGAATAAACCAGAAACGATGTCTCAGGCAGATTGGGAGTTGTTAGATCGACAGACTTTGAGCGTTGTCAGATTAACATTGGCGAAGAATGTGTTGCCTACAACATTATCAATGAGAAGAAGACATATGATTTGATAAAAGCATTATCAAACATGTACGAGAAGTCATCGACATCAAACAAGGTATTTTTGATTCGTCAATTAGTAAATACAAAGATGCAAGAAGGTATTAGTGTTACAAATCATGTAAATGAATTTAATTTTTTATTGTCAAGATTAGTGTCATTGGATATTAAATTTGATGATGAAGTACAAACCCTATTATTATTATCTTCGTTGTCCGATAGTTAGTCATGAACTGTCATGGCAGTAGCTAATATATCTGGGACTATGAAATTAATCTTTGAAGGAATTAGGGATTTAATCCTTAATGAGGATGTTCGTAGAAGGAATGCTGAAGAATCAACAAATTCCTTATTAATCACCGAAAGAAGAGGTAAAAAGCCTGAAAAAAGGCAAGGCTCTGGACATGGTAGATCAAAGTCCAAGGAGTAAAGACAATCCAAATCTCGCAAGAATATTACTTGTTGGAATTGTCAGCAGAACAGACACTTTAGGAATTAGTGTATTGCTCCTAAAGAAAACAGACATGACAATACAATGAATGCAGTAGAAGAAGACACTGATGATGCGTTGATATATTGTGTTAAGAGCAAGTTTGAATTTTGAATCATGGATTATGGTGCATCTTTTCATGTTTCTCCTTGCAAGGACTTGATGAAAAATTTCACAAGTGGAAGTTTTGGCAAAGTGCGTATAGCAGATGATGAAACTTTAGATATTGCAGGCATGAGAGATATAAATCTTAAAACATCTACAGGTATAGTATGGACTCTGAAGATGTCAGATATATTTCAGGACTCAAGAGAATGTTAATCTCTGTGAGTATGTTGGATGTTCAAGAATATCGAGTCATATTCGGAGAAGGCAAATGAAAGGTGGTGATTGGTAATCTAATTGTTGCTCGTGATTGGAAGAAAGAAACACTATACATGGCAAAATTACCTACAGAAGGAGTAAATTCAATTAGTGATGATATTGGTGATGATTTTGGTCATTCTTCAACTTTGTGACACCAAAGGCTTGGTCACATGAACGAGAAGGGTATAAAGATGCTAGTCTCAAAGGGGAAGATTCCAAAATTGGAAAAGGTAAAAGTTGGTTTCTGTGAACCATGTGTGTTTGGGAAGCATAAAAGGGTTACTTTTGCAAAGTCAGGAAGAATGCCCAAGATAGAGAAGTTGGAACTTGTTCATTCAGATGTGTATGAACCAACATCAGTCTCATCATTGGGAGGATCACGATACTATGTCACCTTCATTGATAATTCCACTAGAAAAGGTATGTGTTTATTTTTTGGAGCAAAAAGCAGAAGTATTTAATACTTTTAAGAAGTGGAAAGTCATTATTGAGAATGAGACAGGGTTAAAAATTAAATGTTTAAAGTCTGATAATGGTGGTGAATATAGTAGTACTGAATTTGTTGATTATTGTGCTAAGAATGGAATTAGAATGATTAAAACTATTCCTAAGACACCTAAACAGAATGATATTGTTGAAAGAATGAAAAGGACCCTGAATGAGAGGGCAAAAAGTATGAGAATTCATGCAGGATTACCAAAGATATTTTGGGCAGAAACAGTGAGCACAACAACATACCTCATTAATTGATGATCCTCAGTTTCTATAAGATTTAAGATTCCTGAGGAAGAATGGCAAGGCAAGGCAAGGATGTAAGTCTTTCTCATTTGAAAGTATTTGGTTGTGCTTCTTATGTTCGTGTTAAAGATATTAACAAGGACAAGCTTGATCCGAAAGCAAGAAAGTGCATTTTTATTAGCTATGGAGCACATGATATGGGATATCGCTTTTGGGATGATCAGAACAAAATGATTATTAGAAGCAAAGATATTACATTTAATGAAAATGCAATGTGTAAGGATAAACTTGAGACAAAAGTTGAAGCTAAAAAGAAGCTAATAGGGAAGGAAAAGGTGGTGGTAAAGGACATTATAGAAGACGATCTATCAGGAAAAGGTGAGAGATTAGGAGACTGGACTATTGAGGAGACTACTCCTGTCACCCTAGTAGTTGAAGTGAGGAAATCCAACAAAGTTATTAGACCTCCTCATAGGTTTTCTCCTTCAACAAATTACTTGTTGTTGACTGACGATGGAGAACCTTTGTGTTATGATGAGGCATTGCAGATGGATGATACAACTCAGTGGGGGTTATCCATGCAAGAGGAGATGAACTCACTTGAAAAAAACAAAACTTGGTGTTTGACTGACCTACCAACAAGAAAGATGGAATTGTAGAACAAGTGAGTCTTCAGGATCAAGGAAGAACATGATGACAACAAAAAGATACAAAGTAAGGTTAGTGGTAAGAGGCTTTCAGCAGAAAAAAGGTATTGACTATAATGAGATTTTTTCTCCTGTAGTTAAAATGACTATCATTAGACTTGTGTTAAGTATTGTAGCTGCAGAGGATTTATATCTAGAGCAATTAGATGTTAAGATAACATTCTTATATGGTGACCTTGATGAGGACATCTACATGATGCAACCAGAGGGTTTTCAAGTTGTAGGGAAAAAGAACTTGGTTTGTAAGTTGACCAAAAATTTGTATGGGTTGAAGCAAACACCTAAACAGTGGTACTTAAAATTTGATAGTTTTATGAGTAGGATAGGGTACAAGAAGTGTGCATTGGAAAACTGTCAAGTGGGAGTTGTTAGTAGATTCATGTCTAATTCAGGAAGAAAGCGTTCGGAAACTGTCAAGTGGTTGTTACGCTATTTGAAAGATACTTCTAAAACTGCATTATGTTTTAAAAGAAATAGTGTCATTTTGAAAAGATATTCCGATGCAGATTTGGGAGGTTGTTTAGACCCAAGAAAGAGTTCTACAGAATTTGTCTTCACAATAGGTGACACAGCAGTTAGTTGGATGTCTCGACTTCATAAAAGTGTTGCACTTTCAACCACAAAAGTAGAGTATTTGGCTATTTCGGAAGCCAATAAGGAAATGATTTGGTTGAAGAATTTTCTTTAGGAGCTAGACAAGAAGAAGTGTGACAATATTCTTTATAGCGATAATCAAAATGTCATTCATCTTACAAAGAATTTTGTTTTTCATGCAAGAATAAAGCACATCCAGTTGAGGTATCACTTCATTAGAGGACTAATAAGTAATGGTACTTTGTTTTGGGAGAAGATCCTTGAGTCAGAGAATCCTGTAGATATGTTGACCAAGGTGGTTACTACTGAGAAATTGAAGTTTTGCATAACTTTAACTGGCCTTCATGGTTAATTGTTGAGAAGACATTGCACTAATTTGAGGTTGTTATAACTTTGAGGTTTACTAGATTTACTTTGAAGTGTGTTTGATGTGATTAACCTCCAAGTGGGAGATTGTTAAGTATATGGAGTCTGAAGGGTTATTCGGTCTGACCCATTTACTTATTATTTTATTATAAATACTCATGTAATTGTAAACCTAATGGTGTGAATAAGAACTATCATCTAGTACAGTCGTGGGCGTAGGTTACTTTGACTAAACCATGTAAATTCCTTGTGTTCTTATTATTTACTTTCGTCTTGTATTGCATTTGTGTTCCCAACAACGACATTATACATATTTCCAATACCGATACCTCCCTTCAACATCAAGCCAACAAGTGTCAAACATAAGGTGTCGTGTCGGTTTGGACACTTGTGCTGACACATCCATACTGCTTATGCATTTGAGTCAACACCTACCACACTTAATATAAAATACTTCAAATATAATACCTCACTTTTTTGTGAGAAATTATATTGAGAATGTCACAAACAAAATACAAACTTGATTAAGGTGGAGAAAGATATCAAGGGTTATTTGTGAAGAAAAGCAATGTTATAAATGGCGGGTGGAAAAAGGCCAAAATTCCACCATATATACATGCCATTGTAACCTATGACACCACCATACCAAGTCTCCCTTCACAACTGCCAAATGATGCTTGGCTAAAAATCTGGTACGCCATGGTGGTCGTGACACCACCATTTAACATGTTCAAAAGTATCTACTAAGCTTAAAGACAACTTTTATCATACTGCCATAATCCACTTTGTTAGGTCTTTCGAGAGGGATTCACTGGGGAGAACAACATGAATGAGACATGAGTCCAATCCATATAAGAGATTACACCACTCTCAATTCAAACCCTTAAGACATTAGGTTATGGGTCATACTTCCTTATATGTGCTCAACTTTCTCATTCTTACACAATGTAGGACTTAGACTCACACTTGTATTTCTTAACAATCTCCCCCTCAAGTGTGAATTTCTCCACATTGATACATTCCCTCAAACTCATCAATCGTTTTTCCATGTACCATCGTTCACTCTAACGGGACACGCTTATCTGACACACTCTATCAGGAAGGTTTTCAATACAAAGACTACTCTGACCCACTGCCAATCAACATTCAGCTCTAATACCACTGGTTAGGTCTTTCAAGGGGGATTCACTGGGGAAAACAACATCAATGAAACATGAGTCCAACCCATATAAGGGATTGACAACACTCTCAACCTAAAACCTTAAGGTATTGGGTTATAGGTCATACTTCCTTATATGTTTTTTAACTTTCTTATTCTTACACAATATAAGACTTAGACTCACACTTGTGTTTCCTAACACGCTTCTCCTATTGTAATGAATGGTGCAAATCAGTGAATTTAGAAAGTTGAGCTTTAAAGGAGCAAGAGAGAGAAGTCGACAGCAGTAGAAATAAGAAGATTAAGACGAGTGTGTAGTGATACAATTAATAATAAGATAATTATTAATAGCATACAAGTAGATATCAGTAAGAAAAAGATGATAGAAAATCAGTTATGTGGTTTAGACAAACACTAAAAATGCCACTAGAAGTATCGATGAGTAAATTGTATGATTTTTAAGATTATTAAATGGAAGGGGACCAAGAAGAATATTATACAAAGTTGCTAAGAGGATATCAGAGTAAATAATACTTTGAAAGATATAATCTCTTAGAAAGTGAATTCAAGTCTAACTTAACTTTACAAGACAAAAACTAACTTATAAGGTGAAGTTGATATCCACATATTAATGAACATGCATACACCTAACATGTCATATTTACACACATTCATTCAAAATATAACAACTAATTCAATTTTTTCTCACCTCACCTGAACTTATTCTTTCACTTTCAAAATTTTCTTTCTATAATTAATTCCTCACAAGTAACGCAAAAGTAAGAATTTTTTTTAAAAAAATTATACTTGAAATAACTTCAAATATATTTTATGATAAATATTGTAGAATTTAATATTTTTAATAAATAATTAACTTTCAAATTTTTTTTCATATTTAATAAACTACTTAGTCAATATTCACATAACCAACTATTTTTCACAATCAATAAACTATTGGGTCAACGCTCACATTATTTATAAGTTTTAAAATACCTATCTTAGTTTAAAATAATTTAAAACATACTCAAGAATTCATTTATTTAAAATACATATTTTATTTAAATTTAGACTAGATTATATTATTATTCAAAATAAATATTTAAATTTTTTAAATTATTTTGAAGTATAATTTTTTCAAAAATTTAATTAATTTTTTATTTTAGACTACTTGTGAAGAAATATTTAAAGAGAGAGAAATGAAAGAAAAAAGATGAAATGAAAATGAGAGAAAACTATAATAATAGAAGAGATATAAAAGGGAGAAAAAGGAAGTGTTAGGTAGAATACAATGAGTTGGCCAACTTTAAGTAGGTGTATGTAAATATGACAAATTAAATGAGTGAGCATATACTAAATTTTTGTCATATCTCAAGTTTACTTGAGATTTCTAACACACACTCGAATTAAATATTCACAAGTGTTATGAGAGTAGGTGACATAATAGGTTTAACAAATTCTGGTAGCATACAATAGACTCGTAAGACTTCTCTGTTAGGAAATACAAGTGTGATTCTAAGTTCCACATTGGATAAGAATGAGAAAGTGGAGCAACATATAAGAAAGTATGACCCATAACCTAATGCCTTAAGGTTTTGGATTGAAAGTTGTGTCAATTCTTATATGGATTGAGTTCATGTCTCATTATTGTGTTTCTCCTATGTGAATCCCCTCGAAAGACCCAACAAGAAGTATCAGAACTGAAAGTTGATCGGCAGTGGGTTTGAGTGGTGTCACATTAGGTAAGAATGAGAAAGTTGAGCAACATATAAGGAAGTATGACATATAACCTACTGCCTTAAGGTTTTGGATTGAGAGTGGTGTCAATCCTTATGTGGGTTGGGCTCATGTCTCATTTATGTTGTTCTCCCCAGTAAATCCCCATCAAAAGACCCAACATTCTCTACACTCTTTGAACATATGTTTGTCAAAACAAGTGAATCAATTAGAATAGGTGATCACCAAGATAAGTTATAGGCATTGGTACCATGTCAAATTTCAACTCAAAATTAATTGTTATTAAGTAAAGTTGTCCAACATATTGAGCATATCTTTAATTGATACTAGATATCCAACAAGGTTATTAATCAAACCGATTTGTATAATTGATATACCCAACCACACAATGGGGTAAAACTTTTGTTGGACATATATTTCCAATATCATGTATTTTAGACATTGAGAGTGCCCATCTGGTGTCTATATCAAAGTTCGTGTTTCATAGGTTTAAACTAATTATGTAAATCTGTATAAATTTGAGAGATAACTTTGTAATATAATTAGTTTTGTTTTCTTTTTTTAATCAAGTTTAGTATTAAGCACTATTTTAAACTTTGGTCTATCTTTATTCGAATTTCAGACAAAATGAAAAGAGGGAAAGAAGGAAGGAAACCATTAATTCAAATATCAACTGCTTAGTTTAAAACCAACATTATATTGGGTTACCTCTTAACCTGTTTAGTCTTAAAATAAATCACATTAAAACTACTTTTTCAACCGTTCAGTGATTAACGAACAAACAAAATTTTAATACCAGACATGCTTTTCCGAGTTATCCAGTTTCTTAGGGTTGGAGGCAATCACGTTCATCAGAATGCCCTTAATAGGAAAAATCCATTCTTAGCATAATCTCGAGGTCAAAGCAAAGCACCTAATTAAAACTGTACTGTTTCCATTAATAACATAATTAGTCATGTTCTAGACTTCAACCATGAAATCAACTTTCCAAGAAGGTGACAAAGGTAGCTGTTACAGGCTCTATATTGTCTATCATTCCTTGAACCCCCATTCAGACTCACTTAAATGGAAACCAAAGCCCAAGTCAACCAATAATCCTAACCAACTATCTTTCTCTCGGCTTATATAGCTAAGTCACACCAATAGATGATTAGAAAATATGTTATGAACTGATGAAGGGACTTTACTATTATAATAGGCAACACAGCAACTGAAAAAAATATCTCATAAGGAGAATCCTGATATTGTGGTAACACCTTGTGCTGCAACATAAAATTTAATTCAACAAATAAAAGGCCAATTTGATTCTTACCCTCAAACGAGGAGATTGGCGAACAGATGATGCAGATCCAGGAGATAGAATTGCTGATTTTACCCTTCTTCGATTGACTTGTTTCTGGAGATGTGTATTACCTATGGTGGGTTCACCTTGATGCTCATTTTCTTCTGTAATGGTTGATATTGACAAAATTGGAGCAGATGCAGATATAAAGGCGGATTCTTGGTGTTCATTCGTTGTCATAGATAGACTGCCTGATTAGTTGTAGTTTAGAAACTGACATTAGTTATAAGCCACATTTTAAATGTTTCAAAACTAGAGGGTAATCAAACCAGAGAAGAGATACAAGCTAGCTCAGTCAAGGTCCAGGTTTGAATATATTTTTATATTAAATAGAACGCTTACAAATAATCAATGACGAGGAAATATAGAAGTTATTAAAAGACTACTAAAAAGATGCTCAAATAATCTCATGATTCATACATTAAGCATTTAATACATTAATTGTCCCCAAATAATGAAAAACCTAGTTACAGCATTTAATTTGGAATTATTTATGTTAAATATATAAATGAAATGTAAAAAAAATGTTGAATTGATCGCATATACATTGTAGAAATGTGGTCATGATAATAACGTGGCAGAATATATTTTTTCTAATAAGATTTTGAACAGACTAGTTTACTATTTCCAAAGCTATCGATAAAGTAAATTAGCCATTTCTAGAATTATCATACTATGGCACTACCATAGGTGTCATTAGGCTTAGTGATAGCCACAACTTAGAGCCATGAATAAGAGCCAGGTTCGATCCTTTACCCTGACACGGCCAGCTACTGTGCAACATCACCAATTTCAACCTGGATGAACCTGTTGAATTGGAAATAGTTTACCAGTTTGACAAAAACCAGCTGATTCAGCCCTGGTTTCCAGCAGTCACAGCTTCAAATAATAATCTGACTGGACAAGGGCCATTACTCCCCATTCCCCCACCCATGAATGGAATCCCATGTAATAGCTAAAATTGTACCTTGTGTCACTGCTTCTTGGAACATTTTCCTCATCGTTCTGACAAATTTAAATAGCCCATTTGTCTTGTTTAATTCATGGATTAACTCGTTGATATCTTTGAGAGATGGTTCACAATATAGCACTGAAATATAAAACTCTAAATTCAGGTTTCATGAAGCAAAATAGTATACTTTTAAGTTTATAAACCAAACCATATTTGATGCTCACATGTATACATTTCATCTTCATGTCGGATGGTAAAATAGAACTCCTCATTTGGGTTGTTCACATTAATATTCTTGAAAGTGAATTTTACCCCTGAACAAGAAGGACAACTCGTGAGGATATCAAATTTGGGAAGGACAACCCTAGGACAAAAAAAAAATTAACTTCAATTACCACGTCCACCTTCAACATGAAAACCAAGGATCCTATTGTACCAAGATATGGCCTCCTGGATCTCATCTTTAAGTTCACTGCTTCCTTTTGATTTCTGCTCAGATGCTGCCAAAACTTTTTACCGAATAAAAATATGGCGGGAAGAGGGGTGAGTGTTTAGAATAGTTGATACTTCATAATATGTCGCATTTTGTAAAAATTCAAATTTAGTAAGCACAGAAACGCACATTAAGGAGAGAGAAAAGAGAAAACAACAGATAATAAATATGCCCTCATAAAAACAAGTGCAAACAAATAATATACAGGTTAAATGTTAAGACCTCTTTCTTTAATTCACAAAAAAAAAAAAAAAAAAACTCAACATGAATATGATTTTTGTGACTTGGGTACAAAAAGCAAATATGGGATTTGAACATAAGATCTTATGCAAATTATACAAATGTCTTGACCAGTACGTCGACCCTATGGATACAGATACTCAATTAATTATGATAATACTGAAACTGCACCAATTGTTGTAGCCTTGATTAAATGCAATATTTATCAGATTATATAGTTATACAACTCATTAACCTGTACATTATGTGTGTTAAGGTTCTAACATAAAATCAATTGACAATATGTAGAGTAGCCTAACATGTATTTAAACCATACCAAATGACGCCTCCTCCAACGAAGTCTGCCGGACCAGGCAAAGGGTACTTTTGACCCAACTAAAGGACAACTTTTGACCCATGACAATAACCGGAAAGATGTTAGGTTTTGGCTCTGATACCATGTTAAGGTTCCAACATAAAACCAATTAACAATATGTAGAGTAGTCTAACATGTATTTAAACCATATCAAATGACATGAGGTAGGCGATGTGGGACTTTCAATATTGTGCATATGATAGTGCATACATAAATATGAATGCAGGCATATTAAAATACATGACTTGCACTTTTTATTCACAACTACTCAACTAGCCCCCTTAGTGCTAGAAGATCTCCCGGAGGATGATCGCGCACCAAACGGGGTTTTAGCGGCGTCAGGGGGCAGTGAACCCGCATCAGTAGAGTTCAAGTATTGTTAACATTTGGCTAGGTCACTTAAGAGATTAATTAGACTAGTTTTAGAATGTTGATTAAAAGTTAATAAGCATAGCAGAAACGGATATCTAGCAATATATAGTTAATAAATGCAATTGCAGTGAAACACGTGATTACTACCAAGACAGTGTTGCGACACAACAGTGGCACATTTTTCGTTCTTGGTTCTCTGCTTCTGAATCCTTGTCTTCATAACCTCAACTCTTTCCTTCACAGAAGCAATAGCATCTTTCAGAGCCATTCGCTTTGCCTCTCTCCGAGTCTTAACTGCGCGAAAAGTAAAACGCATAAAAACTGAAATTAAAATAAAATAAAAACGAATTGAACTAAGAAAACAAAAGGAAAGAAAGAGATATAAATGAGTACCTGCCAGTGCCTTTACCAATTCATCCTCAGCCTCCCTCAGTTTAGCTTTAACCTCTGTCAGCTCAGCTGCAAAAGAAAGAAAAGGGAGAGAGAAGGATTAAGAACTGCGTCGAAATGTGTAAACCCTAAATTAGTTGTTATTAAGAGAACTAGAGAAGTAGAAAATGTGACATTGAAATCGCGCGGTTTCGATTGCGGTGGCTGTGAGTGTTTGGAGGGAGTCTCTGTAGGAAGCGACGAAAGCGTCGATCTTCTTCAGTTGCAGCGGGATATCGGTCTCGCAAATCGACGCCATCTTTGTTAGCGTCTTTGGCTATCTGTGATTTATTTCTTTGCCCTGCACAGGGGCTGCAGAGAAAAAAAAAAAAAGGGGAGGTTTGAGTTCAGCTTTGAAGCATTGAATGATGGTTCGGTATTATTAATTTGATTTTGTTGAGCGGGAGAAATGTGATTTCTTTCAGATTTTCGAAAGTCTCCGAGGTACGTTTGTTTTAAATTAAAGTTATAAATATTTTTTTTTTAATTTCAATATAAAATTGTGTGTTTTAATGCATAAATTGGAAAAGAAAAACTCGTTGATTTTTAGGAAAAACAATTATTGATTCCCTCTCTTTTTTATACCTTAATAGAATAATAAATAAATAAATATATATATAAATTATTATTCACGTGAATTTATAAATGATGTAAAAATTTTAAATTTATTATAAATGTTTGTTGAAAAAAACATGAGTTTCTCTCATCTCAAAATAAATTTTGTTCATGATATTGATTATGCTAATTATAATAACAAAAATTTTACTAATATTAGCATTAGTTTTAATTACTAGTTTTAGTTAACCGGATCGATTAAGTCTCTTAGTATAAATCTATATTATAAGATAAGCAAACAGATAACAAACACTTCATTATGAATCTAGCAAATTTTTAAAAATAAAGTCGTTGGATTATTGATTTTGGTGTCACAAATGATCTATTTGCTCTTTTAACAACTATATTAACCTTATCACTATATTTTTCACAATGAAAATTATGTCATTACTACTCATATGGGGAATGTGAGAATTAATGATAATTTACTCTTAATTGATATTTTATTTATACAATTGTTTTCATATAATTTGTTGTTGATGTCCAAAATGATGTCTTCTCAAAAGTATAAACTTATATCTTCCTCTCAATCTTGCCTCATTCATTCAAGATGTCAAAACTCAAGAGAGTATTTATTGATGCTCAAGATAGTCTATATACTCTTAATATGAATGTCAATCAATCTTATTGTATGAACATTACTATCACATCCTATGTTAATCAAAACTTTGATCTATGACATGTTAGAATGTGACATCTTTTTGTCGAGAGGCTTGATATTATGAAACATCATTTTCCTTACACATATAGCAACAAAGATCTTATTTGTAATACTTACCATTTGGCAAAATAGAAAAAAGTCATCTTTTCTCATTAATCATTCTTATGCTAATGAACCTTTTGATCTTATTCATATGGATATTAGGGGTCCTTATTCCAATATTTCAATGCATGGTGATAGATATTTTTTTACTATTGTGGATGATAACACTAGATTTACTTTGTTTATTTCTCATGAAGGTTAAATTTAAAACCAGAAACCATCTTACTAATTTCATTGTTTTTGTTGAAAACCAATTCCCATAATGTGTTAAGTGTGTTAGATCTGATATTAGAGTAGAATTAAATACGTAATATTTCTTTAAATCTAAGGGAATTATACATCAAACCACCTATATTGAACTCTTGAACAAAATGGTATAATGGAAAGGAAACACTCGCATATTATCAATGTAACTCATATTTTACTCTCCCAATCTAATCTCGTTAGCTAGTTTAGGTGTTATATTATGACTCATTAAGTTTATTTGATTAATTGTATTGTTACCCTATTGCTCAACAATGTCTCTCCCTTTTAGAAACAATATAATGAACCTTGTGATGTTACCAATGTTCGTGTTTTTGGTTGTCTTTGTTACACTAGCATTACAACTGCTAATAGAAAGAAATTGGACCCTAAGGATGACCTTACTATATTTCTTGGATTCAAAGCTAATACTAAAGGTTATTTGATTTACAATTTGGTGACTCATGACATAGATGTTTCGAAAATGTTGTGTTTTATGAAAACATGTTTCCTTATCCTTGAAACTACATTGATGGGAATGATGAAAGTAACATCTCCTTACGTATTCATTATAATTTGACAATGGCATCAACAACATAGATATTGGAGAAAGTGATTGTCAACAATTTGAACCAGTAGACACTAATACTTATGAAGGCAGGAGTCTAGTACTATACCGGTTATAAGAAATAATTGTGTTATTTGTCACTTATCTTCAGGACTATCATATTAATCTTAAGTTCTGAAAATCAGAAGAATAAGACAAGAATCAAATATCCAATTGAAAACTTTATGAAACTAGATAGATAATCCTCATCTTTCAAAAATGTTGTTTGTGTTATTAATATTAACATCAAACCAAAAACTTTTAAGGAAGCCTCTAAATCTACTTAATAGGAAATAGTCATGGATGAGGAAATAACAACCTGAAAAATAATTGGTTGCAAATGGATATACAAAACCAAACATAAAGTTGATTAATTAGTGAGCTAATATAAAGCTCGTTTGGTTGCAAAGAGCTACACTCAACTAGAAGGATTGGACATCCTTGATACATTCTCACTTGTAGCTAAACTTACTATTGTCCATATGTTACTCTATTATAACTATGTACAATTGACACCTTAAGCAACTCAATGTTAATAATGCATTTCTCAATGGAGAGTTGTGTGTAGAAGTGTACATGCATATGCCTTGTAGAATGAATAGATCTTCACCTAACCAAATATGTAAGTTGAATAAATCTTTACATGATCTTCGCCAAGCTAACAAGCAATGGTATGAAAAACTTTTAACTTTTCTCCTTCCACATAGTTACCATCATTCTAGTTCAGATAATTGTTTATGTATAAGTTCAATAGATAGCATAAATATTGTAATTCTTGTATATACCAATGATATTATTAGGTTGGGAGTAACATTGATTACCCCTCCTCCTATAGAACACTCATTGGAAGAGTCATATATTTAACTAATACAAGACCCGTTATAACCAAAGCAATTCATCATCTTAGTTAATTCATGTATGCTCCTCACACAACTCATCAACAAGTAGTCAACCATACTCTTTGCTATCTGAAACAAACTCCTATAAAAGGTATATTTCATGACTCAAATAGTTCTATCTAGCTCAAAGTTTACAATGATTTAGACAATGCTAAATTTAGAGAATTTTTCGCGAGTTATATCATCTATCTCGATGACTCTCCTATGTCGTGGTGTTCCAAGAAAAAACCAAATGGAGAGACTTTAAGACTTTTTTAACAAGGGAATATGTATTAAAAAAGTATTAAGATGAAACTCCATATCTATATCTATAGTATCAAATTAGTGAGGACAACGAGATGCAGTTTCATGTCAATCAATTGAACCCCTCTTGACATGTTAGTTTATTATAATTCTTGTATTAACACATAATGTACTAATATGATTTTCTTATTTGCATTTTAGGATAAAATACTAGTTGTTTAGGAGCAACAAAAGTTGAATGATGCACCCCATCTATCGTCGTGGATGAGTATGCATTATTAGAGCAATGACTCATGAAGGCAAGAGTAGAGTTAGTAAGACCTAAGTTTGTTGGCCTTAGTTAGCAAGACTTGAGTTTGTTGGCCTTACATCTCTATCATCCCACTATAAGATGTGGAAGATAACTCACACAAGATCTGATAGACAAAAGAGTTTTGAGTCTGCAAGAACCATTGTTGAAAAAATGGTAAGTTACAATGTCAATTTCACTTGATTACTATGTAATGTAGTGTGTGACTTACTTATTATTAATATGTTGCATGATGATTTAGTTGAACAGATCACTCAAGGTTCATTTGTTCTCTATAGTCGAGAAGACATTGATGACAACCATAAGAAAACCAAAGCATCCAGGATGTGTGCGTGATATTGGTGGATCCCTATACCTCTGTGATTATTTTGGTCCACCATCACGGTGTTGGGAGAACACAAATGTACTATAAGACGAAAGTAAATGACAAGAATACAAGAAATTTACGTGGTTCAGTCAAAATGACTTACATCTACGATTGCACTAGATGATAATTCTTATTTACTTTATTAGGTTTACAATTACATGAGTATTTATTATAATAAAAAAAAAGTAAATGGGTCAGACCAAATAACCTTTCAGACTCCACATACTCAACAATTTCTCACTTGGAGGTTAATCACATCAAGTACACTCTAAGTAAATCTAGTAAACCTCATAGTTATAACACCCCAAACTAGTGCAATGTCTTCTTAACAATTAACCATGAAGGTTAGTTGAAGCTATGCAAAACTTCAACTTCTCAGTAGTAACCACTTTGGTCAACATATCTGCAAGATTCTTTGACCTAAGGATCTTCTCCAAAAACAAAATATCATCACTTATTAGTTCCTCAATGAAGTGATACCTCAACTGGATGTGTTTTGTTCTTGCATGAAAAACAAGACTCTTCACAAGATAAATGACACTCTGACTATCCCTATAAAAAACACCGTCACACAACTTCATAGCCAACTCCTCAAGAAAATTATTCAACCAAACCATTTCCTTACTAGCTTTCGAAACAACCATATACTTTGCTTTTGTGGTTGAAATTGTAATGTTTTTTTGAAGTCGAGACATCCAACTAATTGTTGAACCACCTACTGTGAAAACAAATCATGTAGTACTCTTCCTTGTGTTTAAACAACCTCCCAAATCTGTATCGGAATATCCTTCCAAAATGATATAATTTCTTCTGAAACATAATGCATTTTTAGAAGTACCTTTCAAGTAGTGTAACAACCACTTGACAGCTTCCCACTACTTCCTTCTTGGATTAGACATGAATCTGCTTACAATTCTTACTACATGAGTAATATATAGTCTAGTGCATACCATTATATACATTAATCTACTAATTGCAGATGCATACAGAACCTTAATCATTGTTGTTTTGTCTTCATTTGTCTTAGATGACTCCTCTTTAGTGAGATTAAAGTGATCTCTCAAATGTGTACTTACGATTTTAGCATCCTGCATATTGAATTTCTCCAACACTTTCTCAATATACTTCCCCTGAGATAATATTAGGGAACCTTCAAATTTGTTATTGCTAATATTCATGCCCAAAATCTGTTTTACAATACCCAAATCCTACAAAATCTTTAGACAATTGTGCCTTCAATTTATTAATTTTATCCATATTAGAACTTGCAACTAACATGTTATCAACAAAAAATAGTAATGATATAGGATGAACCCAAATTTTTTATATAACAACATTGATCCATTGCATACTTCTTGTACTCTTTCCTACTCATAAAACTGTCAAACTTCAAGTATCACTGTCTTGGTGCCTGCTTCAACCCAAACAAACTCTTGTTCAACTTGTAAATCAATTTCTCTTTCCTTGTCACTTGGAAACCCTCTGGTTGTACCATGTAGATGTCTTCATCAAGGTCACCATGTAAGAACGTTGTCTTAACATCTTGCTGCTCTAGATGTAAATCCTCTATATCCACAATACTAAACACAAGTCTAATGGTAGTTATTTTAACTACAGGAGAAAAAAAATCTAATTATAGTCAATACATTTTTTTCTGTTGAAAGTCTTTCACCACTAACTTTGCATTGTATCTCTTGTTGTCATCATGTTCTTCTTTGATCTTAAACACCCACTTGTTCTATGCGCTTTTTTATATTGGTAGGTCAGTTAAACACCAAGTTTTATTTTTTTCAAGTGAGTCCATCTCATCTTGCATGACGAACTCTTACTAAGCTACATCATTCATCTGTAATTCGTCATGATAACACAAAAGTTCTTCATCGTCAGTCAACAACAAGTAATTTGTTGAAGGAGAAAATCTATGAGGAGACCTAATAACTCTACTGGATCTCCTCAATCCAACTACTTGGGTGAGAATAGTGGTCTTTTCAACAGTTCTGTCTCCTGAGCTCCCACCTTTTCCTGCAAAATCGTCTTTTGTAATGTTCTCTCACACTACCTTTTCTTTATCTGTTGTCTTCTTTTCAACTTCAGATTTTATCCTTGTACGTTACATTTTCATTAAATGTAATATCTCTACTTCTAATGATCTTTTTGTTCTAATCATGCTAGAAGTGATATCTCATATCATCTGCCCCATAGCCAATGAAAATGCATTTTTTTGCTTTTGGATCAAGCTTGTTATTGTCAACATCTTTGTTCAAAATACAAGGATATGATGACTAAAGATTTTGATGATGATTCAAGAGCAAATGACTTCAATATTAGAAGACTTATATTCATTTGAAATTGCTTGTAATAACTCTATTTTGTCATCTTGAGTCTGTAAAAATAGAGTCCATGATAGCCAGCACTTAGTCTGTCCACAAAAGCTTCATTTTTATCAAGGACACACTGGAATAATCGATTATTGCTGTGAATAATCGATTATCCTATTTAAACTTCAAGTTTTCTGAAAGTGTCTCTGGATTAATTGATTATCACTGATGATAATCGATTATCTCTGGTTGTTAAGGGTTCAAATTTGAAATTGGTTGTGATAATCGATTATCACTGATGATAATCAATTATCCTGGATAAAACTGGTTTTCCTATATTTGGCTTTGTGATAATCGATTATCACTGATGATAATTGATTATTTGTATCAGTTATGAATTTAAATTTTGAATTTCTGACCTAATTTTTGAAAATCCCTAAATTTGTGTTAATTGGTAAAAAGTTAACATAATTATACTTTGAATTGTTATGAAATCAATTAACTTATGTTAATTCTAATATATTTTTCTCCCAATATAGGATGAATTTGAGAATACCTTGATACAAGAGAAAAGATCATAATTGTGAAGTAATTGAAGAAAAATTGAAAGAAAAAAGAACGCTTAAGCGAATGAATGATGCGAGGCCCGACTCAAATTCTCTTATAAAAAGATAAGATGTGTTTTGAGAAAGGAAGCGGTTTTGGGGAGAAGAAGCACGACTACTGCTCGGGTTTCGTCCATTCTTCATCAATTCTCACTTCTTCCACATTTGGAGCATTGTAATGGCCAACATGAGTGGCTAACTTCATTTTCTTGGGATTGGGTGCACTTCTTTTGAACTCTTTTGTATCATGGTGATATTTTGAGATATTAATCTATGTTTTGATGTTGTTATTCTTATCCTTTGTGCTTTGGAATGAATTATTCTTGATGTTTGGGATATGATTGGAAAATATATCTTGAACCCTAGATCACAGTAAGAATATTTGTTACGTTAATTGCTAGGAATGGAATGAATGTATCAATTGCTTAACACCCTAAACCTAATGCTGGAAAATCTCTTAATTGTGTGAGGAATCAAAATTTATTAGGTTTTCTTATGAATTTCATGTGTGAGGAATCAACATGGATGATTTGATTAGGTGGCATCAACATTGTTAGGTTAATTGACGTTCTTAATTGACATAGCCATTACAAAAGAGGGATAAGGAAGGAAGTCAATCCTAAGTTCCTTTAATTGATCTTTTCTCAACAATTTACAGTTCTTTCTCATTTAATTTTGAAAGTGATACTAGCAAAGATCTCAGTGATTTGATGAAGTCAAAAATAAAGTCAAGGGTCAACTCTGCAGCTGTCAAACAAGTCACTCAGAACAAAGGAGCTGAAGACTTAGTGTGTCTTAACAGAAAGCTTAGGTAAAACCACTTTACCTTTTCCACTGCATAAAGCTTCTTCATTCATTTTGCAAAATGCCTCAAAAATAGTTTTAAACAAATAAAAAACAAAAGCATTTTGGCAAAGAATTTTCTTAAACAAGTTATTAAGCTGATACAGGTTTGAAAGAATCAATTTAAAACACTTAGAATGTTTTAAAAAGTGTTTTTACAATATTTTAATCGATACAAACTTCTTTTAATCGATTAAAACTCTTTATGACCGATTAGAATTCAAATATAATAGGTCAGAATGCAATATAATCGATCAGATCTTAAATATGAGCGATCAGAATTATTTTAATCGATTAAAACACGTTTCAATCGATTAAAATCACTTTGGATGTCAGGATGATCGATCAGAATGAGATTATGACCGATCAGAGTTGGATATGATCGATCAGAATTGAATTATGACCGATCAGATCTGTTTCAATCGATTAAAACGTATTTCAATCGATTAAAATAACTTAGAAAATCTTTTCAATCGATTAAAACGAACTTTCAATCGATTAAAATGACTTGAAAATATATGTGCAGTTTTTCAATCGATTGAAACGACTTTATATCAGCTAAAATAACTTAGAAAGTTTTATAAGAAAGTTTTTAAACAAATCAATCGATTAATACGCGATTCAATCGATTGTTTTATACTTAGAAAATGTTTGTAAAACGTTTTAACTGATAAAAACGTGGTCGTATCAACTAAAACATTTTCTGTTAAAGATCAAGAATGCATTAATGGGTTGAAAGGACTTTTAACAGATTGTAACGGCTATTTCAACAGATTAAAACAAACTTTCAACAGATTAATTAATGCAGCAGATTTGAAAATACTCTTTTATAAACAGAATTGCTTGAAACTTTTAAACAGAGATTGAATATCAGTTTTTACACAATTCAAGCAATCAATACAAGCAACTATTAGCATTCTTTTCAAGAAAGATACACAACTATTTTTGTGAACTTCTTTTGAAATCTTTCTTGAGGCATATTGCATCCTTTGAAGAAGAAACTTACTGTGGATTAGAGTAATCCGGTTTGAGCTTTCTAAGTCTCTTCTTTGTAAATTCTTTTTCATTACTTTGTATTGTATTGTACCTGGAATTTGGGTACAAGTTTTTTCTGCAGCTGGTAGGTGGTTGTAGAAGTTTCCAAGAACTGGAATTTGGTTCTTGGTGGAGAGGTTAAGTGCAGGAACTGGAATTTGGTTCTTGTACTGTTTGGTGCCTGGAATTTGGGCACTGGTTTCTCTGCGGCTGGAATTTGGTTGCAGAGGTTTCCAAGAACTGGAATTTGGTTCTTGGTGGAAAGGTTAAAGTCAGGAACTGGAAATTGGTTCTGGTGTTAGAATAGGTGTAAGAGGGTGAGTCTGTAAAACATCTATTCTAGTGGAACCCAGCTGGAATTTGGCTGGAGTCTGGACGTAGCCCTGGTATTGGGTGAACCAGTATAAAATTACCGGTGAAATCTTTCCTAACCTTTCTCTCTTTAATTTCAGTTGCTGCGCTTGTATTGCTTAATTACTTTGTGATTCGTGAATTGATTAGTAAACTTAATTTTCGAATTAGATAATCTGTTTATTGCGAAAAACTTTCAAAAATCAATTCACCCCCCTCTTGATTTAAAACTACTTTTCTAACAAATTTTAATTCAACTATTTATGCCAAACCCAATTTGTTTTAATCCACTTAGTAAGCATATAATTGGGAATTTTCATTGAAACTGTTCCTCGTGAGATCAACTTTTATTTAATCGAAATACTATACTGCGATTGATAATTTTAGTACGCTTGCCAAAAATTCAACAAGTATTTCTGGCGCCTTTTCCGGGGAACAGTGTTCTTTGAAAATTCTTTGTTTAGCTTATTGAGTATTTTATTTTTATTTCTGTTTTGTTTTATTTTTTAGTTTTAGTTTTACTTAATTATTGGCTTGTGCTAATCTTTGATTGAGTTATTCTTTTGATTTATGCGTTTAAGAGGACATGTATCTTCAGAGCAGTTAGAATATAATCCGGAGATTGAAAAAATCGCTCGGAGGAACCGGGGTAGAAGAAGAAGGGAAACTCAAGAACAAGCCATAGGAGAATCAGTTAACTCTTCTTCCACACTCAATTTACCAAACCCAATTATAGAAGACATGGTAGAAGACGGAGCAAATCTGAATCCAAATCCAAATCCAAATCAAAATCCAGATTCAAATCCACCTAGAAGAACACTCAGAAACTATGTTATACAGCAAGGTCTGAGACACTTTTCCAGCATTGTCGTACCGAACGACCAAACATTGCAGATGAATCCAACTTTCTTAAGCTTGATTAGTGCTCATCAATTCACTGGATTGGATCATGAAGACCCTTATATTTGTTAGAATCGCGTAGCGGAATGTTTGTGTTTACGGACAAAAACCAAGAGGGGGGTGAATTGGTTTCTTAAACAAAAATTAGGGTTTTAAAATTTTTCCCAAATTTCACCAATTAAAATGCTTTTAAAGTAAATAGATTAGGGAAATAAGATTACACAGTTGATTTATACTGGTTCGGATCAAAAGACCCTACATCCAGTTGCTAATCACTCAAAAAGAGGATTAACGTTGTCATTATAATCACAGTTTTACAACAGATTACAAATTGAAAAGATAAGGAATAGAAAACACCTCTCTTGAGTCACACAAGAGATGAACACCTCCTTTGAATCCATAAAGGATGAACAATAGTTTTTCCTAGAGACGACACAACACCCAATCCACCAAGATGTTAGAATCGCGCAGCGGAATGTTCGCGTGGTCGGACAAAAAACCAAGAGGGGGGGTGAATTGGTTTCTTAATAAAAATTAGGTTTTCAAAATTTCCCCAAATTTTACCGATTAAAAACTGCGTAAATGTAAATAGAGAAGAGTAGAGAAGATTACACAGTAGGTTTATACTGGTTCGGATCAAAAGACCCTACGTCCAGTTGCTAATCACTCAAAAGAGGATTAACGCTGTCACTAAGAACAAATTGTTATAAACAGATTACAAATCAAAGAGATAAAGTAAATACAACACCTCTCTTGAAATCCACAAGAGATGAAGAACAGCTTTCCCCGGAGACGCGACAAGACACAATCCACTAAGAACTCCACTTAGTGATTCTTATCGCTTCTAGCCTCACACCAGGTTTCCAAAAGCCCCGAAGAACAGACTTTCCCCAGAGACGGCACAGACACACAATCCACTAAGAACTCCACTTAGTGATTCTTATCGCTTCTAGCCTCACACCAGGTTCGAAAGCCCCCTTTCCTTGCAACAAAGAGTTCTCTGGCACTCACAAGCACTTAACTTTTGTATGGAAAGAGTTGTTCTACTTTTCCGAGTGTCAAAGCGAGTTTAAGTAGGGAAATTAGGGTTAAGGAATTGGGGATTTCGAAACTAGGGTTCTTGGTAATTGGGTTTTTGAAAATAGGGTTAATTTGAAATTTAAAAACAAAAACAGATCGAAATAATCGATTAAATGGAGTTTTAATCGATTAAAACGAAGCCAAATACGCAGAACCCAATCCTCTCTGGTTTAATCGATTATTTGGTGAAATAATCGATTATTTGACCTTTTAATCGATAATTTTGATGTTTTAATCGATTAAAACAGTGAGTATATGCTGAAAATGGTTTTCTCACTGTTTTAATCGATTATTTCCCTATATAATCGATTAAAGCCGAGCCTGCATGATAAATTTGAGCATTTTGAAGCTTCTAAGTTACAGACTATGTACCGGCTATCTTAGACTCTATAATTACAGACTCAATCAAACTAAAACAGAGTTATTACAATACAGAAAACATCAATCTTCAATCTTCAATACTCTAAGTCTTTAAGCTCTTGGATCATCATCAAAATCAACATTCTTCATGATCATTATTTGCAACATCAAGTCCTTGAATGTTCAACAATCTCCCCCTTTTTGATGATGATCAAAATTATCTTTTTAAAGCCCTTGTAATAACCTGTTTCATCTGTCATACTAACAAACACATTAAACATACCAGATAACATTTAATATTGAATCATAGGCTTTAAATTTTTCTCCCCCTATTTTGATTATAATCAAAAAGAACTCTGCAACATCAATCATAAGAGCTCCCCCTCAAAATATGCATAAGTTAGAGAAAGCTCCCCCTCAATCATAGCATGAAAGAAACATCATATTTTACAACATCAAGACAATAACAAAAGAAAATTCATCAATTATCTCTACATTAGACAACTTTAATCGATTATTTCCAGTAAATAATCGATTTTTAGAGGCATTTAATCGATTATTTCACGAGATAATCGATTATTCCAGAGGAGAATACCCTGTTTTGGACGTTTTGAGGAAAAATAATCGATTATCACTTCCAGTAATCGATTATTCCAGAGGCTATATTAAGTTTTTTAAGGTTTTTACACATTATAACCTATGAATATCCTGCATCACGAATTTAATCATAACAATCATCCAAAATCATTCAAATTAAGCAGAATTTAAGCTATTTCTAGTATCCCTAAGTCTCTTCTAAGATCATAGAATCTATCCTTGGGTAGAGGCTTAGTAAATATATCTGCTAATTGACGTTTAGTGTCTACATACTCTATCTTACAGTTTCCTTTGCTTGATATTATCTCTTAAAAAGTGATGTCTAATCTCAATATGTTTAGTCCTAGAGTGCATTACTTGGATTTCTAGTTAAGTTGATTGCACTCGTATTATCACACATTAATGGAATGTCATTTAAATATATGCTATAATCCTCTAATTGTTGTTTCATCCACGGAATTTGAGCACAACAACTACCAGTTGCAATATATTCAGACTTCAGTGGTAGATAAAGCAACACATGCTTGTTTCTTAGAATGCCATGATATTAAGGATGAACCTAACAAATGACATGTCCCACTAGTGCTTTTCCTATCAATTTTACATCCACCATAATCGAGCATCAGAATATCCTAATAAACTAATACAAGCATCAGACGGATACCACAAGCCAAATCCAGTAGTTCCTTTTAAGTATTTTAAAATATGTTTTACTGCAATTAAATGAGATTCTTTAGGACAAGCTTGAAATCTAGCACACACACAAACGGAATGCATAATATCGGGTCTACTAGCGAGTTAAGTATAATAGTGATCCTATCATACCTCTATACATAGTTTGATTTACTTCCAAACCTGATTCATCCTTGTCTAAATAGCATGAAGTTCCCATGGGTGTGTTAGCTTCCTTAGAGGTGTCCATACCAAACTTTTTGAGAATTTCCTTGCAGTATTTAGTTTGAGAGATGAAAGTGCCATCTTTAAGTTGCTTGATTTGTAGTCCAAGGAAGAATGTCAATTCTCCCATCATAGACATTTCAAACTCTCCCTGCATAATCTTAGCAAATTCTTCCTCCCGACAATAGCCTTTTGCAACAAGTCCGGCTTTATTCTTTGTTATATTACCATCTTCATCAAGCTTATTTCTGAATACCCATTTAGTTCCAATAACTTGATGTGACTCTTCTCTTGGGATTAGTTCCCGGACTTGATTCCTTTCAAATTGGTTAAGTTCTTCTTGCATGGCTATGCACCACTGATCATCTTTAAGTGCTTCCTCAATGTTTTTAGGTTCAATCTGTGACACAAAAGCAACAGACATACGGAAATTATTCATATTTCTAGTTCTTACCCCTTTTGAGATATCACCTATGATATTGTCCATTGAGAGTCCTCTAGGTGATTGCCATTCTTTTGCTAATTGAGGAGTTTGAGAAGGCACATTATCTTCCAAGTATAATTCATCAAGGGCCTCTCTTATATATTCATCATCACCTGCAAGTCTTTTATTTGACTCAAGAGGATTTCCCCAAGGTCTACAATCTCATCAAAGGCAACATGTATAGATTCTTCTATATTCAAAGTTCTTCTATTAAATACTCTATACGCCTTGCTAGTTAAAGAATAACCTAGAAAAATACCCTCATCGGCTTTTGAATCAAATTTTCCTAGATTGTCCTTTCCATTATTTAGTACAAAACATTTACAACCAAAAATTTTCAAATGTGCAACATTAGGTTTTCTACCATTAAACAATTCATATGGAGTAGATTTCATAATTGACCTAATGAGCATTCTATTTAAAACATAACATGCAGTACTAACCGCATCAGCCCAAAAATATTTAGGAACATTAGATTCATTTAACATAGTTCTTGCAAGTTCCTCTAATGACCTATTTTTCCTTTCAACTACACCATTTTGTTGGGGAGTCCTAGGAGCGAGAAAAGTTATGTAATATACCATTTTCCTCACAATAATTCTCAAACTTTTCATTTTGAAACTCACCACCATGGTCACTTCTTAAAACTTTAATCCTTAGGTCTTTCTCATTTTGTATTTGTTTAGCAAACTTTCTAAAGACCTTAAAAGCTTCACTTTTCATAGTTAGGAAAAATGTCCAAGTGTACCTAGAGAAATCATCAACAATTACAAGACCATAATAATTTCCACCAAAGCTTTTTATCCTAGAAGGTCCAAATAAATCTAAATGTAATAATTCTAGGGGTTTTGAAGTGGAAATCACATTTTTTGATTTAAATGATGATTTAACTTGTTTACCTTTTTGGCATGCATCACACAATCTATCTTTTTCAAATTTCAATTTAGGCAATCCAATAACTAAGTCTTTTGATATCAATTTATTCAAATGATGCATGTTTATATGAGCCGCTCTTTTATGCCATAACCAAGGATTCTCTTCCTTAGCAACTAAACATGTTATACTAGACTCATATAAACAATCCAAATCAATCAAATATATGTTGTTATGCCTAATGCCTTTTAATTCTACTATTTCGGAATCTACTAAATGTATGGTGCAAAATTTGCTTTCAAAAGTTACCTTGAATCCTTTGTCACACAATTGGCTTATGCTAAGAAGGTTATGTTTTAATCCATCAACAAGAAGCACATCCTTAATCTCCAATGTATTTGCACCACCTATATTTCCAATTCGAGAATCTTCCCTTTGTTGTTATCCCCATAAGTCACATATCCTTGTTCTTTGGCTTTGAAACTTACAAATTTCGTTTTATCCCCGAGTCATATGTTTTGAGCATCCACTATCAAGATACCACATAGACTTCTTTGATTTGGAAGTTTCCTCAACATCCGAAGAATTGTTGTTATTTGCCATCAAGCAAATGTTTGCTTCAATTTACGAGTCGCTTGATTCTGAATTTGAATCACTCGTCATCCCAAGCAATATATGCTTTCTTCTTGAATTGCTTTTTGCCCTTGTGTTCATCATTTTTCTTGTTTGGGCATTCGATCTTTATATGCCCCGCTTCACCACAACCAAAGCATTTTATATTAACGGAAGAATTTTCTTTTACCTTTTCCTTACCTTTGAAAGGATGTCTTCCTTTTGCTTTCATCATCTTGGTGAACTTCTTTATAAAAAGACTCATCTCTTCTTCATCAATTTCGGAGTCTTCTTCTTCTTCTTTCTTATTATTGCTTTTTGAAATCTCGGTTTTGAAAGCAAGGTTCTTCTTTTGATATTGACCCTCTTCCTCATTTAGTCTTCCAAGGTCAAGTTCATGCTCCCTAAGCTTTCCAAATAACGCCGCCATAGACATAGTGGCAAGATTTTGTGACTCCGAGATGGCCGTCACCTTTGGTTGCCATTTCCTATCCAGAGATTTCAAGATTTTAACATTTAATTCATCAACGTCAAAAATTTTACCTAGTCCGGTGAGATGGTTCACGATATGAGTGAAACGTTTCTGTACGTCAAATATCGTTTCGCCTGGTTGCATTCGGAACATCTCGTATTCTTGGATTAAAGAATTTTTACGTGCTCTTTTGACGTCGTCAGTTCCTTCGTGGGTCACCCTTAGCATTTCCCACATTTCCTGTGCACTTTTACAAACTGAAATTCTGTAGAACTCATCAAGGGTTAGAGCAGATGAAATAATGTTTCTAGCCCTAACATCAAATTGTACTTTTCGACTTTCGTCGGCAGTCCATCTATCAAAAGGTTTAAGAACGTCAACACCGTTCTCTGTAATTTTAGGAACAAATGGACCGTTTAAAATTGCGTCCCAAACACCTCTATCAACAGACTCTAAAAATATTTGCATACGTACTTTCCAAAAAGGATAATTTTGACCCGCAAAAAGTGGGGGTCTGTTGATAGACGCACCTTCGGCAAAAGTTTGATTTTGTCCGGCCATTTTCGAAAAGTTTGAATGACTATCAAAGCAAGCTCTGATACCACTTGTTAGAATCGCGCAGCGGAATGTTCGCGTGGTCGGAAAAAAACCAAGAGGGGGGGGGGGTGAATTGGTTACTTAATAAAAATTAGGTTTTCAAAATTTTCCCCAAATTTTACCGATTAAAAACTGCGTAAATGTAAATAGAGAAGAGTAGAGAAGATTACACAATAGGTTTATACTGGTTCGGATCAAAAGACCCTACGTCCAGTTGCTAATCACTCAAAAGAGGATTAACGCTGTCACTAAGAACAAAGTTGTTACAACACAAATTATAATGAAAAAGATAAAGTTAAAGATAAAACCTCTCTTGAAATCCACAAGAGATGATAAACAGACTTTCCTCGGAGACGGCACTAAGCACACAATCCACTAAGAACTCCACTTAGTGATTCTTATCGCTTCTAGCCTCACACCAAGTTTCCAAAAGCCCCGAAGAACGACTTTCCCGGAGACGGCACAGACACTCAATCCACTAAGAACTCCACTTAGTGATTCTTATCGCTTCTAGCCTCACACCGGAGTTTCCAAAAGCCCCCTTTCCTTGCAACAAACAGTTCTCCGGCACTCACGAGCACTTAACTTTTGTATGGAAAGAGTTGTTCTTTAGTTGTTCTTCTTTTACGAGTGTCAAAGCGAGTTTAAGTAGGGAAATTAGGGTTAAGGAATTGGAGATTTCGAAACTAGGGTTCTTGGTAATTGGGTTTTCGAAAATAGGGTTAATTTGAAATTTAAAAACAAAAACAGACTGAAATAATCGATTAAATGGAGTTTTAATCGATTAAAACAGAACCAAATACGCAGAACCCAATCCTCTCTGGTTTAATCGATTATTTGGTGAAATAATCGATTATTTGACCTTTTAATCGATTATTTTGATGTTTTAATCGATTAAAACAGTGAGTATATGCTGAAAATGGTTTTCTCACTGTTTTAATCGATTATTTCCCTATATAATCGATTAAAGCCGAGCCTGCATGATAAATTTGAGCATTTTGAAGCTTCTAAGTTACAGACTATGTACCGGCTATCTTAGACTCTATAATTACAGACTCAATCAAACTAAAACAGAGTTATTACAATACAGAAAACATCAATCTTCAATCTTCAATACTCTAAGTCTTTAAGCTCTTGGATCATCATCAAAATCAACATTCTTCATGATCATTATTTGCAACATCAAGTCCTTGAATGTTCAACAACAATTAGACCTTGGGGGAAATCCTCTTGAGTCAAATAAAAGACTTGCAGGTGATGATGAATATATAAGAGAAGCCCTTGATGAATTATACTTGGAAGATAATGTGCCTTCTCAAACTCCTCAATTAGCAAAAGAATGGCAATCACCTAGAGGACTCTCAATGGACAATATCATAGGTGATATCTCAAAAGGGGTAAGAACTAGAAATATGAATAATTTCTGTATGTCTGTTGCTTTTGTGTCACAGATTGAACCTAAAAACATTGAGGAAGCACTTAAAGATGATCAGTGGTGCATAGCCATGCAAGAAGAACTTAACCAATTTGAAAGGAATCAAGTCTGGGAACTAATCCCAAGAGAAGAGTCACATCAAGTTATTGGAACTAAATGGGTATTCAGAAATAAGCTTGATGAAGATGGTAATATAACAAAGAATAAAGCCAGACTTGTTGCAAAAGGCTATTGTCAGGAGGAAGAATTTGCTAAGATTATGCAGGGAGAGTTTGAAATGTCTATGATGGGAGAATTGACATTCTTCCTTGGACTACAAATCAAGCAACTTAAAGATGGCACTTTCATCTCTCAAACTAAATACTGCAAGGAAATTCTCAAAAAGTTTGGTATGGACACCTCTAAGGAAGCTAACACACCCATGGGAACTTCATGCTATTTAGACAAGGATGAATCAGGTTTGGAAGTAAATCAAACTATGTATAGAGGTATGATAGGATCACTATTATACTTAACTGCTAGTAGACCTGATATTATGCATTCTGTTTGTGTGTGTGCTAGATTTCAAGCTTGTCCTAAAGAATCTCATTTAATTGCGGTAAAACATATTTTAAAATACTTAAAAGGAACTACTTGGATTTGGCTTGTGGTATCCGATCGATGCTTGTATTAGTTTATTAGGATATTCTGATGCTTGATTATGGTGGATGTAAAATTGATAGGAAAAGCACTAGTGGGACATGTCATTTGTTAGGTTCATCCTTAATATCATGGCATTCTAAGAAACAAGCATGTGTTGCTTTATCTACCACTGAAGCTGAATATATTGCAGTTGGTAGTTGTTGTGCTCAAATTCTGTGGATGAAACAACAATTAGAGGATTATAGCATATATTTAAATGACATTCCATTAATGTGTGATAATACGAGTGCAATCAACTTAACTAGAAATCCGAGTAATGCACTCTAGGACTAAACATATTGAGATTAGACATCACTTTTTAAGAGATAATATCAAGCAAAGGAAACTGTAAGATAGAGTATGTAGACACTAAACGTCAATTAGCAGATATATTTACTAAGCCTCTACCCAAGGATAGATTCTATGATCTTAGAAGAGACTTAGGGATACTAGAAATAGCTTAAATTCTGCTTAATTTGAATGATTTTGGATGATTGTTATGATTAAATTCGTGATGCAGGATATTCATAGGTTATAATGTGTAAAAACCTTAAAAAACTTAATATAGCCTCTGGAATAATCGATTCCTGGAAGTGATAATCGATTATTTTTCCTCAAAACGTCCAAAACAGGGTATTCTCCTCTGGAATAATCGATTATCTCGTGAAATAATCGATTAAATGCCTCTAAAAATCGATTATTTACTGGAAATAATCGATTAAAGTTGTCTAATGTAGAGATAATTGATGAATTTTCTTTTGTTATTGTCTTGATGTTGTAAAATATGATGTTTCTTTCATGCTATGATTGAGGGGGAGCTTTCTCTAACTTATGCATATTTTGAGGGGGAGCTCTTATGATTGATGTTGCAGAGTTCTTTTTGATTATAATCAAAATAGGGGGAGAAAAATTTAAAGCCTATGATTCAATATTAAATGTTATCTGGTATGTTTAATGTGTTTGTTAGTATGACAGATGAAACAGGTTATTACAATACAGAAAACATCAATCTTCAATCTTCAATACTCTAAGTCTTTAAGCTCTTGGATCATCATCAAAATCAACATTCTTCATGATCATTATTTGCAACATCAAGTCCTTGAATGTTCAACACAAGAGACCCACTCGGTGATTCTTATCGCTTCTAGCCTACACTAGGTTTTCAAAAGCCCCTTTTTCTTCCTTACAGAAAGTTCTCGCAGTCACAACTCTTAACTTTTGTATGAAAAAGGTTTGTTAATTTGCAGAGAGCCTTAGAGAACCTTAAGTAGAGAGAATAGGGTCTGGGAAATGATGATTTTTGAAAACATAAGAATTGGGAAAAGGGTTTTCGTAAATTGGTCCAGATTTGAATTTCAAAACTCATAACAAACGTAAATAATCGATTATCTTGAGTGATAATCGATTATTCCAGAGCCATTTTCGCAGACGAGCAAAACAGGACCAGGATAATTGATTATCTGGTTGAATAATCAATTATTTGCTTGTGATAATCGATTATCCTGAGTGATAATCGATTATCATAGTGTATTTTTGATAAAAAATGAGTTTTTAGAGGTTTTAGAGGATGGACTATGTGCTGACTATCTTGAACTCTAATTTTACAGACTTAAAAACATAAAACAAAGTTATTTCATAAGATTACAAGTCTTCAAATCTCTAAGTCCTTTGTTCTTGAATCATCATCAAAATCTTCAAGCTTCATATCCTTGTATGTTTCACAATCTCCCCCTTTTTTATGATGATCAAAATTTTCTTTAAAGCCCTTTGTAATAACCTATTTTATCCGTCACAGACTAACAAAAACATTAAATATACCAGACAACATTAAAATTATTAAACATAAGAGGCTTTAAATAATTTCTCCCCTATTTTGATTATAATAAAAAAAATGAAAACTCCCCCTCAATAAGTGCATAAGATAAAAATAGCTCCCCCTCAATCAAAGAAAAAATAAAGTTTTTATTCATTAAAGCAAATGAAGTATAAACAAAAATATGTTGAAGAGATTAAAACTCTTCACTTTCATCACTATTAAACTGGGTGTCAAATTTGTCCTGTAGAATTACACACTCTATCATCTACATCCAAAATACGTCTAATAATTTCTTAATGTCGTTCTTGAGAGATAGAGAAAAATTCTTGCATTCTTTGATTCATGTCGAACAACATATCTTCCATGGAAGGGCAAGATGTAGGATGAGCAGATTGAAAGTGATGAAGATCTTATTGAATCTTTCGATAAAATGAAGATCTTGTTGATATGATGAAGTCAAATGAAGTCAAAGGCTATTTAGTTGAAGTCAAAAGTTACTTGGTTAAAAAGGTAGAGTGATTAGTGAGTCTGCATCTATACATAGGTATAATCATTCATATCTCTCTGCTGCATGAGGTTTCATCATTTAAAAGATTTTGAAAATGTCTCTAAACATGTTTAATCTGTTAAAAACCAAAGTAATCGGGTAAATTGTTTTTATGTAATTATTTTAGCTGATATTATACGAGCTTTATCAGTTAAAATGTTCTTAGCACTTACATAACAAGTTTTTAACTGATAGGTTTTCGAAAGAATCAATTAAAACCTTTTAAAACATTCACTAGAACTGTTTTAATCGATATATCTTCGAATTAATCGATTGTTTTCATTAAAGGAGTTTTTGAAAACCTTTTGCCAGTATTTTAACTGATATAGATTCGAAATAATCGATTAAAATGACTTAAAATGTTTTGGAAAGTGTTCTAGCAGTATTTTAATCGATACAAACTCTAAATAATCGATTAAAATAACTTGAAGTGTTTTGAAAGATGTTCTGTTAGTATTTTAATCGATGTAGTCTCGAATTAATCGATTAAAACCACTTGAAAGGTTTTGAAATAAGTTCTGCCAGAATTTTAATCGATGTGTTATCAGTTAAAATCACTTAGAAAGTTTTATGAAAATATTTGGCAAGATTTTAATCGATTAAAATGCGAATTAATCGATTAAAACAACTAAGAGATTTTTTCCAAAGTGTTTTAATCGATTAAAACAGACTGTTATCAGTTAAAATCATTTAGAAAGTTTTATGTAAATATTTGGCAGGATTTTAATCGATTAAAAGGCGAATTAATCAATGAAAACAACTTAAGGGATTTTTTACAAAGTGTTTTAGTCGATTGAAATGTTGTCGCATCAGTTAAAACAAATCTGGAAAATGATCAAGAACATTTTAACAGATTAAAAGGAGTTTTAACAGATTAATTCAAGACTTTTAACAGATTAAAAGATTTTTTTAACAGATTAATTAAACCAAGCAGTTAGAAAAATTCTGTATATAATCAGGATTGCTTGAGTCTTTTAAAATATACTTTTGAGCAATCAATCAAGCAATCATAAGAGCTACTTTCAAGAAAGAATCATGCAAGTTTTGTGAAGTTTTTCAAAGTTCTTTCTTGAGGCAATTTCTGCATTTCTTTTGTGAAGAAACTCATTCTGCAAAGCTGCATAATCCGGGTTTGAATGTTATAGTTTCTTCTCTTTGTTTCTTTACATTTCATTACTATATTGTGGGTGTTTGGAAGTGTGGGCACTGGTTTCTGTGGCTGGAATTCGGCTGCAGGGTGGTTCAAGAATTGGAAGTTGGTTCTTGGTGAAGGTTTAGATGCAAGGACTGGAATTTTGGTTCTTGTGGTAGATTGGGTGTGTGATTGGAATCTGTAATCTATAAAACATTCAATCTAGTGGAACTCAACTGGAATTTGGCTGAGAACTAGACATAGCCCTGGGATTAGGTGAACTAGTATAAATCTTGGTTGTATTTCTCTAAACCTTTCTCTCTTTAATTCTGCTGCTGTCTTTATTTTGATTGTTTGTTTTGCTTGATTTAAGAATTGGTCAGAACTCTTAATCTTTGAAATAGATAATCTGTAAATCGCGAAAATCTTTCAAAGATCAATTCACCCCCTCTTGATCTCAACCTCCTTTTCTAACAATTAGTATCAAGAGCAAGGTTCTTGAAATTTACTCAAGTCTTTCGATCCAAATGGCTGAAAATAATTTTTCTGAGGGTGCTTGTATTAATAGACCTCCACTGTTTTGTGGTACAGATTATTCATTTTGGAAGATAAGAATGAAGATCTTTATTGAATCTATTGATATAAATGTTTGGAATATTATTGAACAAGGCTCTTATGTTTTTAACAGAGAATGGTCCAGTTTGAATGATTATGAAAAGAAACAAATTCAAGATGATTATACTGCTAAGAATATCATTACATATGCACTTAACAAGAATGAATTTTTCAGGGTATCTCATTGCCAGACTGCTGAACAGATGTGGAAAAATCTTGAAATGGCTTATGAAGAAACAACAGAGATGTGTTTGATGGTTAATTCGAATTCTCCCATGTCCAGTGTAAGTTTTGATTCTTCAACAACTACTATGAATTATAATTCATTACAAGATGCTTTTTATGAAATGCATGCTGTAGCTAAGAAATTAGAAATTGAAAACAAAATATTAAAAAGTATGAATAGTTTATTAGAAAACAAAATCATTCTTCTTGAAAAGAAAATTCTTGATGAAGAAAATAAGAATGAAAATCTAGAAATAGGTAATAATAATTCTGATTGCATGTGTAATGATAAAAAATATTGTGAAAATTATCCCGAGTTATAAAAGAAATTAGCATATCTAATAAAAACTGCATCTAAACTTGCACAAAGAAAAACCAGTCTTGATGTTATACTTGATTCTCAAAAGTTGGTTATTGATCGTGGTGGTATTGGTTTTACACCTCTTGTTGGAAAGAAAACTAGAGCGTTTAAAAACTATTTTGCATACAGTAAATCTGTTTCGTCACCATTTATTACATGCTTTTATTGTATGAAAAGAAGTCATTCTGTTAAATTTTGTAGAATCAAGAAGTATGCTATACCAAGAGGTAGAATGAAGTGGATTCCCAAGAATTCATTTCAAATAACTTGATTGGACCCAATGATTATAAAAGGTACCAGATATATGTTAAATCTATTTTTCAGGAACAAAATATGGAAGTTCTTTGGTACCCAATCAACAAATATTGATTATGGATTCATGGACTGAGTATTTTAATTGATATAAAACTATTTTAATCGATTAATTTCACTTATAGAGAATACCAGAAAAGTTTTCCGTATAATTTCAATCAATTAAAATACAAATTAATCGATTAAAATGTTCTCGAGATTTTTAGTATAGTTGTTTTAATCGATTAAAAAAGATTTACATCAGTTAAAATCATTAAAAGACCAAATTTAATCGATTATTTCTCGTTTTAATCGATTATTATTCTGATATGTTTTTTCCAGAACAAGATTAATCGATTCAAACTCAAATTAATCGATTAATATTCTGCTTTCAGCACATAACTAATCGATTACTTCTTCATTTAATCGGTTAGTACTGCAACTACACTAATTTCTCTTTCAGGCACAGTAATCTGAAGATCTCTGGTACCTTGACAACGGCTGTTCTAAACATATGACAAAAGATATTACAAAGTTTCACAATTTAAAACCAAAGAATGGTGGGACTATCATCTATGGGGATAATAACAAAGGAAGAATTCTTGGAATAAGTGACATCAAATGCACAGAATCAGGTATTATTAACAATGTACTATATGTTGAGGGTTTAAAACATAATTTGATCAGTATTAGCTAGCTGTGTGATAAAGGACACAAAGTTATCTTTGGACAAGAACAATGCCAAATCATCAAATCAGATTCAGACCAAGTACTGATCACTGGTAAGAGGATCAACAACATTTATATGTTAGATACTAACTCTACTAAAAACTGTTGTTTAATTTCTAAAGAGAATGATTCCTGGTTATGGCATAGAAGATTAGCTCATATTCATATGAATCATCTCAATAAATTGATTTCTAAAGATCTTGTAATTGGCTTACCTAAACTTAAGTTTGTGAAAGACAAAATTTGTGATGCATGTCAAAAGGGCAAGCAAGTAAAGAATTCTTTTTCGCCGAAAAATACTGTTTCAACATCAAGACCACTTGAACTTTTGCACATGGATCTCTTTGGTCCTTCTAGAACTATGAGTTTAGGAGGGAATCTATATGCATTGGTTATAGTAGATGATTACTCAAGATTTACCTGGACAATGTTTTTAAAATTAAAATCTGATACTCTCCATATGTTTAAGAAATTTGTGAAATAAATTCAAAATGAAAAAGGCTATTTCATATCTTGTATTCAAAGTGATCATGGGGGAGAGTTTTCAAATGAAAATTTTAATAAATTTTGTGAAAAACATGGTATTAAGCATAATTTTTCTGCTCCTAGAACTCCTCAACAGAATGGTGTAGTTGAGAGGAAAAATCATTCTCTTGAAGAGTTAGCTAGGACAATGCTTAATGAAAAAGCATTACCAAAATACTTTTGGGATGATGTCGTTAATACTGCTTGTCATGTACTAAACCGTGTTTTAATTAGACCTTTTCTCAAAAAGACTCCTTATGAATTATAAAAAAGTTAAAAAGCCTAACATAAACTACTTTAGAGTATTTGGATGTAAGGTTTTTGTCTTAAACAATGGAAAGGAAAATCTTGGAAAGTTTGATTCCAAATCAGATGAAGGTATTTTCTTGGGTTATTCATTAAATAACCATGCCTATAGAATCTTCAACAAAAGACTAAATACTTTAGAAGAATTTGTTCATGTTGTATTTGATGAGACTAACCCAAGTATGCAGAATAATTTTGAGTGTAGTACAGAAGATGATATTTTAGCTGATAAAATGTATCAGTTAAAATTACCAGAATCAACAATTTTTCAAAAACAGGAGGAATCTATTGAAGAATCTGAGGAACAGTTGCCCAAAGAATGGAAGACTCCAAGAAATCTTTCAATAGACAACATCATTGGTGAAATAAATCAGGGAGTTTCTACTAGAAGATCTTTAAACAAATTTTGTAATCACATGGCATTTGTATCACAAATAGAACCAAAATCTATATCTGATGCATTAAAGGATAATAATTGGATTAATGATATGCATGATGAATTAAATCAATTCACAAGAAATGAAGTATGGGAATTAATTCCAAAACCAAATGATGTCAATATTGTAGGAACTAAATGGGTTTTTAGAAATAAAATGGATAAAAATGGTATAATTACAAGAAACAAGGCTAGATTAGTTGCTAAAGGGTATAATCAGCAAGAAGGAATTGATTTTGATGAAACATATGCTCCTGTTGCTAGATTAGAAGTTGTTAGACTTCTACTTGCTTATGCCTCAATAAAGAATTTCAGGTTATTTCAAATGGATGTCAAAAGTGCTTTCTTAAATGGCTACTTGAATGAAGAAGTATTTGTTACACAACCCAACTGGTTTTGAAGATCATATTCATCCAGAATATGTCTACAGATTAAAGAAAGCATTGTATGGTCTCAAGCAAGCCCCAAGACAATGGTATGAAAGGTTAAAGTAATTTTCTCTTATCAAAGGGCTATCAAAGAGGTTTGGTTGATAAAACTTTATTTCTTAAGAAATTAAATAATGATTATAGACCCCTAATCTTGCCCGGCTTCATAATAAAGACCAGAAGACCTCCTTTCCAAAGATGGAAGAAGCCTAAGAAGCCACTAGGAGAGACTATTAGGCCCCATACTAGGATAGGAGAGATTTTTGGTCCAAAAATAAGGATTTTTGCCTTTTAAGGTCGAGACCGCCGTCTCAGATTCGAGACCACCGTCTCGCCTTGCGCGGATGGCGAGACCGCCGTCTCATTTGGCGAGACGGTCGTCTCACCACTCGCGAAGGGCGAGACTGCCGTCTCGACGTTCCTACAAGGCGAGACCGCTGTCTCGACTGGCGAGACCGCCGTCTTGACTGGCGAGACCGCCGTCTCGACCTTGTCAGACGAGACGACCCATCTCGACCTGACAGGCGCGAATACCTATAAATAGGGCCTCCATTCCCCTCATTTCACACACCTTTCTCATTCTCTCTCTAGTCACATCACTAGTTTTCTCTCTCTAGAATCCCTCCGACGCATTTCCGGAGCTTCTGAGTGTCTTTAGAGGTTTTTTATAGCGTTTTTGAGAGGTTCCAACGCTGTACAAGAGTGGAGGGTTGCCAAAAAGCACCCTAATTTCCAAAAGTTAATAGAAAAGCTTGCTTCGGAGGTTTCTACTTTCTCTCTCTCTATTTTTACTACTTTAATTTCAATTATGCAATAGAGATTAGGGCCATGTAGTCATAACTTTAAATCCCGCAAAATAAAGGGTAAAAGCGTATTTTCCGGTTTATTTATTCATCCAAAGTAGCTGACCTATCATAGGGAACCCGAAAGGGGCGTCGTAAAGGAACTAACACTTCCTTTACGCGTAACTAACTCCCTTACCCAACTCTGATTCTAATGACCAAAGTTGGTTTTTCAAAAACCAACGCCTTTTTCCTTTTCCGATGTTTTCGGTAAAAACGTCGGTGGCGACTCCAAAGAACCCTTCAAAACTAGCTCTCGGATTAGCCCGATTATCAGACAATCCAAGAGCGCCTTTTTGAAAACCTCACCCCTAGGTTCAGCCCGGTTATCGGACAACCTAAAGGCGTTGTAACCATCAATAAAAACGCGAAAAAAGAAAGTCGAAAAAATCATCGCGTCGCTCCGACCGCCCTCATTTTGACGGCGGCGACAGATGACGACTTCACTGGGGAAGCCTAGAGAGTTGATCCCATTTAGTGATGGGCCAACTTAAAAATAAATAAATCAAGAAAATTCGCTTTTACCCTACGTTTGTATTATAACATGTTTTATTGTTTGGCTTTAATAACTGCTGTTTGTTTATATTTATGCAATTGTTTGAAATACGAACTGTACACAAACCTTTGCACACAACAGTTCCCCCTATACCCAGGGGCAAGTGAGAAATCCATAGGAAGTGGGTGGCAGGTACGGTTCGCTGTAGTGATGGCCTTGTGCCCACCGGTGTGATTGGAAACCACCACTCAAGGTGATAACCTTCCTCTTTTGGCACAAAGACTGACTATGGCCTTAGTGCTAAGCATGGTCGGAAGGCTAGAGAGTGGGGACCCTATAATGGGGGCACCTTGGGGGCCTTAGCCTGGTGAGAACAGTTAGATCCTACCTTCGCCAATGCACTTTTCTGCAGGAAAACCCTACCTCGTGATTAAAACGACTTCTCGCCTGTTCGTGGATGTTCGAATTGTGTGTGCATACGTTTGTTGCATTTGTCTGTTGCATAGCATAACCAAACAACAGAAAAATCACAAAAATATTTTGTTGCAATAAACACCCTTATCTCGGACAGTCTGCCTTTTAGCTAGCCTGGTTTCAGGTTCTTTGTAAGCTAAGTAGTCACGCAGTTTCAACAGAAGAGATAAGGGACGCTAATTATTCTTTCGCATAAAGCCATATTTTTATCTCTGACAGTCTGCCTTTTAGCTAGCCTGGTTTCAGGTTCTTTGTAAGCTAAGTAGCCACGCAGTTCCGACAGAAGAGATAAAAGGCTATAAAATAAAATAGGAATAAAATCAAATAAAAATCCAATTTTAAAAATAAATGGGACCTAGTTCAAAAGCATTACCCCCATATAAGTAGTTTATTTCTTCAAAAATAAAAAATGCATCATACAAAACATGATAAATAAAAATAAACACTTGCATTCATTTAATAAGCATCATTTTCATAAAACATGCATTTTGGTTTTAGAAAATGGAGGGGACTAGTAGACAGTTGAAGAAGGTGGATATTCCCCGATACCATACTGAGAAATTGGAACGGCTAAGCGCGATAATGCCACCAGAGGTCCGCTCAGACTTTGAGAAATCCTATGGACGGATTCTCGACCTGCTGAAGATCTGTGTCGACCAAGTCTTCGTCAGGGTATTAGTTCATTTTTGGAACTCCAGTCTGCGCTGCTTCGAGTTTCCGCAGCTTGATATGGTGCCCACCTTAGAGGAGTACGAAATCATGCTAAAATGGCCCAAATCAGTCGGGGTCCATATCCGCCATGGGGCATATACTCCTGCAGCACAAGTCGCTGCCACTATTCAACTGCCATTTCGGCAGGCTACCCTGATAGGAAAAGGGAATGTCCAGGGTTGGAAGGTCTCAATGTTAGAAGACCACCTATCCGACTTGGCTAAAAGGACAAAATGGGTCGCTTTCAACAAAACCCTGGCCCTAATAATATTTGGAACAATATTATCCCTTTTCCACCTCAACACAGTGGATCAAGCTGTCATGGACGCCTTCTTCGGCTGGGACGTGAACTCGAAGAGTCCCTTGCCTGCAATTCTTGCCAACACCTTACTCTCAGTGGATTTCTACCATCAGAAGCAAGGAAAAACACTTCGCTGCTGCTCTTCACTACTTTTCGTGTGGGGCATTACACATTTTTATGCCTCTAGTCACATGGGGGTGTTCCCTGATCCTTTGAGAAGCTTCTCCAAAGACGCTTAACTTCAGAGTAGAGGGACGAGTTGGAACGCTTGGATGCCAACAGTATATCCTGGGTTTGCCCATGGTTCCGACCCGGTCCAGTCCTCATCAGATGTGGAGACTATCCGAATGTACCCTTGATAGGACTCAGGGGTTGCATAGCCTACTCACCTAGAGTAGCTATGAGATAACTCATGAGGACCCAAACTACCATCTCTCGAGGGGAACTCGGAGGATTGTGTTTCTTCGGAGACCCATGCACCATCGCCAATTCACCAGCCGTGAGGAAAGCATGGGAGAGACCAGTCTATATGGGAGATAGAGAGCTAGGAAAAGCTCGAGTGACTACCTCCAGTGACTATGAGGCATGGAGAAGAAGAAGAGGGATGTCTCAACCATCCACCTCACTCATTACAAGCGCCAATAGTGAAGAGTTGCAGGCTCAAGTCGACGCCTTGACCCAGAGGATAGAAATCATGGGAGCCCAGATGAGGGCCCTTGAAGAGAGAGAGCAAGAATCTATCCTCACCATTGATGGTCTACAAAGGCAATGCAAGAAAAAGGATCATGAAATAGAGCGCCTCAAGGACCAGTGTGCTGACTCTAATGAACAAACTATCCGAGCATCCAAAGCTGCCAAGACTGGCTCGGATAGCCAACTACAAGAAATCACGGCCAAGTCAGCACGCCTTGAGGCCGAATCAGCAGAGCAGGCTCAGATGATCAAGGAGTTGCTGCAAGAACTTACCAAGACTCGGTCAGAGATACGCCAAGAGCGGGAGGCCAATCGGAGACTCAACAAAAGTCTCGCTGAGCTACGCTGCAAAGAAAAAGACGGGCTAGCTCAGTGACCTGCAAGCCTTGGTCATCCATCAAGAGGCGAAGATCAAAGAGGCTCAAAAGTACAGTGAAGATATGAGCCAGGCAATCCAGAAGCAAAGCGAAGCACTCGCTCGTCACGTCTGGGAAGCCGAAAGAGAATTGCATAGAGATCAAGACTCGCCTGTGGGTTTCTTTAGGCTTTTTTGTTTTTGTCAAAAGTTGCTTCGTAGTATGGAGTAGGGGAATGTACACCTTCTAAATGAATGAATGAAATTTTTCTTTTATTCAACGATTGTCTACTTGCATGCATACCATTCATCTGCATATTTAATTTCCCCTCCTTCACGCTTAATAAATAAGATAATAAAAAGGAAGGATTAAACTGACACGTCTTCCAAAATAGAAGAATGGAGAGAAAGCCACTCCTAATCAAGCTCTCCCCAACGTTCGATTCATCACAAGAGAAAAATAAGCCTCGACCGTTGGTCCTTAGGAATAAGGAAGAAGGGGCAAGGACACCAGTGCGACTTTTTATGCCACGTCCTTTCCCCTACGAATCAAATAAAGCTGTACCGTGGAGATATGGGGAATCTTCACCAATAAAAGAGGATATCACGAATATAGCCGGTATTGGGGGCATAACAAGAAGCGGAAGAATATATTCCCCCAAGGACTCACAAGAAGAAGTCCCCAAAAATAAAGGAAAAAATAAAAAGACCGAAGAGGAAAAAGAAAATAAGGAATCCAAGGAGGAGACTGAGGAATTAGTCCAGTTTATAAGGCAAAGCGAGTATTCCATTATAGACCAGCTCAACCGCACACCTGCGAAGATAACGTTGTTATCTCTAATAATGAGCTCGAAACCGCACAAGAACGCCCTGCTGAAGGTCTTGAGCGAGGCGCATGTACCTCACACTATATCCCAAGAAAAAGTTGAGAGGATCGTCGGTCACATCACGACAAGCGATCACCTCACCTTCACAAAGGAAGAACTCCCCCTCGAGGGGTCAAACCATAACAAGCCCTTGCACATTTCGATCAAGTGCAAGGAGTACCTCATCGCCAAAGTTCTTGTGGATAACGGGTCATCATTGAACGTGATGCCCAAGTGCACACTAGAAAAGTTGACTATCCAAGGAACCCGTCTGCGCCCAAGCAACACCATCGTTTGAGCCTTCGACGGATCAAAACGAGAAGTAGTGGGAGAAGTTAATTTGCCAATCCAAGTTGGACCCACTATCTTCAACGTCGATTTCCACGTAATGGATATAACTCCAGCATATAGTTGTCTCCTCGGCAGGCCTTGGATTCATGACGCTAAGGCAGTACCTTCGACGCTCCACCAGAAAGTCAAACTCATAGTGGACGACAAACTGGTCACAGTCCAAGCAGAAGACGATATCTTGATCAGTGGACCGTCTACTCAATCCTATGTGGATGCGACTGAAGAGGCCCTTGAAACATCTTTTCAAGAGCTAGAAATTGCCAGTATAGAAAGGCTTCCCAGAAATACGAAGGTAGCCCGCATGATGATGAAGCATGGCTAACATCCTGGCCAAGGATTGGGGGCAGATTCCCAAGGCATGAGGGAACCCCTAGAATTCCAAGATAATCCTTTCAAGCATGGCCTAGGTTATGACCCTACTAAGGGCCGAGCAGAAAGAGGGAAAGGGAAGTCTCCCCTCCGCACACTCAAGCAAATTTTCCGAAGTGGAGGGGTGCAAGCGTCAAGAGCTAGCCTAGTCATTAGAAAATCTTTTTCTTCATTTAAGGGATGTAAACCCCATGATTGTTAGAGATTATCCCCCGGGGCTAGCCCGACCCCCGGGCATTTTAGGGCACATATTCCCTTATTAATTAATAAAGAATACTTCTTACAATCTGCTTCTTTTCTCGCTATTTTCTGACTAGACCTAACAAATAACCCTGTCTAAGTAAACGAAAAAAAAGAAAAAGAAGAATAAAAGGCGCGTATAAATTAACCAAAATTCACCATTGCCATTACGATCAAACTAGTTGATTAGAAGCACCAAATAAGACTTCACCTCACCATAAAGAAAGTCATGCTTCGCCAATATTGTGAACAAAAAAATAAATACAAAAAAAGAAGAGAAAAATCCCATAGAAGCCAAAGGCCAAAAAAGAAGGGCAAAATACCCGATAGGAAACCCACCAAGGGGGCTATGCAAAAGATAGGGTCAACCCGGTAGGAAACCCAAACAGCAACAAAGGGTAGCCTAGGAAAAAGTTAGGGTTGCAAAATAAGGTCCGCTAGGATTCCTCAAAAATCCAAAAAGAGAGAACCTAGGCAAAAGTTAGGACCAAAAGCACAATATCCTAGTTCGAAAACCTGAAGGGCGATCTAGGGAAATCAACTAGCCATAAAAAGCAATGCAAATAAAACCAAGGCGCAAGTACAAAAAAAGGGGGAAAAACATTTTCTTAGACGAAACCTAAACACCTAAGCCTAACCCTAGCCGGCCATGCTTACAAAAAACCACTTTCTAAATAAAAATCAACCTTCTAAAACACAAGCCATTGATTTTTAACTCTTCATTTCTTTTCTCTTGACCCTCACAACAATATTCTAATAATTAATTTGGGAATATGGAGGCGTATAGTCAACAAGAGGATTGAAACCCCTAGAGTGAAAAAAAAAGAGACACTACATGGCAAAGAGTGCTCTAAAAAAAAAAAAAAAGAACAAAAAAAACGAGAAAAAGAAAGAAATTATCCTTCGGTCACAAGAAGTCCGGCATGGTACAGTCAAGGGTAAGCACGACAAATCAGAGGGCGTTCAGCGCAACGAGACACGTCAGTTAAATCCTTCTGAAAAATTAACTGAAATAGGCATTATAGGACATCAAACATAAAAAAATTGCATGCATAATATGTTTTTGAACCAAGTCCTATTTTACATAAAAAAAAAAAACCAGAAATTCGAGACCGCCGTCTCGATTCTCAGCAAAGCGAGACCACCGTCTCGCTTGAACCCAAAGTCGAGACCGCCGTCTTGCTAAACGAGACCGCCGTCTCGATCTGCAAAAAATTGATACCGCCGTCTCGACTTCCCAGTCGGAGGTCCCGAGTCAAAATTTTCCCCTATATATAGGGGTGGCGCCTTGGGGGATCCTCACAACTCCCCTTGCCTCCAGAACCTCCAACTGTCAGATCTCTCACTTCAGAGCACTTTCTGGCCAATATGTTCGGTAGAAGTCAATCCAGGAAGAGAAAAGGCACTACCGGCGCTGGCAGTTCCTCGACGCCAGCTCCCCAGGATCCTACTCAGCTCCCGCCACAGCATCAAGCCCGCCTCAAGCACATCCGGGGCTATACGTGGCACCCCATGCTCAGGTTTGACTTCGGCATCCTCGCCGAGTTCGGGTGGGAGGACGATGTTCGGGCCCACATAGACAGCATTGGGTGGGGCTTCCTGTTGCAGCCTCCACCTACCCACGTGTACCCTCAAGCGGTACTGGAGTTCCTGGCCTCCATCTCCTACGCCGAGGCTCCCTCCATGATCCCGGGCCTACCACCAACCAAGATGGTGACCTACTTCATGGGTGGGACGTAGTGGACTACCACCCTCGACGAATTCAATGTGAGCATTGGATTCGTCCGGCACGAGGAGGTGCTAACTCGGGAATACCGGGAGGCCATCTGCAGCCGCCCCACTAACCTCATCGCCACCGAAATGTGGGAGGAACTCACCAGGTCGCCCACGCTGCCCACGCTGATGAAGGGGTCGGCACTCCCCCCAGCCCTCCGCATTTGCCAAAAGCTGCTGGCTGGGACTCTCCACGGGAGGAAGGAGAGTCAGGGCAAGGTAACCCTCCCAGACCTCTTCGTGCTTTACTGCATGAGCCAGAGGCGACGCTGCAACCCTGGCTACTTCTTCCTGAGGGCCCTCAAGTACTTCGGGAGCAGACCAGCAGGAGCCGTCCTCATGGTTCCTCTTATCACTCCCCTGGCTGAGAAGTGGGGATGCGCCGACCGGGAAGAGTTGGCCCCCAGCCTTCGACTCGAAACCATCAGCGGGTCGATCTTGGTCAGCATGGGGATGCTGATATGCCATGGGACCCAGTTGGCCCTTCATCCCTCGCTAGACTTTGCGCTGAACCTCCAGGACATCGTGGCGATGCACGATCTCCCAACGCCTCCCGACTTCCAGCAGCCACATCAGCAGCAATAACCTCCACAGTACACAGACGACTTTGCTGGTGTAAACCACAACATCTACGATCTGCGCCAGCAATTCGACCAAATGTCTGTGCGGCAAGACACCTTCAACACCCGGCTGGAGACGATGTACCAATATCAGCAGGGGATGCGGTAAGACTGGACAACATTCCAGCAAAGATACAATGACGAAGCCCGGGAGCAAGCAGAATTCCGGGAACATATGTACCAACAATTCCCCTATCATAGATCATCTCCAGAGGATAGTCCTTAGGGATAGTACTCATAGAATAAGGCTGCTGTAATATATTTTTATAAATAAAATCTTATTTCACGCATCTTTTTATCCCTTTCAAAGAGTTAGCGTAACCAAAAGAGTCTAAAAAATAAAAGACTTATGCTAAAAGAAAAAAAGCCAAAATCCAAAATCGCGAGAAAAAGAGATAAAACCGCGAGAAAAAGGCAGGATTGAAAATAAAGTCAACCACCTTAAACCGAGCTTCGACAACCAACTAAGAGTCGAACATAAACAAAAAACTGCTCGGCCAACCAACAAGAGTCGGGTGATCATCATCAAAACTCAACAAACAAAGAATCCCCGGCAACCGACAAAGCCGGATGAACACCAACATAATCCCCGGCATAAACCGGATGAACAAATACAAACAAAGACAAAAAGAACACATCTCAACAGACCGTCGCATGAGCGATTGAGCAGTAAGCCACCACCACCAGTCCTACGCAGTGGACTGTACCAGCCTGATAGGGGGTTTATACCTATTAACCAGCACACAATGAGTGCCTGACCGGCGCATGAGCCACCTGAACAGTAAGACGCCACTACCACAAGTCCTACACAACAGGCTGTACCAGCCTGATGGGGGGTTCATACCCATCCAGTCCAACACATAGCGGACTGCAACTACCAGCCTGATGGGGGGTTTATACCTGTTGAAAGTCCCACATCGCCTACCTCATATCATTTGGTATGGTTTAAATACAAGTTAGGCTACTCCACATATTGCCAATTGGTTTTATGTTGGAACCTTAACATGGTATCAGAGCCAAAGCCTAACATCTTTCCGGTTATTGTCATAGGCCAAAAGTTGCCCTTTAGTTGGGTCAAAAGTACCCTTTGCCTGGTCCGGCAGGCTTCGTTGGAGGGGGTGTGTTGAAAGTTCCACATCGCCTACCTCATATCATTTGGTATGGTATTAATACAAGTTAGGCTACTCCACATATTGCCAATTGGTTTTATGTTGGAACCTTAACAATACCCATCAACTGAAGGATCGGCTACCGTCAGAAGGAGTATCCTGAGGTTCTACCACGTGTCAACCAAAGGGATCGGCTACCGTCAGAAGGAGTATCCTGGAGGTGCACGACACAAACTTTCCCAGAAGATCAACCGCCACAAGACGGAACATCTGAAGGGTAACCGGGCAAGAGGGTAAACTCCTTTACCTTCTAGTCGTTCTTCTTGGCACAACAGGCCAACAGCCGACTGGTCAGTAAAGGGGGAGCAGCTGTAGACCCCTAATCTTGCCCGGCTTCATAATAAAAACCAGAAGACCTCCTTTCCAAAGATGGACGAAGCCTAAGAAGCCACTAGGAGAGACTATTAGGCCCCATACTAGGATAGGAGAGATTTTTGGTCCAAAAATAAGGATTTTCGCCTTTTAAGGTCGAGACCGCCGTCTCGCCTTGCGCAGATGGCGAGACCACCATCTCGTTTGGCGAGACGGCCGTCTTGCCACTCGCGAAGGGCAAGACCGCCGTCTCGACCTTGTCAGACGAGACGGCCCGTCTCGACCTGACAGGCACAAATCCCTATAAATAGGGCCTCCATTCCCCTCATTTCACACACCTTTGTCATTCTCTCTCTAGTCACATCACTAGTTTTCTCTCTCTAGAATCCCTCCGACGCATTTCCGGAGCTTCTGAGTGTCTTTAGAGGTTTTTTATAGCGTTTTTGAGAGGTTCCAACGCTGTACAAGAGTGGAGGGTTGCCAAAAAGCACCCTAATTTCCAAAAGTTAATAGAAAAGCTTGCTTCAGAGGTTTCTACTTTCTCTCTCTCTATTTTTACTACTTTAATTTCAATTATGCAATAGAGATTAGGGTCATGTAGTCGTAACTTTAAATTCTGCAAAATAAAGGGTAAAAGCGTATTTTCTGGTTTATTTATTCATCCAAAGTAATTGGCCTATCATAGGGAACCCGAAAGGGGTGTCGTAAAGGAACTAACACTTCCTTTACGCGTAATTAACTCCCTTACCCAACTCTGGTTCTAATGACCAAAGTTGGTTTTTCGAAAACCAACGCCTTTTTCCTTTTCCGATGTTTCCGGTAAAAACGTCGGTGGCGACTCCAAAGAACCCTTCAAAACTAGCTCTCGGATTAGCCCGGTTATTGGACAATCCAAGAGCGCCCTTTTGAAAACCTCGCCCCTAGGTTCAGCCCAGTTATCGGACAACCTAAAGGCGTTGTAACCACCAATAAAAACGCGAAAGACGGAAAGTCGAAAAAACCATCGTATCGCTCCGACCGCCCTCGTTTTGACGGCGGCGACAATGATATTATTCTTGTTCAAGTATACGTTGATGACATCATATTTGGAGCCACTAATGAGTCTTTATGTAAAGAATTTATCAAAGATATGCAGGGAAAATTTGAGATGTCTATGATAGGGAAACTCAATTACTTTCTTGGGTTACAAGTTAAACAACTTCAAGGAGGAAGTTTTCTTCATCAATCAAAATACTGCACAGAGCTTCTAAAGAAATTTGAGATGCAGCATTGCAAAGAGGCATCAACACCAATGTCCACCAATTGCTATCTGGATGCTGATGAAAAGGGAAAACCAGTAGATCAAACGAAATATAAAGGGCTTATTGGTTCTTTATTATATCTCACAGCAAGTAGACCTGACATTATGTTTAGTGTTTGTATGTGTACCAGGTTTCAATCTGCACCAAAAGAATCTCATCTTACTGGTGCAAAAAGGATCCTCAAATATCTCAAAGAAACTTTAAATGTTGGGTTATAGTATCCTGGTGAGTCCAAACTAAATCTAATTGGATACTCTGACTCAGATTTTGCAGGATGTAAGCTTGACAGAAAAAGCACCAGTGGCACTTGTCATCTCCTAGGAAGTAGTCTAATCTCATGGCATAGTAAAAAGCAATCATGTGTTGCTCTTTCTACAGCTGAAGTCGAGTACATTGCAGCCGAAAGTTGTTGTGCTCAATCCATGTGGCTCAAACAACAGCTTGAGGATTATGGTTTAATTCTCAATAAAATTTCTCTTTTATGTGATAATACCAGTGCCATTATATTAACAAAAAAATCCAATTAAGCATTCTAGGACAAAACATATAGAAATTAGACATCATTTCATTAAAGATCATGTTTTAAAAGGTGATTGTGAAATTTTCTTTATAGAAACTGAAAAACAATTAGTTGATATATTCACAAAACCTCTTGCTCGTGATCGATTTTATAAAATCCAAACTGAATTATGGATTTTAGATGCATCAAACATCACTTAGTTTCCAAATCTGGTTGTTTTAATTGATATAAACGAGCTTTAATAGATTAAAATTACTTTACAAAACTTTTTCATACTATTTTAATCGATTAAATGTCGATTTAATCGATTAAATGAACTGAAGTTTTTAAACTTCATCTTTCATTATTGTTTTAATCAATTAAAACATTATTTGTATCAATTAAAATTAGTAACAAGAACAATTTAATCGATTATGTCCTGTTTTTAATCGATTATTACTCTAGAAAGAAAATTAAAGGCTTTAGTTAATGGTTGTTCTTGTAACATGCTACTAAAGCATGGTTCCCTTATCTTTACACGTGTCTATTGTATTCATTATAAACGAGTTAATGTAGATAAGTTTGAATCAACTTTAATTGGTCTTTAAATGAGTAATACATCTCGATGGTATCATGATTTCTTATAATACTGTTTTCAAAATAAATTTTGTTACATGCCATGCATATTGTTTGTTTTACTCCTCTCTTCCCTATTTTTTATGAAGTCAAAGGGGGAGAAATGATTTAATTTTGATATAATCACTATTTTAGGGGGAGAAATCTACATATATACTCACTATTTTAGGGGGAGAAATGATTAATTTTGAATACTCACTAATCTATATATTCAAGTGACTTCTTCTGCAGAATCATTCAAAGAGATATTATTCAAAGAGGTGTTTGTCTTCATCAAATAGGGGGAGACTGAAAGTGATGAAGATCTTATTGAATCATTCGATAAAATGAAGATCTTGTTGATTTGATGAAGTCAAAGGTTATTCTGTTGAAGTCAAAGGTTACTTGGTTAAAATGGTAGAGTGATTAGTGAGTCTGCATCTATACATGAGGTTTCATCATTTAAAAGATTTTGAAAATGTCTCTAAACATTTTTAATCTGTTAAAAACCAAAGTAATCGGTTAAATGGTTTTTAAGTAATTGTTTTAGGTGATATTATACGAGCTTTATCAGTTAAAATGTTTTTAACACTTACATAACAGGTTTTTAACTGATAGGTTTTTGAAATAATCGATTAAAACCTTTTAAAACATTCACTAGAACTATTTTAATTGATATATCTTCGAATTACTCGATTGTTTTCATTAAAAGAGTTTTTGAAAACCTTCTTCCAGTATTTTAACTGATATAGATTCGAAATAATCGATTAAAATGACTTAAAATGTTTTGGAAAGTGTTACTGCAGTATTTTAATCGATACAAACTCGAAATAATCGATTAAAATAACTTGAAGTGTTTTGAAAAATGTTTTGTCAGTATTTTAATCGATGTAATCTCGAATTAATTGATTAAAACCACTTGAAAGGTTTTGAAAGAAGTTGTGCCAGAATTTTAATCGATGTGTTATCAGTTAAAATCACTTAGAAAGTTTTATGAAAATATTTGGCAAGATTTTAATCAATTAAAATGTGAATTAATCGATTAAAACAACTAAGAAATTTTTTCCAAAGTGTTTTAATCAATTAAAACAGATTGTTATCAGTTAAAATCATTTAGAAAGTTTTATGAAAATATTTGGCAAAATTTTAATCGATTAAAAGGCAAATTAATCGATTAAAACAACTTAAAGGATTTTTTACAAAGTGTTTTAATCGATTGGAATGTTGTCGCATCAGTTAAAACAAATCTGGAAAATGATCAAGAACATTTTAATAGATTAAAAGAAGTTTTAACAGATTAATTCAAGACTTTTAACATATTAAAAGATTATTTTAACAGATTAATTAAACCAAGCAGTTAGAACAATTCTCTATATAATCAGGATTGTTTGAGTCTTTTAAAATATACTTTTGAGCAATCAATCAAGCAATCATAAGAGCTACTTTCAAGAAAGAATCATACAAGTTTTGTGAAGTTTTTCAAAGTTCTTTCTTGAGGTAATTTCTGCATTTCTTTTGTGAAGAAACTCATTCTGCAAAGCTGCATAATCCGGGTTTGAATGTTCTAGTTTCTTCTCTTTGTTTCTTTACATTTCATTACTGTATTGTGGGTGTCTGGAAGTGTGGGCACTGGTTTCTGTGGCTGGAATTTGGCTGCAGGGTGGTTCAAGAACTGGAAGTTGGTTCTTGGTGAATGTTTAGATACAAGGATTGGAATTTTGGTTCTTGTGGTAGATTGGGTGTGTGATTGGAATATGTAATCTATAAATTATTCAATCTAGTGGAACTCAGCTGGAATTTGGATGAGAACTGGACGTAGCTCTGGGATTGGGTGAACTAGTATAAATCTTGGTTGTATTTGTCTAAACATTTCTCTCTTTAATTTTGTTGTTGTCTTTATTTTGATTGTTTGTTTTGCTTGATTCAAGAATTGGTCAAAACTCTTAATCTTTGAAATAGATAATCTATAAATTGCAAAAATATTTCAAAGATCAATTCACCCCCCCTCTTGATCTCAGCCTTCTTTTCTAACACATATGACGTTCCAACAGTATGAATATTTGTAGCAGGCATGTTAGCAATAGACATGTCCTCATCATCAGAATCTTGAACCACGTTGGCCATGTGAGGAGCATCATCTTTATGAACATAAACTCCGTTGACGTTCACCATTTGTAGCTGAGTGAGTGTACCGTCCAGTATTCTGTTTGAATTAAGTGTCCAGGCCCGTTGTTCCCCTTTAACATTGACACCTTTGTATTCAAGAATCCTGTATATGAGGAGAGCGTAAGGAATCTTGAAGGTTGGGTGACGCTTCGCCTTGAGCATTGTTAATGTGACTAAGCTTGGCCAATTAATGGGCTCATTATTCATGATGGCATGAATAATGCGAAGGTCAGCAGAAGAACATTGGGCATGGTTGGTTGCCCGGGGACACAAAATCCATACAAGAAGATGCAGCAACAATCGTTCTTATTTCTTCAAAGGCCCAACCAAAAGTTGGCGGCCAATTTCCATGGTTGGGTTGCGGAGAAAAGAACGGTATGCCATAATGTGATTAAAATCTTCTAAGTCAGTAAGAACATTTACCACATCCTCCCTTAAAGGAAAATGAGCAACATTTTCCCAAATATCATCATCAAGGATGATGGTCACACCCTTGACTCTAGAGGTAGCAATGTGATCCCTATATTTAAAGAGAGAGTAGAAAACCCGGACTAAATCCGGATAGTAAGTACCTTGCTGCTCAAGTAGATTGGGGAAGTTGAATCCCATATTTATGAATTGATCACCAATAATATATTTAGGAGTAATAATACCCCTTTCTTTCCAGAAATTCAGGAAGTCATGTCTTCCCTCTTCATCGGATATCCACCCTTCAATGGAATTAGGACGGGGATGAAAAGCAGGAGCGGATCTTCTCCTTGTTGGAATCTTGCTACGAGAAGATGAAGCCATTTAGATTAAAAAGAGAGGAAGATGAGGAGGTTTTTAGAAGAAGAAGGCTTTGAGGAGACAAGAGAGCTTGAATGGATGAAGAATGCTTTGATTCAAGGTTTGGAAGTGTATGGATGTGAATTGGAGCCCTCCTATATATAGAGAAACATCCCAACGGTCATAAATGGCTAGTTTGAGGAGAATTGAAGCAAAAATAGTCATTACAAACGGATAATTTACCCCCAACGTTGCAGGATAATCGATTATCACCCTCTGATAATCGATTATTTCTTCAAGTGCAGGGATAATCGATTATCTGGCTGGATAATCGATTATTCTAGAGGCAAATTACTGATTTTGGTCATTTTTTGTACAAATAATCGATTATTACACTCCAAATAATTGATTATTACAGAAAGATTTTTCATAATCCACTTATTTAAGCTTCAATAATCGATTATTACCCAAAATAATCGATTATTCCAGAGAGATTAACAATTTTAACATGTGTTAGACATAGGATAATCGATTATTGCCCCATATAATTGATTATTCCAGTACAAAATGCAAAGATTGGTCAATTAAGTAGAGTTTAGGCTATTCTAATATTCCTAAGTCTCTTCTAAGTTCATAGAATCTATCCTTTGGAAGAGGTTTGGTAAATATATCTGCTAATTGATGTTTTGTGTCTATATACTCAATTTGACAATTTCCTTTAGATATATGATCTCTTAAAAAGTGATGCCTAATCTCAATATGTTTAGTTCTAGAATGCATAACAATATTCTTTGTGAGATTGATAGCACTTGTATTATCACACATTAAAGGAATATTACTTAGAAAGATACTAAAATCTTCTAATTGTTGCTTCATCCATAAGATTTGAGCACAACAATTACCAGCTGCAATATATTTAGCTTCAGTTGTGGATAAAGCAACACATGCTTGTTTCTTAGAATGCCAAGACACTAAGGATGATCCTAACATATGACATGTTCCACTAGTACTCTTTTTATCTATTTTACATCCGCCATAATCAATGTCAGAATATCCTATCAAGCTAGGAGAAGCTTCAGATGGGTACCATAATCCAAATCCTGTAGTTCCTTTTAAATATTTTAAAATTCGTTTTACTGCAGTTAAATGAGATTCTTTTGGACATGATTGAAATCTAGCACACACACAAACAGAATGCATAATATCAGGTCTACTTGCAGTTAAGTATAATAGAGAACCTATCATACCTCTATACATTGATTGATTAATTTCCAAACCTGATTCATCTTTATCCAAATAGCATAATGTTCCCATGAGTGTGTTAGCTTCCTTTGAAGTTTCCATTTCAAATTTCTTGAGAATCTCTTTGCAGTATTTGGTTTGAGACACAAAGGTGCCATCTTTAAGTTGCTTAATTTGAAGTCCAAGAAAGAATGTTAATTCTCCCATCATTGACATTTCAAATTCACCCTGCATTATCTTAGCAAATCCTTCACACAAGGAATTACCAGTTGATCCAAAAATAATATCATCAACATACACTTGAACTAACAAAATATGTTCTTTTACTTTCTTAATAAACAGGGTGGAATCAGTTTTTCCTCTAGAAAAATCATTTTAAATTAGAAAACTACTTAATCTTTCATACCAAGACCTAGGAGCTTGTTTCAAACCATATACAACTTTCTTCAATTTAAAAATGTGATTGGGATATTTAAAATCTTCAAATCCAGAGGGTTGTTCCACATATACTTCCTCTTTGATAAACCCATTCAAAAATGCAATTTTAACATCCATTTGATAAAGTTTAAATTTCATCAATGAGGCATAAGCAAGAAGTAGGCGTATAGCCTCTAACCTGGCAACATGAGCATTCCGCTGCGCGATTCTAACAAGTGGTATCAGAGCTTGCTTTGATAGTCATTCAAATTTTTGAAAATGGCCAGACAAAATCAAACTTTTGCCGAAGGTGCGTCTATCAACAGACCCCCACTTTTTGCGGGTCAAAATTATCCTTTCTGGAAGGTACGTATGCAAATATTTTTAGAGTCTGTTGATAGAGGCGTTTGGGATGCTATTTTAAACGGTCCATTTGTTCCTAAAATTACTGAGAACGGTGTTGACGCTCTTAAACCTTTTTCTAGATGGACTGTAGAAGAAAATAGGAAAGCCCAATTTGACGTTAGGGCTAGAAATATTATTTCATCTGATCTAACCCTTGACGAGTTTTATAGAATTTATGTTTGTAAAAGTGCACAGGAAATGTGGGAAATGCTTAGAGTGACCCACGAAGGTACTGACGACGTCAAGAGAGCACGCAAAAACTCTTTAATCCAAGAATACGAGATGTTCCGGATGCAACCAGGCAAAACGATCTTTGACGTACAAAAGCATTTCACTCATATCGTGAACCATCTCACCGGATTAGGTAAAGTATTTGACGTTGAAGAATTAAATGTTAAAATTTTGAAATCTTTGGATAGGAAGTGGCAACCTAAGGTGACGACCATCTCAGAGTCACAAAATCTTTCCACAATGTCAATGGCGGCGCTCTTTGGAAAACTTAGAGAACATGAATTAGAGCTTGGAAGGTTAAACGAAGAAGAAGGTCAATTTCAAAAGAAGAATCTAGCCTTCAAAACCGAAATTTCCAAAGGTAAAAATAAAAAGGAAGAAGAAGAAGACTCGGAAAATGAAGAAGAAGAGCTGAGTCTTATGATAAAGAAGTTCACCAAATTCATGAAAGCAAAAGGAAGACATCCCTTCAAAGGTAAAGGAAAGGTAAGGGAAAATTCTTCTATAAATATAAAATGCTATGGTTGTGGTGAAGCAGGACATGTAAAGACCGAATGTCTAAATAAGAAGAACGATGAAGTTAAAGGCAAAAAGCACTTTAAGAAGAAAGCTTACATTGCTTGGGACAACAGTGACTCAAGTTCGGAATCAAGTGACTCGGAAATAGAAGCAAACATTTGCTTAATGGCAAATGACAACATATCATCCGATTTTGAGGTAAGTGATTCCGACACATCTTCTAGTGATGAGGATAATAACTATGATGAATTGAAAAATGCTTATAATGAATTGTTTAGTGCTTTTAAGAACTTGAAAAATGAATATAAAGTTGTAAATAAGAATTTAAGTAGATCCGAAAAGGAAATTGACTCTTTAAAAATGAAAATTACATGTTTAGAAGAAAAAGAGGTATTAGACACGAAAATTGTATGTTTAGATGAGGATAAGAATTTAGCATGTGAAACTTGTAAAGAGCATGAATATGACATAGATATCCTAAATCATCTACTTGATAAAGCCGAAATGGAAATAAGTGATCTTAAGAAGGATAAAAATGTTTTTGCTCAAAATAATGTAAATCATCAAGTTTCTATGAAAAAGTCTAAAACTAAAAAGAAAATAGTATGGATAGAAAAAGGAACTAGAGCATCTATGGTTAGAAATGCATCATTTTCAAATGCTACATCTAAAGCATGTTTTTATTGCATGAAACAAGGTCACACATCAAATAGATGTAAAATTAAACATTTTGGTGTACCTAAAGGTAAATACATTTGGGTTCCTATAGTTAAATAGTTTGTTATGTCTCTAACCCCAAGGACCCAAAAGTTGTGGGGACCTAAGTTTACTATATTCTTGTTTTGTAGGAAACTTCCAAATCAAAGAAGTCTATGTGGTATCTTGATAGCAGATGCTCAAAACATATGACCGGAGATAAATCTAAATTTGTGAGTTTCAAGGCTAAGGAACAAGGATATGTAACTTATGGTGACAACAACAAAGGGAAGATCCTTGGAATTGGAAACATAGGTGGTGCAAACACTTTGGAGATCAAGGATGTGCTACTTGTTGATGGACTTAAGCATAATCTCCTTAGTATAAGTCAATTATGTGACAAAGGCTTTAAGGTAATATTTGAAAGTAAATTTTGCACCATACACTTGATTGATTCCGAAAATGTAGCATTGAAAGGCATTAGGCATAACAACATATATTTGATTGATTTGGATTGTTTACATGAGTCTAGCATAACATGTTTAGTTGCTAAGGAAGAGAACCCTTGGTTATGGCATAAGAGAGCGGCTCATATAAATATGCATCATTTGAATAAATTGATATCAAAAGACTTAGTTATTGGTTTGCCTAAGTTAAAATTTGAAAAAGATAGATTGTGTGATGCATGCCAAAAGGGTAAACAAGTAAAATCATCATTTAAATCAAAGAATGTTATTTCCACTTCAAAACCCCTAGAATTATTACATTTAGATTTATTTGGACCTTCTAGGATAAAAAGTTTTGGTGGAAATTATTATGGACTTGTGATTGTTGATGATTACTCTAGGTATACATGGACATTTTTCCTTACTACGAAAAGTGAAGCTTTTAAGGTCTTTAGAAAATTTGCAAAACAAATTCAAAATGAGAAAGACTTAAGAATTAAAGTTTTGAGAAGTGACCATGGTGGTGAGTTTCAAAATGAAAAGTTTGAAAATTATTGTGAAGAAAATGGAATTTTACATAACTTTTCTTCTCCTAGGACTCCCCAACAAAATGGTGTAGTTGAAAGGAAAAATAGGTCATTAAAGGAACTTGCTAGAACTATGTTAAATGAATCTAATGTTCCTAAATATTTTTGGGCTGATGCGGTTAGTACTGCATGTTATATTTTAAATAGAATGCTCATTAGGTCAATAATTAAATCTACTCCATATGAATTGTTTAATGGTAGAAAGCCTAATGTTGCTCATTTGAAAATCTTTGGATGTAAGTGTTTTGTGTTAAATAATGGAAAGGATAACTTAGAAAAATTTGACTCTAAAGCTGATGAGGGCATTTTCTTAGGTTATTCATTAACTAGCAAGGCTTATAGGGTGTTTAATAGGAGAACTTTGAATATAGAAGAATCTATACATGTTACCTTTGATGAGATTGTAGACCTTGGGGGAAATCCTCTTGAGTCAAATAAAGAAATTGCAGGTGATGATGAATATATAAGAGAGGCTCTTGATGAATTATATTTGGAAGAAAATGAGCCTTCTCAAACGCCTGGATTAGCAAAAGAATGGCAATCACCTAGAGGACTCTCAATGGACAATATCATTGGTGATATCTCAAAAGGGGTAAGAACTAGAAACATGACTAATTTTTGTATGTCTGTAGCTTTTGTGTCACAGATTGAACCCAAGAATGTTGAGGAAGCACTTAAAGATGACCAATGGTGCATAGCCATGCAAGAAGAACTTAACCAATTTGAAAGGAATCAAGTCTGGGAATTAATCCCAAGGGAAGAATCATATCAAGTTATTGGAACCAAATGGGTGTTTAGAAATAAACTTGATGAAGATGGGAACATAACAAAGAATAAAGCCAGACTTGTTGCAAAAGGCTATTGTCAGGAGGAAGGTATAGATTATGATGAAACTTATGCTCCTGTTGCCAGGTTAGAGGCTATACGCCTACTTCTTGCTTATGCATCTTTGATGAAATTTAAATTATATCAAATGGATGTTAAGAATGCATTTTTAAATGGTTTTATTAAAGAAGAAGTTTATGTGGAGCAACCCCCTGGATTTGAAGATTTTAGTTTTCCTAATCATGTTTTTAAATTAAAGAAAGCATTATATGGGTTGAAACAAGCTCCTAGATCTTGGTATGAAAGGCTAAGTAGTTTCCTTACTTCAAATGATTTTTCTAGAGGAAAAATTGATTCTACACTGTTTATAAAGAAAGTTAAAGAACATATCTTATTGGTCCAGGTATATGTTGATGATATTATTTTTGGATCAACTGATAATTCGTTATGTGTAGAATTTGCTAAGATAATGCAGGGAGAGTTTGAAATGTCTATGATGGGAGAATTGACGTTCTTCCTTGGACTACAAATCAAGCAACTTAAAGATGGCATTTTCATCTCTCAAACCAAATACTGCAAAGAGATCCTTAAAAAGTTTGGAATGGACACCTCTAAGGAAGCTAACACACCCATGGGAACTTCATGCTATCTAGACAAGGATGAATCAGGTTTGGAAGTTAATCAATCTATGTATAGAGGTATGATAGGTTCATCTGTTATACTTAACTGCAAGTAGACCCGATATTATGCATTACGTATGTGTGTGTGCTAGATTTCGGGCTTGTCCAAAAGAATCTCATCTAATTGCGAGTAAAACATATTTTAAAATATTTAAAAGGAACTAGTGGTTTTGGTTTATGGTATCCATCCGATGCTTGCACTAGTCTAATAGGATATTCTGATGCTGATTATGGTGGATGCAAAATTGATAGGAAGAGTACCAGTGGGACATGTCATTTGTTAGGTTCATCCTTAGTATCTTGGCATTCTAAGAAACAAGCTTGTGTTGCTTTATCTACCACTGAAACTGAATATATTGCAGCTGGTAGTTGTTGTGCTCAAATTCTGTGGATGAAACAACAGTTAGAAGATTATAGTATATTTTTAAATGACATACCTTTGATGTGTGATAATACGAGTGCAATTAATATTACTAAGAATCCCATAATGCACTCTAGGACTAAGCACATAGAAATTAGACATCACTTTTTGAGAGATCATATCAGTAAAGGAAACTGTAAAATAGAGTATGTTGATACAAAGCATCAATTAGCAGATATTTTTACTAAGCCTCTACCCAAGGATATATTTTATGATCTTAGAAGAGACTTAGGGATATTAGAAATAGCTTAAATTCTGCTTATTTAGACAGTTTTTGGATGATTGTAATGTTAAAATTTATTATACAGAATGTTAATAGTTTATCATGTGTTAAAACCTTAAAAATTTGATGTACTCTCTGGAATAATCGATTAATTGGAGTTATAATCGATTATTTGCATCCAAAACACTCAAAACAGGGCATTCCTCTCTGGATTAATCGATTAATTCGCCAATTAATCGATTAAATACAACATTAATCGATTAACTGCACAATTTAATCGATTAAATGGTTCTGGCACTGGTTTAATCGATTAATCTGAGTTTTAATTGATTAAACCTGGCAAGTTTGGCTTCCTAGCCGTTGCCAACGGATTTCTTGACTTATATTCTCTTCCATATGACCGTTAGACATGCTTGATTATAAATAGGGGCCTCCATTTCACTTCTACTCACTACTATCTCTTGAAATCAAGCTTTCTTGCCTTATTCTAGCAATCTTGCTCTCTTCTTACTACATTTAGCTTTCTAAATCTTCTTGTTATTCCTCAAATCTTTCAATGGCCTCATCTTCTCGTGCTAAGATCCCCATTAGAAGAAGATCTGCACCCTCATCTCGTCCCCGTCCTAATTCTGTAGAAGGATGAATTTCTGATACAGATGGCCAACAAGAATTTCTGACCTACTGGAAGGAACGTGCTATTATTTCTCCTAAGTTCCTTATTGGTGAGCAATTCATCAATAGGGGATTCAACTTTCCCAACCTTCTTGAATTTCAAGGAGTTCTCCCTTTCATCCAAATGCAAGGTACGTATTATCCTGACCTTGTTAGGGTATTTTACTCTAGATTTAAATTTAGAGATCAAATAGCTACCTCTAGAGTAAAAGGCGTCACAATTATTCTTGACGATGATATTTGGGAGAACGTTGCCCACTTTCCAATTAGAGAAGATGCTATTAACATTTATGGTGAGTTAGATGACTTTGACAGGTTCTTAGCTTACCGCTCTTTTCTGCGAAATCCCTCCGTGGAGATTGGGCGTCTCCTTCTTGCTGGACCTTTAAAGAAGGAGGAACGCATGATTCTACATCTAATTGTCTGGATCCTATGTCCTCGGGCTACAAATCATGCTCAATGTTCTTCAATTGATCTTAGGATTATTCATGCCATAATGAATAATGAGCCTTTAGATTGGGGTGTTCTTGTCACCATGACTATGTTAAAAGCCAAACGTCATCCCACCTTCAAAATACCATATGCCCTCCTTGTCTCTCGGATTCTTGAATATAAGGGAGTCAATGTCGAAGGTGAACAAACAGTAAGAACAAATAACATAAATCGCATGCTTGACAGCACATTGATCCAACTACAAATGATGCGTGTCAACGACATCTATGTTCACAAGGATGATGTTCCGAATCAAGATGGTGACAATGAAGATTCTGATGAAGATATGTCTCCTGCTGCTGAGTTTCCCTCTGATCAAATCCAAAGTGTTGGAACTTCCTCTACTCATCATGAAACCCGACAATCCATGGAAGACATGTTATCTGACATGAATTAGAGAATGCAATCTTTCTTCACTCTTTCTGGAGTACGACATGAGGAAATAATTCGCCGTATATCTGATGTAAATGATAAAGTGTGTCGTTTAGAAAATAGATTTGATGCACACTTTCATAGTGATGATAGTGAAGAATTTTAAAATTTGTAATTTTTCTCTTATATTGTAATGAATGCTTTTATCTGAAATAAAATGTGGTGTTCTATTTTTGCTATGTTTGAGGGGGAGTTTTCTCTAAGTTATGCATATTTTGAGGGGGAGCTCTTATGTTTGTCATAGAAGAATTATTTTTTATTATAATCAAAATAGGGGGAGAAATATTTAAAGCCTAATATTATTGTTTTTAAATATTATCTGGTATGTTTAATGTGTTTGTTAGTATGACAGATAAAATAGGTTATTACAAGGCTTTAAAAGATAATTTTGATCATCATCAAAAAGGGGGAGATTGTCGAACATTCCGCTGCGTGATTCTAACACTAACCTAGCAACATGAGCATAAGTTTCATCATAATTAATACCTTCCTCTTGATAGTAACCTTTGGCAACAAGTCTGGCTTTGTTCTTTGTTATATTTCCATCTTCATCAAGTTTGTTTCTAAATACCCATTTTGTTCCAATAACTTGATGAAATTCTTCTCTTGGAATTAATTCCCAGACTTGGTTTCTTTCAAATTGATTTAGTTCTTCTTGCATTGCAATGCACCATTGGTCATCTGTAAGAGCTTCCTCAACACTTTTGGGTTCAATCTGTGAAACAAAAGCTATAAACATACATAAATTTTTTCATATTTCTAGTTCTTACCTCTTTTGAAATATCACCAATTATATTTTCCATTGAAAGTCCTCTTGGTGGTTGCCACTCTTTTGCCAATTCAGTTGGTTGAGATGACTCATTCTCATTTAAGTACATTTCTTCTAGAGCTTCTCTTATGTACTCATCATTACCTGCAAATTCTTTATTTGACTCAAGAGGATTTCCCTCAAGGTCTACAATTTCATCAAAGGTAACATGTACAAATTCTTCAATATTCAAGGTTCTTCTATTGAAAACTCTATATGCTTTGCTAGCTAGTGAATACCCTAAGAAAATGCCCTCATCTGCTTTTGAGTCAAATTTTCCTAAGTTATCTTTTCCATTATTTAAAACAAAGCATTTACATCCAAATATTTTTAAATGAGAAACATTAGGCTTCCTACCATTCAACAATTCATAAGGAGTTAATTTTATGATTGGCCTAATGAGCATCCTATTCAATACATAACATGCAGTACTTACAACATCAACCCAAAAATATTTAAGAACATTTGATTCATTTAACATTGTTCTAGCAAGTTCCTCTAGTGACCTATTTTCCTTTCTACTACACCATTTTGTTGGGGAGTTCTAGGTGCAGAAAAATTATGTAAAATTCCATTTTCTTCACAATAATTTTCAAAAGATTCATTTTGAAATTCTCCACCATGGTCACTCCTTAACACTTTAATTCTTAAGTCTTTCTCATTTTCAATTTGCTTGGCAAACTTTCTAAAGACCTGTCGCTGCCGTCAAAAGAGGCGGTCGGAGCGACGCGATGGTTCTGACTTCCCGTTTTTCGTGTTTTTTATGGGTGAGGTTACAACGCCTATAGGTTGTCTGATAACCGGGCTGAACCTAAGGGCGATGTTTTCAAAAGGGGGTTCTTAGGTCGTCCGATAACCGAGCTGACCTAAGAACAAATTTGAAAGGGTTCTTATGGAGTCGCCACTGATGTTTTTACCAGAAACATCGAAAAAGGAAAGAAAAAGGCGTTGGTTTTTTAAGAAAAACCAACTTTGGTCGTTAAAAACAGAGTTGGGTAAGGGAGTTAGTTACGTGTAAGAGAGGTATTAGCTCCCCTACGACACCCCTTTTATTTGCGGAATTAAAATAATGACTACATGACCCTAATAGCTATTGCACAATTTAATATAAATAAAAAGGACAATAAAAGAGAGGGAGAGAGTGAAGAAACCTCCAGAGCAAGCTTTGATTAATTCTCGTAAAAAATAGGGTGCGTTTTGGCAGCCTTTCGCTCTTACAACGTCGAATTCTCTCTTGGAAACGATATAAAAAACTCTCTTAAACACTCAGAAACTCCGAAAATGCTTCGGAGGGGTTCTAAAAGAAGAATTTTGAGAAATTGCAGAAGGAAAGGTGGAAGAGATGTGTGAAATGAAGGGGAGAGCGCCCCCTATTTATAGGGATTCACACCTATCAGGTCGAGATCACCGTCTTGCCTGGCAAGGTCGAGATGGCGGTCTCGCCATTTGAGACGACGATCTCGACTTTGACAAATGGCGAGACCGCCGCCTCATTTGGCGAGACGGCGGTATCGACTTGCCAAATGACGAGAGGGTCGTCTCGCCAAACGGGAGGGGGGTATCGCCAATGGCAAGTGGCGAGACGGCGGTCTCGACTTGCCATTCATTGAGACGGCGGTCCTGAAAAGCGAGACGGCGGTCTTAACCCCTGAAGGTGGGAATCCTTATTTTTTATACAGAAAAACCTTCCTACTCTAATATGGGGCCTAATAGTCTCTCCTAGTGGCTTTTTAGGCTTTGTCCATCTTCTAATAGGAGGTATTCTGCTCTTTATTTTGAGGCGGGGCAAGATTTGGGGTCTACAAGACCTTAAAAGCTTCACTTTTTAATGTTAAGAAAATGTCCAAGTGTATCTAGAAAAATCATCAACAATTACAAGAGCATAGTAATTTACACCAAAACTTTTTATCCTAGATGGACCAAATAAATCTAAGTGTAAAAGTTCTAAAGGTTTTGATGTGGAAATAACATTCTTAGATTTAAAGGATGATTTCACTTGTTTACCTTTTTGACATGCATCACATAATCTATAAATTTTAACTTAGGCAAACCAACAACTAAGTCCTTTGATATTAGTTTGTTTAATTGATGCATGTTTATATGAGCCGCTCTCTTATGCCATAACCATGTATTTTCTTCCTTAGCAACTAAGCATGTTATATTGGTATTAGATACACAATCCAAATCAATCAAATAGATATTATTATGCCTAATACCTTTTAATGCTATATTTTCGGAATCCTTTAAATGAATGGTGCAAAACTTACTTTAAAAATTATCTTAAATCCTTTATCACAAAGTTGACTTATACTTAGGAGATTATGCTTTAGCCCATCAACAAGGAGCACATCCTTTATCTCCAAATTATTTGCACCACCAATATTTCCGGTTCCAAGGATTATTCCTTTGTTGTTGTCTCCATATGTTACATATCCTTGTTCTTTTGCTTTGAAACTCACAAATTTCTTTTTGTCTCCAGTCATATGTCTTGAACATCCACTGTCAAGATACCACATAGACTTCTTGGATTTGGAAGTTTCCTACAAAACAAGAACATAATAATCTTAGGTCCCCATAACTTTTGGGTCCTTGGTGGTTAGAGACAATCAAATAATTTAACTATAGGAACCCAAACATATTTTCCTTTAGGAACACCAAAATGATTAATTCTACACCTATTTGAAGTATGACCATAACGTTTGGGTCCTTGGGGTTAGAGACAATCAAGTCTGTGTTGCTTTATCTACTACTGAAGTCGAATATATAGCGACTGAAAATTGTTGTGCTCAAATCCTTTGGATGAAGCAACAATTAGAAGATTATGATATATTTCTTAGTGACATTCCTCTGAAATGTGATAATACAAGTGCAATTAATCTTACTAAAAATCCTATTATGCATTCCAAAACTAAGCACATTGAGATTAGACATAATTTCTTAAGAGATCATATTAGTAAAGGAAATTGTAAGATAGAATACATTGATACAAAACATCAATTAGCAAATATTCACAAAACCTCTTCCCAAAGATAGATTCTATGAACTTAGGAGAGACTTAGGAATACTAGAAATATCCTAACTTTTGCAAAAATTGTAAATTCTCAAATTTCATTATGGAATAATCGATTATCTCAGGTGATAATTGATTATCCTGTGTTTCATATATCTTCAGAATTACAAACCTTTCTGGAATAATCGATTATCAAGGGCTATAATCGATTATTCCATGTCATACATCCTGTAAATTGAAAAACTCTCTAGAATAATCGATTATCTCAGGTGATAATCGATTATCCATGCATTCTGGAAAAATTTTGGGTAGCTGTTGAACAAATAATCGATTATCACCTGTTTATAATTGATTATCTCACGATGTTTTGAAAACTAGCTATTGGCAACGAATCTCTTTGCCTTGATTCTTGCATTTATAGTTGTTTATAGTCGTTGGAAGTGTTCTCTACTTATATAGGGACTCAGAAACTAATTTCACTCACATTTTGCCTCTCTTCCAAGTGTTTTGCTTTGATATGAAGCTCCATTCTTGTATCTTTTGAGTTCTTGCCTCTCCATTCTCTCTTAAAATTCTCGTCTTTCCTTATTAAAAATGGTTGAATCATCAAGAAGAATGATCCCAACTAGGAGAATATCTGCTCTTGCATCTTAACCCCGTCCCAATTCATTTGAAGAATGGATCTCCGACAATGAAGGGAGACCATAATTTCTTACATTTTGGAAAGAAAAGAATTTCATTACTCCAAAATTCTTAAAAAGGATTTCTATTCCTTGATTGGGGTTTCCGCTTCCCAACTCTTCTTGAACAACAAGGTATCTTACCCTTCGTTGAGATGGAAGACACTTTCTATCCTGATTTGATACGTGTCTTTTACTCTCAGTTCAAAATCAGAGACAATGTTGCTACTACCTGTGTCAAAGGCGTAACCATCATCCTTGATGATGACATATGGGAGAATGTAGCAATATTTCCTATCCGTGATGATGCGGTCAATGTGTTGATGGACATGGACGACTTTGACCATATCATGGCATACCGTTCTTTCCTACGTAATCATGCTCTGCAAATTGGGCGTCAACTTCTTGCCAGACCATTAAAGAAAGATGAATGTCTGCTTCTTCATCTCATTGTTTGGATCCTTTGTCCCCGAGCCACCAATCATGCTCAATGCTCTGTTGTTGATCTTCGCATCATCCATGCGATTATGGACAATGAGCCTATTGATTGGCTAAGTCTCATCATTTCCACTATGCTCAAAGTCAAGCGTCATCCTACATTCAAAATCCCCTATGAACTCCTCATCTCCAGAATCCTTGAATACAAAGGAGTCAATCTTGAAGGGGAACAAAGGTACCACATGTTGAATTTAAACCAAATGCTTGATGGTACTCTATCTCAATTGCAAATGATCAATGTTGGTGGAACTTATTTTCACAAGGATGATGCACCAAATGTCGCTGGTGCTGACGCTGATGATGAAGAGATGACTGCTGTTGATGCTCCTGTTGGAGGGACTTCTTCTGGTGCCCATACTAAAGTCCACTCCTCCCTTGAAGACATGGTGTCTAACATCAACCAACATATGCAAAATTTCTTCTCCATCTTAGAAAGACGGCATCAAGAGATCGTGGGTCTCATTTCAGATGTGGATTCATGTATATCATCTCTTGAATACAAATTTGATTTAGAATTTGGATATGATTCTCAGAGTGATGAATTTTGAAAATATTATGTAATCAATTTATCTCTCTCTCAATATTTATATATATATATATATATATATATATATATTGTGTACTACTTTGATATCTTAAACAAATATTCATATATTTGAATTCTTAAGGAGGAGTCCATTATTTTCTAGCATTAATTCAAGTGGAGCTTTTGTTTATATTTACTGCTCAGTTCTTTTTGTTTATGATAAAAAAAGGGGAAAATATATTTAAAGCATGGATGTTTAATTTTTTTATGATAGTTGTGACAAAAAACAGGTTATTACAAAGAAACTTTAAAGCAGATTTTGATCATCATCAAAAAAGGGGAGATTGTTAAAAATACAAGGATATGATGACTAAAGATTTTGATGATGATTCAAGAACAAAGGACTTCAAGATTAGAAGACTTATATTCATTTGAAATTGCTTGTAATAACTCTGTTTTGTCATCTTGAGTCAGTAAAAATAGAGTCCATGATAGTCAGCACTTAGTTTGTCCACAAAAGCTTTATTTTTATCAAGGACACACTGGAATAATCGATTATTGCTGTGAATAATCGATTATTGCTGTGAATAATCGATTATCCTGTTTAAACTTTAACTTTTTTGAAAGTGGCTCTAGAATAATCGATTATCACTGATGATAATTGTCACCGCCGTCAAAACGAGGCGGTCGGAGCGACTCGATTGTTCCAACTTTCCAATTTTCGCGTTTTTATTGGTGTGGTTATAACGCCTTTAGGTTGTCCGATAACCGGGTTGAACCTAGGGGTGAGGTTTGTCTGATAACCGGGCTAACCCAAAAACTAATTTTGGAGGGTTCTTCTGGAGTCGTCACCGATGTTTTTACCGGAAACATCGGAAAAGGAGTAAAAAGGCGTTGGTTTTTCGAAAAACCAACTTTGGTCATTAGAACCAGAGTTGGGTAAGGGAGTTAGTTACACGTAAGGGAAGTGTTAGTTCCCTTACGACGCCCCTTTCAGGTTCCCTATGATAGGCCAGCTACTTTAAATAAATAAACCTATGAAAATACGCTTTTACCCTTTATTTGCGGAATTTAAAATTACGACTACATGGCCCTAATATCTATTGCATAATTAAAAATAAAGCGGTAAAGGAGAGAGAGAGAGTGTAGAAACCTCCGAGGCAAGCTTTCTATTAATTTCTTGAAAACTAGGGTGCTTTTTGGCAGCCCTTCACTCTTTATAGCGCCGAAATCTCTCGAAAACGCTATAAAAACTCTAAAAAGATCTCAGAAACTCCGGAAATGCTTCGGAGGGATTCTAGAAAGAGAATTTGAGGAGGTGACTAGAGAGAGAATGGAAGAACTGTGTGAAATGAGGGGAATGGCGCAACTATTTATAGGGATTCGCGCCTGTCAGGTTGAGATAGCCGTCTCGTCTGACAAGGTCAAGATGGCCGTCTCGCCACTTTCGCAAGGCGAGACGGCGGTCCCGAATACGAGACGACGGTCTCGACCCTAAAAGGCAAAAATCCTTATTTACATGCCAAAAATCCCTCCTATCCTAGTATGGGGGCCTAATAGTCTCTCCTAGTGACTTCTTAGGCTTCATCCATCTTCGAATAGAAGGTCTTCTGGTCTTTATTATGAGGTCGGGCAAGATTTGGGGTCTACAGCTACCCCCCCTTTACCTGACTAGTCGGCCGTTGGCCTACTGTGCCAAGAAGATCGACTGGAAGGTAAAGGAGTTGATCCTCTTGCCCGGTTACCCTTCGGATGTTCCGTCTTGCGACGGTTGATCTTCTGGGGAAAATTTGTGTTGTGCACTTCCAGGATACTCCTTCAGACGGTAGTCGATCCCTTCAGTTGACACATGGTAGAACCTTAGGATACTCCTTCTGATAGTAGCCGATCCTTCGGTTGATGGGTATAAACCCCCCATCAGGCTGGTAGTTGCAGTCCGCTGTGTGTTGGACTGGATGAGTATGAACCCCCCATCAGGCTGGTAGTTGCAGTCCGCTGCGTAGGACTGATGGTGGCGGCGGCTTACTACTCGGGTGGCTCATGCACCCGCGTTGATAAGTGCTTTCTTGTCTTTGTTTTTCTTTTTCTGGGAATGGTCATCTGGTATGTGCCGGGAATTTTGTTGGTGTTCATCCAGCTTGTTGGTTGCTGGGGATTCTTTTTTTATCTTTTGGTAGTGGTTATCCGACTTCGCTAGTCGTCGAAGTTTGTTGGTCAAGGTGGTTGACTTGTTTTAATCCTTCCTTTTCTCACGGTTTTATCTCTTTTTTCTCGCGATTTTGGATTTTGGCTTTTTTCTTGAGCTACGTCTTTTTACTCTGAGCTTCTTTTGGTTACGCTGACTTTTTGGAAGGGATAGCAAAAAGATGCATGGAATAAAATTTTATTTATAAAAGATTTTATTACAACAATCCTATTCTATGAGCACTATCCCTAAGAAGGTGGGCTCTCGTCTGGAGACGATCCGTAGGAGGGAAATTGCTAGTAAATATGCCTCCCGGACTTCATCGCGGTATTCTTGCTGGAATGTTGCCCAGTCTTGCCTCATTCCCTCCTGATATTGGTATATCGTCTCCAGCCTTGTGTCGAAGGCCTCCTGCCTTAGAGACATCTGCTCTTGCCTCACAGACATCTGATCAAATTGCTGGCGCAGATCGTAGATGTTACAGTTCACGCCAGGAAAGTCGTCTGTGTACTGTTGCTGTTGTTGTTGTTGTTGCTGTTGTTGTTGGAACTCGGGAGGTGTCGAGAGATCGCGCATAGCCACGATTTCCTGGAGATCCAAAGTGAAATCTAGCGATGGGTGGAGGATCAGCTGGGTCCTGTGGTGAGCAGCATCCCCATGCTGATCAAGATCGACCCGTTGATGGACTCGGGTCGTAGGCTGGAGGCCAGTTCTTCGCGGCCACTGCACCCCCATTTCTCTGCCAGGGGGGTAATGAGGGGAGCCATGAGGATGGCTCCCATTTCTCTTTCCGGCCACTGCACCCCCATTTCTCTTCCTTGAGGGCCTTCAGGAAGAAATAGCCAGGGTTGCACCGACGCCTCTGGCTCATGCAGTAAAGGATGAAGAGGTCTGGGAGGGTTACCTTTCCCTAGCTCTCCTTCCGCCCATGGATGGTCCTCGCCAACAGCTTGTGGCAAATGCGGAGGGTCGGGGGGAGTGTTGAGCCCTTCATCAGCATGGGCAAAGTGGGTGCCCTGGTGAGCTCCTCCCACATCTCGCCGGCAGTGAGGTTGGTGGGGCGCGCGCAGATGGCCTCCTGGTATTCCCGGGTTAGCACGTCCTCGGGCTGGACAAATCCGATGGACACGTTGAATTCGTCCAGAGTGGTGGTCTGGTACATCGCACCCATAAAGTATGTCACCATTTTTGTTGGTGATAGGCCTGTGATGATGGCGGAGGTCTCGGCGTAGGAGATGGAGGCAAGAAACTCCAGTACCGCCTGAGGGTACACATGGGTGGGATGAGACTGTAGGAGGAAGCCCCATCAAATGCTGTCAATGTGGGCCCAGACGTCGTCCTCCCACCCAAATTCGGCGAGGATGCCAAAGTCCAACTTGAGCATGGGGTGCCATGTGTACCCCCTAACATGCTCAAGACAAACTTGGTGCGCTGGAGAGAGCTGAGAGGGGTCCTGAGGGACAGGTGCTGAGGAACTGCTAGGGCCAGCAGAACCTCTTCTCTTCCTGGTCTGGCGTCCACGGTACATTTTGATGGTAAAGTGCTTGGGAGTGAGAGATCAGAGAGTTGGAATGCAGAGGAGTTGTGAAGAACCCCCCAAGACCCCTTCCCTATTTATAGGGAAAAAATCAAATTTGGGACCTCCGTCTGGGAAGTCGAGACGGTGGTCTCGATTTTACGCGAGTCGAGACGGTCGTCGACCTCGAGACGGCGGTCTCAACTTTGGTCTTAAGCGAGATGGTCGTCTCGCCAAGCGGGACGGCGGTCTCGTTTTTGGCCAAGTCAAGACGGCGGTCTCGTTGGTCGAGACGGCGGTCCCGATTTTCTGGAGACCGAGACGGCGGTTTGGGAATGCCGGACGGCCGTCTCGATTTAAAGGGTTTTTTTTTTATAAGAAATAGGACCTGGTTCAAAAACATTTTATGCATGCAATGTTTTCATGTTTGATGTCCTATGATGCCTATTTCAATTAGTTTTCAGAAGGACTTAACTGACGTGTGTTGTAGCGTCGAATGTCCTCTGATTTGCGTTCTCGTGTTTGGCTGTACCATGCCGAACTTCTTGTGATCGAAGGATAACTTGTTTTTCCTTTTTTCTTTCCTTCTCTTTTTTTGTAGAGCACTCTTTGCCATGTGGTGTCCCTTTTTCTCCACTCTAGGGGTTTCAATCCTCTTGTTGACTATACGCCTCCATATTCCCAAATTAATTATTAGAATATTGTTATGAGGGTCAAGAGAAAAGAAGTAAAGAGGTAAATTCAATGGCTTGTGTTTTAGAATGTTAATTTTATTTAGAAAAAGGTTTTGTAAGAATGGTTGGCTAGGGTTAGGCTTAGGTGTTTAAGCTTTTTGTCTAAGCAAGCGTTTCCCCTTTTTTGTACTTGCGCCTTAGTTTTATTTCCATTGCTTTTTATGGCTAATTGATCTCCTTAGATCGCCCTTTGGGTTTTCGAACTAGGATATTGTGTTTTGGCCCTATCTTTTGTCTAGGTTCTTTCTTTTGGTATTTTTTTTTGGGGAATCCTAGCGGACGTTATTTTGTAACCCTAACTTTTGCCTAGGCTACCCTTTATTTTTGTTCGGGTATCCTACCGGGTTGACCCTATCTTTTGCGTAGCCCCCTTAGTGGGTTTCCTACCGGGTATTTTGCCCTTTTCTTTTGGCCTTTGGCTTCTATGGGCTTTTTTCCTTTTTGTGTATTTATTTTTTGTTCACAATATTGGCGAAGCATGACTTTCTTTATGGTGAGGTAAAGTCTTATTTGGTGCTCCTAATCAACCAGCTTGACTGTAATGGCAATGGCGAATTTTGGTTATTTGGATGCGCTTTTTATTCTTCTTTTTCTTTTTCCGTTTACTTAGACAAGGTTATTGTGAGGTCTAGTCAGACATAGCAAGAAGAGAAATAGATAGTAAGAAGTATTCTTTATTAATTAATAAGGGAATATGTGCCCTAAAATGCCCGGGGGTCGGGCTAGCCCCGGGGGATAGTCTCTAACAATCATGGGGTTTACATCCCTTAAATGAAGAAAAAGATCTCCTAATGACTAGGGTAGCTCTTGACGCTTGCACCCCTCCGCTTCGAAAAATTTGCTTGAGCGTGCGGAGAAGAGACTTCCCTTTTCCTTTTTCCGCTCGGCCCTTAGTAGGGTCATATCCTAGGCCATGCTTGAAAGGATTATCTTGGAATTCTGGGGGTTCCCTCATGCCTTGGGAATTTGCCCCCAGTCCTTGGCCAGGATGGTAGCCGTGCTTCATCATCATGCGGGCTACCTTTGTGTTTTTGGGAAGTCTTTCTACGCTGGCAATTTCGAGCGCTTGAAAAGATGTTTCAAGGGCCTCTTCAGCCGCATCCACATAAGGTTGGGTGGACAGCCCACTGATCAAGATATCGTCTTCTGCTTGGACCATGACCAATTTGTCATCCACTATGAACTTAACTTTCTGGTGGAGCGTTGAAGGTACTGCCTTAGCGTCATGGATCCAAGGCCTGCCGAGGAGACAACTATATGCTGGAGTAATATCCATTACGTGGAAATCGATGTTGAAGATAGTGGGTCCAACTTGGATTGGCAAATTAACCTCTCCCACCACTTCTCGTTTTGATCCGTCAAAGGCTCGAACGATAGTATTGCCTGGGCGCAGACGGGTTCCTTGGATAGTTAACTTGTCTAGTGTGCATTTGGGCATTATGTTCAAGGATGACCCGTTATCCACAAGAACTTTGGCGATGAGGTACTCCTTGCACTTGATTGAAATGTGCAAGGGCTTGTTGTGGTTTGATCCCTCGAGGGGAAGTTCTTCCTCTGTGAAGGTGAGGTGATCGCTTGCCATAATGTGACTGACGATCCTCTCAACCTTTTCTTGGGATATGGAGTGAGGTACATGCGCTTCGCTCAAGACCTTCAGCAGGGCGTTTCTGTGCGGTTCCGAGCTCATCGTTAAAGATAACAATGTTATCTTTGCAGGTGTGTGATTGAGCTGGTCTATAATGGAATACTCGCTTTGCCTTATAAACTGGAGTAATTCTTCTGTCTCCTCCTTGGATTCCTTATTTTCTTTTTCTTCTTCGATCTTTTTATTTTTTCCTTTATTTTTGGGGACGTCTTCTTGTGAGTCCTTGGGGGAGTAGACTCTTCCACTTCTAGTCATGCCCCCGATGCCAGCTATATTCGTGCTATCCTCTTTTATTGGTGAAGATTCTTCATATCTCCATGGTACAACTTTATTTGATTCGTAGGGGAAAGGACGTGACATAAATAGTCGCACTGGTGTCCTTGCCCCCTCTTCCTTATTTTTGAGGACCAACGGTCGAGGCTTATTATCCTCTTGCAATGAATCAACTGTTGGGGAAAGCTTGATTAGGAGTGGCTTTCTCTTCATTCTTCTGATTTGGAAGACGTGTCAGTTAATCCTTCCTTTTTATTATCTTATTTATTAAGAGTGAAGGAGGGGAAATTAAATATGCAGATGAATGATATGCATGCAAGTAGACAATTGTTGAATAAAGAAAATTTTCATTTATCCGTTGGAAGGTGTACATTCCCCTACTCCATACTACGAAGCAACTTTTGGCAGAAACGGAAAAGCCTAAAGAGACCCACAGGCGGGTCTTGGTCTCTATGTAATTCCCTTTCGGCTTTCCGGACGTGATGAGCGAGTGCTTCATTTTGCTTCTAGACTGCCTGGCTCATATCTTCGCTGTACTTTTGAGCCTCTTTAATCTTCGCCTCTTGATGGACGACCAAGGCTTGCAATTCATCGAGTTTTGCAAGGGCTCGGTCCTTTTCTTGTAGTACTTGGCCGTACTGAGCTAGCCCGTCTCTCTCTTTGCAGCGTAGCTCAACGAGACTTTTGTTGAGTCTCCAATTGGCCTCCCGCTCTTGGCATATTTTTGACTGAGTCTTGGTGAGTTCTTGCAACAATTCCTTGATCGTCTGAGCCTGTTTTGCTTATTCGGCCTCAAGGCGTGCTGATTTGGCGGTTATTTCTTGGAGTTGACTATCCGAGCTGGTTCTAGCGGCTTTGGATGCTCGGATAGCTTGCTCATTAGAGTCAGCACACTGGTCCTTGAGGCGCTCTATTTCATGATACTTTTTCTTGCATTGCCTTTGCAGACCATCAATGTTGAGGATAGATTCTTGCTCTCTCTCTTCAAGGGCCCTCATCTGGGCTCCCATGATTTCTATCCTCTGGGTCAAGGCATCGACTTGAGCTTGCAGCTCTTCACTATTGGTGCTTGTAACGAGTGAGGTGGATGTTTGAGACATCCCTCTTCTCTTTCTCCACACCTCATAGTCACTGGAGACAGCTACTCGAGATTTTCCTAGCTCTCTATCTCCCATAAAGACTGGTTTCTCCCATGCTTTTCTCATGGCTAGTGAGTTGGCGATTGTGCATGGGTCTCCGAAGAAACACAGTCCTCCGAGTTCCCCTCGAGAAATTGTAGTTTGAGTCCTCATGAGCTACCTCATAACTACTCTAGGTGAGTAGGCTATGCAACCCTTGAGTCCTATCAAGGGTATGTTCGGATAATCTCCACATCTGATGAGGACTGGACCGGGTCGGAACCAAGGGCAGACCCAGGATAAATTGTTGGCGTCCCATTGTTCCAACTCGTCCTTCCACTCTGAAGTTAAGCGTCGTTGGAGAGGGATTTTGGAGAAGCTCCTCAAAGGGTCGGGGAACATCCCCATGTGATTAGAGGCGTAAAAATGTGTAATACCCCACACAAAGAGCAGTGAAGAGCAACAACGAAGTGTTTTTCCTTGCTTCTGGCGGCAAAATTCCACCGAGAGCAAGGTGTCGGCAAGAATTACAGGACGTCCCAGGCGAAGAAGGCGTCCATGACGGCTTGATCCACTGTGTCGAGGTGGAAGGGAAACAAGATCGTTCCGAATATGATTAAGGCCAGGGTTCTGTTAAAAGCGACCCATTCTGCCCTTTCAGCCAAATCAGACAGATGGTCTTCTAACATTGAGACTTTCCACCCCTGGATGTTCCCTTTTCCTATCAGGGTAGTCTGCCGGAATGGTAGTTGAATGATGGCAGCGACTTGTGCTGCACGAGTATATGCCCCATGGCGGATATGGACCCCGGCTGATTTGGGTCATTTCAGCATAATTTTGTACTCCTCCAAGGTGGGCACCATATCAAACTGTGGAAATTCAAAGCGGCGCAGACTGGAGTTCCAGAAGTGAACTAATACCCTGACGAAAACTTGATCGACACAGATCTTCAGCAGGTCTAGAATCCGTCCATAGGATTTTTCAAAGTCGGAGCGGACCTCTGGTGGCATTATCGCGCAAAGCCGTTCCAATTTCTCAGTATGGTATCGGGGAATGTCCACCTACTTCAATTGTCTACTAGTCCCCTCCATTTTCTAAAACCAAAATGCATGTCTTATGAAAATGATGCTTATGGAATGAATGTGAGTGTTTATTTTTCTATTTATCATGTTTTGCTTCTACATGATGTATGGTATTTGCGTATATTTGTTTTGGAAAAATAAACTACCTATATGATTTATGAGTGTAATATTTTTGAACAAGGTCCCATTTATTGTTTTGGAATCGAATTTTTTATTTGATTTTATTTTATAGCCTTTTATCTCTTCTGTCGGACTGCGTGACTACTTAGCTTACAAAGAACCTGAAACCAGGCTAGCTAAAAGGCAGACTGTCCGAGATAAAAAATGGCTTTATGCGAAAGGATTATTTAGCGTCCCCTATCTCTTCTGTCGGACTGCGTGGCTACTTAACTTACAAAGAACCTGAAACCAGGCTAGCTAAAAGGCAGACTGTCCGAGATAGGGGTGTTTATTGCAAAAAATGTTTTTTGTGATTTTTCTGTTGTTTGGTTATGCTATGCAACAGACAAATGCAACAAACAGGTGCACACACAATTCGATCATCCACAAACAGGCGAGAAGTCGGTTTAATCACGAGGTAGGGTTTTCCTGCAGAAAAGTGCATTGGCGAAGGTAGGTTCTAACTGTTCTCACCAAGGCTAAGGCCCCCAAGGTGCCCCCATTATAGGGTCCCCACTCTCCAGTCTTCCGACCATGCTTAGCACTAAGGCCATAGTCAGTCTTTATGCCAAAAGAGGAAGGTTATCACCTTGAGTGGTGGTTTCCGATCACACTGGTGGGCACAAGGCCATCACTACAGCGAACCGTACCTGCCACCCACTCCCTATGGATTTCTCACTTGCCCCCAGGTATAGAGGGAACTGTAGTGTGCAAGGGTTTGTGTATAGTTTGTATTTCAAACAATTGCGTAAGTATAAATAGACAACAATTATTAAAGCTAAGCATTAAAACATGTTATAATACAAGGTAGGGTAAAAGCGTAATTTTCTTGGTTTATTTACTTTAGGCTGGCCCATCACTAAATGGGATCAACTCTCTAGGCTTCCCCAGTGGAGTCGCCATTTGTCGCCGCCGTCAAAACGAGGTGGTTGGAGCGACGCGATGGTTCCGACTTTCCAATTTTCGCGTTTTTATTGGTGTGGTTACAACGCCTTTAGGTTGTCCGATAACCGGGCTGAACCTAGGGGCGAAGTTTTTGAAAGGGCGCTCTTGGGTTTTCTGATAACCGGGCTAACCCAAGAACTAATTTTGGAGGGTTCTTCTGGAGTCGTCACCGATGTTTTTACCGGAAACATCGGGAAAGGAGTAAAAAGACGTTGGTTTTTCGAAAAACCAACTTTGGTCATTAGAACAGAGTTGGGTAAGGGAGTTAGTTACGCGTAAGGGAAGTGTTAGTTCCCTTACGACGCCCCTTTTGGGTTCCCTATGATAGGCCAGCTACTTTAAATAAATAAACCGGTGAAAATACGCTTTTACCCTTTATTTGCGGAATTTAAAATTACGACTACATGACCCTAATATCTGTAGACCCCAAATCTTGCCCGGGCTCCAAATAAAGTCAGAAGATCCCCTATTCGAGGACGCCCGAAGCCTAACAAGCCACTAGGAGAGACTATTAGGCTCCCGTACCAAGATGGGAAGGTTTTTTGGCCCAAAATAAAGTTTCTCGCGTGGAAGGGGACTCCCGGGTCAAGTCTCGCTCAAGCGAGTACGTCCGCCGCTTGAGCGACAGGTGCCGCAATCAAAGGGGACTTCCAGGTCGAATCTCGCTCAAGCGACTGGTGTACTCGCTTGAGCGACGGATGCTGCCACCAAAGGGGACTTCCGGGTCGAGTCTCGCTCAAGCGACCGATGTACTCACATGTACTCGCTTGAGCGAAAGATGCTCCAACGAAAACGAGACCGGGGTCTCGTTCACCCAGACCGGGGTCTCGTTGCCAACGAAAACGAGACCGGGGTCTCGTTCACCCAGACCGGGGTCTCGTTGACGACGAAAACGAGACCGGGGTCTCGTTCACCCAGACCGGGGTCTCGTTGACGACGAAAACGAGACCGGGTTCTCGTTCACCCAGACCGGTGTCTCGTTGCTTATGCAAAACGAGACGGCGGTCTCGTTGTACGAGACGGCGGTCTCGTTGCTTCTGTCAAACGAGACGGCGGTCTCGTTGTGCGAGACGGCGGTCTCGTTTCTGTCAGACGAGACCGGCGGTCTCGCCACCTGACAGCGCGGAAACCTATAAATAGGGGCTCTCCCCCCCTCATTTCCACACACCACAGCTGCATAGCTCTCCCTTCTCTCTAAAACTTCTCTCTAGAATCCCTCCGACGCATTTCCGGAGTTTCTGAGTGTTTTCAAGAGTGATTTTCGGCGTTCGAGAGGTTTCCGACGTCTTGTAGAGCGAAGGGCTGCCATAAAGCACCCTATTTTTCCAGAGAATTAATATAAAAAGCGTGCTTCGGAGGTTCAAATTCTCTCTTTCCACCTTTACCGCTTTTATCTTAAATTATGCAGTAGACAGTAGGGCCATGTAGTCACACTTTTAAATTCCGCAGAATAAAAAGGGCAAAAGTGCGTTTTTCTAGTTTATCAATAAAAATAAGCCGGCCTATCATAGGGAACCCGAAAGGGGCGTCGCGAAGGGACTAATACTCCTTTTGCACGTAACCAACTCCCTTACCCAACTCTGGTTCTAATGACCAAAGTTGGTTTTCGAAAACCAACGCCTTTTTAAACCCCTTTTCCGATGTTTATGGTAAAAATATCGGTGGCGACTCCATAGAACCCAAAATAAATAAGTCCTTGGATTAGCCCGGTTATCGGACAGCCCAAGGACACTTTTCGAAAACCTCGTCTCTAGGTTAGCCCGGTTATCGGACAACCTGAAGACGTTGTACCCACCAATAAAAAACGCGAAAATCAAGAGGGTCGATAAAACCATCGCGTCGCTCCGACCGCCTCTTTTTGACGGCGGCGACAATATCTATTGCATAATTAAAAATAAAGCGGTAAAGGAGAGAGAGAGTGTAGAAACCTCCGAGGCAAACTTTCTATTAATTTCTTCAAAACTAGGGTGCTTTTTGGCAGCCCTTCACTCTTTATAGCGCCGGAATCTCTCGAAAACGCTATAAAAACTCTAAAAAGCTCTCAGAAACTCTGGAAATGCTTCAGAGGGATTCTAGAAAGAGAATTTGAGGAGGTGACTAGAGAGAGAATGAAAGAACTGTGTGTTAGAATCGCGCAGCGGAATGTTCGCGTGGTCGGACAAAAACCAAGAGGGGGGGTGAATTGGTTTCTTAATAAAAATTAGGTTTTCAAAATTTTCCCCAAATTTTACCGATTAAAAACTGCGTAAATGTAAATAGAGAAGAGTAGAGAAGATTACACAGTAGGTTTATACTGGTTCGGATCAAAAGACCCTACGTCCAGTTGCTAATCACTCAAAAGAGGATTAACGCTGTCACTAAGAACAAATTGTTACAAACAGTTAACAAATCAAAGAGATAAAGTAAAGACAACACCTCTCTTGAAATCCACAAGAGATGAAGAACAACTTTCCCTAGAGACGGCACAACACACAATCCACTAAGAACTCCACTTAGTGATTCTTATCGCTTCTAGCCTCACACCAGGTTCCAAAAGCCCCCTTTCCTTGCAACAAACAGTTCTCTGGCACTCATAGCACTTAACTTTTGTATGGAAAGAGTTGTTCTTATTTTCTGAGTGCCAAAGCAGAGTTTAAGTAGGGAAATTAGGGTTTAGGAATTGGGGATTTCAAAACTAGGGTTCTTGGTAATTGGGTTTTCGAAAATAGGTTTTGCTTGAAGTTTAAAATCAGAAACAGACTGGAATAATCGATTAAATGGAGTTTTAATCGATTAAAACAGAGCCAAATACGTCAGAACCCAAACCTCTCTGGATTAATCGATTATTTGGTGAAATAATCGATTATCTGTACGGAACGGTACAAAATAATCGATTATTTTGCTTTTTAATCCATTAAAACAGTGACTTAGTATAGAAAGTGGTTTTCTCACTGTTTTAATCGATTATTTACCTATATAATCAATTAAAGCCGAGCCTGCATGATAAATTTGAGCATTTTGAAGCTTCTAAGTTACAGACTATGTACCGGCTATCTTAGACTCTTTAATTACAGACTCAATCAAACTAAAACAGAGTTATTACAATATAGAAATCATCAATCTTCAATCTTCAATTTTCAATACTCTAAGTCTTTAAGCTCTTGGATCATCATCAAAATCAACATTCTTCATGATCATTATTTGCAACATCAAGTCCTTGAATGTTCAACAATCTCCCCCTTTTTGATGATGATCAAAATTATCTTTTTAAAGCCCTTGTAATAACCTGTTTTATCTGTCATACTAACAAACACATTAACACATACCAGATAAAATTTAATATTGAATCATAGGCTTTAAATTTTTCTCCCCCTATTTTGATTATAATCAAAAAGAACTCTGCAACATCAATCATAAGAGCTCCCCCTCAAAATATGCATAAGTTAGAGAAAGCTCCCCCTCAATCATAGCATGAAAGAAACATCGTATTTTATCATTCATTCATTACAATATCAAGATATTTAAGAAAATATACAATAAAATCTAAAATTCTTCACTATCCTCATCATTAAAGTGTGTATCAAATCTATTTTCTAATCTACCCACTCTATCATCTACATCGGATATACGGCGAATAATTTCATCATGTCGTACACCAGAAAGATTGAAGAATGATTGCATTCTTTGATTCATGTCGGAAAGCATATCTTCAATGGATTGCTTTGATTCTTGATGAGAAGAGGATGTTCCTATACTTTGTATTTGGGTAGAGGGAAACTCAGCTGCTGGAGGCATATCTTCATCAGAGTCTTCAATTGCATTACCTTGATTTTGGACGTCATCTTTATGAACATAGATGTCATTGACCCGCACCATTTGTAGATGAATCAATGTGCTGTCCAGCATGCGGTTCAAGTTAGTAGTTCGGACAACTTGTTCACCTTCGACATTGACTCCTTTATATTCAAGAATTCGGGATACAAGAAGAGCATATGGAATTTTGAATGTTGGATGACGTTTGGCCTTTAACATTGTCATTGTGACAAGAACACCCCAATCTAAAGGTTCATTATTCATTATGGCATGAATAATGCGAAGATCAATAGAAGAGCATTGGGCATGGTTTGTGGCCCGGGGACATAAGATCCATACAAGCAAATGAAGAATCATGCGTTCTTCCTTCTTCAAAGGTCCAGCATGAAGAATACGGCCAATCTCCATGGAGGGATTCCGCAGAAAAGATCGATAAGCTAGGAACCTGTCAAAGTCATCTAGCTCACCATAAACGTTAATAGCATCTTCTCTAATGGGGAAGTGAGCAACATTTTCCCAAATATCATCATCTAAAATTATGGTAACCCCTTTTACACGAGATGTAGCAATTTGATCCCTAAATTTGAATTTAGAATAGAATACCCTAACTAAGTCAGGATAGTAAGTACCTTGCATTTGGATAAACGAGAGAACTCCTTGAATTTCAAGAAGATTAGGAAAATTAAATCCTCTATGAATGAATTGCTCACCTATAAGAAATTTGGGAGAAATAATAGCTTTTTCTTTCCAGTGAGGTTAGAAATTCTTGTTGACCATCTACATCAGAGATCCATCCTTCTACAGAATTAGGACGGGAATGAGAAGAAGGTGCAGACCTTCTTCTTGTAGGAATCTTAGGGCGAGAGGATGAGGCCATTTGAAAGAGTAGATAAACTTAAAGAGATTTTGGAGACAAGTGAGGGAATAATGAGGTAAAAAGAGTATAGATTTCAAGAGAACTTGATTGCAAGAGTTTGAAGTGAGTATAATTGACCAAGATGTCTCTATTTATAGAGAAAACACTTCCAACAGTCATATAGAAAAGATTTCATGGCAAAATATCCGTTGGCAACGGCTAAGAGGCAAAACTGAGTCGCATTTAATCGATTATATTTCAAGATAATCGATTATTTCAATATCGAGCTGACTTTAATCGATTATTTCCAGTAAATAATCGATTATCGGAGGCATTTAATCGATTATTTCACGAGATAATCGATTATTCCAGAGGAGAATACCCTGTTTTGGACGTTTTGAGGAAAAATAATCGATTATCACTTCCAGTAATCGATTATTCCAGAGGCTATATCAAGTTTTTAAGGTTTTTACACATTATAACCTATGAATGTCCTGCATCACGAATTTAATCATAACAATCATCCAAAAACAGTCAAATTAAGCAGAATTTAAGCTATTTCTAGTATCCCTAAGTCTCTTCGAAGATCATAGAATCTATCCTTGGGTAGAGGCTTAGTAAATATATCTGCTAATTGACGTTTAGTGTCTACATACTCTATCTTACAGTTTCCTTTGCTGATATTATCTCTTAAAAAGTGATGTCTAATCTCAATATGTTTAGTCCTAGAGTGCATTACTTGGATTTTTAGTTAAGTTGATTGCACTCGTATTATCACACATTAATGGAATGTCATTTAAATATATGCTATAATCCTCTAATTGTTGTTTCATCCACAGAATTTGAGCACAACAACTACCATACTGCAATATATTCAGCTTCAGTGGTAGATAAAGCTACACATGCTTGTTTCTTAGAATGCCATGATATTAAGGATGAACCTAACAAATGACATGTCCCACTAGTGCTTTTCCTATCAATCTTACATCCACCATAATCGACATCGAATATCCTAATAAACTAATACAAGCATCAGACCGGATACCACAAGCCAAATCCGAGTAGTTCCTTTTAAGTATTTTAAAATATGTTTTACTGCAATTAAATGAGATTCTTTAGGATAAGCCTGAAATCTAGCACACACACAGACAGAATGCATAATATCAGGTCTACTAGTAGTTAAGTATAATAGTGATCCTATCATACCTCTATACATAGTTTGATTAACTTCCAAACCTGATTCATCCTTGTCTAAATAGCATGAAGTTCCCATGGGTGTGTTAGCTTCCTTTGAGGTGTCCATACCAAACTTTTTTTAGGATCTCTTTGCAGTATTTAGTTTGAGAGATGAAATTGCCATCTTTAAGTTGCTTGATTTGAAGTCCAAGGAAGAATGTTAATTCTCCCATCATAGACATTTCAAACTTTCCCTGCATAATCTTAGCAAATTCTACACATAACAAACTATCAGTTGATCCAATAATATATCAACAAGTAACACATCCTTGATCTCCAAAGTGTTTGCTCCGCAGTTGCTTGATTGATTGCTAAAGGATGTGTGAAAACTTATATTCAATGTGTTTTTTAAAAAGTTCAAGCTAAACTGTTTTTATAGACTATTTTCAAAACTGCTGGTTTAATTAATCTGTTAAAAGATTCTTTTAATCTGTTAAAAGTGCAGTTTTAATCTGTTAAAACATCTTTTAATCGATTAAAACGCAGTGTAGAAAAAATTTTAAGTTGTTTTAATCGATTGAAACGAGTTTTTAATCGATTAAAAGAGTTCTGATCGGTCATAATAAAAATCTGATCGATCATAACTGATTCTGACCGGTCATAATAAAAATCTGATCGATCATCCTGACCCTTTAAGTGATTTTAATCGATTGAAACATGTTTTTAATCGATTGAAAAATTTCTGACCGCTCATAATTAAACTCTGATCGATCACATTTGCTTCTGATCAGTCATAATACAAATCTGATCGATCATCCTGACAGATTAATCGATTAAAAAGCAAAATAATCGATTATTTCGTACCGTTCCGTACAGATAATCGATTATTTCACCAAATAATCGATTAATCCAGAGAGGTTTGGGTTCTGACGTATTTGGCTCTGTTTTAATCGATTAAAACTCCATTTAATCGATTATTCCAGTCTGTTTCTGATTTTAAACTTCAAACAAAACCTATTTTCGAAAACCCAATTACCAAGAACCCTAGTTTCGAAATCCCCAATTCCTAAACCCTAATTTCCCTACTTAAACTCTGCTTTGGCACTCAGAAAATAAGAACAACTCTTTCCATACAAAAGTTAAGTGCTGTGAGTGCCAGAGAACTGTTTGTTGCAAGGAAAGGGGGCTTTTGGAACCTGGTGTGAGGCTAGAAGCGATAAGAATCACTAAGTGGAGTTCTTAGTGGATTGTGTGTTGTGCCGTCTCTAGGGAAAGCTGTTCTTCATCTCTTGTGGATTTCAAGAGAGGTGTTGTCTTTACTTTATCTCTTTGATTTGTTAACTGTTTGTAACAATTTGTTCTTAGTGACAGCGTTAATCCTCTTTTGAGTGATTAGCAACTGGACGTAGGGTCTTTTGATCCGAACCAGTATAAACCTACTGTGTAATCTTCTCTACTCTTCTCTATTTACATTTACGCAGTTTTTAATCGGTAAAATTTGGGGAAAATTTTGAAAACCTAATTTTTATTAAGAAACCAATTCACCCCCCCCTCTTGGTTTTTGTCCGACCACGCGAACATTCCGCTGCGCGATTCTTACAAGAATTGTTGAACATTCAAGGACTTGATGTTGCAAATAATGATCATGAAGAATGTTGATTTTGATGATGATCCAAGAGCTTAAAGACTTAGAGTATTGAAGATTGAAGATTGATGATTTCTGTATTGTAATAACTCTGTTTTAGTTTGATTGAGTCTGTAATTAAAGAGTCTAAGATAGCCGGTACATAGTCTGTAACTTAGAAGCTTCAAAATGCTCAAATTTATCATGCAGGCTCGGCTTTAATCGATTATATAGGTAAATAATCGATTAAAACAGTGAGAAAACCACTTTCTATACTAAGTCACTGTTTTAATCGATTAAAAAGCAAAATAATCGATTATTTCGTACCGTTCCGTACAGATAATCAATTATTTCACCAAATAATCAATTAATCCAGAGAGGTTTGGGTTCTGATGTATTTGGCTCTGTTTTAATCGATTAAAACTCCATTTAATCGATTATTCCAGTCTGTTTCTGATTTTAAACTTCAAACAAAACCTATTTTCGAAAACCCAATTACCAAGAACCCTAGTTTCGAAATCCCCAATTCCTAAACCCTAATTTCCCTACTTAAACTCTGCTTTGGCACTCAGAAAACAAGAACAACTCTTTCCATACAAAAGTTAAGTGCTGTGAGTGCCAGAGAACTGTTTGTTGCAAGGAAAGGGGGCTTTTGGAACCTGGTGTGAGGCTAGAAGCGATAAGAATCACTAAGTGGAGTTCTTAGTGGATTGTGTGCTGTGCCGTCTCTAGGGAAAGCTGTTCTTCATCTCTTGTGGATTTCAAGAGAGGTGTTGTCTTTACTTTATCTCTTTGATTTGTTAACTGTTTGTAACAATTTGTTCTTAGTGACAGCGTTAATCCTCTTTTGAGTGATTAGCAACTGGACGTAGGGTCTTTTTGTTAGAATCGCGCAGCGGAATGTTCGCGTGGTCGGACAAAAACCAAGAGGGGGGGGTGAATTGGTTACTTAATAAAAATTAGGTTTTCAAAATTTTCCCCAAATTTTACCGATTAAAAACTGCGTAAATGTAAATAGAGAAGAGTAGAGAAGATTACACAATAGGTTTATACTGGTTCGGATCAAAAGACCCTACGTCCAGTTGCTAATCACTCAAAAGAGGATTAACGCTGTCACTAAGAACAAAGTTGTTACAACACAAATTATAATGAAAAAGATAAAGTTAAAGATAAAACCTCTCTTGAAATCCACAAGAGATGATAAACAGCTTTCCCTGGAGACGGCACAGCACACAATCCACTAAGAACTCCACTTAGTGATTCTTATCGCTTCTAGCCTCACACCAAGTTTCCAAAAGCCCCGAAGAACAGCTTTCCCCGGAGACGGCACAACACTCAATCCACTAAGAACTCCACTTAGTGATTCTTATCGCTTCTAGCCTCACACCGAGTTTCCAAAAGCCCCCTTTCCTTGCAACAAACAGTTCTCTGGCACTCACAGCACTTAACTTTTGTATGGAAAGAGTTGTTCTTTAGTTGTTCTTCTTTTCTGAGTGTCAAAGCAGAGTTTAAGTAGGGAAATTAGGGTTAAGGAATTGGAGATTTCGAAACTAGGGTTCTTGGTAATTGGGTTTTCGAAAATAGGGTTAATTTGAAATTTAAAAACAAAAACAGACTGAAATAATCGATTAAATGGAGTTTTAATCGATTAAAATAGAGCCAAATACGCAGAACCCAATCCTCTCTGGTTTAATCGATTATTTGGTGAAATAATCGATTATTTGACCTTTTAATCGATTATTTTGATGTTTTAATCGATTAAAACAGTGAGTATATGCTGAAAATGGTTTTCTCACTGTTTTAATCGATTATTTCCCTATATAATCGATTAAAGCCGAGCCTGCATGATAAATTTGAGCATTTTGAAGCTTCTAAGTTACAGACTATGTACCGGCTATCTTAGACTCTATAATTACGGACTCAATCAAACTAAAACAGAGTTATTACAATACGGAAAACATCAATCTTCAATCTTCAATACTCTAAGTCTTTAAGCTCTTGGATCATCATCAAAATCAACATTCTTCATGATCATTATTTGCAACATCAAGTCCTTGAATGTTCAACAATCTCCCCTTTTTGATGATGATCAAAATTATCTTTTTAAAGCCCTTGTAATAACCTCGTTTCATCTGTCATACTAACAAACACATTAAACATACCAGATAACATTTAATATTGAATCATAGGCTTTAAATTTTTCTCCCCCTATTTTGATTATAATCAAAAAGAACTCTGCAACATCAATCATAAGAGCTCCCCCTCAAAATATGCATAAGTTAGAGAAAGCTCCCCCTCAATCATAGCATGAAAGAAACATCATATTTTACAACATCAAGACAATAACAAAAGAAAATTCATCAATTATCTCTACATTAGACAACTTTAATCGATTATTTCCAAGTAAATAATCAATTTTTAGAGGCATTTAATCGATTATTTCACGAGATAATCAATTATTCCAGAGGAGAATACCCTGTTTTGGACGTTTTGAGGAAAAATAATCGATTATCACTTCCAAGAATCGATTATTCCAGAGGCTATATTAAGTTTTTTAAGGTTTTTACACATTATAACCTATGAATATCCTGCATCACGAATTTAATCATAACAATCATCCAAAATCATTCAAATTAAGCAGAATTTAAGCTATTTCTAGTATCCCTAAGTCTCTTCTAAGATCATAGAATCTATCCTTGGGTAGAGGCTTAGTAAATATATCTGCTAATTGACGTTTAGTGTCTACATACTCTATCTTACAGTTTCCTTTGCTGATATTATCTCTTAAAAAGTGATGTCTAATCTCAATATGTTTAGTCCTAGAGTGCATTACTGGATTTTTTGTTAAGTTGATTGCACTCGTATTATCACACATTAATGGAATGTCATTTAAATATATGCTATAATCCTCTAATTGTTGTTTCATCCACGTAATTTGAGCACAACAACTACCAACTGCAATATATTCAACTTCAGTGGTAGATAAAGCAACACATGCTTGTTTCTTAGAATGCCATGATATTAAGGATGAACCAAACAAATGACATGTCCCACTAGTGCTTTTCCTATCAATTTTACATCCACCATAATCAAGCATCGAATATCCTAATAAACTAATACAAGCATCAGACTGGATACCACAAGCCAAATCCAAGTAGTTCCTTTTAAGTATTTTAAAATATGTTTTACTGCAATTAAATGAGATTCTTTAGGACAAGCTTGAAATCTAGCACACACACAGCATGTAATGCATAATATCGGGTCTACTAGCAGCTAAGTATAATAGTGATCCTATCATACCTCTATACATAGTTTGATTTACTTCCAAACCTGATTCATCCTTGTCTAAATAGCATGAAGTTCCCATGGGTGTGTTAGCTTCCTTTGAGGTGTCCATACCAAACTTTTTGAGGATCTCTTTGCAGTATTTAGTTTGAGAGATAAAAGTTCCATCTTTAAGTTGCTTGATTTGAAGTCCAAGGAAGAATGTTAATTCTCCCATCATAGACATTTCAAACTCTCCCTGCATAATCTTAGCAAATTCTTCCTCCCGACAATAGCCTTTTGCAACAAGTCTCGGCTTTATTCTTTGTTATATTACCATCTTCATCAAGCTTATTTCTGAATACCCATTTAGTTCCAATAACTTGATGTGACTCTTCTCTTGGGATTAGTTCCCGGACTTGATTCCTTTCAAATTGGTTAAGTTCTTCTTGCATGGCTATGCACCACTGATCATCTTTAAGTGCTTCCTCAATGTTTTTAGGTTCAATCTGTGACACAAAAGCAACATGACATACGTAAATTATTCATATTTCTAGTTCTTACCCCTTTTGAGATATCACCTATGATATTTTCCATTGAGAGTCCTCTAGGTGATTGCCATTCTTTTGCTAATTGAGGAGTTTGAGAAGGCACATTATCTTCCAAGTATAATTCATCAAGGGCCTCTCTTATATATTCATCATCACCTGCAAGTCTTTTATTTGACTCAAGAGGATTTCCCCAAGGTCTACAATCTCATCAAAGGCAACATGTATAGATTCTTCTATATTCAAAGTTCTTCTATTAAATACTCTATACGCCTTGCTAGTTAAAGAATAACCTAGAAAAATACCCTCATCGGCTTTTGAATCAAATTTTCCTAGATTGTCCTTTCCATTATTTAGTACAAAACATTTACAACCAAAAATTTTCAAATGTGCAACATTAGGTTTTCTACCATTAAACAATTCATATGGAGTAGATTTCATAATTGACCTAATGAGCATTCTATTTAAAACATAACATGCAGTACTAACCGCATCAGCCCAAAAATATTTAGGAACATTAGATTCATTTAACATAGTTCTTGCAAGTTCCTCTAATGACCTATTTTTCCTTTCAACTACACCATTTTGTTGAGGAGTCCTAGGAGCAGAAAAGTTATGTAATATACCATTTTCCTCACAATAATTCTCAAACTTTTCATTTTGAAACTCACCACCATGGTCACTTCTTAAAACTTTAATCCTTAGGTCTTTCTCATTTTGTATTTGTTTAGCAAACTTTCTAAAGACCTTAAAAGCTTCACTTTTCATAGTTAGGAAAAATGTCCAAGTGTACCTAGAGAAATCATCAACAATTACAAGACCATAATAATTTCCACCAAAGCTTTTTATCCTAGAAGGTCCAAATAAATCTAAATGTAATAATTCTAGGGGTTTTGAAGTGGAAATCACATTTTTTGATTTAAATGATGATTTAACTTGTTTACCTTTTTGGCATGCATCACACAATCTATCTTTTTCAAATTTCAATTTAGGCAATCCAATAACTAAGTCTTTTGATATCAATTTATTCAAATGATGCATGTTTATATGAGCCGCTCTTTTATGCCATAACCAAGGATTCTCTTCCTTAGCAACTAAACATGTTATACTAGACTCATATAAACAATCCAAATCAATCAAATATATGTTGTTATGCCTAATGCCTTTTAATTCTACTATTTCTGAATCTACTAAATGTATGGTGCAAAATTTGCTTTCAAAAGTTACCTTGAATCCTTTGTCACACAATTGGCTTATGCTAAGAAGGTTATGTTTTAATCCATCAACAAGAAGCACATCCTTAATCTCCAATGTATTTGCACCACCTATATTTCCAATTCCGAGAATCTTCCCTTTGTTGTTATCCCCATAAGTCACATATCCTTGTTCTTTGGCTTTGAAACTTACAAATTTCGTTTTATCCCCAGTCATATGTTTTGAGCATCCACTATCAAGATACCACATAGACTTCTTTGATTTGGAAGTTTCCTACAAAACAAGAACATAGTAAACTTAGGTCCCCACAACTTTTGGGTCCTTGAGGTTAGAGACATAATAATCTATTTAAAATACTGCAAAACAATCTATTCTTTGGGTGTTTTAAGAAGTTCAAGCAAAACTGTTTTTATAGACTATTTTCAAAACTCGCTGGTTTAATTAATCATGTTAAAAGATTCTTTTAATCGCTAAAAGTGCAGCTTTAATCTGCTAAAACATCTTTTAATCGATTAAAACGCAGTGTAGAAAAAGTTTTTAAGTTGTTTTAATCGATTGAAACGAGTTTTTAACCGATTAAAAGAGTTCTGATCGGTCATAATAAAAATCTGATCGATCATCCTGATCTGACCGGTCATAATAAAAATCTGATCGATCATCCTGATCCTTTAAGTGATTTTAATCGATTGAAACGTGTTTTTAATCGATTGAAAAATTTCTGACCAGCTCATAATTAAAATCTGATCGATCACATTTGCTTCTAATCGGTCATAATTTGATTTTGATCGATCATCCGCACTCTTTAAGTAATTTTAATCGATTGAAACGTGTTTTTAATCGATTTAAACGCTTTCGATCGCTCATAATAACAATCTGATCGGTCAAAATGAGTTCTAAATGGTTTTAATCGATTAAAAACCAGTTGTATCGATTAAAATGCTGTAAAAACACTTCTTTGACCACTCTAAGTGATTTTATTTGGTTCTTTCAAAACTGCATCAGCTTAAAAACATGTTTTAAGAAAGATTTTGTAAAAATACTTTATTTTGAGTCGTTTAAAACAATTTTAGAGGCTTCTCGCAAAAATCTTTAAGAGAAGAATCTTTATGCAAGTAGAAAAGATAAAATGATTTTACCTAAGCATTTTGTTTAAAACATACAAAATGATCCATTTTCTTTGAATAAATAAAAGAGACAAACAGATTTATTTAACTATTGGAACCCAAATATATTTACCTTTTGGAATACCAAAATGTTTAATTTTACACTTATTTGAAGTGTGACCTTGTTTCATACAATAGAAGCATGCATTTGGAGTAGCTTTAGAATAAGATACATTATTAACATGACATGCTCTAGTTCCTTTTTCTACCCATATTCTTTTCTTTTTAGATTTACTCTTTTTCAAAGGAACTCTATGATTTACATTATTTTGAGCAAAAACCATTTCATCCTTCTTAAGATCATCAATTTCTTTTTCGGCTTTGTCAAGCAAATGATTAAGAATATCTATATCATATTCATGCTCTTTACATTTTGCACATGCTAAGTCCTTATCTTCATCTAAGCATACTATTTTCGTATTGGCTACCTCCTTTTCTTCTAAACATGCAATTTTCAATTTTAAGGACTCATTTTCCTTTTCCGATTTTCTTAGATTCTTCTTTACAACTTTATATTCCTTTTTCATATCCATAAATGCAGTAAATAACTCATTATAAGCATTTTGCAATTCATCATGGTCATTTTCTTCACTAGAGGATGAATCGAATCACTAACCTCAAAATCCGAAGAATTGTTGTTATTTGCCATCAAGCAAATGTTTGCTTCAATTTCCGAGTCGCTTGATTCTGAATTTGAATCACTCGTCATCCCAAGCAATATATGCTTTCTTCTTGAATTGCTTTTTGCCCTTGTGTTCATCATTTTTCTTGTTTGGGCATTCGATCTTTATATGCCCCCGCTTCACCACAACCAAAGCATTTTATATTAACTGAAGAATTTTCTTTTACCTTTCCCTTACCTTTGAAAGGATGTCTTCCTTTTGCTTTCATCATCTTGGTGAACTTCTTTATAAAAAGACTCATCTCTTCTTCATCATTTTCGGAGTCTTCTTCTTCTTCTTTCTTATTATTGCTTTTTGAAATCTCGGTTTTGAAAGCAAGGTTCTTCTTTTGATATTGACCCTCTTCCTCATTTAGTCTTCCAAGGTCAAGTTCATGCTCCCTAAGCTTTCCAAACAACGCCGCCATAGACATAGTGGCAAGATTTTGTGACTCCGAGATGGCCGTCACCTTTGGTTGCCATTTCCTATCCAGAGATTTCAAAATTTTAACATTTAATTCATCAACGTCAAAAATTTTACCTAGTCCGATGAGATGGTTCACGATATGAGTGAAACGTTTTTGTACGTCAAATATCGTTTCGCCCGGTTGCATCCGAACATTTCGTACTCTTGAATTAGAGAATTTTTACGTGCTCTTTTGACGTCGTCAGCTCCTTCGTGGGTTACTCTAAGCATTTCCCACATTTCCTGTGCACTTTTACAAATAGAAATTCTGTAGAACTCATCAAGGGTTAGAGCAGATGAAATAATGTTTCTAGCCCTAACATCAAATTGTACTTTTCGACTTTCGTCGGCAGTCCATCTATCAAAAGGTTTAAGAACGTCAACACCGTTCTCTGTAATTTTAGGAACAAATGGACCGTTTAAAATTGCGTCCCAAACACCTCTATCAACAGACTCTAAAAATATTTGCATACGTACTTTCCAAAAAGGATAATTTTGACCCGCAAAAAGTGGGGGTCTGTTGATAGACGCACCTTCGGCAAAAGTTTGATTTTGTCCGGCCATTTTCGAAAAGTTTGAATGACTATCAAAGCAAGCTCTGATACCACTTGTTAGAATCGCGCAGCGGAATGTTCGCGTGGTCGGACAAAAACCAAGAGGGGGGGGTGAATTGGTTACTTAATAAAAATTAGGTTTTCAAAATTTTCCCCAAATTTTACCGATTAAAAACTGCGTAAATGTAAATAGAGAAGAGTAGAGAAGATTACACAATAGGTTTATACTGGTTCGGATCAAAAGACCCTACGTCCAGTTGCTAATCACTCAAAAGAGGATTAACGCTGTCACTAAGAACAAAGTTGTTACAACACAAATTATAATGAAAAAGATAAAGTTAAAGATAAAACCTCTCTTGAAATCCACAAGAGATGATAAACAAGCTTTCCTGGAGACGACACAGACACACAATCCACTAAGAACTCCACTTAGTGATTCTTATCGCTTCTAGCCTCACACCAAGTTTCCAAAAGCCCCGAAGAATAGCTTTCCCTGAGACGAGCACAAGCACTCAATCCACTAAGAACTCCACTTAGTGATTCTTATCGCTTCTAGCCTCACACCGAGTTTCCAAAAGCCCCCTTTCCTTGCAACAAACAGTTCTCTGGCACTCACAGCACTTAACTTTTGTATGGAAAGAGTTGTTCTTTAGTTGTTCTTCTTTTCTGAGTGTCAAAGCAGAGTTTAAGTAGGGAAATTAGGGTTAAGGAATTGGAGATTTCGAAACTAGGGTTCTTGGTAATTGGGTTTTCGAAAATAGGGTTAATTTGAAATTTAAAAACAAAAACAGATCGAAATAATCGATTAAATGGAGTTTTAATCGATTAAAACAGAGCCAAATACGCAGAACCCAATCCTTCTGGTTTAATCGATTATTTGGTGAAATAATCGATTATTTGACCTTTTAATCGATTATTTTGATGTTTTAATCGATTAAAACAGATGAGTATATGCTCGAAAATGGTTTTCTCACTGTTTTAATCGATTATTTCCCTATATAATCGATTAAAGCCGAGCCTACATGATAAATTTGAGCATTTTGAAGCTTCTAAGTTACAGACTATGTACCGGCTATCTTAGACTCTATAATTACAGACTCAATCAAACTAAAACAGAGTTATTACAATACAGAAAACATCAATCTTCAATCTTCAATACTCTAAGTCTTTAAGCTCTTGGATCATCATCAAAATCAACATTCTTCATGATCATTATTTGCAACATCAAGTCCTTGAATGTTCAACACTTTTGATCCGAACCAGTATAAACCTACTGTGTAATCTTCTCTACTCTTCTCTATTTACATTTACGCAGTTTTTAATCGGTAAAATTTGGGGAAAATTTTGAAAACCTAATTTTTATTAAGAAACCAATTCACCCCGCCTCTTGGTTTTTGTCCGACCACGCGAACATTCCGCTGCGCGATTCTAACAAGTGGTATCAGAGCTTGCTTTGATAGTCATTCAAACTTTTCGAAAATGGCCGGACAAAATCAAACTTTTGCCGAAGGTGCGTCTATCAACAGACCCCCACTTTTTGCGGGTCAAAATTATCCTTTTTGGAAAGTACGTATGCAAATATTTTTAGAGTCTGTTGATAGAGGCGTTTGGGACGCTATTTTAAACGGTCCATTTATTCCTAAAATTACTGAGAACGGTGTTGACGTTCTTAAACCTATTGATAGATGGACTGCCGAAGAAAGTCGAAAAGCACAATTTGATGTTAGGGCTAGAAACATTATTTCATCTGCTATAACCCTTGATGAGTTTTATAGAATTTCAGTTTGTAAAAGTGCACAGGAAATGTGGGAAATGCTAAGGGTGACCCACGAAGGAACTGACGACGTCAAAAGAGCGCGTAAAAACTCCCTAATCCAAGAGTACGAAATGTTCCGGATGCAACCCGGCGAAACAATTTTCGACGTTCAAAAGCGTTTCACTCATATTGTGAATCATCTCACCGGATTAGGTAAAGTATTTGACGTTGACGAATTAAATGTAAAAATTTTGAAATCTCTGGATAGGAAATGGCAACCAAAGGTGACGGCCATCTCGGAGTCACAAAATCTTGCCACTATGTCCATGGCGGCGTTATTTGGAAAGCTTAGGGAGCATGAACTTGACCTTGGAAGACTAAATGAGGAAGAGGGTCAATACCAAAAGAAGAATCTAGCTTTCAAGACCGAGATTTCAAAAGGTAAAAATAAGAAAGAAGAAGAAGAAGACTCCGAAATTGATGAAGAAGAGATGAGTCTTTTTATAAAGAAGTTCACCAAGATGATGAAAGCAAAAGAAAGACATCCTTTCAAAGGTAAGGGAAAGGTAAAAGAAAATTCTTCCATTAATATAAAATGTTTTGGTTGTGGTGAAGCAGGGCATATAAAGACCGAATGCCCAAACAAGAAAAATGATGAACACAAGGGCAAAAAGCAATTCAAGAAGAAAGCATATATTGCTTGGGATGATAGTGATTCAAATTCAGAATCAAGCGACTCAGAAATAGAAGCAAACAATTGCTTGATGGCAAATGACAACAATTCTTCGGATTTTGAGGTTAGTGATTCCGATTCATCCTCTAGTGAAGAAAATGACCATGATGAATTGCAAAATGCTTATAATGAGTTATTTACTGCATTTATGGATATGAAAAACGAATTTAAAGTTGTAAGGAAAAATCTAAGAAGATCCGAAAAGGAAAATGAGTCCTTAAAATTGAAAATTGCATGTTTAGAAGAAAAGGAGGTAGCTAATACGAAAATTATATGCTTAGATGAAGATAAGGACTTAGCATGTGCAAATTGTAAAGAGCATGAATATGACATAGATATTCTTAACCATTTGCTTGACAAAGCCGAAAAAGAAATTAATGATCTTAGGAAGAATGAAATGGTTTTTGCTCAAAATAATTTAAATCATAGAGTTTCTTTGAAAAAGAGTAAAACTAAAAAGAAAAGAGTATGGGTAGAAAAAGGAACTAGAGCATGTCATGTTAATAATGTATCTTGTTCTAAAACTACTTCAAATGCATGCTTCTATTGTATGAAACAAGGTCACACTTCAAATAGATGTAAAATTAAGCATTTTGGAGTTCCTAAAGGAAAATATGTTTGGGTTCCTATAGTTAAATGAGTTGTTTGTCTCTTTTATTTATTCGAAGAAAATGGATCATTTAGTATGTTTTAAACAGAATGATTAGGTAAAAACATTTTATCTTTTCTATTGCATGAAGATTCTTCACTTAAAGATTTTTGCGAAAAGCCTCTAAAATTGTTTTAAACAACCTAAAACAAAGTATTTTTTCAAAAGCTTTCTTAAAACATGTTTTTAATTGATGCAGTTTTGAAAGAACCAAATAAAATCACTTAAAATGGTCAAAGAAGTGTTTTTACAGCATTTTAATCGATACAAATTGTTTTTAATCGATTAAAACCATTTAGAACTCATTATGATCGATCAGATTTTTATTATGAGCGGTCAGAAATTTTTCAATCGATTAAAAACACGTTTCAATCGATTAAAATCACTTAAAGGGTCAGGATGATCGATCAGATTTGTATTATGACCGATCAGAAGCAAATGTGATCGATCAGAGTTTAATTATGAGCGGTCAGAAATTTTTCAATCGATTAAAAACATGTTTCAATCGATTAAAATCACTTAAAGGGTCAGGATGATCGATCAGATTTTTATTATGACCGGTCAGAATCAGTTATGATCGATCAGATTTTTATTATGACCGATCAGAACTCTTTTAATCGATTAAAAACTCGTTTCAATCGATTAAAACAACTTAAAATTTTTTTTCTACACTGCGTTTTAATCGATTAAAAGATGTTTTAACAGATTAAAACTGCACTTTTAACAGATTAAAAGAATCTTTTAACAGATTAATTAAACCAGCAGATTAATTAAAAGAAGCTTTGCAGTATTTAAATAGATTGTTATGTCTCTAACCCCAAGGACCCAAAAGTTGTGGGGACCTAAGTTTATATGTTCTTGTTTTGTAGGGAACTTCCAAATCAAAGAAATCTATGTGGTATCTTGATAGTGGATGCTCAAAACATATGACTGGAGATAAAACGAAATTTGTAAGTTTCAAAGCCAAAGAACAAGGATATGTGACTTATGGGGATAACAACAAAGGAAAGATTCTCGGAATTGGAAACATAGGTGGTGCAAACACATTGGTGATTAAGGATGTGCTTCTTGTTGATGGACTAAAGCATAATCTTCTTAGCATAAGCCAATTGTGTGACAAAGGATTCAAGGTAACTTTTCAAAGCAAATTTTGCAACATACATTTAGTAGATTCCGAAAAAGTAGAATTAAAAGGCATTAGGCATAACAACATATATTTGATTGATTTGGATTGTTTACATGAGTCTAGTATAACATGTTTAGTTGCTAAGGAAGAGAATCCTTGGTTATGGCATAAAAGAGCGGCTCATATAAACATGCATCATTTGAATAAATTGATATCAAAAGACTTAGTTATTGGATTGCCTAAATTGAAATTTGAAAAAGATAGATTGTGTGATGCATGCCAAAAAGGTAAACAAGTTAAATCATCATTTAAATCAAAAAATATGATTTCCACTTCAAAACCCCTAGAATTATTACATTTAGATTTATTTGGACCTTCTAGGATAAAAAGCTTTGGTGGAAATTATTATGGTCTTGTAATTGTTGATGATTTCTCTAGGTACACTTGGACATTTTTCCTAACTATGAAAAGTGAAGCTTTTAAGGTCTTTAGAAAGTTTGCTAAACAAATACAAAATGAGAAAGACCTAAGGATTAAAGTTTTAAGAAGTGACCATGGTGGTGAGTTTCAAAATGAAAAGTTTGAGAATTATTGTGAGGAAAATGGTATATTACATAACTTTTCTGCTCCTAGGACTCCCCAACAAAATGGTGTAGTTGAAAGGAAAAATAGGTCATTAGAGGAACTTGCAAGAACTATGTTAAATGAATCTAATGTTCCTAAATATTTTTGGGCTGATGCGGTTAGTACTGCATGTTATGTTTTAAATAGAATGCTCATTAGGTCAATTATGAAATCTACTCCATATGAATTGTTTAATGGTAGAAAACCCAATGTTGCACATTTGAAAATTTTTGGTTGTAAATGTTTTGTACTAAATAATGGAAAGGACAATCTAGGAAAATTTGATTCAAAAGCCGATGAGGGCATTTTTCTAGGTTATTCTTTAACTAGCAAGGCGTATAGAGTATTTAATAGGAGAACTTTGAATATAGAAGAATCTATACATGTTGCCTTTGATGAGATTGTAGACCTTGGGGGAAATCCTCTTGAGTCAAATAAAAGACTTGCAGGTGATGATGAATATATAAGAGAAGCCCTTGATGAATTATACTTGGAAGATAATGTGCCTTCTCAAACTCCTCAATTAGCAAAAGAATGGCAATCACCTAGAGGACTCTCAATGGACAATATCATAGGTGATATCTCAAAAGGGGTAAGAACTAGAAATATGAATAATTTCTGTATGTCTGTTGCTTTTGTGTCACAGATTGAACCTAAAAACATTGAGGAAGCACTTAAAGATGATCAATGGTGCATAGCCATGCAAGAAGAACTTAACCAATTTGAAAGGAATCAAGTCTGGGAACTAATCCCAAGAGAAGAGTCACATCAAGTTATTGGAACTAAATGGGTATTCAGAAATAAGCTTGATGAAGATGGTAATATAACAAAGAATAAAGCCAGACTTGTTGCAAAAGGCTATTGTCAGGAGGAAGGTATAGATTATGATGAAACTTATGCTCCTGTGACCAGAATTTGCTAAGATTATGAAGGGAGAGTTTGAAATGTCGATGATGGGAGAATTAACATTCTTCCTTGGACTTCAAATCAAGCAACTTAAAGATGGCACTTTCATCTCTCAAACTAAATACTGCAAGGAGATTCTCAAAAAGTTTGGAATGGACACCTCAAAGGAAGCTAACACACCCATGGGAACTTCATGCTATTTAGACAAGGATGAATCAGGTTTGGAAGTTAATCAAACTATGTATAGAGGTATGATAGGATCACTATTATACTTAACTCGCTAGTAGACCTGATATTATGCATTCTCGTCTTGTGTGTGCTAGATTTCAAGCTTGTCCTAAAGAATCTCATTTAATTGCAGTAAAACATATTTTAAAATACTTAAAAGGAACTACTCGGATTTGGCTTGTGGTATCCGTCTCGATGTTTGTTTTAGTTTATTAGGATATTCTGATGCCGATTATGGTGGATGTAAGATTGATAGGAAAAGCACTAGTGGGACATGTCATTTATTAGGTTCATCCTTAATATCATGGCATTCTAAGAAACAAGCATGTGTAGCTTTATCTACCACTGAAGCTGAATATATTGCAGCTGGTAGTTGTTGTGCTCAAATTCTATGGATGAAACAACAATTAGAGGATTATAGCATATATTTAAATGACATTCCATTAATGTGTGATAATATGAGTGCAATCAACTTAACTAAAAATCCAGTAATGCACTCTAGGACTAAACATATTGAGATTAGACATCACTTTTTAAGAGATAATATCAGCAAAGGAAACTGTAAGATAGAGTATGTAGACACTAAACGTCAATTAGCAGATATATTTACTAAGCCTCTACCCAAGGATAGATTCTATGATCTTCGAAGAGACTTAGGGATACTAGAAATAGCTTAAATTCTGCTTAATTTGACTGTTTTTGGATGATTGTTATGACAATTTTGCCTCTTAGCCGTTGCCAACGGATATTTTGCCATGAAATCTTTTCTATATGACCGTTGGAAGTGTTTTCTCTATAAATAGAGACATCTTGGTCAATTATACTCACTTCAAACTCTTGCAATCAAGTTCTCTTGAAATCCACAAGAGATGAAGAACAGCTTTCCCTAGAGACGGCACAGCACACAATCCACTAAGAACTCCACTTAGTGATTCTTATCGCTTCTAGCCTCACACTAGGTTCCAAAAGCCCCCTTTCCTTGCAACAAACAGTTCTCTGGCACTCACAGCACTTAACTTTTGTATGGAAAGAGTTGTTCTTGTTTTCTGAGTGCCAAAGCAGAGTTTAAGTAGGGAAATTAGGGTTTAGGAATTGGGGATTTCGAAACTAGGGTTCTTGGTAATTGGGTTTTCGAAAATAGGTTTTGTTTGAAGTTTAAAATCAGAAACAGACTGGAATAATCGATTAAATGGAGTTTTAATCGATTAAAACAGAGCCAAATACGTCAGAACCCAAACCTCTCTGGATTAATCGATTATTTGGTGAAATAATCGATTATCTGTACGGAACGGTACGAAATAATCGATTATTTTGCTTTTTAATCGATTAAAATAGTGACTTAGTATAGAAAGTGGTTTTCTCACTGTTTTAATCGATTATTTACCTATATAATCGATTAAAGCCGAGCCTGCATGATAAATTTGAGCATTTTGAAGCTTCTAAGTTACAGACTATGTACCGGCTATCTTAGACTCTTTAATTACAGACTCAATCAAACTAAAACAGAGTTATTACAATACAGAAATCATCAATCTTCAATCTTCAATACTCTAAGTCTTTAAGCTCTTGGATCATCATCAAAATCAACATTCTTCATGATCATTATTTGCAACATCAAGTCCTTGAATGTTCAACACTGTGTGAAATGAGGGGAATGACACGACTATTTATAGGGATTCGCTCCTGTCAGGTTGAGATGACCGTCTCGTCTAACAAGGTCGAGACGGTCATCTCGCCATTCGAGACGGTCATCTCGCCTTGCAGAAATGGCGAGACGGCCGTCTCGCCAAACAAGATGGCGGTCTCGCCATTTTCGCAAGGCGAGACGGCGGTCCCGAATACGAGACGGCGGTCTCGACCCTAAAAGGCAAAAATCCTTATTTACATGCCAAAAATCCCTCATATCCTAGTATGGGGCCTAATAGTCTCTCCTAGTGCCTTCTTAGGCTTCATCCATCTTCGAATAGAAGGTCTTCTGGTCTTTATTATGAGGCCGAACAAGATTTGGGGTCTACAATAATCGATTATCTCTAGCTATTAAGAGTTCAAATTTGAAATTGGTTCTGTGATAATCGATTATCCTGGACAAAACTGGTTTTCCTATATCTAGCTCTGTGATAATCGATTATCACTGATGATAATCGATTATTTGTGTCAGTTATGAATTTAAATTTCAAATTTCTGACCTAATTTTTGAAAATCCCTAAATTTGGAAACCCTAAAACTCTATTTAAAGAACTTTCATGCTCTTTGCAAATAGAAACACCTTTTTCATACTTAGAAAATTTAAGAGTTGTGATTGTTGGGAGAACTTTGAGTAGGGAAGAAAAAGGGGTTTTGAAAACCTAGTGTGGGCTAGAAGCGATAAGAATCATTAAGTGAGATTCTCAGTAGATTGAGTGTTGTGCCGTCTCTAGGAAAGTTGTCTTCATCCTTTGTGACTTCAAAGGAGGTGTTCATCTCTTGTGTGACTCAAGAGATGTATTTTCTAATCCTTGTTTATTTGAAAACCATTATTTTAGTGACTGAGTTAATCCTCTTTTAGAGTGATTAACAACTGGACGTAGGGTCTTTTGATCCAAACCAGTATAAATTACTGTGTAATTTTCTTTCCTTATCTCTTTACTTTTCAAGTACTTTATTATATTATCATTTAATTGGTAAAATCTTGTAAAAAGTTTTTAAAGGGATAATTTTTATAGGAAATAAATTCACCCCCCTTTTGTTTTTGTCTTAACGCAAACATTCCGCTACGCGATACCAACAATCTTTAACACAAACATAAGAAATACAACCAAATACTTTCAAATGAGAAAAACTTATATCCTTGTCTTGCCATTTTTCCTCAGGAATCTTGAATCTTATGGGAAATGAGGATCCTTGATTAATGAGGTATGCTGTTGTACTCAGTGTTTCTGTCCATAATGTTTTCAGTAATCCTGCATGAATTCTCATACTCTTTGCCCTCTCATTCAAGGTGTTGTTCATTCTTTCAACAATACCATTTTGTGGAGGTATCTCTGGAATAATTTTAAGGATTCTAATTTGATTTTCAACATAGTAATAAACAAATTCAGTTCTAATATATTCACCACCATTATCAGACTTTAAACATTTAATTTTATCCTACACTCATTCTCAACAATGGCTTTCCACTTCTTAAATGTATTAAATACTTTAGATTTTTTCTTCAAAATATAAACACATATATTTCTAGTAGAATCATCAATGAAGGTGACATAATATCATCATCCTTCCAATGATGAGATTGATGTTGACTCATACACATATGTATGAACAAGTTTCAACTTCTCTACCTTTGACATCGTCCCTGACTTAACAAAAGTAACTCTTTTTTGTTTTCCAAACACACATGATTCACAAAAACCAACTTTTACCTTTTTTAATTCTAGAATCTTCCCCTTTGAGACTAGTATCTTCATACCCTTCTCGCTCATGTGACCAAGTCTTTGGTGCCATAAAGTCAAAGGATAACTAACATCATCACTAATTGAATTTATTTCTTCTAGAGGTAATTTTGTCATGTATAGAGTTCCTTTCTTCTAGCTACGAGCAATAATTAGATTACTCTTTCACCACCTTCTACTGGCTTTCTTCAGATATGACTCGATATCCTGGAACATCCAGTAGACCCACATAAATTAAAATTCTCTTGAGTCCTGGAATATATCTGACATCTTTTAGTGTCCAAACTATATCGGTAGAAGTTTTAAGATTTATATATCCTCATGCCTGTGATATTTAAAGCTTCATCATTTATTTGACGCACTTGCCAAAATTCCCACTTCTAAATTTTTTCATCAAGTCCTTGTAAGGAGAAGTATGGAAAGATGCACCATAATCCATGATCCAAGATTCAAACTTGCTCTCAATACAACATATCAACGCATCATCAATGTATTCTTATGTTGCATTCATTGTATTGTCATGCCTCTTGTGCTACTACCGTGACAGTTTCTGATGTGAACATGACCTATGACAAGGGCTAGAGTAAGGGAAGCAAATGAAGCTCTTCAACAAGTATTGTTGGATGACCAAATTTTATTTTGAATTAATCAATTAATGAGCTTTATTTGGTTTTATTACAAGTTGTAATAAAGGCCCAATTGGAAATTTAGTTATCAGTCTTTGGCAGACCAAGAGGGTGCATAACTGATTGACTTTTGGTTGCCACAATTTTAGTTACAATCAGCCATTAAGTAGTTTTCAATTCCTAGGTTAATAAATCATTATAGGCATTTACTAATGTGAATCACAAGGGGTGATTTAGGATCTTTAGGGTTAGAACGTTGTAAGAAATTTAGGAATTTACTGATAAGGTGGAAGGAAAGAATCACTCTTTCCAAGGAAGGCAACTCACAAAGGATGTGAAAGTCCTTTGATACAGCCAAGGATTCTTGAATCACTCAAGAATTTAGGAGAACCACTCTCACTAAGATAAAAGAGATAAACTCTAATAGTTCTGAATGAAATTCCACTTGTTATTTCTGATAAAAATGGTTCAGCTTATAAAGAAGTTTTGCCATTAGAGTTACAAAGATTCACTAAAGAAAAATAAATGCTAATAATGATTTATTAACCTAGGAATTGAAAACTACTTAATGGTTGATTGTAACTGAAATTGTGACATCCAAAAGTCAATCAGCTATGCACCCTCTTGGTCTCCCAAAGACTGATAACTAAATTTTCAATTGGGCCCTTATTACAACTTGTAATAAAACCAAATAAAGCTCATTAATTGATTAATTCAAAACATAATTTGGTCAACCAACAATACTTGTTGAAGAGCTTCATTTGCTTCCCTTACTCTAGCCCTTGTCATAGGTCATGTTCACATCATTCTCTCCCTCTTGAAAAAGGATTTTTCCTCAAATTGGATTCGTCATCTACATTAAAAAGAGATAAGTTTGACAAATTAAATGTAGAACAAACATTATACTCACTTTTTATGGCTGAATAACTCTCCCTCACTTCAAATGTTTCACTCTTCTTTTGATCATTCTTTTTCTTCTCAAGTGTTTCACTAACGCTTTTTTTTTCTCTCTTTTCTTGAATACATTTTTCTCTCATTTTCTTTTTATCCTCACACACTTCTTGTGGACTCAAAGATTTGATCACAATCTTTTTGTCTTGGTGCATGAAAGAGAACTTGTTGGTGAACCCATCATGATTGACTCTTTTATCAAATTGTCATGGTCTCCCCAAAAGTAAGTCACTGACCTCCATAGGAACAACATCACAAAGTACCTTATCATTGTATTTTCCAATGGAAATGTTCACTTCAACTTGCTTCCTCACTGGAACCTCTCCATCCTTACTAAGCCATTGAAGTTTATAAGACCTAGGATGTGGTTTAGTAGGTAAATTTAGCTTTGACACTAATCTAGCACTAGTCGCATTGGTGCAACTACCTCCATCTATGATCATCATGCACACCTTGTCATTGATTAAACATCTAGTGTAGAAAATATTTTTCTTTGGCTTTCTTCCATAGGCTTCAATTGCCCTTCAAGTAATCGCCTATTCATTAATAAATCTCCTTTTGGAATCACCTATTTATTTTCCTTTAGTGAATCTTTGTAACTCTGATGGCAAAACTTCTTTATAAGCTGAACCATTTTTATCAGAAATAACAAGTTGAGTTTTATTTTTAGATATATTAGAGTTTATCTCTTTTTGTTGAACATACAAGGATATGAAGCTTGTAGATTTTGATGATGATTCAAGAATAAAAGACTTAAAGATTTGAAGACTTGTAATGTTATGTAATAACTCTGTTTTTATGTTTTTGAGTATGTAATATTAGAGTCCAAGATAGCCAGCACATAGACCACTCTTTAAAAACTCTAAAAACTCATTTCTATCAAAAATACACTGGAATAATCGATTAACTGGCAGGATAATCGATTATTACAGCAAGAAAATCATTTTCAGTATTTGCTCACTGGAATAATCGATTAAATGGGCTGTTAATCGATTATCTGGCCCTGTTTTTGCTCATCTACGAAAATGGCTCTAGAATAATCAATTAACACTTAAGATAATCGATTATTTGGGTTTGATATGTGTTTTGAAATTCAAAATTGGACCAAGTTTCGAAAATCCTATTCCCAATTCATCAAGTTTCGAATATCCCTAATTCCCAAACCCTATTCTCTCTACTTAAGGTTCTCTAAGGCTCTCTGCAAATTGAACAACCTTTTTCATACAAAAGTTAAGAGCTGTGACTCCTAGAGAATTATTTGTAGGGAAGAAAAAGGGGCTTTTGAAACCTAGTGTGGGCTAGAAGCAATAAGAATCACTAAGTGAATTTCTTGGTGGATTATGTGTTGTGCTGTCTCTAGGGAAAGTTGTTCTTCATCCTTTGTGGATTCAAAGGAGGTGTTCATCTCTTGTGTGACTCAACAGAGGTGTTTTCTTTACCTTATCTTTTCATTTGTAATCTGTTTGTAAACTGTGATTATAGTGACAACGTTAATCCTCTTTTTGAGTGATTAGCAACTGGACGTAGGATCTTTTGATCCGAACCAGTATAAATCAACTGTGTAATCTTCTATCCCTTCTCTATTTACTTTACACAACATTTTAATCGGTGAAAATTGGGAAAATTTTTAAAACCCTAATTTTTGTTTAAGAAACCAATTCACCCCCATCTTGGTTTTTGTTCGTAAACGCAAACATTCCACTGCGCGATTCTAACAAGTGGTATCTGAGCTTGCTTTGATAGTCATTCAATTTTCGAAAATGGCCGGACAAAATCAAACATTTGTCGAGGGTGCTTCTATCAATAAACCCCCACTTTTTTGCAGGGCAAAATTATCCTTTTTGGAAAGTTAGAATGCAAATATTTTTGGAGTCTGTTGATAGAGGTGTTTGGGATGCAATTTTAAACGGTCCTTTTTTTCCTAAAATTACTGAAAATAGAGAAGAGGTACCAAAACCATTTTCTAGATGGTCGGCTGAAGAAAATAGAAAAGCCCAATATGATGTTAGGGCTAGAAATATAATTTCATATGCTTTAACCCTTGATGAGTTTTACAGGATATCAGTTTGTAAGAATGCTCAAGAAATGTGGAAAATGCTAAGAGTAACCCATGAAGGTACCGATGATGTTAAAAGAGCAAGAAAAAACTCCTTGATTCAAGAGTATGAGATGTTCCAGATGCAACAAGGGGAAACAATTTTTGACGTTCAAAAGCGTTTCACACATATTGTGAACCATCTCACTGGGTTAGGTAAGATTTTTGATATTGATGAGTTAAATGTAAAAATTCTTAAATCTTTGGATAAGAAATGGCAACCTAAGGTGACGGCCATCACGGAGTCACAAAATCTTGCAACAATGTCTATGGTGGCGCTCTTTGGAAAGTTGAGAGAGCATGAACTTGAACTTGGAAGGCTAAATGATGAAGAAGGTCAACACCAAAAGAGGAACCTTGCCTTCAAAACTGAAATTTCCAAGAGTAGGAACAAGAAGGAGGAAGAAAACTCGGAGAGTGAAGATGATGAAAATTTAAGTCTCATGATAAAGAAATTTACAAAGTTCATGAAAGCCAAAGGGAAGCAACCCTTCAAACGACATGTAAAATCCGATTGTCCAAACAAGAAAAATGAAGATCATAAAGGCAAGAAATTCTTCAAGAAGAAAGCCTACATCGCTTGGGATGATAGTGACTCAAGTTCGAAGTCAAGTGATTCAGAAATTGAAGCAAACATTTGCTTGATGGCAAATGATAACATCTCTTCCGACTTTGGGGTTAGTGATTCCGACTCTTCCTCAAGTGATCATGAAAATGATTATGATGCTTTACAAAATGCATATGGAGAATTGTTTACTTCTTTTAAGGACTTGAAAAATGAATATAAATATGTGAAAAAGTGTTTGAATAAATCCGAAAAAGAGGTGGAATCCTTAAAAACGAAAATTGTATGTTTAGAGGAAAAAGATAATAAAAATATAGCATGTGCATCATGTAAAGAGTATGAATATGATATTGATATACTTAGCCATTTACTTGATAAAGCTAAGAAGGAAATAAGTGATAGTTATAAGGATAAGGCTATTGTTCAAAATAGAGAAAATTGTCATGTTCCATTGAAAAAGCCTAAAAATAGACATAGAAGAGTATGAGTTAAAAAAGGAAATAAAACTTCAAAAGTTAGAAATGTATCATATTCAATTATTATATCTAATGCATGCTTTCATTGTATGAAACATGGTCATACTTCAAATAGGTGTAAAATTAAAAATTTTGGTGTTCCTAAAGGAAAATATGTTTGGGTTCCTATAGTTAAATGATTTGATTGTCTCTAACCCCAAGGACCCAAAAGTTATGGGGACCTAAGATTATTATGTTCTTGTTTTGTAGGAAACTTCCAAATCCAAGAAGTCTATGTGGTATCTTGACAGTGGATGTTCAAAACATATGACCGGAGACAAAACAAAATTTGTGAGTTTCAAAGCTAAAGAACAAGGATATGTAACCTATGGGGACAACAACAAAGGAAAAATTCATGGAATCAGAAACATTGGTGGTGTAAATACTTTGGAGATAAAGGATGTGCTTCTTGTTGATGGGCTAAATCATAATCTCCTAAGTATAAGTCAACTTTGTGACAAAGGATTCAAGGTAATATTTGAAAGTAAATTTTATACCATACATTTAAAGGATTCTGAAAATATAGCATTGAAAGGTGTAGACCCCAAATCTTGCCCGGCCTCAGAATAAAGTCAGAAAGCTTCCTATTTGAAGACGGTCGAAGCCTAACAAGCCATTAGGAGAGACTATTAGGCCCCCGTACTAAGATAGGAAGGTTTTTTGGCCCAAAAATAAAGTTTCTCGCCCTGAAGGGACGAGACCGCCGTCTGGGAATACCAGACCGCCGTCTCATTTCAACGCCAGGACGAGACCGCCGTCTCAATTTTCCAGACGGCGGTCTCGTCACCCGCAAATTCAAGATGGACGGCGGTCTGGGTTTTCCAGACGGCGGTCTCGATTCCTGCCAAGTCGAGACGGCGGTCTGGATTTTCCAGACGGTGGTCTCGACCCGCTGCCACGAACGAGACGGCGGTCTGGACTTTCCAGACGGCGGTCTCGACCCTGTCAGCGGAGACGGCGGTCTCGACCTGTCAGGCGCGAAAATTTATAAATAGGGGTGTCATTTCTCCCTTTTTCCACACCCAGCAGCAAGAGCTCTCCCTTCTCTCTAGATTTTCTCTCTCTAAGAATCCCTTCGAGGCATTTCCGGAGTTTTTGAGCGTCTCTAGGCATAGACTGAGCGTTCTAAATCTTCTTAAGAGTCCCTCCGAGGCATTTCTGGAGTTTCTGAGAGTTGTAGAGTGAAGGGTTGCCAAAACACACCCTCTCTTTTTAATATATAAAGCTTGCTTTGGAGGTGCATATCCTCACTCTCTACTTTTTACTGCTATTTAAATTACGCAATAGAAGCTAGGGCCATGTAGTCATATATTTAAATACCGCATAATAAAAAGGGTAAAAGCACAATTTTCCAAGTTTAATTATTCAAAAGTAGCCGGCCTATCATAGGGAACCCGAAAGGGGCGTCGTAAAGGGACTAATACTCCCTTTACACGTAACTAACTCCCATACCCAACTCTGGTTCTAATGACCAAAGTTGGTTTTCGAAAACCAACGCCTTTTTAAACCCCTTTTCCGATGTTTATGGTAAAAATATCGGTGGCGACTCCATAGAACCCAAAATAAATAAGTCCTTGGGTTAGCCCGGTTATCGGACAACTCAAGGACACTTTTCGAAAACCTCGTCTCTAGGTTAGCCCGGTTATCGGACAGCCTAAGGACGTTGTAACCACCAATAAGAAACGCGAAAATCAAGAGGGTCGAAAAAACCATCGCGTCGCTCCGACCGCCCTCTCTTTGGGAGGCGGCGACAGATGGCGACTCCGCTGGGGAAGCCTAGAGAGTTGATCCCATTTAGTGATGGGCCGGCTTAAAAATAATTCAACCAAGAAAATAGCGCTTTTACCCTACCTTGTATTATAACATGCTTTATTGTTTGGCTTTCCAATAACTGTTGCTTGTTTATACTTACGCAATTGATTGAAATATAAATTGCACACAAAACCCTTGCACACTACAGCTCCTCTATACCCGGGGCAAGTGAGATAACCATAGGGAGTGGGTGGCAGTGTACTGGCTCAGCCGTAGCTAGGGCCTTGTGCCCACCAGTGTGATCGAAACCACCACTCAAGGTGATAACCTTCCTCTTTTGGCAACAAGACCGACTCCGGCCTTAGTGCCGAGCATGGTTGGACAGCTGGAGAGTGGGGACCCTATAATGGGGGCACCTTGGGGGCCTTAGCCTGGTGAGAACAGTTAGAACCTACCCTCGCCAATGCACTTTTCTGCAGGAGAACCCTACCTCGTGATAAAAACGAAATCTCGCCTGTTCGGGGATGACTGAATTGTGTGTGCATATGATTGTTGCATTCGTATGTTGCATAGCATAAACAAACAACAGAACAAAATCACAAAAAATATTTTACAAATAAACACCCTTATCTCTGACAGCTCGCTTTTAGCTAGCCTCGGTTTCGTGTTCTTTGTAAGCTAAGTAGTCACGCAGTTCCGACGTAAGAGATAAGGGACGCTAAATATTCTTTCACATAAAGCCATATTTTATCTCGGATAGTCCGCCTTTTAGCTAGCCTGGTTTCGTGTTCTTTGCAAGCTAAGTAGCCACGCAGTTCCGACAGAAGAGATAAAAGGCTATAAAATAAAATAATAAAAATCCAAAATAAATAAAATAATAACAATAAAACATTTATAAAAATAATTTTGACAAAGTCGTATCATTCATATTGCATCATGTCATAAGTGGAAAAACCAAGAGAGAAAATAAATGCGTAAAGAAGCCATGCATACGCATCATTTTAATAAATCCCTAAAAAGTGGGTCTTAGAGGCGTTTTTTGGGAAAATTACTGGGTCAAATCCCCTACAAGAATTTGCAACTTGATTCTTCACCTTTTTCTCTTCGTTTTGATATGCTGTGCCTCCAAATCGGACATCTCAGTCAAAAGTTATGCCACTTTGAACATCTACTGCCCTTTTGTACTGGTGCATGCATAAATACATTCATTCTAGGGAGCACTAGATATCCCTAAGACAATGGCGAAAGAAGCCCCGAGCACATTTGTGACCTTCGCGACAAGGAAGGGACAGGTGTACTAAGGTGTGATGATAACCTCATTATACTTTGTCAAGTCCGTGATGGGAAATGAACCATTACACCAAAGTGGGTAGGATACCCCACAAAGCGTAAGCTTTAAAGAGGATACCTAAGCCATTGTCTTAAGGAATATCCATCTCATAAATCATTCCTTTTAAATAATAAAAATCTTTTTGCATTCTACAAAGCGGCTGGTATTCTTCATGCCCTCATCCGCATACAAAAAAACACAAAATCCCAAACACTGTCATACATCATGTTAGAAAAGAAAACATGATAATGTTTAGGAAAAAAACAAACACTTGCATACATGCATCCACCAAACTTCATCCTCATAACATGCATCTAACAATAGACAGTTGAAGAAAGTGAACATTCCTCAATACCATGAAAAGAGGGTAAGGCATTCGCATGCCATGCACAGAAAAAAAAAAGAAAAATTAAATAGAAGTTCTAACCCGCCTATGGGTTCAAAATGTGCTTTGAAACATTGCATTGAGGAATGTACATTGTCTGGATGAAATAAATAAAACTGTTTGTTTTCATCATCTCTTCAACTGTCTATTGCATTCATAAATTGCATTCATTCATTCTCACTTTAATAATAATAAGATAATAAAAAGAAAGGATTAGTCGATGTGCTTTCCATGAGTCAAAGTAAGATGAAGAGCAAATCTTTCGTCGTCAAGTTCTCTCCAACGGTTGATCTGCCTAAGGAGGATAATAAGCCTCAACCATTGGGTATCCGAGTTAATAAGGAAGAAGGGGCAAGGATGTCGTTACACGCCATACATCAAATAAGGTTGCACCATGGAGATACGCAAAAACACTGCCCATTAACAAGAATATCTCCACAATAGCTGGCATTGGGGGCAAAATTAGAAATGGAAGAGAATCTACTCCCCCGAGGAGCTACCAGACAATGCTCCCAAGAATAAAGGAAAAATAAAAAGACCGAAAAAAAAAACATAATCCAAAGAGGAAACTAAGTAGACTTTGGATTCGCGACGCTGAGGCAATTCTTTCAACGCTCCGCCAAAGAGACAAACTCACGGTAGGCGACAAGGTGCTCACGTTCGAGCTAAAGACGACATTCAGATCAGTAAGTCGTCTGCCCTACCTTAAATGGATGCGGCTGAAGAGGACCTTTGAGATATCTTTTGCCAATATGAAAAGACTTCCCCAACAATATGAAGGTGACCCACGTGATGAGAAAATATGGATGCCGCCCAAACCAAGGGCTCATTAGAAACTCTCAAGAAATAAGGGAGCCATCAAATTTTAAAAACAATCCTTTAAAGCATTACCCTACAAAGGATCAAGCTGCACAGAGAAAAGGGAAGTCTCCCCTCCACACCTCGAATCAGATTTTCCCAAGCGAAGGGGTTCAAGCGTCATAAGCGACTTTAGTCATTAGGTGTTCTCCTTCTAATTCTTAGGGTTTGTAAATCCAAAGATCTCATTGATTTGATGAAGTCAAAGATAAAGTCAAGGGTCAACTCTGCAGCAGTCAAACAAGTCACTCAGAACAAAGGAGCTGAAGACTTAGTGTGTCTAAACAGAAAGCTTAGGTAAAACCACTTTACCTTTTCCACTGCATAAAGCTTCTTCACTCAATTTGCAAAATGCCTCAAAAATAGTTTTAAACAAATAAAAAACAAAAGCATTTTGGCAAAGAATTTTCTTAAACAAGTTATTAACTGATAAAGGTTTGAAAGAATCAATTTAAAACACTTAGAATGTTTTAAAAAGTGTTTTTACAATATTTTAATCGATACAAACTTCTTTTAATCGATTAAAACTCTTTATGACCGATTAGAATTCGAATGTAATAGGTCAGAATGCAATATAATCGATCAGATCTTAAATATGAGCGATTAGAATTATTTTAATCGATTAAAACACGTTTCAATCGATTAAAATCACTTTGGATGTCAGTATGATCGATCAGAATGAGATTATGACCGATCAGAGTTGGTTATGATCGATCAGAATTGAATTATGACCGATCAGACTTATTTCAATCGATTAAAACGTATTTCAATCGATTAAAATAACTTAGAAAATCTTTTCAATCGATTAAAACGAACTTTCAATCGATTAAAATGACTTGAAAATATATGTGCAGTTTTTCAATCGATTGAAACGACTTTATATCAGCTAAAATAACTTAGAAAGTTTTATAAGAAGGTTTTTAAACAAATCAATCGATTAATACGCGATTCAATCGATTGTTTTATACTTAGAAAATGTTTGTAAAACGTTTTAACTGATAAAAACGTGGTCGTATCAACTAAAACATTTTCTGTTAAAGATCAAGAACGCATTAATGGGTTGAAAGGACTTTTAACAGATTGTAACGGCTATTTCAACAGATTAAAACAAACTTTCAACAGATTAATTAATGCAGCAGATTTGAAAATACTCTTTTATAAACAGATTTGCTTGAAACTTTGAGATAGAGATCACATATCAGTTTTTACACAATTCAAGCAATCAATACAAGCAACTATTAGCATTTTTCAAGAAAGATACACAACTGTTTTTGTGAACTTCTTTTGAAATCTTTCTTGAGGCACTTTGCATTTCTTTGAAGAAGAAACTGACTGTGGATTGGTGTAATCCGGTTTGAGCTTTCTTTGTTTCTTCTTTTAAATTTCTATTCATTCATTTGTACTGTTTTGTACCTGGAATTTGGGTACAAGTTTTCTGCAGCTGTTGTAGAAAGTTGCCAAGAACTGGAATTTGGTTCTTGGTGGAAAGGTTAAAGCAAGAGCTGGAATTTGGTTCTTGTGTGTGGTGCCTGGAATTTGGGCACTGGTTTCTCTGCGGCTGGAATTTGGTTGCAGAGGTTTCCAAGAGCTGGAATTTGGTTCTTGGTGGAGAGTTAGAATAGGTGTAAGAGGGTGAGTCTGTAAAACATCTATTCTAGTGGAACCCAGCTGGAATTTGGCTGGAGTCTGGACGTAGCCCTGGTATTGGGTGAACCAGTATAAAATTACCGGTGAAATCTTTCCTAACCTTTCTCTCTTTAATTTCTGCTGCTGCACTTAAACTGTTTGATTGCTTTGTGATTTGTGAATTGATAAGTAATCTTAATTTTCGGATTAGATAATCTGTTTATTGCGAAAAACTTTCAAAAATCAATTCACCCCCCTCTTGATTTAAAACTACTTTTCTAACAATTGGCATCAGAGCGAGGTGCTTGAAAGTTACTCAAGTTACTTCGATCCATGGCATTTTCTGAGGGAGCGTACATTGATAGACCTCCACTGTTGAGTGGAACAGATTACCTATATTGGAAAATAAGGATGAAAATCTTCATTGAATCTGTTAGTATAAATGCTTGGAATGTTATTGAACAGGAAACTGATATTGCTAACAGAATCCAAGATGATTGTATTGCCAAGAATATCATCTTATCCGCCCTTAACAGAGATGATCTTTTCAGGATTGCACACTGCCAAACTGCTGCACAAATGTGGAAGATCCTTGAAAAGACCTATGAAGAAGCACCAGAAATATGCTTGATGGTCAACTCGGAATCACCAAAAACCAGTGTAAGTTCTGAATCTATAAACTATAGCTCATTACAAGATGCTTTCTTTGAAATACATGAAGTAGCAAAGAAATTAGAAACTGAAAACAGAAAGTTGAAAAGCATGAATAGGCTACTAGAAAACAAGATCATTATTCTTGAAAAGAAAATAATTGATGAAGAAACTAAGGATAAAAGTTAGAATTAGAGAATAATACTGATTGCATGTGTAATATTGAAGATTGCAAAAACTGTCCTGAGTTACAAAAACAAGTATCATACCTAGTAAAAACTTCATCTAAATTAGCACAAGGAAAGAATAATCTTGATAAGATACTTGATTCCCAAAAGTTAGTTATTGAACGTGGTGGTATAGGTTATACACCAGCCATTGGAAAGAAAACCAGAGCTTTCAAAAATTATTTTGCATATAGTAAAACAGTTTCATCTCCATTTATTAAATGTTTTTACTGTATGAAAAAGGGTCACTCTGTTAAATACTGCAGAATTAAGAAATATGCAGTACCCAAAGGAAGAATGAAATGGGTTCCAAAGATTAATTCCTTTCAAATAACCTGATCAGGACCCAGTAATTATAAAGGGTACCAGAACAATTCTTAATTTGTTTTGCAGGAACAAGTCTGGGAATCCCTTGAAGATCAGAGCTGCGAAACCAGGTTCTGTGTATTTAAATTAATTGTTTTAATTGATATAAACCAATATTAATCGATTGAAATAACTTACTCGTACCATTTTAATCGATTGAAATGTCGAAATAATCGATTAAATTGTTCTCAGAATGTTGGTTTAGTCGTTTTAATCGATTAGAATAAATTTATATCAACTAAAAACACTTAGGATCAAAATTAATCGATTCATTTATGTTTTAATCGATTTAAATACTGGTGATATTTTTTTTATTACATTCTGTACCTTACAAATCGATTCTTTCATAAAACAAATCGATTAATTCACTGTAGATGTTTTCAACTCTAATGACAAGAATCAAATTAATAAATAATGAGTTGATTAATCAATTGATTAGGATCTGTAAACAAGACTTATAACATCTAATTGAAGTTTGACAGGGAAATTCAAAACAAAAACTCAGTGTCTATTATCTGCAATAAATCTTTAAAGATTTCTTTGACCAAATCAACATTATTCCCAAGAACAAATTAACTGATTCACCCACTATCCTGTAAATTGTGTCGCACATGCTGAACAGATCTTTAATTAGAAACTAAGACTAGTGGAATAAATGTGGGAAAGTTATTGCCGATTGAAATACTGCAAACTTTACATGTAGGAAAGTTATCCATAGATGAAAATGTTATTTTAACATAGTCATGATTCAAGCTGTAGATGTCCTTACATGGAATACTGCATGGTAATACACTAAAAATCAAAGAAATTATCAAAGAATAGACTGTAACTTTTCTTATAGACACTAGTTACAAACAGGTCAAACTGTTAGGACTGAAAACATAGTTGATCAAAGATTTTTTAATAATTGTTTCTGGTAATAAGTTATTGATTACTAGGAAATCCAATAAACACATGTTTTCATTAAATTTCTTGATATTACATTGCAATATATTTGAAATAATTTTGAGCATGCATTGGTTCAAAACTCTTGGTGAAATTCATTGAACTGTGCAACCCTGATAATTTGCTTTAATCATCAATGTCACGAGGTGACACTGCAAGGGAACCAATCTGGGACAGCAATTCAAAAATTGAATAACGTGGTACAGGGATAAATTTTATATTGTTTTAGAATTCTGGATTGATTGTCATCACCTGTCCTCATTACTAATCATTGCCCACTCTACCAGAATAAGTTTTTTTTGTTAATCACTTGTGCATATGATACCACTGGAAAACAACAAAGTTAAAAATGACTCATTCTTCAAAAGATAATGATGACTGGTTCACTATAAGTGAGAATAACACCCATCATACTACATTAATAAAAATACAGTTATTTGCTTGGATGATGACAACTGCAGGGTTCAAAATGGGTTTTTAGGAATAAAATGGATGAAAATGGCATAATCACAAGAAATAAAGCCAGATTAGTTGCTAAAGGGTACAATCAGCAAGAAGGGATAGACTTTGATGAAACATATGCTCCAGTTGCTAGGTTAGAAGCTGTTAGATTACTGCTTGCCTATGCTTCTATTAAAAATTTCAGGTTGTTCCAAATGGATGTCAAAAGCGCTTTCTTGAATGGATATTTGAATGAAGAAGTTTTTGTCACTCAACCACCTGGGTTTGAAGATCATATTCATCCAGAATATGTTTACAGGTTGAAGAAAGCCCTGTATGGTCTCAAACAAGCCCCAAGGCAATGGTATGAAAGGTTAAGTAACTTTCTTATCTCAAAGGGCTATCATAGAGGTTTGGTGGACAAAACTTTGTTTCTAAAGAAACTGAATAATGATATAATTCTGGTTCAAGTTTATGTTGATGACATCATATTTGGTGCTACTAATGAGACTTTATGCAAAGATTTCATGAAAGACATGCAGGGTGAGTTTGAGATGTCAATGATGGGGGAACTTAATTACTTCCTTGGACTGCAAGTCAAACAACTTCAAGAAGGAAGTCTTCTTCATCAATCAAAGTACTGCACAGAACTGCTGAAGAGATTTGAAATGGAACACTGCAAGGAGGCATCAACACCTATGTCAACAAACTGCTACCTTGATTCTGATGAAAAAGGGAAATCTGTTGATGAAACCAAATATAGGGGGCTTATTGGTTCTTTACTGTATTTAACAGCTAGCAGACCTGACATTATGTTCAGTGTCTGTATGTGTGCCAGGTTCCAATCTGCACCAAAAGAGTCTCACCTTACTGCTGCAAAAAGGATCCTCAAGTATCTCAAGGGGACTTTAAATGTTGGGTTATGGTATCCAGGTGAGTCTAAACTGAATTTAGTTGGATATTCTGACTCTGATTTTGCAGGCTGTAAACTTGACAGAAAGAGTACCAGTGGCACCTGTCATCTCCTAGGAAGCAGTCTAATCTCTTGGCACAGCAAGAAGCAGTCATGTGTTGCTTTGTCTACAGCTGAAGCAGAATATATTGCTGCTGGCAGTTGCTGTGCTCAGTCTCTCTGGATAAAACAGCAGCTTGAGGATTACGGTTTAACCCTCAGGAAAATCCCTCTCTTATGCGATAATACCAGTGCCATAATGCTAACTAAAAATCCAATTCAACATTCTAGAACAAAGCATATAGAAATAAGGCATCATTTTATTAGAGATCATATTCTAAAAGGTGATTGCGAGATCTTTTTTATAGAAACTGAAAAACAACTAGCAGATATTTTCACAAAACCCCTTGCTAGTGATAGGTTTTTCAAAATTCGCACTGAGTTAGGCATCTTAGACGCATCAAACATTACTTAGAGTGCAAGTCTGGTTGTTTTAGTCAATAATAACACCTTTTAATCGGTTAAATAAACTAAACAACAAATTGCATTACTTTTTTTAATCGATTTAAAATCGAAAAAATCGATTGTTTTTATTAAAAATTCATGTTTTCAAAATCTTAAATGTTTTAATCGATTAAACCTTTCTTTCAATCGATTAAAATCATTTACCAAGAACATTTTAACCGATTATGCTCTGTTTTTAATCGATTTTTATTCTGGGAAGAAAGATTAAAGGCTTTAGTTAATGGCTGTTCCTGTAACATGCTACTAAAGCGTGATTCCCTTATCTTTACACGTGTTAATTGTATTCATTACAAACGTGTTAATGGAGATAAGTTTGAATCAACTTTAATTGATTCTTTTCATGAGTGAAATATTGATTCACTTTGTATTTTCAAAAACTTGAGCATATTTTTCGAAACCTTACATTTTATTCTTCTCTCTTCTATTCCCTATTTTTGATGAAGTCAAAAGGGGGAGAAATAGTTGCATCACTTTAAGATAAATTTAAGAGCAACATTTTAGGGGGAGAAATAAGTTTTAGGGGGAGAAACAAAACTTTATTACATTCTTATATTTCTCACCTAACTGCATTATCAAGTGACTTATTTTGCAGAGATTGTTTTTTCAAAATGGTGTTTGTCTTCATCAAATAGGGGGAGACTGAAAGTGATCCTAGCAAAGATCTCATTGATTTGATGAAGTCAAAGATAAAGTCAAGGGTCAACTCTGCAGCAGTCAAACAAGTCACTCAGAACAAAGGAGCTGAAGACTTAGTGTGTCTAAACAGAAAGCTTAGGTAAAACCACTTTACCTTTTCCACTGCATAAAGCTTCTTCACTCAATTTGCAAAATGCCTCAAAAATAGTTTTAAACAAATAAAAAACAAAAGCATTTTGGCAAAGAATTTTCTTAAACAAGTTATTAACTGATAAAGGTTTGAAAGAATCAATTTAAAACACTTAGAATGTTTTAAAAAGTGTTTTTACAATATTTTAATCGATACAAACTTCTTTTAATCGATTAAAACTCTTTATGACCGATTAGAATTCGAATGTAATAGGTCAGAATGCAATATAATCGATCAGATCTTAAATATGAGCGATTAGAATTATTTTAATCGATTAAAACACGTTTCAATCGATTAAAATCACTTTGGATGTCAGTATGATCGATCAGAATGAGATTATGACCGATCAGAGTTGGTTATGATCGATCAGAATTGAATTATGACCGATCAGACTTATTTCAATCGATTAAAACGTATTTCAATCGATTAAAATAACTTAGAAAATCTTTTCAATCGATTAAAACGAACTTTCAATCGATTAAAATGACTTGAAAATATATGTGCAGTTTTTCAATCGATTGAAACGACTTTATATCAGCTAAAATAACTTAGAAAGTTTTATAAGAAGGTTTTTAAACAAATCAATCGATTAAAACGCGATTCAATCGATTGTTTTATACTTTGAAAATGTTTGTAAAACGTTTTAACTGATAAAAACGTGGTCGTATCAACTAAAACATTTTCTGTTAAAGATCAAGAACGCATTAATGGGTTGAAAGGACTTTTAACAGATTGTAACGGCTATTTCAACAGATTAAAACAAACTTTCAACAGATTAATTAATGCAGCAGATTTGAAAATACTCTTTTATAAACAGAATTGCTTGAAACTTTGAGATAGAGATTGAATATCAGTTTTTACACAATTCAAGCAATCAATACAAGCAACTATTAGCATTTTTCAAGAAAGATACACAACTGTTTTTGTGAACTTCTTTTGAAATCTTTCTTGAGGCACTTTGCATTTCTTTGAAGAAGAAACTGACTGTGGATTGGTGTAATCCGGTTTGAGCTTTCTTTGTTTCTTCTTTTCAATTTCTATTCATTCATTTGTACTGTTTTGTACCTGGAATTTGGGTACAAGTTTTCTGCAGCTGTTGTAGAAAGTTGCCAAGAACTGGAATTTGGTTCTTGGTGGAAAGGTTAAAGCAAGAGCTGGAATTTGGTTCTTGTGTGTGGTGCCTGGAATTTGGGCACTGGTTTCTCTGCGGCTGGAATTTGGTTGCAGAGGTTTCCAAGAGCTGGAATTTGGTTCTTGGTGGAGAGTTAGAATAGGTGTAAGAGGGTGAGTCTGTAAAACATCTATTCTAGTGGAACCCAGCTGGAATTTGGCTGGAGTCTGGACGTAGCCCTGGTATTGGGTGAACCAGTATAAAATTACCGGTGAAATCTTTCCTAACCTTTCTCTCTTTAATTTCTGCTGCTGCACTTAAACTGTTTGATTGCTTTGTGATTTGTGAATTGATAAGTAATCTTAATTTTCGAATTAGATAATCTGTGTATTGCGAAAAACTTTCAAAAATCAATTCACCCCCCCTCTTGATTTAAAACTACTTTTCTAACAATGACTATTAGAGATTACTCCTCGGGGCTAGCCTGACCCCCGAGCATTGTAGGGCACATATTTCCCTATTAATTACAAAGAATGTCATTCTTACTATCTGCTTCTTTTCTTGCTATTCATGTCTAAACCTCATTAATAACCATGTTTAAGCAAACGTTTTCAAAAGTGCGTCAAAGTAATCAAAATGCGCCATTGACCAAAATAAAAGTCAAATCCATCACCACTGATTGACTAGAAACACAAAATAAAGTTTTACATCGTCATAAGTAAAGTCGTGTTTCGCCAATGTTGTGCAAAAAAGAAAACAAAAATCAAAGGAAGCCCATAGAAGCTAAAGGCCAAAAAAAAAAAAAAAAAAAGAGGCAAGATACCCGGTAGGAAACCCACCAAGGGGGCTACGCAAAAGTTAGGGTAAACCCGCTAGGAAACCCGAACAACCATAAAGGGTAGCCTAGGCAAAAACTAGGGTTACAAAATAAAGTCCACTAGGTTTCCCAAAACAAGAAAAAGAAACCTATACAAAAGTTAGGACAAAACAAAATACAACATCCTAGACTGAAAACCCAAAGGGCGGACTAGGGAAGTCAATCAGCCATAGCAAGCACCATAGAACAAGACGTCACTCCATAAACAAAACATTGTTTAAACTAGCCTAAACACTCTAACCAACCTTGGCTAGCCGTGCTTACAAAAACCATTTTTTATCAAAATAAAACAATTCTAAAACACAAGCCTTTGAATTAAATATCCTCTTCTTTCTCTTCTCTTGACCCTTACTACTACAACATTCTAGTAATTAGTAGGGAAATGTGGAGATAGTAATCAATAGGAGGATTGACATCCCCAAGGAAAGGGAGGGGCGCACTGACATAGCAAGTCACTCTGCAATCAACACGATCATTCTTCGGTCACGGCAAAGTCAAGACGGGAAAATCGGTACAGCCTATCATGTTGACAAAGCACATAACGTCAGAAGCTCATCAGAAGTAAAAACACATTGGTTAATCCTTTTCAAAAATTAATTGAAATAGTATTATAGGATGCATATCGCAAACATTGCATGCATATGATAGGCTCCTACCTCAAAAAAAAAGAAGAGAAAAAAAATGACAATAAAAAGAATAATGCCTGCTAGGAGATTCTTAGGCAAAAGTTAGGATAGCCCGCTAGATCGAAAACCCGCAAAGGGCGGTCTAGGCAAAAGTTAGGGCATTCATAAAAAAGGAAAAAGCCCGCTAAGATGTCCTAGGCAAAAATTAAGGCAGCCCGCTAGACCGAAAACCCCAAAAAGGGCGGTCTAGGCAAAAGATAGGGCTAAACCAAAAAATGAATAAAAGAGAGGGGTCCTTCATCATAATCATAAAAATTCCAGCAAGACAATGCCAGTCACTTTTCCAGATGCATCAATCAAAAAGAATAGATTGCATTTAGGGCATCCACACACAAGTAGTCGCACAAAACGACTTTGTCAATATCAAAAATGAAAGAAAAAAAATTACTTCAGACAAATAATAAAAAACGAAAGGCATTCATGCATATAAGGAGACTAGCTCCATGTTTGTGATTGAAAACAGGATCACTGAGATTGAGTCTCCAAATAATGCCCTCAAGAAAATGGAGCAAGTCGTCAATCAAGCCACTCAGTAGAATAAGAGCTTCTGAAAATCAAGAGCTCCAGCTACCATCCTTCTACCCAAAAAAGAAGGCACAAGAAAGTAATAAGTCTCTAAACATCGCTCTCCCTCAAGAAAGAAGAGCGAGTTGTTATAAGAAGATTCCAGAAGTCAAAGCTCCAAAAAAGGGCACAATCATCAGACATCATAAAAGAAAAGCCGACGGAAAGGCTTAGTCATCCCCAAGAGGATCCCTGCCTACTCCGAAGGCAAAACAAAAACACTCCTCACGGCTCAGCATCGCCATCACATGAGTCATCGAGCACACTCATCCAAAGTCTCCTCCACACTCCCCAATAAAGGCTTCAAGAGCCCATCATCATCAACAGTCAAAAAGAGTCCAATCTTCATACCATCAAAGGCTCAACAAAAAGAAAGAAGAGAAAAGAAAACCCTTGCATCCCCAGCGGATGTCAAAAAAAGGCCATGACAGAAAAAGCCAAATAAGAATCCTCAAGTGGATCTCCTAAAAATCTACAAAAAGAATCAGAAATTCTCATCCCCCAGTGGAATAAGAGCTTCACAAGTTTAGCTCACATCAACATCAATCAAAGAAGCCAAAACTCCATTCCTAGAAAAGAAAAATCAGATCCCCAAGAAGTCAACTAATTCCCTGGTGGATCACTAAAGAAATAAAACGTCATCCCTAGTGGACCCTCCCAAAAAGAAGAAAAAAGCCAGCGTAATAAAAAGAGACTAAAAAGTAAAAAGGCTTACGCATTATCCCCATAAAAAAGCCAGATTTCAAAATCGCGATAAAAAAGAGATAAATCGCGGGAAAAAGGCAAAATCAATCCTAACTTTTAGGCAATCAATAAAATCCCTAAGTGGGTCATCGCAGAAAAGGGAAAATCAACGAAAAAGAAGAAATCAGAAATCCCAATGAAACAAGAGTATCGGCAAAGCCATCTCATACCAACAACATCCAACAAGGAGTCAAAACTCCATTCCCTCAAAGGGGAAATCAAAATTAGATCCCCGGGAAGGCAACAAATTCCCCGGTGGATCAATAAAAAAGAAAGATCATCCCCAGTGAGCCTACTGCAAAGGCAAAACTTCATATTCATCCTCAGAATGTCATTTGCCTACGCATAGGCAAGACCTGACAAGCAAGAGCGAACATCCCCATAAGGGAATATCAGCCTAGTCAGAGGCAAAACAAATGCAGCCAAAAGTATCTGCCTGCCCAGAGGCACCATCAAAATCAACAAATTTTCAATGGATATCCGCCTACTTAAGAGGCATCCCCAAGATTAACAAATCCCTAGAGGATTCCTGCCTACCTAAGAGGCACTCACCAAAAATCCCCGACAACCAGCAAAGTTGGGTGATCACCCCAAAGAGATCAAAAACAAGAATCCCCAGCAACCAACGAAGCTGGATGAACACCGACAATCCCCGGCACAACCCGGATGACCATTCCCTAAAGGTCCGAGCACATCTACCAACACAGAGATCACTCCCCAGGGAGCTGGCGCATGGTCAGAATCAGTAAGCTGCCACCACGGCCAAAGGATCAGCTACTGCAAGATGGAGCATCCGGAGGCTTAACCACCAGATGCGGGTGCATACTCATCAGGCCTTACAGAAGAGGGCTTACCAGACGGGGGTTCATACTCGTCAACCACCAGATGGGGGTGCATACTCATCAGGCCTTACAGAAGAGGGCTTACCAGACGGGGGTTCATACTCGTCAAACACCAGATGGGGGTGTGTACTCATCAGGCCTTACAGAAGGGGGCTTACCAGGCGAGGGTTCATACTTGTCAAACCAGATGGGGATTCATACTCATCAGCCAAAGGGGTCAGCTACTGCATCAAAGGAGCATCCCAGAGGCGCACAGCACAACATCTCCCCCAAAGATCACCCGCCGCAAAGACGGAATATCCGAAGGAAAACCGAGCAAGAGGGTCAACTCCTTTACCCTCCAGTCGATCACCTTGGCACAAAAAGGCCAGCAGTCGACTGGTCGGGTAAAGGGGGGGCAGCTGTAGACCCCAAATCTTGCCCGGCCTCAGAATAAAGTCAGAAAGCTTCCTATGTGAAGACGGCCGAAGCCTAACAAGCCATTAGGAGAGACTATTAGGCCCCCGTACTAAGGTAGGAAGGTTTTTTGGCCCGAAAATAAAGTTTCTCGCCCTGAAGGGACGAGACCGCCGTCTAGGAATACCAGATCGCCGTCTCGTTTCAACGCCAGGACGAGATCGCCGTCTCGATTTTCCAGACGGCGGTCTCGTCACCCGCAAATTCGAGACGGCGGTCTGGGTTTTCCAGACGGCGGTCTCGATTCCTGCCAAGTCGAGACGGCGGTCTGGATTTTCCAGACAGCGGTCTCGACCCGCTGCCACGAACGAGACGGCGGTCTGGACTTTCCAGACGGCGGTCTCGACCCTGTCAGCGGAGACGGCGGTCTCGACCTGTCAGGCGCGAAAAACTATAAATAGGGGCGTCATTTCTCCCTTTTTCCACACCCAGCAGCAAGAGCTCTCCCTTCTCTCTAGATTTTCTCTCTCTAAGAATCCCTCCGAGGCATTTCCGGAGTTTCTGAGCGTCTCTAGGCATAGACTGAGCATTCTAAATCTTCTTAAGAATCCCTCCGAGGCATTTCCGGAGTTTCTGAGAGTTGTAGAGTGAAGGGTTGTCAAAACGCACCCTCTCTTTTTAATATATAAAGCTTGCTTTGGAGGTGCATATCCTCACTCTCTACTTTTTACTGCTATTTAAATTACGCAATAGAAGCTAGGGCCATGTAGTCATATATTTAAATACCGCATAATAAAAAGGGTAAAAGCGAAATTTTCCAAGTTTAATTATTCAAAAGTAGCCGGCCTATCATAGGGAACCCGAAAGGGGCGTCGTAAAGGGACTAATACTCCCTTTACACGTAACTAACTCCCTTACCCAACTCTGGTTCTAATGACCAAAGTTGGTTTTCGAAAACCAACGCCTTTTTAAACCCCTTTTCCGATGTTTATGGTAAAAATATCGGTGGCGACTCCATAGAACCCAAAATAAATAAGTCCTTGGGTTAGCCCGGTTATCGAACAACTCAAGGACACTTTTCGAAAACCTCGTCTCTAGGTTAGCCCGGTTATCGGACAGCCTAAGAACGTTGTAACCACCAATAAGAAACGTGAAAATCAAGAGGGTCGAAAAAACCATCGCGTCGCTCCGACCGCCCTCTCTTTGGGAGGCGGCGACAAAAGGCATTAGGCATAATAATATATATTTGATTAATTTGGATTGTGTACCTAATACTAGTATAACATGATTAGTTTCTAAGGAAGAAAATCCATGGTTATGGCATAAGAGAGCAGCTCATATAAACATGCATCAATTAAACAAACTAATATCAAAGGACTTAGTCGGTGGTTTGCCTAAGTTAAAATTTGAAAAAGATAGATTATGTGATGCATGTCAAAAAGGTAAACAAGTGAAATCATCCTTTAAATCTAAGAATGTTATTTCCACATCAAAACCTTTAGAACTATTACACTTAGATTTATTTGGTCCATCTAGGATAAAAAGTTTTGGTGGAAATTATTATGCTCTTGTAATTGTTGATGATTTTTCTAGATATACTTGGACATTTTTCTTAACATTAAAAAGTGAAGCTTTTAAGGTCTTTAGGAAGTTTTCCAAGCAAATCCAAAATGAGAAAGACTTAAGAATTAAGGTGTTAAGAAGTGACCATGGTGGAGAGTTTCAAAATGAATGGTTTGAAAATTATTGTGAGGAAAATGGTATTTTGCACAATTTTTCTGTATCTAGGACTCCCCAACAAAATGGTGTAGTAGAAAGGAAAAATAGGTCACTAGAGGAATTTGCTAGAACAATGTTGAATGAATCAAATGTTCCTAAGTATTTTTGGGCTGACGTTGAATAGGATGCTTATTAGGCCAATTATAAAATCAACTCCTTATGAACTGTTAAATGGTAGAAAGCCTAATGTTACTCATTTAAAAATATTTGGATGTAAATGCTTTGTTTTAAATAATGGAAAAGATAACTTAGGAAATTTTGACTCAAAAGCCGATGAGGGCATTTTCTTAGGTTATTCACTAACTAGCAAAGCATATAGAGTGTTCAATAGAAGAAGAACTTTAAATGTTGAAGAATCTGTACATGTCACCTTTGATGAAATTTTAGACCTTGAGGGAAATCCTCTTGAGTCAAATAAAGAATTTGCAGGTGATGATGAGTACATAAGAGAAGCTCTAGAAGAAATGTACTTAAATGAAAATGAGTCATCTCAACCAACTGAATTGGCAAAAGAGTGGCAACCACCAAGAGGACTATCAATGGACAATATAATTGGTGATATCTTAAAAGGGGTAAGAACTAGAAATATGAGAAATTTTTGTATGTCTGCAGCTTTTGTTTCACAGATAGAACCCAAAAGTGTTAAAGAAGCTCTTAAAGATGACCAATGGTGCATAGCAATGCAAGAAGAACTTAATCAATTTGAAAGGAAGTGTTAAAGAAGCTCTTAAAGATGACCAATGGTGCATAGCAATGCAAGAAGAACTTAATCAATTTGAAAGGAATCAAGTCTGGGAATTAATTCCAAGAGAAGAATCTCATCAAGTGATTGGAACAAAATGGGTATTTAGAAACAAACTTGATGAAGATGGAAATATAACAAAGAACAAAGCCAGACTCGTTGCCAAAGGTTACTGTCAAGAGGAAGGTATTGATTATGATGAAACTTATGCTTCTATTGCCAGGTTAAAGGCTATACGCCTACTTCTTGCTTATGCCTAATTGATGAAATTTAAATTATATCAAATGGATGTTAAAAGTGCATTTTTAAATGGGTTTATCAAAGAGGAAGTATATGTGGAACAACCTCTTGGATTTGAAGATTTTAAATATCCTAACCATATTTTTAAATTGAAGAAAGCTTTATATGGTTTGAAACAAGCCCCTAGGTCTTGGTATGAAAGATTAAGTAGTTTTCTAATTTAAAATGATTTTTCTAGAGAAAAAATTGATTCCACTTTGTTTATTAAGAAAGTAAAAGAATATATCTTATTAGTTCAAGTATATATTGATGATATCATTTTTGGATCAACTGATAATTCCTTGTGTGTAGAATTTGCTAAGATAATGCAGGGTGAATTTGAAATGTCAATGATGAGAGAATTAACATTCTTTCTTGGACTTCAAATTAAACAACTTAAAGATGACATTTTTGTGTCTCAAACCAAATACTGCAAAGAGATTCTCAAGAAATTTGGAATGGACACTTCAAAGGAAGCTAACACACCCATGGGAACATCATGTTATTTAGACAAGGATGAATCAGGTTTGGAAATTAATCAATCTATGTATAGAGGTATGATAGGTTCACTATTATACTTAACTGCAAGTAGATATGATATTATGCATTATGTTTGTGTGTGTGCTAGATTTCAAACATGTCCAAAAGAATCTCATTTAACTGCAGTAAAAAGAATTTTAAAATATTTAAAAGGAACTACAAGAACTGGTTTATGGTATCCATTTGAAGCTTCTCCTAGTTTAATAGGATATTCTGATGTTGATTATGGTGGATGTAAAATTCATAGAAAGAGTACTAGTGGAACATGTCATATGTTAGGATCATCTTTAGTGTCTTGGCATTCTAAGAAACAAGCATGTGTTGCTTTATCTACAACTAAAGCTGAATATATTGCAGTTGATAATTGTGCTCAAATTTTATGGATGAAACAACAACTAGAAGACTATAGTATCTTTCTAAGTAATATTTCGTTAATTTGTGATAATACAAGTGCTATCAATCTCACAAAGAATCCAGTAATGCACTCTAGAACTAAGAATATAGAGATTAGACATCACTTCTTTAGAGATCATATTAGTAAAGGAAATTGTAAAATTGAATATGTTGATACAAAGCATCAATTAACAGATATTTTTACTAAACCTCTTCCCAAATAGATTCTATGATCTTAGAAGAGACTTAGGAATATTAGAAATAGCCTAAAGACTGCTTAACTGATCAATTTTTGCATGTTGTACTGTAATAATCGATTATATAGGGATTTAATCGATTATCATGTGTCTAAACCTTAAAAATTTGATGATCTCTCTGGAATAATCAATTATTTTGGGAAATAATCGATTATATGGACCAAAATGACCAAAATAAGAAGTTTCTCTCTGGAATATTCGATTATTTGAAGAAATAATCGATTATCTGCCAATTTAATCAATTAACAACATCAGTTAATCGATTATTCTGTTCAGTTGAATGTTTAATCGATTAACAGAAGTATTAATTGATTATCCTGGATCGTTTTTGATAAACTAGCCGTTTGTAACGGCTATTTTGGCACCCATTCTCCCAAATCTAGTCGTTTATGACTGTTATGCTTGTTCTCTATATATAGGAAGGCTTCATTTCACATCTACACACCTCCAAACCTTGAATCAAAGCATTCTTGCATCATTCAAGCTCTCTTGTTTCCTCAAAGCCTCACTTGCTTTCAAAATTCCTTATATTCCTTTCCTCCTAATCTTAATGGCTTCATCATCTCATGCTAAGATCCCCACAAGGATAAGATCCGCTCCTGCTTTTCATCCTCGTCCAAATTCAGTTGAAGGATGGATCTCCGACGATGAAGGAAGACAGGAATTTCTGACCTTTTGGAAAGAAAGGGGTATTATCACTCCAAAATATATTATTGTTGATCAATTCATCAATAGGGGCTTCAACTTTCCAAATCTTCTTGAGCTGCAAGGTGTCCTTCCATTCATTCAAATGCAAGGTACTTACTACCCTAATTTAGTTAGGGTATTCTATTCTCGTTTTAAATATAGAGATCATGTAACCACTTCTAGAGTCAAGGGTGTGACCATCATCCTTGATGATGATATATGGGAAAATTTTGCCCACTTTCCTATAAGGGAGGATGTTATCAATGTTCTTGCAGAGTTAGAAGATTTTGATAGAATTATGGCTTACCACTCATTTCTCCGCAACCCTTCCATGGAAATTGGCCGACTTCTATTGGTCGGACCATTAAAAAAGGAAGAACGCATGTTGCTGCATCTCATTGTATGGATTCTGTGTCCTCGAGCAACAAATCATGCACAATGTTCATCTATTGATCTTCGCATTATTCATGTCATCATGAATAATGATCCCATTGATTGGGGTAGTCTTGTTACTATGACCATGCTTAAAGCTAAGCGTCATCCAACCTTTAAAATCCCATATGCTCTTCTTATTTCTCGTATTTTAGAATAGAAAGGAGTAAATGTTAAAGGAGAGCAAAGGGTCAGGACGATAAATTCAAATCAAATGCTTGACAGCACACTCACTCAATTACAAATGGTGCGTGTAAATGGAATTTATGTTCACAAAGATGACGCTCCTAACATGGCTGAAGATGCTCAAGATTCTGATGAAGAGATGTCTGCTACTGAGATTCCTGCAGAAAACATTCATACTGCTGGGACATCATCTGCTCATCCTATATCTCGTCCGTCTATGGAAGATATTTTATTTGATATGAATCAAAGAATGCAAGAATTCTTTACTATTTCTCAAGAACGACATCAGGAAATCATTCGTCGTATTTCGGATGTAGATGATAGGGTTTGTAACTTAGAAGATAGATTTGATGCCCAATTTAACAGTGATGAAAGTGAAGAGTTTTAATCTCTTCAATATATCTTCTTGCTTGTAATTAATTTGATTTATGGAATAAAAATGGTATTTTTGCTTTGTTTTAGGGGAAGCGTTTTCTATATTATGCACTTATTGAGGGGGAACTTTCCTTTTTTGATCATAATCAAAATAGGGGGAGAAATTATTTAAAGCCTCTTATGTTTATTAAATTTAAATGTTGTCTGGTATGTTTAATGTTTTTGTTAGCTGTGACAAACAAAACATGTTATTACAAAGGGCTTTAAAGGAAATTTTGATCATCATAAAAAAGGGGGAGATTGTTAACCATACAAGGATATGAATGTTGAACATACAAGGATATGAAGCTTGTAGAATTTGATGATGATTCAAGAATAAAGGACTTAAAGATTTGAAGACTTGTAATGTTATGTAATAACTCTGTTTTTATGTTTTTGAGTCTGTAATATTAGAGTGCAAGATAGCCAGCACATAGACCACTCTTTAAAAACTCTAAAAACTCATTTTTATCAAAAATACACTGGAATAATCGATTATTACAGCAAGAAAACCATTTTCAGTATTTGCTCACTGGAATAATCGATTAAATGGCCTATTAATCAATTAACTGGGTTGTTAATCGATTAAATGGCCTGTTAATCGATTATCTGGCCCTGTTTTTGCTCCTCTGCGAAAATGGCTCTGGAATAATCAATTAACACTTAAGATAATCGATTATTTGGGTCTGATATGTGTTTTGAAATTCAAAATTGGACTAGTTTCGAAAATCCTATTCCCAATTCATCAAGTTTCGAAAATCCCTAATTCCCAAACCCTATTCTCTCTACTTAAGGTTCTCTAAGGCTCTCTGCAAATTGAACAACCTTTTTCATACAAAAGTTAAGAGTTGTGACTGCTAGAGAACTGTTTGTAGGGAAGAAAAATGGGATTTTGAAACCTAGTGTGGGCGAGAAGCGATAAGAATCACTGAGTGGGTTTCTTGGTGGATTGTGTGTTATGTTGTCTCTACAGAAAGCTGTTCTTCATCCTTTGTGGATTCAAAGGAGGTGTTCATCTCTTGTGTGACTCAAGAGAGATGTTTTTTTTACCTTATCTTTTCATTTGTAATCTATTTGTAAACTGTGATTATAGTGACAACATTAATCCTCTTTTTGAGTTATTAGCAACTGGACGTAGGGTCTTTTGATCCGAACCAGTATAAATCAACTGTGTAATCTTCTATCCCTTATCTATTTACTTTACACAACATTTTAATCGGTGAAAATTGGAAAAAATTTTAAAATCCTAATTTTTGTTTAAGAAACCAATTCACCCCCTCTCTTTGTTTTTGTACGTAAACGCAAACATTCCGCTGCGCGATTCTAACACTTTTATCTTAGTGAGAATGATTCTCCTAAGTTCTTGAGTGGTTTAAGAACACTTGGTTGTATCAAAGGACTTTTACATCCTTTGTGAGTTGTCTTCCTTGAAAAGAGTGATTCTTTCCTTTCACCTTATCACTAAATTCCTAAATTTTCTACAAGGTTCTAACCTTAAAGATCCTAAATCACCCCTTGTGATTTATATCAGTTTCTGACCAACTATCAGGCGACGAAGATAACAACAAGGCTTGTACTTAATTAACATGATTTATAACATTAACACTTTCTTGCATCTTCGTTTTAACTAATTGACGAATCAAGATTACCTTGTTTAATGTTGATGACTTTTGATACATGTTTGATAATGCCTTTATCAAACCATATGTCATCTTCTTATTAATGATGTTGTAGGCAACATTATTCGCCAATATTAATCTAACGATGCCCAAAGTCTGTCGATCTATCAACTCTCAACCTACTTGAGACATCATTTCTAGTTTATTTTCGAACAAAGGCTAGTGCAACTTTTTTTTTATATAGATAATCTTCAAGTTTCATATTCAAAAATCCAAAATTGCTTCCATCGAACTTATTAATCTTCACTTTCCCTTCTTTTGCCATTGCTCCCACTTGCATGAAAAACCTAAGCTCCTAATACCAATTGTTGGGAGAACACAAATGCATTACAAGATGAAAGTAAATAACAAGTATACAAGAAATTTACGTAGTTTAGTTAAAATGACCTATATCAACGGTTATACTAGATGGTAGTTCTCATTTACTTAATTATGTTTACAATTACATGATTATTTATAATAAAAAAATAAAAAAATGGGTAAGGTCTCCAAATACTCCAGTGCCTCCACCCAATACAGAGGTCCAACTAGTGAGGTAGGCAAGTGACATATTCTTGGCTTGGCCAAGACATTTGGTGGTGCTACTTTCAGTATGGATAAAGGTAACATATGTTGTGTCCTTCTCTCCCTTTTGTATTCTTATAATTGTATCAATGTTTAACCAATTTTTATTAGCATGGACAAAAGTAATATATGTTGTGTCCTTCTCTCCCTCTTATATTCTTATAATTATATCAATGTTTAACCCATCTTCATTATTTGTTTAGGATTTTATCCATCGTGGTAAACATAAGAGAGAACCAATTATTGATGAAGAGATGATAAAAGTTAAAGATGATCTCATATCTATGCTTCAGACCATATTACACAAGTTCAGGAAGAGGCCAACTCAGATATAGTGAGACACTAGTTAACAATTCTACTATTTCATTGTATGTTTCATTGCCCAACACATTAGAGATTATTGGGGGAAACTGCATGTTAAACATTTCTATTATATAATTGTTGACCATGTAAGTCATTTTCATTTATATTTCTAACATTACAATAATTATATTTAACTTATAATTCATTCTGTTAGGTACATTGACAAATTAAGTATGGAGCAAGAAAAATCATAGGTATATGGATTTATTGAGACTTAATCCATTAAAAAACTGGGAATATGAAGGTCCAAATCTAACAATATATGCAAACATGAATGACTCACAAAGATATATATACTTGTCTCTATATATTGAAGAATTAGTATTTTAATTTATTTTTTTAATCATACTAATTGTATAATTAATTTGTATGTCGTATAATGTAAGTCTCGTTGGTGTTTAATTCTAATCATTCATAGGATTTACACTAGGTTATTTTGTTCATTGTAAAAAAACCTAATCAAGAAATGAAAAATCTATTACAAAGATAAATTTATCCTTTTTTTTTAGGTTTTAAAAGTATAAATATATATTAAATAATATCTATCTTTATCTCAATTAAAATCATTTTTAAAAATAATATTTTAAGTAAAAAGTATAACAAAGAATTTACATTTTATTTATCTTAAGATTACAAGATTATTTAATAAAAATTATAATTATTATTTTATAGAAACTTTGAAAATAACATTTCAATTCGTTTCTCTTATGCAATTACATCATAAAATTTCTCTTATGCATCAGTAATTACATCGTATGTTTGACTCTTAAGAGTCAATTTGATTTTGAATATGTTGTCTTTCAACACAAGGTTTTATCATAATATCAATATTATCCTGGGCTGAATATGATTAGGCTTAACATTTTATTTGTTTAATAATCACCGAAAGATTTTAAAAGTAGCTTATATGTAATTTGTTTAAAAGGATGGTTTTAGACTAACAAGTTAATTTTTTAATTAAAATTTTCTCTCTCTTTTTTTTCTTTCTCTTTTTTTCTTAAATTAAAAAAAAATCTCTTTTTCTCTTAAATTAAAAAAAAAAGACATGGTTGAAATTTAAAATGATACTTATTAATAATAATAATAATAATAATAATAATAATAATAATAATAATAATTTAGATAAGACATAGAATCATTCAAAATCTTATGCAATCTTATTTCAAGTTTTTCAACAATTTATTTCGTTTTAATTTTTCATCCATCTGGCAGATTTTTAGGATTCCTTCAAAAGAATTCATGTTCTAGATTAATCGCAATTTTTAATACCTTTAAGATTCTTTTAAAAGAATTTATTTTCTATGTTAAAAATCTACAAAGATATTATAAAAAAATATTATATTTATAATTTAAACTAGGAATCTGAATATGATTCTTGTGAATTCAAGTTGAAAAAATTTAAAATTTTTAATAATAAGTTAAAACAAATTCTAATTTTTAAAAGTTTATCCAATTAGTATAAATTAACTTATAGTTTCCAATTTTTAATATTCTATTATATATATATATATATATATTAATGTAAATTCATTAAAAAAACATTTAATAAATCAACTTATTTAATCCACCTATTTTAAGATAAAAAACAATTAAAAAATATATATTTATGTAAATCAATCCACATGTCACATTAAAAAAACACATTTCTAACCTTCACCGAGTCACCCTAATCCGAACTAATGATATAGTGCTAAATATATTATCTCTCAAAATTTTACAAATTTAAATCACTATCAGATTTTAACTTAAAGTTAACTTAATCCTATTTCAATTAATAAATTAATATTAAACCAAATCGTTCATATTAAACACCCGTGTAAACTTGAGAAACACTACCCTCCACAGATTTTCCACCAAATTTTATAACTTATATCGTGAGAAATACTACCCTCCACGGATCTTTCACCTTCCACCAAAATTTTATAACTTATATCGTGTTTGTATATTTATATCTTCTTATCATTTTATATTCTTATATCTTTTTTAAATTCACTTATTATTTATTTGGCCCCTTATTATTTATAAGATGGTGAAAATCCGTCGCTACTCCTTAAAATTCAACAATAATTAGTTTTAATCTATATTTTCATGTTTGTTGAAAAAAAAATATTTTGAAAAAATTTTAATATTGAAAACATATCTTATAGGAAATAAAATCAAATCTCTCACCAAATTAAAAATAGTAATAATAATTAAAAATAATGTCGCATAGATCATCTAGTGGTTCTTACTAACATCCATTGTATATTAGCTTGTGAAAATGATGTTTTAACTTCAAGAAATAGTTGAGTTAACGCAAGAGTTCACAACAAATAAGAAAAAATTTGATTAGATAACGATTTATATGCATTAGAACTCAGCAAAGCAAAAAACTATCATGATATTTGCTTGAAACTATGGAAGAAACAGTGAAGATCAACGACATTACTCAACTCATGTAGTTACTAACTGTACAAATCATCATCTCCCTCAGCTGTAACGGATGAGAAAGGGTCTGAGGCACCTGTTGCAGTGTCCTCATTTCGATCAGGAAACCGAAACTCAGATCCAATTCCCCGCGACTGTTGCAAGGTCTGTGCAAAGAGTTGGTATTTCCTGATGTCAGCATCACTCACACTCCGCCTAGCAAACTTCATAGACTCCTCAAAGTGGGCAGGCTTTATCTCAGGGACCTCAACAATGTCATCTTCTTCCATGGCTTCAGGGTTTTCTCTCTTTCTTCTCTCCTTCTCAATATCCTGAGATTGTAGGGGTTAAGTATTTGTAGTAATTAAACAAATGGGTTTCAAACTTCTAAAACAAAGATAAAAAAGACAATTTTTTTCTTTTTTAAATATTAACATTGAAAATATAGATTCTGCTATCATGGTTGATTTCAATTTTACATCAAACCAAATGACTCCATGAATATATATAAGCTACATCCTAAAAGCAATGGAGATAGGATAATTAGTTTTAAGCTGAAATCCAAAAAACTAAAAAAAAAAAAGTCAAAGTACAACTATTACATCAAAGCAATGTGACATGTAATACTTACTACCTTTTAAAACAGTTCCAGAAATTGAAACAAAAGTTATTTTTATGTGTGTTAATAACAAATACTCAGAAAGGGACAAAGGACAAGAATGTTATTGATAGTTTTAATAATATATGATTTGGACTTAGTAGTTTTGATTTTAAGGTATTGGTCTTTCTTCTTTATATGTTACTTATTTTTTTTATTCTTACTTAGTTTGGGAAACACTTGGATCACCTCATGACCAACACAACGCAAAGCCCTTACTAGTTAGGAATTAACAACACAGTATTTGTTCGCATGTCATACCTTTTCAATATCTTCTCTAATGGCATATTTGCATGCTCGTTGACAAATTTCTGTAATGTCTGCTCCACTGAATCCATGAGTATAACGGGCAAGAGCTGCAAGGTCAACATCCTTTGAGATCGGTGACTTCCTGAGGCATGCCTTGAAGATTTGAAGACGTGAACTTTCGTCCGGTAAAGGGATGTAAATCAATTGATCCAGACGTCCAGGCCTGAGCAATGCAGGGTCTATAATGTCTGGTCTGTTTGTTGCCCCAATGATGAAAACTGTTTTCTTCGCTGTCATACCATCCATTTCAGTTAACAATTGGTTCAACACCCTATCCGAAGCACCACCAGCATCCCCCACAGAACCGCCTCGCTGAAGATTGGAAATGTGCAAAGAATTAGAAGATAAACGACGTGTTTCTAGACAACCTTTTAAAGCAAGTGTCAACTTTATCAAGAATGGTCTATATTAAGAAAGAAAGTGCTTCTAGCATTTCTCCTAAAACATTATGAATGAACAACATGTCATACCTGGGTGGCAATTGAGTCAAGTTCATCAAAGAAAAGCACACAAGGAGCTGATTGTCGAGCCTTGTCAAATATCTCCCGAACATTTGCCTCACTTTCACCAAACCACATTGTTAACAACTCAGGTCCCTTAACACTTATAAAGTTGGCTTGGCACTCATTAGCAATTGCTTTTGCAAGCAGGGTTTTACCACAGCCAGGAGGACCATAAAAAAGAACACCTTTGGAAGGTGACATGCCAAATTTCTCAAACTTCTCTGGATGTTCCACTGGGTATTGAACAGTCTACAAGAAGCAAAAGATTTCTTACATTTGTTTGCAAATACAAAAAACTGAACTACATTAAAATCTACATGTACAACATATTTAGGAATTAAGATACAGATTATCAAAATAACCTCCTGAAGCTCCCTTTTGACATTTTCTAAGCCTCCAATGTCGTCCCAGGAAATATTTGGAACCTCCACCACCTGCCAGCAGCAATCACTCATATTATGGTTCTTGTAACATGGGAATGCATGGGGTATGCTAAATAAAAGCAGGTGTTCATTTGCAAAACTATGCTCTTTTTTGTCTAAAATCTTATGAAACTCAATATGATTAATCAAGCTACAAATTTATTGGTTACGAGTAAAAAAGCCAAACTCACTGTTTCACGCAGGGCGGATGGGTTTGAAGAAGTCAAAGCAGTTTGAAAGTGTTCATTAGTCACAGCCATGGAATTCAACACCTCAGCATCAATTGTTTCATCCTCTAAGTCAATGACATCCATTTTCTCCCGAATACATTGTAGTGCAGCCTCTGTGCAAAGAGCAGCTAGATCTGCTCCAACATAACCATGGGTATCTCTGGCAACTTTTTCAAGATCAACCTGAAATACACCATAAAATTGGAGTTGGGAAGTGCAAGTTATACTGCCTTCAAAGCAGAATAGTTTCATGGCTAGACGTATCTTACATTGTCTGAAAGTTTCATGTTCTTAGTATGAATTCTAAGAACCTCCAACCTTCCAACTTCATCTGGTACTCCAATGTCAATCTCCCTATCAAACCTTCCAAATCTTCTCAGAGCAGGATCAATACTATTGGGTCTATTTGTGGCTCCAATAACAATGACGTGTGATCGGGTTTTGAGGCCATCCATAAGAGTCAAAAGTTGTGAAACTATACGCCTCTCCACTTCACCATGTGTCTTTTCCCTCTTTGGAGCAATCGAGTCTAATTCATCAATAAAAATGATAGAAGGGGAATTCTTTTCAGCTTCTTCAAATGCCTTCCTCAGATTGCTTTCACTCTCACCGGCCAGCTTTGACATTATTTCTGGTCCATTAATCAAAAAGAAGAATGCACCAGTCTCATTAGCAACTGCTCTTGCAATCAGAGTCTTTCCAGAACCAGGTGGTCCATAAAGCAAGATTCCTTTTGGGGGCTTAACACCAATTGATTTGAAGAGCTGTGGATGTCTAAGTGGAAGTTCTACCAGCTCACGAATTTGAGCCATTTGTTTCCTAACACCACCAACATCATCATAGCCAACTTCATTCAGTCTCTCTTCATCTTCCCGTTTGATTGGCTCTCCCTCACAGAAGATTTCAGTATCAGGTGCCACAACACAGTATTCACCAGGATCAGTCTCTATAACCTTGAATTCAATGCTACGCATTCCACCCCGAACAAGGAACAAATCCCCTTTTCTCACAGGCCGGTACGACTCCAGAAAATATGCTATGAAGCCAGAACACAAGACACATTTATTATAGAGGCAGCAAAAGGAATGCCATTGAACAAGAAATGGACTTACGCTTCAGATATGCATCAAACAAGTTGCCAGTTACACCCTCAATGGTGTCGTCAATTGGAAGGATGTGAACTCGTATTCCATACTTCACGTCAGGACATTGATGAACAGAGACAACATCTCCAAGTCTCACTCTAAGATTAGCCCGAACAACCTTATTCATCCTAATTTTTGGTTCATCACAATGTTCATCAGCCAGAACAATACAAATTGTGTCCCTTCGCTTCTTTCCCTGTGAATAAAAAATATTCTTAGAATCACATTAGCATAAAAATAAACGATTCTATGTACCTTTATCAGAACAGTGTCTCCCCTGAATAACTGAAGCTTGTCCATGGTTTCAGGGTGCAATGTAACCACAGAATTATCATCGTTAACTGCTTCATCAACAATAAGTCGGTTGGGAGACTTCTTGCATTCTAATATTGCTGTGGAATAATCCTTCTTCTCACTTTTCCTGCACCAAACATACATTTTCAACTGCATAATCAAACCACTGTAGTTACCACTTAAAAAAAAAAAAAACAAATGTAATTTTAAACCATATCAACACGTTTTTGACAACTAATATTACGCTTACAATTGATGTTCATAATTGGCATGCTTAAAAAGCATAATTACAGGGAAAAGTGATTCTGCACTGGCAAAACATTCACCAGTGGAATAATATGAATGATAGATATCTTAAATATAAAACAATATCATATGCTTCCAATGAATTGAGTTATACTTAGAGAAACTCCATGATATTCTTGGAAGTTTTTTTACTAACATTGAGAAACTCTCTCCTCTCCCTCGTTGACTATTAGACCGTACCAAAACCCTTAAATATTATGGTACCACTCTTAACTTTACACAGTCGATCTTCATTGAAAACTATATAATCATTGTTCCAAACCATGGACTCACCATCGCAATATTTACTTGTTTGTAATCAGCTGGGAAAACAAACTGACAGAAAACAGAAGGCAAAAACCACAAAGACACAAATAAAACCATTCAGCTACAGCTAACTGCAGAAATTAACTTCATGCTGCAAGATCAAACAAAATTCTTATTTCTTTGCCATACATGCCTTAACCAGGGAAACATACTTCAATTGTTTTCAAAATTACGTGCTAGGTATATATTGCACAAAAAAAAAACTGAGGAATGCATAAGAACAACTCTTAAAAAGCATCGGATAGTTATAATTCACAATGAAAAAGAAGTAAAGGAAACCAAAACAATAATGAGAGTGAGAGAAACGCACGGGTCCGAAGAGGGTTGACCCTTATCCTCAAGCTTAGATGAGGTTGGATCCACCATGGTTCAGTGAAAGCTTTTACTTGGTGGCGATGATGATTCTTTTAGTTTCTGTAGAAAAAAAAAAGAAAAAAGGAATCAATAAATAAGAAGTATATCATTTGATATAACAACAATAGTTTATTTCTGCGTAAACGATGATTGTAAAAGTATATGATTCTCTTCTAGCATGGTCCAAACCAAACTCACAGTATCTAAACAGAACAGTTGCAATTGTAAGCTTAGCTTTATGGAAATGGAACATATATAAAAGGAAAAAGAAGAAAAAGAAAAAGAAGAGAGGTAATGGATAATTTTATTTGGAGTTTCTTGACATGACACAATGGTGATGTTGGGAGCTCCAATGAGGTGCGTGGGAGTGTCCATTAAGGTTATTGGGAATAGCCACGCATCACCTTCTTCTTATGCTTCGTGTGAACCTTTCCTATTTTCTATTACCACACCGCATGCAGTGTCGCTCACGAAAGCCACGCATTATATCATTAATTAATCTACTCTAACATTAAAATAAAATAAAGAAGTAATATATTATTTAATAATTTAATTATCAATTAATTTTAACCAAGTTTATAAATTAGAAAATGAGTCTTCAAATAACAATATAAATACGTATTTTTGATACATTTTTATTAATTAATTAATTTATATATATATATATATATATATATATATATATATATATTTCTACAAGGTTCATGTGAGTTCGAGCTTAAAATATTATTTTTATAATATAAAATTATATATTTATTTTTTTAAATATTAAGATATTGGTCTTTATATAAATAATCAAATATAAAATTATTAAAAGATAAATTTATATTGTATATATAAAGCAATAAGTTGTTATTTCAAGTCACACTGAATTAAACAAGTTAAAGTTAACAGTTCTTATAAAGTTTAACTACATATTTTGACTTGTTTCATGTATTAGTAATCACTAGAGCATCGTTAATATAAGCAACCTACTGAGTTGTTTTTATGTTCAACACATTAAAAAATATAATTTATGTTCCTCTTCTATTATATAATTTTAAGTAATATATATTTAATTTTGTTTAAATAAAAGAAACAGTAAACATCTAATATTAAAAAATATAATTTATAATTTTATATTTATTATTTATTATTTTAAACGAGACATGTTTTATTTTTAAAAAGATATTTCTTAAATAAATAAATAAATTACCAACTTGAAGAAATCAAATATATGGTGGAGAAAAGTTGAAGAGACATATTATCTAGATAGAACAATCCGAAATTACGATAGTATACATTTTTAATTCATAGGTATATATGGAAAAATATTCGGAATTGAGTTATCTATAAATGTTACATATTGGGTTATCCAGAAAATATACTATTGTCATCTTTCAGAAAACCTTTCTATTGTCATCTTTCAGAAAACCTGCAGAAGGTGTTTTATTAGAGTATTTCACACTCTTTGTAAGGTTGGTTCTCGTACATTAATTCCTTCTAAACATTAATTATACTTCATACTTTAAATTTTGCATACATAAAGGGAAGTTACAACAAAGGATATAGTCTCCTGAGCTTTTTCAAATCATGTAGTTAATAGGTGAAAGATAATGCATTGAAATATTATGTTACTGGTAATTATGCAGAAGTAATTATTTCCTTTATTAATTATGGGCCAACATGCTGGAGTCAGGATTAATTTAATTTATGTGAAAATTTTATGTCATTCCTTCAATGGTATTTTCGGATTGAACAATTTGATTATCCATTTACAAATATATAATTTTTCTCCATTGGTTATCCAGAATACCTTTCTGGATTACCAGTTCTGTAATAGGTTTCGGATAGCCTTATTCTCTTAGCTTTGTAAGGATGGAACATCGGGAAACGTCTCTTAAGATTGTTATTATTATTGTTTGTAGGAAAGAAAATATAGAATACTCTTCGGAACTAGATAAAAATCTTATTGTCTGACTTATAATATGATAGAATACATTATAATACAATAGAATACAGAGAACATTAGGATGATCTAAGAGAGGATAAAAGCAACCTAAAAAATGTTTAAATGATCCAAGAAAAAATAAACAAAATCCTTTAACGTGGGTGAAAGACTTGCATTACTCGCTCACCCTATTTAGTGTCCATATCCTGCGTTTTATACATCCATCTAAAATCCCAACTCATGTAAAAATGACACCATCTTCAACTACGAGGACTATAATATTTCCACTCAAGGCAGAAGCATAAATCATTCCTCATAAATATCCACAATGTCGCAAAAAATTATTAACATAATATACAGGAGTAAAACAACATTAAAAAGAAAAGCAATTGTTTCCTACAAAAAATTATAGTATCAAATTAGCTAGCAGCCGCCTCCCCAGCTATCATCTCATTGTTGTCATTTCTGGTAAACGTTGCATCTGACTTTGAATCCTCCAAGTTTTTCTGTTGAAGCTCTTGTTTTAATCTTTGGATTTCCCGATCCTTCTCTTCAAGTTTATCTTGTAACATGAGAACCTGCAATGAAATCCATTTTAGATTGGATTCTCAAATATCAATTTTCATATATATGCGAAGAGCACTGATGTCTATTCTAGATTATAAAATAAAACGTTCATACAGGACGCAAGTATGATGTTATCCGACCATGAAAAACATTAGGATGTAAACAGATTCCAAGTAAACACAAAGTTTCCATTAAAAACCATCAAGTCTCAATTTCTATTAAAATCTAAGGACATTATGGCATAACATTTTTGAGAAATATTTATTATCCTTTCTTTTACAAAGTAATTAAAAAATATCTTCTCAAACTTTTTATATTCAAAATTTATATCTGAGCAAACTATATTATCAGTTTCTAAAACTTGAGGCAGAATTTTTTAATCTGCATAATCATTTATTTAATTTATATCAGTCTCTTTCCCAACACAATAGTTGAGTTCATAGAATGTTTTCCCCTAAGTTGCATGGTCCGCAAACAAAAAACATTTCACCGTTTTTTTATATAACAACACATACTGCCATCTTTAAATAACAAATAAGGAGAAAAAGAGAACGAAGTGAAAACCGTTTCATTGGATCTTTCCACATCATTTGTCAGTCCTTCCATGTGCTTCTGCAAGCCTTTAGTACATGTCAAAAACAAAAACTAGTATTAATATAAATTAAGAATGCATAAAGGTCTATGTATATAAATCTACAGGTAGATAACTTTCAATCCCTCCACACTCCAATTTTATACACAAGAACACATAAGACAACTTCTATCCCTACTCCCAACAAACATTTAACTTGTTAAAACCATACTATACACTTCAAATGATTAGTTTACAGCCGCACACAGCAATATCATTTCACTCTATCAGTTTGGCATGAAATTAAACAAACCTACTGATTCACTTGTTTGAATCACTTGTTTGAATATTAAAAAAAGTGGTGACACAGCAGTTACCCAAGTAGCTGATGTAAGAGTCATGGGATTATAGAGCCAAAAGGGTTTTAAATAGTGTACTATTGCACTAGTATTGCAGTGTAGTAGTGTGGAGCAGCCCCTGCCCGCTACAGGGGCTACTGTAGAAGAACAGTTTAGAGTAGCAAACAAAACACTGACATGCTTCCTCTCTCACACCACCTTTCTTAAACATGATCGTGGCTTGGGTGCTAACTGCTCTCTTAAATATATTTTAATCACTGCCAATGTCAATTGATTCATATTCATTGTTTTTTCTTTTCACTTCACTTTCCTCATCCTTATTAAGGATTGATTTCTTGATCAAATTTTGTTGTAAACCAAAACAATTTCCCACATCTCCTTCACTTCATCAGTAACAACCTTGCAAGCTCCAACATCTTTTTGATACCAGCCAAGTGATGGTTCAACCTATAAACTCTCTCAGTTTTTACCTTTTGACAATATTTTCATTTAAGTTTCCTAATATCCCTACCAAGTGAAGTACAATGCTTCCAAGCTATATCCTTTCTATTTCTTGTAGCATTTTTGGGAGGCACAATGCAGGTAGGATTGAAGTCATTTTAATTATTCTATAGAAGAGAATAAATAAAAAGGAGACAACAGTGTGGCGGGGAAGGATTGTAGAAATAAAATAAGAAATAGAGCAAGTAAAAAAGTGATAACAATGTGGTGGAGAAAGGTTGCAGAAATGGAATGAGAAATAGAACAAGTAAAAAGGAAACAAGAGGGTGGTGGAGAAAGAGAAAGATGGAAGTGATTAAATAAATTAATAACTATAATTGACAGCTTTTACGAAAGAGAAGAGGGAGAGGAAAAAAATATCATTTTAGGTATCTTAGTGTTGCGCAAACCAAGTGGTAGTGTCTGTTTTACACAAGAGAAGAGGAAAAGTCTAATTGTTGTTTTAGGCTAAAAGTGGGAGAATATTAGACTTTAGAGAACAATACATATTGGGTTTTAAAGGGATAAAAAACGTGTCATTATGGGCTTTGAAGAGAATTTAACCCAATTGAATCGGTGTGCGAGGAATAATTAGGTATGAAACACAATAGTGTAGAAATAGCTTGCCTACAAGAGAGATGATAAGGCTGTCACACCCCTGCAACACAGCTGCCAGCTGCCGCACCCATGCGATGCAGCTGCAGCACCCATGCAATGCAGCTACTACACTCATGCAATGCAGCTACTACACTCATGCGACGCAACAGAGATGTCGCCACTCACACAATGTTGCAGCCATGCGACACCGCACCGACATGGATAGAGATTCTGCGTACGCCAGTCATGATCTTGAACAATGATCTCACATGATCCCTAAACACGCAATCAGATAACACCCGGACTCGAAGAAGGGGAAAAAGATCATAGATGCGTACAACCTACACTCTGAAATGCGATTTTGACTACCATTTCAGCCATTGCAGTGTTGTGTTAATTAAAAAAGTACCTTAGGACAAAGACATTAGGGCTTGTCTCTAGGGCTATTTGGGATTTTAATTTCGAAAATAAAATCTATAGATGTAATATGGTGAAAATGATAAAGTATTGAATTAGAAGATGATCCAGATGATTCTAATCTAGGAAACTTGTATTTGACTTTTGTTGGTATTTACTAGTATGTTGTGTTTACGATACCTAATGATTTTCATTGTTAATTATGAATGTTATTAATTGTGAGTAACTTTATCATCTTGACAATTTATATGTATACAGTACACAATAATAAACTTCACTTTCAAGATAGCGATTATCCTGGTACACACTATTTCACTATGGTGTTTTTTGAGATGACCACTACACACAGCTATTCAATGCTTAAAACATACAAGAAAAACAAATTCCATTTAATGACAAACCTTCAAATTGACTTCTAAGTTGTGAATTCTGGGACTTCTGCAGTGCAAGTTTCAATGCTAATTCATGTATCTGCATACCAAGAGGGAAACAAATGGAAGATGAAGACATCTTAAGCATCGATTCAGTAACAATGAAAACCTTATAGGGCATTAAGCCCTTATCTTTATAGTTGGATGCAAGCAAGTGTGACATTAATTTTGGTAACTAATACAACACAAATGGGCGGAAAAGTGACAATTAGAGGCATAAAGAAAAAAAATATAGAAGCACCTTCCCCTCGGAAGCTTGATTTCCAATCTCCTCGTTTTCCTCCTGCAGGGTTCTACATTTAGCCATTAGCATCTTCCCCATCTTGCTTTGGGGAGTAAAACTCATAGCAGCAATGTTATCTTGCAACTCCTTTACTTTTTTATCCTTTTCCTCGACTAAATTCTATTATCAGATGAAAAGTCTTGTGTAAGAACTAAAAAATGGGTAACCATGAAAAAGACTGTCCATAACAACTGAAAGAAATTGTTAATGTGTCATAAGCAAGGACATGTGATGAATATGAAAGAAAAGAAACATGTAACTAAGACAACTATCTCGAGCCAAAAAAGAAATAAAAATAAAGTCAAAACAATGTACAAGATATGCGCTCTAAAGCATCCGTATAAAATATATCCAAGAGCCAAACACATCCCAGAAGGAAGCCAAATCTGAAAATTTTCCTATTCTAGTATGTCAACTGAAAACAAGATTTACAATTTACAACTACCCTCTACCATAGCAATTATCCCCTATACATCCAACAATACAAGCACTGTCTACTCAAAGTAGAATGTTTGGCTATACTGTTCCATCTTCAGTGTTAATTCCATTCCATCTCAGTTTTTTTTGACCTCTAATAAGAATAAACCACTTATCACCAAGATATACACCCGCAAGAATCAAACAAAAGAAGCAACAATCCTAGACCACCAACAACAGGGCACACAACACTCAAAGGATGCAAAACACCCAACAGTTACAACCTAATAGATATTTGAGATATTATTCATCACCATATATATATTTGTTATATTTACTTGTATAATTCTTAATTATAAATCTATTATCCTATGTGTATTTTAGACATAAGGAAATTAACCCTAATTTTTTCTTATATTCAACATAGTATTTAGAGCTTAGGTTCTCTTTTTTCTTTTTTCACATCACCGCCGCTGCTGCCCCTGCCACCGCCGGAGCCAGAGTCACAATTCAGATCGGCGACCACATCGTTCTGCTCGTCTTGACTAGGCGACCACCGCGCCATTGAGATCACCTTAAAGATTTCAGGGTTTTTTTCTTTCTTCCTCCATGGCTTCTTCTACTGTCTCACAATCATCTACTGTGGATCCTACGTCATCTTGTACCGCAGACAAATATGCTATTTTCAATAAATATTTCAAATGGTATGAGGATCTTCATAACTCTAGTTCCACTATTTCTGTTGCACTCACAGGTATATCTTTTATTGACCTAACTCAATTTCCTTCTCTTGGACCTTAAGTTCTTGACTCGGACGCCACAGATCATATTATTGGGAACAAATATTAGTTTTCTTCTTTATCCTCTCCAGATAATTTACCTTCGATTACAATGGCTAATGAATCTAGGATTTTGCCTCATGGTGTTGGTATTGTTAAACTTTTTCTATCTTTATCAATTGATAATGTTCTTTACACCCCTAGGTCTTCCTTTAACTTATTACCCATTAGTTGTCTAACCCGTTTTCTTGATTGTGTTAATTTTTTTTACCAAAGATTGTGTTTGTTTACAGGACCAGAGTTCAAGATAGATGATTGGCACCGGATGTGAGTTTCATGGTCTTTATCACCTCTGCCCTTTTACACATGTTGGCACAGTTATGAAGTCTTTATCTCTCCTCCATGCTCAACTAGGTCATCCCAATCTTGCCAAATTGCAGCAACTTGTTCCCAGTTTGTCCAATTTATCTAATTTATTACGTGAGTCATGTCAATTAGGAAAATATAGTCGTAATTCATTTCCTCGTAGTGTCTCACAACGTGCTCCGTCCCCTTCTATATTAGTTCACTCTGACATTTGGGGATCCAGTCGTATTAAGTCTAATTAAGATTTTCAATGTTTTGTTACCTTTATTGATGATTATTCCAGAAGTATTTGGTTGTTTTTAATGAAAAATCATTTTGAGTTGTTTTCTATATTCCAATCCTTTTTTAAAGAAATTAAAACTCAGTTTGAGATTTCTATTCGAACTTTGCGAAGTGATAATAGTCATGAATACCTTTGTCATTCTTTTAAACATTTTATGACTTCTCATAGCATTTTTCATCAAACTTCATGTGCTTATACACCTCAACAAAATGGGGTGGTTGAACATAAGAATAAACATCTTGTTGAACCAACTCGCACTCTTTTAATTCATGGTAAGTTTCCTAAACATTTTTGGGATAATGTTATTCTTACTGCATGTTATCTTATTAATTGCATGTCATCTTCAGTTCTAAATTAAAATTTCTCATTCTCTTTTATTTTCTCATGAACCTCTACATCCCTTACCTCTTAAAATTTTTGGATCTACATGTTTTGTTCATAATTTTAATCCTAGTCTTGATAAATTATTTCCGAAATCACACAAATGTATCTTTTTAGGATTTATTCGATCACAAAAAGGATAGAATTGTTTCTCTTTTTCTCTTAACTGTTTGGTTTCTAAAGATGTGACTATTAATGAGTCTTCCTTTTACTTTAAGTGTCCTTCTCCGTGTGTGCCGCCGTCTGCTACTGTCAATAGTCCTGTTGTGTGTGATTCTCCTATTAGCCCATCTTCGGATTCTCCTCCGCCACCACAACTTTTTATAGTAAAAAACAACTATCCCAACAACTACGAAGAGACTCACTTCTAGTGTCAACTCCTTTGTCTCCTCTGGCTCCGACAACTGAGTTTGACCTTCCAATTACCTTCTGTAAAGGTATATGTTTTACTTATAATTCATCTCCTCATTATAATGCTTTGAGTTACCATAGATTATCTCCACCTTTTCATACATGTCTTTCGTTCATTTCTTCTATGTCAATTCCCAAATCCATAGGTGATGATGCCTTAGCCCATCCTAGTTGGCATTAGGTCATGCTTGATGAAATGAGTGCTCTTCAAAATAGTGGAACTCGCGAACTCTTCACATTACTGTGCTGTTGGTTACAAATGAGTTTTTGCTATCAAAGTTGATCTTGATAGTACTATTGACCATCAAATAAGCTTGTCTTGTGGCCAAAGGTTACACACAAATTTTTTGTTTGAATTATGGTGACACTTTTTCTCTAGTGGCAAAGATGACTTTTGTTCGCTTATTCATAGTCATAGATGCTCATCAACAATGACCTCTTTACCAACTAGATGTCAAAAATGCTTTTTTTTAATGGAGATTTGTTGAAAGAAATTTATATGGAGCAACCTTGAGGCTTTGTTGCTCAGGGGGAGTCTTCTAGATTGGTATGTCATCTTCATAAATCTTTATATTGCCTAAAACAGTCTCCTAGGGTCTGGTTTGGAAAATTTAGCAGTGTCGTTCAATAGTTTGGTATGACTCGCAGTTAGACAAATCATTCAATATTTTTCGTCCCTCAAGTGCTAAGTGTATCTATTTAATAATATATGTTGATGATATTGTTCTTACAGGGAGTGATCACCATGACATCTGTCAAATGAAGCAACACCTTTATCACCACTTTCAGACCAAAGATCTTGGCAAACTTAGATATTTCTTGGGGATTGAGGTAGTACAATCCAATAATGGTATTGTTATATCGCAGAGAAAGTATGCATTGGATATTTTAGAATAAACTGGGTTGATGAACTCAAAATTTGTTGACACACTCACGGATCCCAATACCAAACTCCTACTTAATCAAGGAGAGTCTCTCTCAGATCCTAAGAAGTACAAAAGATTAGTTGAAAAACTAAACTATCTTATTGATACTCGTCCTGACATTTCCTTTCCAGTTAGTGTTGTGAGTCAATTTCTTAATTCCTCATGTGCAGATCATTGGAATGCAGTCATTTATATATTAAAGTACATTAAAGGATATCCTGAAAAAGGTTTGTTATAAGATTACAATAATCAAGTTAAAGTTGTCTGCTATTCAAATGCTGACTGGGCAAAATCTCCTTTTGACAGAAGATCTACTTCCGAATATTGTGTTTCTATTGGAGGTAACTTGATCTCTTGAAAGAGCAAGAAACAAAGTGTTGTGGCAAGATTTAATGTAGAAGCAGAATATAGAGCTATAGCCTCAACCACTTGTGAACTTGTTTGGCTTAAACAATTACTTACAGAGTTAAAATTTGGAGATGTCACTCAAATGACATTTATGTGACAATCGGGTTGCTCTTCATGTTAACTCTAACCCTATCTTACGTAAAAGGACCAAGTACATTGAAGTTGACTGTCATTTTATTCGAGATTGTTGAAGTATTTATTAGATTAAATGTATCTTGTTGGACATTTATGAGATTAGTTGTAGATCTAGTTCCTAGAATGCATCTGTTTATCTTCTCTAGGATTAATCATGTCTCTCTATTAATTGTATATTTGAATCTGTATTTTTATCTCCTATAAATAAGAGAACACAAGAAGATGATTTCAGGCTCTCAAAATCAGTTCTTTATTTTCTTTTTTCTATTTCAAGTTGGTATCAGAGCGGGTTCATGCCGCTCTGCCTGTCTCTGTTTTTTTTCTGGCATTAATCGCCGTTCACCGCCGTCCGCCGCCGTTCGCCGCCGTTCGCCGTCGGTGTTGTCTTCTCCGGCGTCTTTTTCCTCTCTGATACTTGGGTTTGGCTCGCCTCGAGGAGCGCGACCCAACCCCAGTGTTCGCTTCCTCTATCTCTGCCTCACGCGCCGCCACACGCCACCCTCGTCTGCGGCTTCCTCCACGCGTGGGCCTCACGCGCCGCCCTCTCGGTGGCTGTTTTGCTCCAGGCCACCTCTATCCGGCTCGCCTCGTCGCCCTGGTGCCAGATCTGCACTTTGTTTTGTGTTCTCGGTCACAAAACGTGGTGGGTCTGCATTTTTCTCTCTGCCTCTCTCGGTCCTCTCTCTGACAGCACGCTGGTCCCTTCTCGTTTCCTGGAAAATGTCAGGATCTGTGTCTGTATCTTTTTCTGGGACTCCGACTATAACCACAGAAAAATTAAATGGGAAAAATTATTTGTCTTGGGCTTCCTCTGTTGAACTCTGGTTTCTAGGTCAAGGAGTTCATGATCATCTAGAAGAAGATGGAAGTACTATACCAGCAGACCAGGCTCCTCAATGGAAGAAACTGGATTATCAACTTTGTGCACTATTATGGCAATCTGTTGAACCACATATTTTGAGCACTCTTCGAGCCTTCAAGACATGTAATTCTTTTTGGAAAAAGGCTCAAAATATCTTTGCTAACGATATTCAACGACTTTATGATTCTGCTAATAGACTAGCCTCCCTTAAGCAAGAGGATAATTCCATGATGTCCTTTGTTGCTAAAGCTCAGTCAGCTGTTGAAGAATTAAAAATGTTCCTGGAGGCAGAATCATTAGAAGAAAGGAAGACGAAGCTGGATAAATTCTATATGGTAATGATTCTTAGGGCTATGAATCCAGAGTTTAATCATGTTAGAGACCAGATTCTAACTGGAGAAGAAGTTCCTTCTACGGAGAGTTTAATCACAAGGCTACTTCGTGTTCCTTCTATCAAAAGCAAAAACGGTCAGGAACTTGCCGATTCTTCCGCCATGATTTACGCTCGTGGAAGAGGTAATCACGGCTCTAGAGGACGTGGTGGGAAAGGACGTCCTCGGTGCTCTCATTGCAAAAGAATGGGACATACTAAGGAAAATTGCTTTGCTCTTCACGGCTTTCCCGATAAGGCGGCTAATACCTCAAAATCGAAGTTGATGAGCCCAAGTTCTCTCATGAAGAGTATCAAGAATATTTAAGGATGAAATCAACCAATTTGGCTCAAGCATCTACAACACCAAATTCGTCAACCGCTTGCATTTCGCAATCTGTGGAAAGTCAAAATCCATGGATTATTGACTCAGGTGCTTCTGACCACATGTCTGGTAATACCTCTTTATTTTCCTCTCTTTCATTTCCTAAAACATTCCATCTCATATCTTTAGCTAATGGATCTAAAGTAGCCTCTAAAGGAATTGGTCAAGTATCCATCTCTTCTTCTTTAAACCTTCAAAATGTTCTTTGTGTTCCTTCTTTTCCATTCGAGTCTTGTTTCGTAAGCCAATTAACCAAATCATTGAATTGCTCAGGTAACCTTTAATACCAATTGTTTTGTTATCCAGGAACGTGGTACGGGTCGACTGATTGGAGAAGGACATGAATCTGGAGGCTTATACTACCTTAGGACTAAGTCATCTGTATCTTGTGTTGCGTCTTTATCCCCAAAATTGTTACATGAGCGATTAGGGCATCCTCATTTAGCAAAATTGAAAAAAATGGTTCCTGAACTTCAGAACCTTCAAACTCTTGAATGTGAATCTTGTCAACTAGGGAAACATACCCGGTCATCCTTTCCAAATCATTCTGAATCTAGATGTGATTCTGCTTTTAGTATTGTTCATTCAGATATATGGGGACCTAGTCGTGTTTCATCTTTTGGTTGTAGATATTTTGTTACTTTTATTGATGTGTTTTCTAGATGTACTTGGGTTTATCTTATGAAAGATCGTTCTGAACTATTGTCTATCTTTAAGTCTTTCCTTAATGAAATCAAAACTCAATTTGGAAAAGTAATCAAAGTTTTACGAAGTGATAATGCCAAAGAGTACTTTTCTAATGTCCTAAATTCTCAAGGCATTTTACACCAGTCCACGTGTCCTCACACATCACAGCAAAATGGTATAGCAGAACGAAAAAATAGACATTTGGTTGAAACTGCTCGTACCTTATTGCTGGGTGCCAATATGCCTATTCATCATTGGGGAGATGCTATTCTAACTGCATGCTTTCTCATTAATAGAATGTCATCTTCTTCTCTTGATAATAAAGTTCCACACTCTATTCTATTTCCAAAGGAACCAATTTTTCATGTTTCTCCTAGGGTATTTGGATGTATATGTTTTGTTCATGACATGTCTCCTGGCTTAGATAAACTCTTACCTAGAGCTATCAAATGTGTCTTCTTGGGGTATTCTCGTCTTCAAAAAGGATATCGGTGTTATTCTCCTGAAACCAAGAGGTACTACATGTCTGCTAATGTCACCTTTTTTGAATCATCATCCTTCTTCCCTTATTCTATGCAGGATATTGATTCTGTCCAAAATGTGCTTCCTGTTCCCTTAGTTGAATCAGTTGTACCTCCTATTTCTGACCAAAATACTCTAGAATCAGCATCACAGCTTATCATCACCTATCAACGCAGGAACCAGGTGAACAATCCCATTCCCCAAGATGAGCCATCCATAATAGGTCCTTCACCATCATCCTCTAATACCACGGCTCCTGATAACGATGATTCCAGTTGGCCCATTGCCATTCGCAAAGGTACTTGTTCTACTCGTAATCCTCATCCCATTTACAATTTTCTTAGTTATCATAGATTGTCTCCTTCCTATTGTTCTTTTATTTCCTCTGTCTCCTCTATTACAATTCCCAAAAATGTGGTCGAAGCGCTTGATCATCCTCGGATGGCGACAAGCCATGATTTACGAAATGCAGGCTCTTGATCACAGCAAAACTTGGGATCTTGTTCCTCTCCCTTCGGAAAGAAAACAGGTTGGTTGTCGTTGGATCTATGCTATTAAAGTTGGGCCCAATGGTCGGGTTGATCGTCTTAAAGCAAGGTTAGTGGCTAAAGGGTATTCTCAAATATATGGACTTGATTATTGTGATACTTTTTCTCCGAGTAGCCAAAATGACCATCTGTCGCTTCGTTCCTTGCCATGGCCGCCATTCGTCATTGGCCTCTTCATCAATTGGATATTAAAAATGCTTTTTTGCACGGTGACTTAGAAGAAGAAGTTTACATGGAGCAACCTCCTGGATTTGTTGCTCGGGGGAGTCTCGGTTTGGTTTGTAAATTACGTCGATCCCTCTATGGCCTAAAACAATCTCCACGGGCTTGGTTTGGAAAATTCAGCTCTATTGTTCAAGCTTTTGGATTAAAACGCAGGTGAAGCGGATCATTCGGTGTTTTATTGTCACATCGCCCTCGGCAAACATGTTTATTTAATTGTGTACGTTGATGATATTGTCATCACGAGGAATGATGCTTGCTAAAATATCTCAGTTAAAAGAGCACTTGAGTAGTCATTTTCGGACCAAGGATCTTGGAAATCTAAAATATTTCTTGGGTATTGAAGTAGCTCAATCAAGAGAAGGTATTGTCATCTCTCAAAGGAAGTATGCTCTAGATATTCTAAAAGAGACAGGTATGATTGATTGCAAACTCGTGGACAAGTCCTATGGATCCAAATTTGAAGTTAATGGCGGGACAGGGTGAAGTTTTCTCCGACCCGGAAAGATATAGAAGACTCGGTTGGGAAACTTATTTATTTGACGATTACTAGACTCGATTTGTCTTTTGCGATTGGTGTTGTCGACCAATTTATGCAAGCTCCTTGTGTGGATCATTGGAATGATATCATTCGAATCTTAAGATACATTAAAAAAGCTCCAGGACAAGGATTATTATATGAAGACAAGGGAAATACCCAAATTTTTGGGTACTGTGATGCTGACTGGGCTGGATCTCCTATGGATAGGCGTTCCACTACAGGCTATTGTGTTTTCATTGGAGGAAATATCATTTCATGGAAAAGCAAAAAGCAAAACGTTGTTGCCCGATCCTCTGCTGAAGCTGAATATAGGGCAATGGCGTCTCTTACTTGTGAACTTGTTTGGGTAAAACAATTCTTGCAAGAATTGAACTTCTGTGAGATTCAATCTATGAAGATGTATTGTGATAATCAAGTTGCTCTTCACATTGCTTCCAACCCAGTATTTCATGAGAGGACCAAGCATATTGAGATTGACTGTCATTTTATTCGGGAGAAATTGTTGACTAAAGAAATTTGTACTGAGTTTGTTGGTTCCAATGAGCAGCTTGCAGATGCATTAACAAAATCTTTGAGAGGACCTCGAATGGAATTCATTTGTTCCAAGCTTGGTACATTCAATTTGTATGCTCCAGCTTGAGGGGGAGTGTTGAAGTATTTATTAGATTAAATGTATCTTGTTGGACATTTATGAGATTAGTTGTAGATCTAGTTCCTAGAATGCATCTGTTTATCTTCTCTAGGATTAATCATGTCTCTCTATTAATTGTATCTCTGAATCTGTATTTTTATCTCCTATAAATAAGAGAACACAAGAAGATGATTTCAGGCTCTCAAAATCAGTTCTTTAATGTAGAAGCAGAATATAGAGCTATAGACTCAACCACTTGTGAACTTGTTTGGCTTAAACAATTACTTACAGAGTTAAAATTTGGAGATGTCACTCAAATGACATTTATGTGACAATCGGGTTGCTCTTCATGTTAACTCTAACCCTATCTTACGTAAAAGGACCAAGTACATTGAAGTTGACTGTCATTTTATTCGAGATAAAATTGTATCGGGAGACATTAAGACCGATTTTGTTAACTCAAATGAACAATTAGCAAATATTTTCACCCAAGTCCTTACAAGGACCTAGGATTGATTATATTTGTAACAAGCTTGATACATATGATTTATATGCATCAATATATGTATTTGTCATATTTAGTTGTATGACTTTTAATTATAAATATATTATTACCTTATGTGTATTTTAGACACAAGGGAATTAATCTTATACCTAGTTTTCACTATATTCAACACAACCCATCCAAGGGGTATAAAGTCAAGAGATGCGAATCAATGGGCATAACCCTTGGAATAGAGATATAACCATTAGGAAAAGTTGTATCAATTGGGAACGATTGTTAGAAGCAATATAAAAATAGAAGTAATCCAGATTAGGAAAGACACAAAAAGAAAATTAGGAAAGAATTGAATTGTAAAGAGTCAGGCTCTCGAAAACCTGTTATACAAATATCTCAAAATTATCTTTTATAGATTTTATTCATTTTTCAATCTTGTCTAGTTATTATTTGTTCATATCAATTTGGTATAGAGCACCGATCAGGTGCTTTGCTTCTAAAAATGGTGACAACTTGTTCTAATTCTGATAATCATGACACAATGGAGAGAATTTTGGAGATGTTAATGGTGGACCGACAAAACCGAGATGCAAAACAACTTGAAACACGTTTTGCACGAATAGAAACCATGGTAGAAAATTTGTCAAAGCATTCAATGGCTCACCCAGAGGTTCCATCAATGGAAAAGAAACACCCAAGAACCACGCCAGGGAAGGAAAAATAGAACGATGGAGAATTTGATGCTTATAGATGTATAAATAAATTGGAACGTTTCTTTCAAATGAGAGATGTATTAGAAGAAGAGAAAATTCAGACATTATGGTGGTACTAGATGGAAAGGCACTATCTTGGTTCCGATGGTGGGAAACTTGAAACTCAACATTTGATGGGGAGAATTCAAAGTTATCATTCTTGAAGAAAACAAAGCAATTTTGAAGATGTTGGTGAAGAACATTTACAAGACATTTTTGTGAACGGATTGAAGGAAGACATTGTGACGGAAATTAAACCCTATGAACTCCCCACTTGTTCAATCATGATCAATAAGGCATTAATGATCAAGTAGAAAAAAAAAAGCAATTTCGAAGGTGAGAACAAATATTACTTCAAATTCAATCTCAAAATTTGACACCTCTTACCGAAGTCCATCCCATACGAAGACCATTACTTATGGTGTTAGTCAAAGAGGTGGAGGAAATAGTAATGGTCCTAATTCTTTTGCTAGCAGGGCATCTCTGAACAAACCAGAAAACAATGGACCTAAATTTTCAACGATTAACCGAAGCGGAGCTTCAAGAAAAAAGGAAAAAGGAGAATGTTTTCGCTGTGAAGAAAAATGGAGCACGTCTCATGTATGCAAGAATAAACAACTCCGAATAATGTTAGTAACAAATGAAAATGACAATGAAAACTATGAAGATGAACTCAAACAAAAAATTAGAGAACACCCCAATTATCCATGAATAGTATTGTGGGATTTACTTCTCGCCAATCCTTAAAGGTTTGGGAAAATATTAATGATCACAAAATCATAGTATTGATAGATTGCGACATCACCCATAACTTCATTTTCAAGGAACTGATAGAAAAATTACAATTAAAAGTAGATGACACTCCGTCATACGTGGTGAAAGTTGGAGATGGTCACAAAATCAAATGCAAGGGAATATGTAAAAAAGTTCCTTTGAAAGTGCAAGAAGTACATGCCCAACAATTCTTCTTGTTTGGCCTCGGAGGCTTAGATGTGATTCTAGGAATGGAATGGTTAGCAAGTTTAGGAGAGACTAAAACCAACTTTGAACAACTAATATTGGCCCTCAAGATTGATGGCAAAAAGGTGATTTGAAAGGGAGAACCTAAACTTTCAAAGAAAGATGCTTCACTTACTACTATGTTGAAAGCTTTGCATCAAGGAGAAGGATTCCTTATTAGTTATCATCATATTCAAACAGAAAAAGATAAGACAAATTCAATTCCTTCAGAATTAAAAGATGTGTTAAATGAATTTTCCTCCATCTTTGAGCCTCCAGAAGGACTTCCTCCTCAATGACATCAAGACCATGTCATTCACCTCAAAGAAGAAGCCTAAATACTGAATATTATACCATACAAGTATCGTCACTATCAGAAAACATAGATTGAAAAATTGGTTGTTGAAATGTTAGAAGTAGGAATCATCATACGATCTACAAGTCCTTATTCCAGTCCTATCATACTAGTCAAAAAGAAAGACGATAGTTGGCGATTTGTGTAAACTACCAAGCCTTAAACAAAATCACACTTCCTGATAAATTTCCCATCCTAGTAATTGAAGAGTTGTTGGACGAAATAGGAGGGCCTCATGTATTATCAAAATCATATCACCAAATCAGGATGAACGAATATGTCATTGCAAAAACCGCTTTCCGCACACATGAAGGATACTATGAATTTATGATACTTCTATTTAGACTCACTAATGCACCTTCCTCTTTTCAATCATTAATGAATGAAGTTTTGTAGCCAATACTCTAAAAATATGCTTTAGTATTCTTCGATGATTTCCTAATATACAACCCTTCCATGGAAGAACACAAGCAACACCTACAAAATGTATTGACACTACTAGAGCAAAATAAATTGAAGATCAACGACAATAAATGCTCATTCGACCAAGCAAATTTGGAATATCTAGGACATGTTATTTTTGCAGGAGGAGTATCCGCAGATCCTAAGAAGTTGGACACAATAACACTATGGCCTAGACCCAAGGATGTCATTGACTTAAGGGGATTATTAGGTCTTATTGGCTATTGTAGGAGATTTGCTCATAATTATGGAAGAATAGTGAACCCACTGACCAACCTCTGGTAAAGAAAAATGTCTTACAATGAAATCCAGAGGCGCAAAATTCCCTTCGAACAACTTAAACAAGCCATGACCAGATTACCTACATTAGCAATTCCTGACTTATCAAAGCTTTTTGTGGTTGAAACTAATGCTAGCGAAACCGAATTACGGGTTGTTCTAATGCAAAAAGGAAGACCCCTAACCTTCTGGAGTACTACCTATTTGAAAGAAACTTGAGAAAATCAGTATATGGGTTATACTTTGTGGGATGAAGAGATCAAACAAGATGACAAATTACAAAAAATTATGCAAGACCTAATTATTGATCCCACATCTCATATGGGTTATACTTTGTGGGATCAGAAGTTATTTTACAAGGAGAAATTGGTACTATCCAAGTCTTCCTCCCGGATTCCAATCATTTTAAAAGATTTCATTCATCCTTGGTAGGAAGACATTCAAGTATCTTTAGAACTTTCAAAAGAATAGCAAGTCTGGTGTATTGGGAAGGGATGTAAACCGACATAAAAAATTTCGTTGTTGCTTACGATGTTTGTCAAAGAAACAAAAATGATAATTTATCTCCAACAGGACTGCTACAACCATTACCAATCCATACTCAAGTATGGATAGATATTTCTATGGATTTTATTGGAAGACTGCCCAAATCCATGGGGAAGGATACAATCTTGGTGGTGGTGGTGGTTGACCAACTCGCTAAATATGCCCACTTCATACCATTAGGGCACCCCTACACTGCTACTAGAGTTGTTGCAGTATTTCTACAAGACATTGTGAGATTGCATGGATTTAGCAATATTTCTACAAGAAATTGTGAGATTGCAAGGATTTCCATCTTCCATTCTTTTAGATCGTGACCCTCTATTTTTAAGCAATTTCTGGAAAGCCCTTTTTAAAGCAGAATGTTTGGCATACCATCCCCAAACTAACGGTTAGACGGAAATTGCCAACCAATGTTTGGAAGTTTATTTACGATGCTTAACTGGAACAAAGCCTAAAAAATGGGTCTATTGTCTTCCTTGGGCCGAATTCTGGAAATTAGGAAAGAATTGTATCATGGAGAGACAGGCTCTCGAAAACCTGTTATAAAAATATCTCAAAATTATCTTTATAGATTCTATTCATTTTTCAATCTTGTCTAGTTATTTTTTGTTCATATCAACTTCCAAATTAGAAAAATCTCTTAATATTAAGTGAGCAACAAGGCATGCAACTGCTATTATAGGTGACAAAACTCTCCAACACAAACAATAACAAAATGTTTATGCACATATCTGTTAGTGAGAAACTCAGTACACAATACTAGCTAACATTTTCCTATTGCAACATGAATTATGAATTATCACACTCAATTTTTCCCACCCACCTGTGTTTCCCTGACAAAAAGAGTTAATGAGATAAACCAAAATTGATTCAGCAAAAGTCCGCAACAAGTTAAATAACAAACCTTTAAACGAGTGAACTCTTCATGAACAGCTGGATCTAGTAACAACCTCCTAGCCTGAATTATATTCCAAAGAATTTCAAGTCATTTAACAATTCTGGGAATCAAAATATCTAAAATAGAATACAAGATACAACTTGATGTAGAATTTGTGCAGGAGGATTAACTTTAAACAATGATGTGAGATGATATAAACAATAGATGCCACAAACATTAAGTACCTATCCATGCTGTGAAAGTTCAGAAGAAGCACTATAAGAACAAATTCAATATCATTCCTCATTTCTCAATTTTTAGTAAAGTAGGAAGTGCTGATGCAAAATTTAAATATTAAAAAAATAGTCACCTATTATACTGACTGGATAACCTTTGCTCTAAAATCTCAAGTGGACCACCCTATATTAACCTGAAGAACTAGAAATGAATACCCAAACTCTTCTATCCCTAGAGTAGATTCAAAACCAAGGTACATGTTACAATGAATCAAAGTAAAGTGAAAAATACCATTTTTAAAAGTAGTTAATGCCTTAATGGTGCAGTATTTCGCATTAGCACAGCAGTGTTATCAAAAGGCGGTCATGGCAGCGCAGAAATGGAATTTTTGCCGGCCACCACGACAGGCGGCAGTGGCGAAACAGCTTTTGCATGGCAGCTCTTAACGACTGCTTTGGCTGTCTCGAAATGGCACCGCAGAGTGGCCATGGCAAAAATCTCGCTCCTGCAGCCACAGCTTGCATTGAGAGGTGAAAAAAGGTATTAGGTTTGCTCTGACCCAGGACTAACCTACGGTTTCTACTTTTAATCTGATGCTTTTGTTGTTTGTGTGGGTTTTCTTTTGAGTTTTGTAAGAGACCCAACCCACTAACAACAGAAAAAAAGTTATGTCAGCAGCCCAACCTAAACCTGACAGCTAGGAAATAAAAAGACCCAACCAAACACATCTCTCACACTTCTCCCTCACCGCAGACCTGAGTCGCCGCCACTTTGGTCATTACACATTTAATTTGTGATATTTCTTCTTGTTTCTTTTTATGTTCAACTCCATTTTCTTTTTTATTCTTCCTTCGTTCATCTGCAGCAAGATGAATCAACCATTTTTTTCCCCTTTTTGTATTCCTTTTTCATTTTTTTCCTTTTCATTCTTTAGTTCATTTGGCCCCATTTTTTTTTCTTTTATTCTCTTTCCTCTTTGTCCCAACCACAACCAACCTCCCCAAATTTATTATAATTTATTTATCTAAAAAAGCTAATCCATTTTTTTGAAACTTCAATGTCAACTAAATAATGCAGTTTAGAACTTAAATTTGATGTTTTGTTTGATTTAATTGCTATTTGAAATTTTATATTTGATATTATTATCAATTATATGATTAATTTTATACTAGCCTAATTGATGGTGAATTATAGGGAATGGCATCATTGTACACAAGGAAAAAAGGAATCCAACCTTTTTTCTTAGATAATTAAAAATTTAAACAATTAGGTTTGAAAATAATCAAATAAATGTTGCAGGGTGCATCACTCATGCCCTTTAGTACTGAATGACATGTACTAATGTTACATGTACAGTACATATATGTTAAGCTAGATGCAGTATAACACAATTAAAGAAATTGAAATACAAGCAACTGGGCACGGAATTAAGAGCAGTCTCTACAATGCCTCAAACGAATTAAAAAAAAAATACAGGATTCTAAAATTAATGTGTAAAGAAGAATCATCAGCAAGCAAATTCATTAATAGGTCCAGTTAATCACTCGTGTAGAAATTTACCTGCATAGATGGTGGCTTGAGTTGCACTTTCAGATCCCACACAGCAGACTGGAGATGTTAGCAGACAACCAAAAACAAAAGGAAATCCAAATAAGAGCAATAGAAAAGAACAGCAGCAACAACAAAAACAACAGGTTCCAACTCTTGCTTGATCAGCCAGCAACATTTTGGTAGGATGAACGCTTAGTTGAAAGTTATCAGGTGACCATTCCAGAATCCACACAGTTTACTAGGTGTAACCAGACACTTTACAAGTAAACAGAATAAAAGAGAGGTAAATATCTACTGGAATGTCTGATCAGACCACTATAACTGTTTTCCAACTCCCAACTTGGTCAATAAGACATATAACATCCAAGATTAAAAATTGAAGAGCATTGCAGATGTCAAGCAGAATATACTGAAACTTCATACAGACAATTATTTGATGCTCTTGGCTGTTAGATGTAAATGATAAAGAATGAGAAAAAGAAAGACCGCACTTCATATATTTTCCTAAGAAGGATGGAATTTACTAAGGTGGTTATGGTTGATGCCGAAAAGAAGCACATACACATACACAATCATGTTAATGCAATAACAGGTAAGCACCTTATTATAAGATATTACCTTCAACTCGGTTATCTCCTGCTCTCGTTTCGCAAATGTTACAATGAATGCAGCTTCCTTTTTCTTCGCCTTTTCAAGCTATCCAATTGGAAAATAATAAAGAATCAATGAAACCAGATCAATAGATGATGAATTATTTAGAATAAATAAAATAAAAAACTAGATTCTAAACCTGCTCTCTTAAAGACTCTTCAGAGGTTTTCAAGGTCTGAAGATGATTTATCAACATTTTGGGATCTAGAAAGAAGAAATATTAAATAATGTTCAAGTATACATTTAGAACACAGAAAATAAATGTATAAAGAGTCATTGCTTGAACAGTTAATGCAGGTATATGTCACTTTTGAAACAGAGTACAAAACCTGGAGTCACCCCAGCAGGTACAGAAGGTTCATTTTTAAGTGTAGAATGCCAACTCTGAATCTCAGATTTTGCAGCCTCAAGTTCATTCTAAAAAATTCAATGCTCTTGTCAATAATATATCTAAGCAAGGAAAAGGTAAAGCTCAAACCTATAATATGAGAATATTACTATCATATGTGGAAATTTGTACAAAAAGCAAACAACCCTCCATTTTAACAGATTAGAGTCAGCTATGGAAATAAAGATCGAAGGGAATAGTGCAATAACATTCTGTTTCAAATCATTACGATCTGAACACAGTAGATGAAGATTAAAGCCTATTTATTATTCATCATGAACCGGCCATAATCCAAGTCTTCAATCACATAGATATTGACTAATGGTTGCTTCTCTAAATAACAAAAGTTCAAATTCTTTCAACATAGAAACTATAAAAATGAGAAATTAAACAGCAACAGAGACGGGAGCAAACAACTTCAATTCTTTAAAGAAAAAACGTACTTGGCATGTTACAAGGGTATCCTTACAGTTCTGAAGACTGCAAAAATACAAAGATAAAAAACATGTTATAGACCCAAATAATTAACTCCAATCTTGACAAACTACAATATACCTCGGCACCATTTTTACTGTAAAATACCTCTCGCGCAGTGACAAAATCATTCCTGTTGTGACACCTGAAGCTTCTTCAGCTTTTGATTTAGCCTGCACCACAAATCATCATTTAATTCTTTTTATTTTTATAAAGCATATCATTAGAAGCTACATAAAAATTTAGCAAAAAAAAAAAAAAAAGTTAAGCTACATAAACTGATAAATCAAATCCCCTTCTCACATGTCAACTTCCACTGCTCACACACAAGTAATCCCCAATCAAACATATATCACCAATGCCTGCACAGAGGTGAAAAGAGTAAAACCCTAAAACTCAGCCAAATCCTCCATAAAAAAATGTTGAAATTAAAATGTTGGAAAAAAAAAATAACATTATTCATATCTCACTTTCCTCATCCCCAATCCAACAGCCCCCAAGAAAAGTAAACAAAAAATAACACATTCTACCATATCCTGCACCTAAATGCCGACACTGCGTAACAGATTCACACAAACCGTACCTTCTTCGGCGCAAAAGGATCATTATCGTAATCTTCATCGTCGAAATCGGGAGATGATCTCTTACTAGCTAGATTTCAAGACAAAGAAACAATCAAACTCAACAGGTCAAATTCAAACCGCGCTAATCAGAAAAACAGCGAGAAGAATCAATACCTAGATGTCTTCCGCTAAATCCACCTCCGAAATCGAATTCCTGCTTTTGGTAGAAGCAAAGTTGAGGTTAAAGGGAATGACGAGAGTGAAAGAAAAGGGATGACGAGGGATAGCGCCACTTACATCGTCGAAATGAGTGGGGGAAGCCATGAAGTTAAAGAAACCCTAGAGTGCTGTGAAAGAAGTGGTTTTGCAATACAGTTATCTGTCCAGGTAAAGTGAGATGATTTTGGTTCAGTTTCTTCCTCTTAGAAGAATCCTGACAGAGCAGCTAACAAAATGAGAAAAGATTTTACTCGTCTCAATAACTAATATAGGATTTTCATAAAATCATACTATTTATATGTCATAATATTAAGTTAAATATTTAATAAAATTATTATTACATAATAATTTAATATTAAGATAAAAATGAATAATGTAAAATTTTATATTATTTTATTATTTTTATATTTAAATTTATAATAATTATAAATTAAAACTAATACTTAAAGACATATTTAATAAGAATAACTCACATAATTATTTCTTATCTTATAAAAATATAAAAAAATATTTATGATATTAGATGATTTAAGTTATTTATGAATGATTTTATTCTATTAAAAATTTTCTTAAAAAAATTAAAAAAAAATTATTCTGTTTTCTCATTTATTTTAATTTATTTATTTTTATAAATTATTTGAAACATTATTAAAAACATTTAAGCATCTATCATTTTATATAAAATTTCTCTAATAAAAAATTATTATTTTAAGTAATTAATATTTTATTTAAACATCTCAATAAATAATTCTTATTATAAATAATTTAAGTAAAATTAAAATAAATTACATTAATAATTAAAATAATTTAATTAAATCAGGTGATATGTATTTTGCATACTTTATTTTATAAACTAAACTTTTTATTAATTTTATCAGCTACAGAAAAATGATTATATTTGCTTGCATAAAATTCTGTTCACTTTCTGCACTTATATTTAAATTATTTTTATACTAATTTTATATTAAAAAAAATTATATAATTAAATGTATATTTTCAAATAAAATTATTCAACATACACTATATTTTATTGATTTTCAATATTATTTTAAAGAAAAATATATATTTTTTATTATATAATTTATATAAATTTTAAAAATATGTGTTCAAATTCAAATAATGTCTAAATTAATAATCAATGGCTTAAAAAAAGTCATTGATGAAAAAAATATTTTTGAAAGTGACATATATAATTAACATAAATAGTATTTTTAAATAATAATAAAATAATAATATGATAAATATTTGTTAACACAATACCTTATAAATAAATTTTCACTATTATAAATATACAATCCTAATATTTCAAAATAATTATCATAAACAAATATTATAAATAATATAAATATCTGATAAACAAATATTATAAATAATATAAATATCTGATAAACAAATATTATAAATAATATAAACATTTCATGACAATTAAAAATTTAAAATATTAAACAATAAAATAAAAGTTAGATAGAATATTTCATAAAATAATAATTATATTATTTAATTTTTCTTAATCTATATTTTTATTCATTATCTTTTTAAGAAAATGTAGGTATGTGATAGAAATACAAACACATATTTCACAAACTTTTTAAGAAAAAGTATAAATATTATCATTCCCAGACATGCATAAACTTTATTCATATTTGAAACAATATTCCAAAATCACAATTTTAGTAAAATTGATTTGTAATATAAAAGGAGAAAAAATTTTCACGATTTAGTAAGAAAAAAAATGTAAACCTTTTACATAAGAAAAATTTTTACCTAAGAAAAAATGTAAAGATGTGATTGAATAATAATCCTTAAATAAAGTCAAAATGAAGAACTATTAAAGAAGGGGAAGAATATTTATTCAAACCCTTATTTTATAACTTACATGTGTTCTAGGGTTTAGATTTCACCCACTCTAAAAACCTTGAATCAAGGTTTCCTCTGTTGAAGTAAGTATAAGTATAGTTTATAAGAAGAAAAAAAACTTAAATGGATGAAAAGACAAAAATACACAATTCATTATAAAGTTGTGAGATTGGGAAGAAGAGATGAAAGTAAAAAAAAAAATGAGACAAAGGGTTTTGTAGCTTATATGTGGATTTAGGATTCGAATTTGACCTAGTCTAAAAACCCTAGATCGAGGTTACTCATACAAAGGAAGTATAAATATACATTTATAAGAAGAAAACAAATCATAAATTAGAAAGAAAAAAAAACACAAGTTTGAGATGGAAAGGAAAAGATGAGAGTAGATATTAGTTTATCAATTATTTAACTTATATGTATTATTAGTATGCATAATTAGTTTTATTTATATACAAAGGTATTATGTGATTCTAATTTGGCACATTTTAATTCTCATTAATGTTACAATTTTATTGACATCATTATATTTGTATTTGTATGCTGTGTGTTTATGTATCACCTAAAGAAGAACATTAATATACTTTAATTATTTTTTGATATATTATATGTATAACAAGTGTTTTATGACTTAACACTTATGTGTAACTTTATTATGCAATGTTGGTTCCCAACTTCATGAATTCTCATGTATCATTTGTACTAGTTTTTAATGGGCTTAACTTCGTTGACTAGAATAAGCAAGTTCAATTTTACCTTGATGTTATGGATCTCTATCTTATTATATTGGAAGAGAAGTTTACTGCTATTATTGACTCTAGCAGCAATGAACAATAAGCCCATTATAAAGTTTGGAAAAGATCTAACAAACTTATCTTAATGTTTATAAGAATGGTAATTACTGACAATATTAAGACAACTCTCCCCAAAACTGAAAGTGTTTAAGATTTGTATGGGATTAGTTGGAGAGTGCTCCCAAATAATTGATAAGTCTCTTGTTGTGACACTAATGAGTACACTGATCATCATGAAATTTGATGAATCACGTACTATGCATGAACATATCATTAAAATGACAAATATTGCAGTAGTGCTTAAGGCCTTGGGAATGGCAATGAATGAAAACTTACTAGTACAATTTATTTTGAACTCATTACCGTTTGAGTATGGTCCATTTCAAATGAACTATAATACCATGAAAGATGAATGGAGTGTGCATGAATTGCACAATATATTGGTTCAAGAAGAAAAGAGGCTTAAGAATCAAGGAAATAAATTAGTTCATTATGTAAGACACCAAGGGAATCAAGAAGCTAGAAAGAAATATATGAAGAAAGATGATAAGGAAAAAAATCCACAAAAGATTAATGAGACATTATGAAAATTCAAAAGAAAACATTAAAGGGCATTAATTGCCATTTTTGTAGGAATTCTGAACATTTCTAGAAGGCTTGCCCTAAACGTAAGGCTTGATTACAAAATAAAGGTAAGCTTAATGCTTATATATGTTTTGAATCAAATCTAATTGAAATTTCACATAATACATGGTGGATTGATTCTGAATGCACGAATCATGTTTCTAATATGATAAAGGGATTCCATACAATCCAAATCATAAGGCGAAACGAAACGTTTGTCTTCATGGGGAATAAAGTGAAAACTCTAGTGGAAACAATCGAAACTTATTGTTCAATCCTTAACACTAGACATCATTTAGATTTATTGGAAATTTTTTATGTACCTAGTTTACCTAGGAATTTGGTTTCATTATTTAAATTTGATGTTACTGGATATTCTTTTAATTTTGGTAATGGATGTTTTCAATTTATTTAAGCATAATCATCTCATTAATACTCGTAATCTTTGTGATGGTTTATATAAATTTAATTTGGATGGTTTGTATGTTGAAATGCTTATGACTTTACATGATAATGTTGACATTAAACACAATTTAGTAAATGGATGTTTTGCTTTCTTATGGCATAAATAGTTGAGTTACATTTATAGAGAAAGGATAAAAAGATTAATAAAAAATGAAATTTGTCTGGACCTAGATTTTACTGGACCTAGATTTTATTGATCTAAATATTTATGTGGATTGTATAAAAGGAAAGCAAACAAAACACATAGAGAAAAGGGTTATAAGAAACAATCAACTTCTTGAAATTGTGCACATTGACATTTATGGGCCTTTTAACGTTACATCTTTTAGAAAGAAAAGGTACTTTATCACCTTTATTGATGATTATTCATGTTATGGCTATGTCTATTTACTGTATGATAAATCTCAAACAATAGTTTCCTTGGAAATTTATTTGAATGAAGTACAAAGGAAATTAGACAAAAATGTGAAAGTTATCAGGTTTGATAGAGGTGGTAAGTATTACGAAAAGTATGATGAGATTGGGTAACACCCAGGTCCATTTGCTAAGCTCTTTCAAAAGTGTGCTATTTGTACACAATACACAATGCTAGGTACACCGCAACAAAATGGTGTATCAGAAAGGAGTAATAGAACATTAATGAATATGGTTGATGTTAGAAAAGAAGGTTGAGATCAAGAGGGGGGGTGAATTGATATTTGAAAGATTTTCGCAATTTACAGATTATCTATTTCAAAGATTAAGAGTTCTGACCAATTCTTGAATCAAGCAAAACAAACAATTGAAATGAAGACAACAACATAATTAAAGAGAGTAAGGTTTAGAAAAATACAATAAAGATTTATACTAGTTCACCCAATCCCAGGGTTACGTCCAATTCTCAGCCAAATTCTAGCTGAGTTCCACTAGATTGAATGTTTTACAGATTACAGATTCCAATCACACACCCAACCTACCACAAGAACCAAAATTCCAATCATTGCACCTAAACCTTCACCAAGAACTAACTTCCAGTTCTTGAACCAACCTACAGCCAAATTCCAGCTACAGAAACAGTGCCCAACAATTCCAAACACCCACAATACAATAAAGAAATGTAAAGAAACAAAGAGAAGAAACTAGAACACTCAAACCCAGATTATGAAGCTCTGCAGAATGAGTTTCTTCACAAAAGAAATGCAAAAATTGTCTCAAGAAAGAACTTTGAAAAACTTCACAAAACTTGCGTGATTCTTTCTTGAAAGTAGCTCTTATGATTGCTTGATTGATTACTCAAAGGTATATTTTAAAAGACTCAACCAATCCTGTTTATATAGAGATTTGTTCTAACTGCTGGTTTAATTAATCTGTTAAAACAATCTTTTAATCTGTTAAAAGTCTTGAATTAATCTGTTAAAACTTCTTTTAATCTGTTAAAATGTTCTTGATCATTTTCCATATTTGTTTTAACTAATGCGACATCGTTTTAATCGATTAAAACACTTTGTAAAAAATCTCTTAAGTTGTTTTAATCGATTAATTCGTATTTTAATCAATTAAAGTTCTGCCAAATATTTTCATAAAACTTTCTAAGTGATTTTAACTGATAACGAACTAGCTTTAATCGATTAAAATAGTTAGCGTAAATTTTCTTAAGTTGTTTTAATCGATTAATTCGATTTTACATCGATTAAAATTCTGACGAACATCTTTCAAAATATTTCAAGTTGTTTTAATCTATTATTTCGAGTTTGTATCGATTAAAATACTGACAAAACATCTTTCAAAACACTTCAAGTTATTTTAATCAATTATTTCGAGTTTGTATCGATTAAAATACTGACAAAACACTTTTCAAAACATTTTAAGTGATTTTAATCAATTATTTCGAAACTATATCAATTAAAACACTGACAGAAGGTTTTCAAAAACTCCTTTAATGAAAACAATCGATTTATTCGAAGGTATATCAATTAAAACAGTTCCAGTGAATGTTTTAAAAAGGTTTTAATCGATTATTTTGAAAACCTATTAGTTAAAAATCTGTTATGAAAGTGTTAAGAACATTTTAACTGATAAAGCTCATATAATATCAGTTAAAACAATTTCTTAAAAACAATTTCATATAAACGATTAATTCTTTAGAGGCATTTTCAAAATCTTTTAAATGACGAAACCTCATGCAACAGAGAGATATGAATGATTATACCTATGTATAGATGCAAACTCACTAAATACTCTACCTTTTTAACCAAGTAACCTTTTACTTCATCAGAATAGCCTTTGACTTCATTTGACTTCATCAAATCAACAAGATCTTCATTTTATCAAATGATTCAATAAGATCTTTATCACTTTCAGTCTCCCCCTATTTGATGAAGACAAACACCTTTTTGAATGATTCTGCAGAAGAAGTCACATATATAGATTAGTGAGTATTCAAAATTAATCATTTCTCCCCCTAAAATAGTGAGTATATCAAAGTATATCAAAATGATTTCTCACCCTAAAGTAGTGAGTATATCAAAGTATATCAAAATTAATCATTTTTTCCCCTTTGACTTCATCCAAAAATAGGGAAGAGAGGAGTAAAATAAGCAATATGCATAGCATGCAATAATAACAAAATTTATTTTAAAACAATATTATAATAAGAGAAAAAATAAAATTTTATGATATCAATGAGATGTATTATTCATTTAAGAACAAATTAAAGTTGATTCAAACTTATCTTCGTTAACACGTTTGTAATGAATACAATAGATACGTGTAAAGATAAGGGAATCATGCTTTAGTAGCATGTAACAAGAACAACCATTAACTAAAGTCTTTAATTTTTTTAGAATAATAATTGATTAAAAATAGGACATAATCGATTAAATTGTTCTTGTTACTTATTTTAATCGATACAAATAATGTTTTAATCGTTTAAAACAATAATGAAAGATGAAGTTTAAAAACTTGAGTTCATTTAATCGATTAAATCGATATTTAATCGATTAAAATAGTATGAAAAAGTTTTGTAAAGTAATTTTAATCGATTAAAGCTCATTTATATCAATTGAAACAATCAGATTTGGAAACTAAGTGAATTTTGATGCTTCTAGGATTCCTGATTTATTTTGAATTTAAAAAAAATGGTTATTACAAGATGTTTAGTGAAAAAGTCAACTAATTTGATTAAGTTTTAACCAAAAGATAGAATAAAATCAGAATAAAGCATCTTATCAAGTGAATTTAATTGATGTAAATCAATTTTAGTTGATACAGATTCATGATTTATGGTTTTTAATCGGTTAATTCGTGAATTAATCAATTAAAATAGTACGAATTTCCTATGTAAATGTTTTTGTAAATGAATTTAATCGATTAAATTGATTTTGTATCAGCTAAAACTAACAGATTTATGTTATTGGTTTCAATCTAGGGTCTCTAATTTAAATATAAACAACTGATATCATATAAAAGATAGTTGATCGAAGATCAGTTAACATTACAGACTATAATAGAGAATAAAAGTGATAGAAAATAAGGAAAGCATGAAACAAAAACACAAAAAGATAGAAAGGACCCTTCTTGATGATATTTAATCATCCCAATTTCCTTGGTTTAGCTGCATATCCTCCAATTTGGTATAAATGTCAGCAATATGATTTCCCAGGTTGAAGAATTGTGTATTTGTCTGTTGGAAATGTTGGTAAGTCATTTGCATGTGTTTCCTCTAATTTTCTTGTAATGAGGACATTTGAGAGAGCATAGTCCTTTCAAATTGAGAAAGAGGAGTCCCACGATCAGGCTGCTCAATATAGGGTATGATCTCCATATTCTCATATGAGGTTTTCCCACCAGTGGACTCGGGAACCTCAGTAGCTGGAGGAGAAGAAATTGGATAAGCTTCTTTTTCATTATCATCCTCATCTTCGGACATATCAGCCTCAGCTTTGGAGATCCATTCATCATCAATTTTGATGAACCCCATTTTCCGTAGAGTAGAATCATCAATTTCGTTTGAAGCTTTAGGGGTCTCCACACTTTCTCCTGCAAGGTCAACTTCAAAATATCTAAAGAAATTGTTAATCAACATGGCATATGGCAGTTTGTAATCGGATAACCTTTTTGCTTTCAACATGTGATCCTTGATTACATATACCCAGTTGACTCGAATATTATTTGAAATGCAGTACATGAGGGCAAGGTCACCCTCATTTAGCAAAGCATGGTTGCTCCCCCTGGGAGTGAGTATCCATGCAACAATGAAGGCCAACAGCCTAGGTTCAAGCATCAGTTTACCAACATTTAAAATTCTTACTGAATCAGTTGGGTCTTTGAGGCAGGATCTAAAGAATTGTATTTTATTGAAATCTGGTAGATCAGACATTTCCTCTGGATACTTTAACACCACTATCTTTGAGGCCAACAACTTCTTCCCAAACAGAAGGAGTGATTTCCATATTGACTCCTTTTACCTGAGATTTGATTGTAGACCCATTTACTGTTAGATTGGAATAGAAAACACGAACCAAATCAGGTTGTATATTTCTAGTATACTCCATGAAGGTTTTTAGCTTCTGACTTTTCAGCTTTCTTCTTAGGGCTGTAAAACCTTCTTCATCAAGCCATTTGAACTTGATGAACTTGGGAATAACAATTTTCTTCTGACTAAATTCAGCAATGAAGGTGTTCATTCTATCAATATCTCCATCGAACCAAGCTTCTAAATGACCACCAGGATTGGCAGCGGAGGAAGATTCTCCGTTATGTTTCTTCCTAGATTTTGATCTTTTAAACATTTTGTCTTGAAATTCAAGAAGAGAACCAAAGCCGAGAGAAGAATGAAGAAAATTTTGTTGAACCAGAAAATGAAAGTGAGAAAAGAGTGAAGAATGATAATCTCAAGTGTGCAGAACCAGGGGTTTCGGATTTCAAATTTGTAAATTGAAGTCCAATTGGCAGAACCTGCAAAGTTACAGCTTTAATTGCATATGTCCCCTTGACCGAAGGCAGAGGCACAGGTTTCTGGACAGTGGGTACATAAGCTATTTTGTTCCTTGGATAAGTATTGGCTTGGTCAAAATGGTACAGTAAATGCACTTGCAGAATTTGATAAACAATAAATCTTGGAAATTAGACCTTGACTAGCTGAAAATTTTCCAATTGACTGTAATTAAAATGATTTCTAAGAATGAATTAATCGATTAATAAAAAAATTAACCAATTAATTTGATCTTGAATATTAGGTTTAAAAAAGCAACGGTGAAATAATCGATTAAAGTAGTAAAGAATCGATTGAAAGTTTACTTGTATATGTTTAATGAAATGATCACGAGAATTTTAATCAATTAAATCGGAAAAGAATCGATTAAATTTAACTCTTTAATGATTTTAACCGATGTAAATAATTTTTAATCGATTAAAACAGAGAGAATAAAACTATACTAAAAAATTATGAGAACATTTTAATCGATTAAAACTGTACAAACAACTTTTTTGATACTCTCTGTAAGTGAAATTAATCAATTAAAATAATTTTATATCAATTAAAATACTTAGTCCATGAATCCAGAATCAATTTTTGCTGATTAGGTACCAAAGAACTTCCAAATTTTGTTCCTGCAAAACAGATTTAGCATATATCTGATACCCTTTTGATAATCATTCAATCAAGTTATTTGAAATGAATTCTTGGGAATCCACTTCATTCTTCCTCTTGGAATATCATACTTCTTGATTCTACAAAATTTAACAGAATGACCTCTTTTCATACAATAAAAGCATTTAATAACAGATGATGAGTATGATTTCCTATTTCCAACAGTTTTTCTGGTTTTCTTGCTAGATGTAAATCCAATGCCAGATTTGTCAAAAATAAGTTTTTGTGACCCAAAAAGAACATCAAGATTAGCTTGACCTTGTGTAAATTTAGAAACAGTTTGTAACAAAAAATCAATCTTCTTTTGTAAATCTGGACAATTATTGCATGGTTTATTACACAAGCAATCAGAATTATCATGGATTAATTTTAAGAAATCAAGATCAGTTTCATCTTCAAGAATTTTCTTTTCAAGGGAATCAACTCTATTTTCTAGCCAATTGTTCATGCCTTTTAGCCTATCATTTTCTTTTTGAAGTTTCTTGGTTTCTTCATGCATTTCATTAAATGCTTCTTGTAATGAGTTATAATTCACAAAATTAGAAGAAGAGTTAGAACTTAAATTGCTGGTTTGATAATTCTGGTTAGTCATTATCCACAAGTTAGCTTCTTCATCATCAAAATTTTCTGTTGATGAGGTATCATTGTCATCCCATGTTATATATGCTCTTCTTTTGATCTTGTAGACCCCAAATCTTGCCCGACCTCAAAATAAAGAGCAGAATACCTCCAAACCTAAGATGGACAAGGCCTAAAAAGCCACTAGGAGAGACTATTAGGCCCCATATTAGAGTCGGAAGGCTTTTTTGTACAAAAAATAAGGATTTCCACCTTGAGGGTCGGGACCGCCGTCTCGCTTATCGGGATCGCCGTCTCGCCATTTAGCAAGGTCGAGACCGCCATCTCGTTTGGCGAGACGACCATCTCGCCACTTGCTATGGCGAGACCGCGTTCCCGTTTGGCGAGACGGCCGTCTCGCCACTTGCTATGGCGAGACCGCGTTCCTGTTTGGCGAGACGACCGTCTCGCCACTCGGTATGGCGAGACCGCGTTCCCGTTTGGCGAGATGGCCATCTCGCCATTTGGCAAGTCGATACCGCCATCCCGATTGGCGAGACGACCATCTCGCCTTTTGTCAAAGACGAGACGACCGTCCCAAATGGCGAGACGACCGTCTCGACCTGACAGGCGTGAATCCCTATAAAAGGGGATCACTCTCCCCTCCATTTCACACAGTTCTTCCACCTTTCCTCCTATATTTTCTCAAAATTCTTCTCCTAGAGTCCCTCCGAAGCATTTCTGGAGTTTTCTGAGTGTCTTTAGAGAGTTTTTATAGCGTCGTGAGAGAGAAAAGTCGACATTGTAGAGCGAAGGGCTGCCGAAACACACCCTATTTTTAAAGAGAATTAATCAAAAGCTTGCTCCGGAGGTTTCTTCACACTCTCTCTCTCTCTCTATCTCTCTTTTATCGCTTTATCATTTACTTGTGCATTAATTAGGGTCATGTAGTCGTTATCTTTTAATTCCGTAAATAAAAGGGTAAAAGCATCATTTTTAATTTATTTACGAAATAATCGGCCTATCATAGGGAACTCGAAAGGGGCATCGTAGGGAAGCTAATACCTTCCCTACACGTAACTAACTCCCTTACCCAACTCTGGTTATAATGACCAAAGTTGGTTTTTTTCGAAAACCAATGCCTTCTTTTTTCCTTTTTCAATGTTTCCGGTAAAAACATCGGTGACGACTCCATAAGAACCCCTTTGAAAATTTGCTTTTAGGTCCAACCCGATTATCGGACAACCCAAAGGCGTTGTAATACCACCAACATAAAATGCAAAAATGGTCAAAACCATCGCGTCGCTCCGACCGCCTCTTTTGATGGCGGCGACATATGGCGACTCCACTAGGGAAGCCTAGAGAGTTGATCCCATTTAGTGATGGACCGGTTTAATAAATAAACTTAGAAATTTCACTTTTACCCTACCTTGTTTTATAACATGTTTATTTATTTGGCTTTATTAACTGTTGTTTGTTTATTTTACGCAATTGTTTGAAATAAAAACTGTACACAAACCCTTGCACACAACAGTTCCCTCTATACCCGGGGGCAAGTGAGAAATCCATAGGGAGTGGGTGGTAGGTACGGTTTGTCATAGTGAGGGCCATGCAACCCACCGATATGATCAGAAACCACCACTCGAGGTGATAACCTTCCTCTTTTGGCACAAAGACTGACTATGGCCTTAGTGCTAAGCATGGTCGGAAGGTTGGAGAGTGGGGACCCTATAATGGGGGCACCTTGGGGGCCTAACCCTCTGTGAGAACAGTTAGAACCTACCTTTGCCAATGCACTTTTCTGCAAGAAAACCCTACCTCATGATTAAAACGTCTTACGCGTTCGCGGATGAGTGAATTGTGTGTGCATTTGTTTGTTGCATTTGATTGCATAGCATAACCAAACAACAGATGAAAATAGAAAAATCATAAAAAATATTTTTGCAATAAACACCCTTATCTCGGACAATCTGCCTTTTAGCTAGCTTGGTTTCAGGTTCTTTGTAAGCTAAGTAGTCACGCAGTCCAACAAAAGAGATAAGGGACGCTAACATTATTCTTTCGCAATAAACCGTTTTATCTTGGACAGTTTGCCTTTTAACTAGCCTGGTTTCAGGTTCTTTGTAAGCTAAGTAGTCACGCAGTCCGACAAAAGAGATAAAAGGTTATAAAATAAAACCATAAAAAATCAAATCAAATAAAAACCCAAATCGAATAAAAATAGGATCTTGTTCATAAACATTAAATTCATAAAACATCCATATAGTTAGTTTATTTTTGAAAAAAAAAATACACGAATGTTGTCATACATCATGCAGAAGTAAAACATGATAAAAATTTAGGAAAAACAAACACTCGCATGCATACCTACAATAAACATCATGTTCATAAACATGCATTTTGGATTTTAGAAAATGGAGGGGACTAGTAGAAAATTGAAGAAGGTGGACATTCCCCGATATCACGTTGAGAAATTGGAACGACTTTGCGCATTGATGCCACCGGAGGTCCGTTCCGATTTCAAAAAATCCTATCGACGAATTCTCGACCTGCTGAAGATCTGTGTCAATCCTACTTTTATCAGGGTTCTAGTTCATTTTTGGAACTCTAGTTTGCACTGCTTCGAATTCTCGCAGTTCGATATGGTGCCTACTTTGGAGGAGTATGAGATTATGCTAAAATGGTCCAAATCAGCTGGGGTCCATATCCATCATGGAGCATATACTTCTGCAGCACAAGTCGCTGCCATCATCCGATTGCCGTTTCGGCAGACTACCCTGATAGCAAAAGGGAATGTCCAAGGTTGGAAAGTCGCAATGTTAGAAGACCACCTGTCCTCTTTGGCTGAATGGGCAGAATGGGTAGCTTTCAACAAAATGCTGGCTTTAATCTTATTTGGAACGATTCTGTTTCCCTTCCATATCGACACAGTGGACCAAGCCGTCATGGACGCCTTCTTCGCCTGGGACGTGAACTCAAAGAGTCCCTTGCCTGCACTTCTTGCTGACACCTTGCTCTTAGTGGAATTCTGTCACCAGAAGCAAGGAAAAACGCTTAGATGCTACTCTTCACTACTTTTTGTGTGGGGTATCACACATTTCTACGCTTCTAGTCACATGGGGATGTTCCCCGACCCTTTGAGAAGCTTCTCCAAAATCCCTCTCCACCGACGCACGACCATGGAGTGGAAGGTCGAGATAGAACGATGGGACGTTAACCAATTATCTTGGGTATGCCCTTGGTTCTGACCTGGCCCAGTTCTTATTAGATGTGGGGATTATCCGAGCATACCATTAATAGGACTCAGATGTTGCATATCCTATTTTCCAAGGGTGGCTATGAGACAACTCATGAGGACCCAAACTGCAATACCTCGAGAAGAGCTCGGGAGGACTGTGTTTCTTCGGAGACCCATGCACTGTCGCTAACTCGCTTGTTGTAAGAAGAGCCTGGGAGAAACTAGTATTCATGGAAGATAGAGAGCTAGGAAAAGCTCGAGTGGCTGCCTCTAGTGATTACGAGGAGTGGAGAAGAAGTAGAGGGATGTCACAACCATCCACCTGACCTATTGTGCTTTCAAACAGTGAATAGTTGCAAACCCAAGTCGATGCCTTGACCTGGAGGATAGAAATTATGGGAGCCCAGATGAGGGCCCTTGAAGAAAGAGAGTAAGAATCTATCCTCACCATAGATGGTCTACAGAGGCAATGTAAGAAGAAGGACCACGAGATAGAGCGCCTCAAGGATCAATGTGTTGATTCTAACAAGCAAGTTATCCGAGCATCCAAAGCTGCCAGAACCAGCTCGGATAACCAACTTCAGGAAATGTCCACCAAATCAGCACGCCTTGAGGCCAAATGTGCAAAACAGGCTCAGACGATCAAGGAATTGCTACAAGACCTCATGAGGACTCGGTCTGAAATACGCCAAGAGCGAGAGGCCAACCAGAGACTCAACAAAAGTCTCACTGAGCTACGCTGCAAAGAAAGAGATGGGTTAGCTCAGTATGGTCAAGTATTACGAGAAAAAGACCGAGCCCTCGCAAAACTTGATGAGTTGCAAGCCTTGGTCGTCCATCAAGAGGCAAAGATTAAAGAGGCTAAAAAATATAGTAAAGATATGAGCCAGGCGGTCCAAAAGCAAACTGAAGCACTCGCTCGTCACGTCCGAGAAACCGAAAGAGAGTTACATAGAGATCAAGACCCTCCTGTGGGTTTCTTTAGACTTTTCTGTTTCTGTCAAAAGTTGCTTCGTAGTGTGGAGTAGCGGAATGTACACTTTCTACGAATATATAAAAATTTATTTCTTCAACAATTGTCTACTTGCATGCATATCATTCATTTGCATATTTAATCTCCCCTCCTTCATTTTTAATAAATAAGATAATAAAAAGGAAGGATTAACTAACACGTCTTTCAATCAGAAGGATGGAGAGAAAACCGCTCTTAATCAAGCTCTCTCCAACGGTCGATTCACCACAAGAGGATAATAAGCCTCGACCATTGGTTCTCAAAGTCAATAAGGAAGAGGGGGCAAGGACGCTGGTACGACTATTTATGCTCCGTCCTTTCCCCTATGAATCGAATAAAATTGTACCATGGAGATATGGGGAATCTTCACCAATAAAGGAGGATATCTCCAATATAGCCGGCATCGGGGGCATGACCCGAAGTGGAAGGATCTACTCTCCCAAGGAGTTGCAAGAGGATGTGTCGCCGCCGTCCCTTTCTGACGTCGGAGGACGTCTTTGAAACGTTTATGCGAGCGGTCGCGAAAAGATGGTTTAGACTCGCGTTTTTTGTTTTAAAATGTGTTCATTGCTTCCGAGGTGTCCGACGATTGAATTATCCTCTAATAAAAGCAAGGTTTTCGAAAAGGGGTTCTTATGGAGTCGCCACCAATATTTTGACCAGAAACATTGGAAAAGGAAAAAAGAAAGAAAGGCGTTGATTTTATAAAATAAACAACTTGGCCGTTATAACCAGAGTTGGGTAAGGGAGTTAGTTATGTGTGGGGAAGGTGTTAGCACCCCACAACGCCCCTTTCGGGTTCCCTATGACAGATCAATTCATTTAAAGAGAAGATTTCGAGAAATTACGCGATTACCCTATTTTATTGCATAATATTGAAATGACTATCTACATAATTTTATATAAATAAAGCAATAAAAGAGATATTAAAATGACTATCTACATGATTCTATTCTACATGACATAATAAAGCTAAATAAAACAATAAAACAATAAATAAAACAATAAAAGAGAAGGGAATTGAAAAGAACCTCCGTAGCGAGCTTTATATTGAGAATCTCGAAGCTGTGAGGATGCGTTTTGGCAACCCTCTCTCTACACAGTCTCTCCTCACCAATACAAGATCGACTCCACTAAAAATTTAAAGAAGAATCGAATGCCAGAATATAATTCCTTAACCGATTGTTACCTATTTAAGGCGATCGGAAAGATCATTCGAGAAAGGGAGAGAAGTAGACAAGTGCTCTAAAGTGTTTCGAGCTCTCTGGAGTGTCCGTGGTGTGAAAAAGTGGCAAATGAGCCTCCTATTTATAGTTTTTCGCAGCTGGCGCACTTTGGGACGGCCGTCCGGGTTGGGACGGCCGTCCGGGCTGGGATGGCCGTCCCAAATGGCAAATTTACACGGAGCGGGACCACCAGGGGAGCGGGACGGCCGTCCCACTTAAATTGGGTTTGGGACGGCCGTCCCACATTCGGGACGCGCGTCCCAACTGTAAAATGGCAGTTGGGACGGTCGTCCCACTTCTGGGACCGTGGTCTCGGCCTGTTTTGTCCAGTCTTCGCGTTCTGGGACCCCGGGAAGCTTTCCTTGCCGTTTTCGGACGTAGATTGATGTCGATGTGTGTCCATTGAAGCTTTATCTTCATATAGGAAGTCTTCTTGGCCTTCATTAAGATGTCAGGCGAACTTTGTCTTTGTGTAGGAAGTCTCTTTTGGCTTTTATTGTGTGAATGAGTGAACTCCGTCTTCTGTTGTGGGAGGTCCTTCTCGGTTTTGGGAAGCCGGATGAACTCCATCTTTGGGTGAAATTCCTCTAGCTTTTATTTTGAGAGGCCGGGAAAAATTAGGGGTCTACAGCTGCCCCCCCTTCACCTGCCAAACTAATTTGTTGGTTTAATATACCGACAAAGTTAGTTGGTAGGGGAAGGAGTTGACCCTTTTGCCCGATTATCCTTCGGATGCTTCTTTGCTGATCTTCCGGATGATAAATGTGAACTTCCAGGATGCTCCTTCGATGCAGTAGCTGATCCTGTGGTTGATGAGTATGAATTTCGTAGCTTTGGGATGCTCCTTCGATGCGGTAGCTGACCCCGTAGCTGACGAGTGTGAAGCCTTAGGATGCTCCTTCGGAGAGGTAGCCGATCCTTCGATTTGTAGGATGCTCCTTCGATGAGGTGGCCGATCCTTCGGTTTGCAGGATGCTCCTTTGGAGAGGTAGCCGATCCTTCGGTCTGCAGGATGCTCCTTTGGAGAGGTAGCCGATCCTTCGGTCTGCAGGATGCTCCTTCGGTGAGGTAACCGATCCTTCAGCTTGCAGGATGCTCCTTTGGAGAGGTAGCCGATCCTTCGGTGTGCAGGATGCTCCTTTGGAGAGGTAGCCGATCCTTCGGTCTGCAGGATGCTCCTTCGGTGAGGTAACCGATCCTTCAGCTTGCAGGATGCTCCTTTGGAGAGGTAGCCGATCCTTCGGTGTGCAGGATGCTCCTTTGGAGAGGTAGCCGATCCTTCGGTCTGCAGGATGCTCCTTCGGTGAGGTAACCGATCCTTCAGCTTGCAGGATGCTCCTTTGGAGAGGTAGCTGATCCTTCGATGTGCAGGATGCTCCTTTGGAGAGGTAGCCGATCCTTTGGTGTGCAGGATGCTCCTTTGGTGAGGAAGCCGATCCTTCGGTTTGTAGGATGCTCCTTCGGTGAGGTAGCCGATCCTTTGATTTGCAGGATGCTCCTTTGGAGAGGTAGCCGATCCTTCGGTCTGCAGGATGCTCCTTCGGTGAGGTAACCGATCCTTCAGCTTGTAGGATGCTCCTTTGGAGAGGTAGCTGATCCTTCGATGTGGAGGATGCTCCTTTGGAGAGGTAGTCGATCCTTTGGTGTGCAGGATGCTCCTTTGGTGAGGAAGCCGATCCTTTGGTTTGTAGGATGCTCCTTCGGTGAGGTAGCCGATCCTTTGATTTGCAGGATGCTCCTTCGGTGAGATGGCCGATCCTTTGGTGTGCAGGATGCTCCTTTGGTTTGCAGGATGCTCCTTCAGTGAGGTAGCCGATCCTTTGGATGATGAATAGTTTTGATAGGTACCAACCCCTATCTGGTTTGATGAGAATGAACCCTCATCTGATCCGAACCTTCTTTTGTAAGGCTCTTGTGAGTACAAACCCCCACCCGGTTCGAGTCTGTATTTTCTAGATTTTTGTGGGTACTTTCCCCCACTATGTTTGAGTTTGCGTTTGCTAAACTCTCTGACGAGTCCCGTTCTGCAAGGCTCTTAGGATTCTCTTTATGGCAGTCAGTCTTTTGATGAGTACAAACCCTCATCCGGTTTTTGGAGATGTGTTGGTGGCTTATTGTCTCTGATCATGCGCCTATTCCATGGGGAGTGATTGATTTTTAGTCATCCGGTTTTACCGGGGATTTTTTTGTTTTGGCTTTTCTTGTTTAGCCATCCGGCTTTGCCGGGGATTTTGTCGATTGCCTCTTTTTAGGCGGGAATCCTCTGGGGATTTTGAATTCTCTTATTGATTGTGCCTTTTGATTAGGCGAAGATCCACTTGGGGATTTTGTTGTGCCTCTTGATTAGGCGGGAATCCACTGGGGATTTGTTGATTTTTTTGATTGTGCCTCTTGATTAGGCGGGTGATTCAATAGTGGTGAAGGCTTTTTACTTGTTGTTTTTCACCTCTGAATAGGCTGATGTTCTTCTTGAGGATATTTGTTCTTGATAATACCTCTGAGTAGGTGGATGCTTTTTGAAAGCTTTGTGCTTGTATTACCTCTTATAGGTTGATTTCCCATTTCTTGGGGATATTTGTCTTAGGCAGAGGCTCTTCTTGGGAGTGAAGGCTTTGCACTTCGCTGGGGATATCCATATTGGGCGTTATAGGTGATTAACTCCCTGAGGATATGAATTTGTAGTTTGCCTTTGCTGGTAGGCTTGCTGGGGATTTTTCTTTTTGGTGATCCACCTGGGATTTGATCGTCTTCTGGGGATCTATTTTGAATTGCCCCCTAGGGAGGAATGGAGTTTTTGACTCTGTATGATGGGCTCTTGTGTAGCCCTTATTCTCCTTTGAGGAATGAAGCGGAGACTCTTGCATGAGTGTGCTTAATGACTCATGTGGCGATGAAGCTGAGTCGTGAGGTAATCTTTTTGTTTTGCCTCTGGAGTAGGCAAGGATCCGCTTGGGGATGATCAAGCCTTTCCATTGGCTTTTCTACGTTGATGACTTCCTTTTTCTTGGGATAGCAGGTTAGAGCTAGTTTCCTTGAAGCTCCTTATTTTGCTGAAATGGTTTTTGATTTCGCCTTTCGCGATTTTGATTTTCATTTAGAGGCTAGATTTTGGCACCTTTTATTTTCAATCACAAGCATGGAGACTAGCCTCCTTATATGCATGTTTAATATTCTTATTTTAAGAAAATTATTTTTTTTTCTTGATTTTGACAAAGTCGTTTTGTGCAACTACTTTGTGTGTGGATGTCCTAAATGCAATCTAATGTTTATTTATTTTTGATATATTTAGAAAGTAACTGGCCTTCTCCCGTTGGCTTCTATGAATACGCCAATGGGCTCCTCCTTTACGATTATGATGATGGGCTCCTCTTTTATTCATCTTTTTAGCCCTATCTTTTGCCTAGACCGCCCTTTACGGGTTTTCGATCTAGCGGGCTGCCTTAATTTTTGCCTAGAATATCTTAGGGGGCTTTTGCCTTATCTTTTGCCTAGACCGTTCTTTTGGGGTTTCCGATCTAGCAGGCTACCCTAGTTTTTTCCTAAGAATATCCTAGCAGGCTTTTATTCCTTTATTATTTTTATGCTTCCTCTTTTTAGATGCATGCTTGATCTTTGATTAAGAGTCTTTGCGCATATTTATGATTTATCAATAAAGAGGCATTTCCATAATATTTGGTTAAGAGAAAGGAAATGAAAAGGAATTTTATTGATAAATGAGCAAAAGTTTTATTTCTTTTATAGAAGGATTTCAAAAGGTATTTAGAAGAATGGGTGGTCAGGGTTGGCTATACTGTATAGGCTTAAACAGTCATGTCCATGATATCTGCCCCCTGGTTCTCCTAATTGCTTCAGTTGAGATGCCTGAGCTCAGAGTGAAGACTATGCAGACTGCTTGCTTCTGGAAGAATGTTACTTTAGCCGCCTTTTCGGTTTTCGACTAAAGTAACCATTGCTCTTAGTTTCTTTCTTTTTTTTTTTTTTTTTTTTTACCTCTTCTTTTTGCCTAGGACGTATCCTAGCGAGGAATATGGACCCTATCTTTTGCCCAGGGATGTCCTTTGCGGGTTTTCATTCCTGACGGGTCTTGAGCAATGTCTTCAAGCATAATACTTCTTCGCCGTACCGGAGTTGATTAGGTGTCGAAGTTCTTTTCCATCGATATTGGCGAGGATAAGAGCCCCTCCGAGAAAGCTATCGGCTTTGATCCCGTTCAGCTTCTATTAATTTTACTTCCATCATCATGTGCTTTTGTCCACATGATTAGTCATACTCGATTTGCCGTCTCGGATCTTTGCTATAATCAGAAGAGTAATCATTTTGAATGTAGAGCAATTGTCATGTCAATGCCCCTCTTCCTTTCCTTAGGGATTTCAATCCTCCTATTGATCACCATATTTCCACATTTCCCAGTCAATTACTTGAATGCTTTATGATGAAGGGGCAAGAGAATAGAAAGAAAGGGATTTATTGCAAAGGCTTGTGTTTTAGAGGGATTTTTTTTTTGAAATAATAGTTTTTGTAAGAATGGCTAGCCAAGGTTGGTCAGTGTTTAAGCTAGTTTAAACAAACGTTTTGTTTTAATGAGGTGGTGTCTTCAGCCCTTTTGGGTTTTCAGCCTAGGATTTTGCCCTTTTATCTTTTTGTCTTGGCCTTTGACCTTGACGGGCTTCTTTTAATAATAATTTCTTTTCTCAAACCATTGTCGAAACACAATTTTCTTATTTGTGTCTCTAGCTAATCAATCATGTTAACTTTGGCTTCATATTGTCTATGGCATTTTGACGCATTTTGGAACAAAACGTTTGCCTAAGCCTGGTTATTTATGGGGTATAGACATATTTAGCAAGAAGAGAAGCAAATAGTAAGAATAGCATTCTTTTGTAATTAAAAGGGAAATGCGTGTCCTAAAGATGCTCGGGGGTCGGGCACACCCCGAGGAGTGATCTCTAATAGTCATTGGGTTTACATCCCTTAGAATCAGAAGAAGGATATCTAATGACTAATGCTACCCTTGATGCTAATATCCCTCCTTTTCGGAATATCCTCTTTAAGGTACGGAGGGGAGACTTCCCTTTTCTTTGTACGACTTGATCTTTAAAGAGTTATCCTTAAAATCTGGCGGCTGTCTTATTCCTTGAGCATCCTTTCCAAGCCCTCGTCCTGGGCTATATCCATTGAGCTTATTTTTCCAACAGTCTTTGCATGTCCGGGGAAATGGTCCCCTCCTCACTGTCTGACTCAGTCCATTCGCCTTTAGCTTTCAGATCTTCCAGGGAGTTTTCAATCACAGACATGACTGTTTATATGGTCTTTATTTAGGTCTAGATTTTAATTATCTTGGAGTGAGAGAGAAAAGAATGAAAAGCATATGAATATTATGAAAAATGCCTCATTGTGTTGATAGATGCAAATATTTACAAAGCCCACTTTAATCAAAAATCTCGTGATCATGGGCGGGGATCACGAGAGATACATCGGAAGCTTTTTTGTAAATTTTTTTTTTATTTATACTTTTTAATGAGGAGCCCTAATCAGCTGGTCTTCTCTACCTACCCAGGCTCACTGTTCTGGTTGTGATAGAGGCTTGTCATCCACCTAAGGGTCGGGAGCATCGAAAGTAATCTGCCCGACATTCAATAATTCTTGAACCCTATATTATAAGTTGATGCAATCTTCCACGAAATGCCCAGGAGCGCCTGAGTGGTAATCACATTTTTCATTGAGCTTGTACCAACCGGGGTAAGGTGGATCTTTCTTCTTCAGAGGAATACGTGTTAGGAGTTTGGCCTCTAACAGCTTTGGCAGCAGATTCCCATAAGAGGTTGGAATGGGAGTGAATTTCTTCTCTTGTCTGCGTGATTGCCCAACTGGTGGCGAAGAGGGAGAAGGAGTAACAAGGTTGATGGCATTTACGCTTCCTTCCTTTTTTTGGCCAAAGGACTTGTTGAATGATGCGTTAGAAGAGGAAGGTTGTGCAATCCTTCCGCTCTTCAGTCCTTGCTCTATTCTTTCTCCTATAATGACTACATCCGCAAAGAGTGTTGATGTATTCCCTATCATTTTGTCGTAATAAGGACCAGTCAGAGAATTGATGAACATGGATGTAGTTTCCTTGTCGGATAGAGGAGGTTCCACTTGTGCTGCCAATTCCCTCCATCTTTGGGCATATGCTTTGAAGGATTCGTCGTTTTTCTTGCTTAATAATTGTAGATCTGCTCTTTCAGGGGTCAGATCAATATTGTATTTATAACGACGAAGAAATGCATCTGCCAGATGTCTCCAGGTTTGGATTTGCCCTCCTTCTAGTTGCATATACCAATTTAAAGCTGATTCAGCCAGGCTCTCCTGAAAGCAGTGGATCAGGAGTTTTTCATTATCAGCATGTGCAGCCATCTTACGGCAGTACATAGTAAGATGGCTTCTTGGGCAGGTCGTTCCCATGTATTTCGGGAAGTCCGGAGTTTTGAACTTGTTAGGGAATTGGATATTTTTGACGAGGCACATATCAGCCGCCTCTTTTATATCAAAGTTATGACCTTCCATGGCTCTCAGCCTCTCTTCAAGAGCAGTGATTTGTTGTTTTGATATTTCAGGAGCATGAATATGTACTGTTCTTGTGTCAGATTGATCGTGCTCATTTTGAGGTTCCTCTTCTTCTTCTTGGTGAGAGGCTTGTCCATTCTGAGGACCCTCTCGATGAAGATTCTGTTGATGCATCATTTCTAACATTTGAGCCATTTGTTCTTTCAGCGTAGTAAGCTCAGCGGTGAGCTTTCGGTTTTGTTCTTCTAGTTGTTCCATCTTCTTAGCCTTTTGAGCACGAGTGAGGACGGGCGGAAGACCAGCCACCTTCTAAATGATTTTAATGATTCTTATTATAACTTTTTATTTTAAATGATTAGTGTGGAATAAATATGCCCTAGGATGAATGTGTTTATGTATGCACTCCAAAAATATTTTTTATGACAGCGGATATTGAAAGTGGCATAACTTTTGAATGGATTGTCCGATTTGGACGCACAACATGTCAAAACGAAGAGAAAAGGGTGAAGAACCAAGTTGCAATTGCCGAAGGCGATTTGGCCCAGTAATTTTCCCAAAAAACGTCTCTAAGACCCATTTTTTAGGGGTTTATTAAAATGATGAGCATGCTGCAATTATTTTCTCTCTTAGTTTTACCACTTATTGGATGATATGGTATGAATGACACGACTTTGCCAAGAATCTTTTTAAAGTAAAAGGCACTTTTATTGCTTTAATTGTTTTTATATATTTTTTTATGACCCTTTATCTCTTCTGTCGGTCAACGTGGCTACTTAGCTTGCAAAGAACCTGAAACCAGGCTAGCTTAACTGAAGACTGTCCGAGATAAAGGTCTTTTATCTTATCACTTTTTGTGATTTTTAGGGTTTTTCATTTTTTTTTGTTTGTTGTATGATTACCCTATGCTAATGCGTCAATACAAATGCAGCAAACGTATGCACACACAATTCATACATCCACGAGCAGAGCCACGCTTATTTAATCACGAGGTAGGGTTTTCCTGCAGAAACGTGCTTGGTTTGGGTGGTTCTAAGCTGTTCTCACCAGGCCAAAGGTCCCCAAGGTGCCCCCATTATAGGGACCTCTCAATCTCTCAATCCTCGGGTCATGCACGGAACTCCGTGGCGACACCCTTAGATCAAAAGAAGAGAGTTATTGTAATATCCTAAATTTTGTAATCAATTATATAAATAAATTTTGTAAGTTATAAATATGTACCGAATATTATGTAGAGTTATTATAAAAATAAAACATGATTTTTATAGTAATTTTGTCTTAAGAAAATTATAAAATAAAATCCAAGGTTAATATTGTGTCAAATAATAATTTAATAATAATTCTTAATAATAAAAATTAAATAAATGAGTAAATAAATATTTAGAAAAAAAAAGAGAAAAACGAGAAGGTCGGTAGTGACCTAAATACATTTGAATTAAGTCGGTGAAGAATCGAGAATTAAATTAAGGCGGTGGAGAATAAAGACAGCGAAGAAAATCCTAGAAAGAATTAAGTCGGTAAGTAAGTTTATAAATAGGAGGAAACTGGAAACATACACCAACACAATTCACGACCAACTTGAAGAATAAACCGAGAGACACCAGAATTCTTGGAAGAAGAATTCGAGAGAAAGGAGGAGCATACAAAATTAGGAGAGTAATAAGATATTGAGGAATCAGGTATGGGTTAGACGTTTAGTTTTATTCATACGAATGTCTGTAATTGGAGATTACTATTGAAATATTGTTGAAATTCTTTCAATTAAGGATGAATTATATAATAAAATTGTTGTTTTTAACTTAAATTGAACATATTTATGGTTTAATTTTGATTTGGAACAAATTTGAGTGATTGAAACTGAGAAATTTGAAACTTGGATTTCGAAAATGGCGAACTGATGAAAATCTGCAAAACTCGCTCAAGCGAAAAATATGTCGCTTGAGCGAGGATACCTGGAAAATTTGGGATTCTCGGGTTCTTTATCGCTCAAGCGATAATTACATCGCTTGAGCGACTAATGGTCATGTCTCGCTCAAGCGATAAGTGTACTCGCTCGAGCGACGAAAGCTTCAAACAAAGGGGACTAAGGGTCATGTCTCGCTCAAGCGACAAGTGTACTCGCTCGAGCGACGAAAGCTTCAAACAAAGGGGACTCTCGGGTCATTACTCGCTCAAGCGACCGATTTACTCGCTTGAGCGACGAAGCCTTCAAACAAAAGGGGACTCTCGGGTTCCATCTCGCTCAAGCGAACGGTGTACTCGCTTGAGCGAGCGAAGGAAGAAGAAAGGACTAGGTGGGAATTTTTGCAAAAGATCAAGGGTAAAATAGTCATTTCACATATTAGGGACATAAATGGAATTTTGAAAAAGGTTAAGGGTATAATCGAAATAAAGTCAAACAGTATATTACCTCCTCTTTGTTTACTAGAAAAATGACTCAATAAACGTTAGAATTTGAGGATAGTGCCTTCATCAAAGTTATAGATTATTATGTTATCTTTCCAACACAATTGGAATCATCTTAAAATGACATCTAGAACTCAAGATATGGACAAAACACTGAACCCTATGAAATAAATTATTAATAAAAATTGTCTTGCTTAAAACAACTATGAATTGTAATTAAAATTTTGAATATATGAAGGAGATGTTTTTAAGTATTTAATTGATGATAGATTGTTTTGTTTCATACGAGACATAAACATAGTGCATGAAATGTTTTCTGGAAGTCACAGAAAAGTTTTTACAGAAAAGTATTTGGAAATTTCTCTTAAGATGCTACCAAGGACGGTTGGTAGGAATAATGATGTGTAAAACAGAATTTTTACATTTTACGTGAGTCAATTTACTATCAAGAGCATACTGGTAGTGAAATATGACTATGAAAATGGCTGGCCAAATGAGACAGAGAATGAATTATTAAAAATTGAGCTACCAGAATCTCTGATAGTAAATGGGGGAGTAGAATAGGTAAGACAGGACCTGCTGGTCTATGTGGATGGACCTCCGGTCTAGGGAGTGTTTGGGCATGGGCAATTCCATAAGTGGCCAGTCTTTATTTGATTCCGTGCCGTGGTAGCCTGCGGGTGCACTGACACTCTGACTACTGTCTACTTGTTCGCGTTTAGTGGGACATTGCCGAATCACGGACGGAGGTGATGTTAAGCTCTGGTTCCACTAGGCACTCAAATGAGTCTCCATGGAGCACTGAGTCAAATATAATTTTTTTATTTTAAGTCAAAAGCATGATTTTAAAGTTTTACGTTTGGAGTCACATGTGCATATCATAAACATATTGCATGATAAAATTGTAAATTATTCATGATTTGTACGATATTCTCTATTATGATTCCATGATTTATTTATTTGTTTCTCATAATTAATTTTTAAATTAAATTATATACGGTTGTATATTTATTAGAAGGAATTTTTCATTGGTTGATTTTATCGTATGAATGTTTGCTTTATTTGTTGTGGATAAAATTAAATGTCTAACCCCATAAATATTTCAATCCCAGATGTTGGTGACGTATGATGCAGGAATATATAGTCCAAGAGATAGATGTCAGATGCAAAAATCCAGAGCTTAGGCTGGGAATTGTATAACATATAAGTATAACTTCATGACTTGTAATATTTTGAAAACTTTGTACTAGAACTTGTTGCTTGATTTAATATAAAACCTTACCTAAATTAATTGTTCACTTAGTATATTTTCTATTAACCTTCTATGAATATTGAAAATATTACTAACTTAGATAATAAATTAGAATTAATAAATGTAATCTGTAAGGGGGGTTACATTAGTGGTATCAGAGCTCTGGTTATGCATCTTTAGGGCTTGTGAGTACAAGTTGAGTAGGAAAATGTTGTTTGTATAGAAAAATTTTAAATATAAGATAGGAATAATTTCTATCACCAGACGTTAACTTAGTGAAATAAACTGTAGGTCGAAATGCCACCTCGACGTGATCCTATGGTCGATGTGGCACAAGCCATAAGGGAAATGGTTGCTGCATTGACTCAGCCAGCTTTGCCCCAGCATCATGCCACTGTAGATAAAACAACTTTAGCCGACTTCAAGAAAAATGATCAGCCATATTTTAAAGGAGAATATGATCCTGAGAAGGTCTGAAGAGTGGATTCGAGACTTTAGATGATATTTTTGTAGCTATGGAATGTCCGGATGAACGGAAAGTATCCCATGCTAGTTTCCAACTACAAGGTGATGCGAAGATATGGTGGAAGGCAAGTTTGAAAATGTTGGAAAATAAAGGAGAAAAAGTTACTTGGGAATTATTTAAAACCATGTTTTTAGAGAAATATTTTCCCACCAGTGCAAGGAACGCAAAGGAGGTGGAATTCAATAAACTTTATCAAGGAAGTATGACAATTTCAGAATATACTGCCAGATTTGAATCCTTGGCAAAATATTCCAGATATTTACAACTCACTTCAGATGAAGAATGGAAATGCAAGAAATTTGAAGAAGGGCTCCGATATGAAATTCGAAGGGCAGTTACTCCATTGGGCATTAAATCATTTCCAGAGTTGATGGATAGATGTAAAGTGATAGAAGATATGGACAGGACTCATAGAAACAAGGACATTGGAAATAAAAGTGGTATGTTTAGAGGAGGGCCAATACAGAACAACAAAACCAATCAATATCAAAAGCCCTATAGCAAACCTGTACCTCAACAGTTCAAAGGATATAGAGGGGCTGAATCTATTAAAGCAAGTAATAGACCCTTTCAGCAATCAACTCTGCAATCAACTTTGAAATGCTGGAAATGTGGGAAAGGACATTTAACCAAAGATTGTTCCTTACCAGGCCAAGTGTGCTTTGTGTGTGGCAAACCAGGACATTTGGCTCGAGATTGTCCTCAAAACAAAACATCAGTAGCTAGAGAACAAAGGATAGGATTCCAGAAACCTGTAACTAGTGGAAGAGTCTTCACCTTGAGTGGTGCAGAAGCCTCTAAATCGAAGATCTTATACAGGGTGAAGGTAAAATGGGAGGTAAGTCCTTAACTGTACTATTTGATTCAGGTGCCACTCATTCATTTATTTCTAATGAATGTGTCAAGGATCTGAACTTAGTTGTGACACCTTTGCCTTATGATTTGCTTGTGTACTGTGCCTACCAGCTGAACCAACCCTTACTTCTAGAATATGTCTCAACTGTGTACCTGACCATTCAAAATAAAGACTTTATTGTAAACCTTATTTGTTTGCCCTTACATAACTTAGATGTTATTCTAGGAATGGATTGGCTATCTCATAACCATATACTAATAGACTGTGCCTCTAAGACCTTAATTCTTCCTGACCTTGATGTTTCTAGATTTAAACCTGCCAAACCAAAAGAGATTTCATTTAAACATGAAATTCAAAAATACATGGTATCCTCTATAGAAGGCAAGGAAAATAAGGTTTCCTTAGACTCTATAGCAGTAGTAAATGAGTATCCAGAAGTATTTCAAGATGACGTTCCAGGTCTACCTCCAGAAAGAGAAATAGAATTTAGTATTGAATTAATTCCTGGAGCTAGACCTATTTCAATGCAACCTTATAGGATGTCACCCTTAGAACTTGCTGAACTTAAGAAACAATTAGAAGAGTTGTTGGAAAAACAGGTTTATTCGACCTAGTGTATCACCATGGGGAGCTCCTGTTTTATTAGTTAAAAAGAAAGATGGGAGTTCAAGACTATGTGTAGATTATAGACAATTAAATAAAGTTACAAGTAAAGAATAAATATCCCTTACCTCGGATAGATGACTTAATGGACCAACTTAGGGGTGCTACTATATTTTCTAAAATAGATTTGAGATCAGGGTACCATCAAATAAGGGTTAGAAAAGAAGATATCCAAAAGCTGCATTAGAACTAGGTATGGACATTATGAATATCAAGTTATGCCTTTCGGGGTAACTAATGCTCCTGCAATTTTTATGGATTACATGAATAGAGTGTTTAGATCTTACTTAGATAAATTTGTAGTAGTATTTATTGATGATATACTGATATACTCAAAAGACAAAGAAGAACATAAAAATCATCTTAGAACGGTATTAAAAATTTTAAAAGATAAACAATTGTATGCAAAATTGTTCAAGTGTGAATTTTGGTTGGAAAAAGTAAAATTTCTAGGTCATGTAATTTCTAAAGAAGGCATAAGTGTTGATCCTTCAAAAGTGGAAGTCGTATTACAATGGGAACAACCTAAAAATGTGACTGAGATTAGAAGCTTTTTAGGCTTGGCAGGATATTATCGAAGATTCATAGAAGGATTTTCAAAAATAGCTGGACCTTTGACACAACTAACAAGGAAAAATCAGCCTTTCATTTGGAGTGAGAGGTGTGAACGTAGTTTCCAAGAGTTAAAACACAAATTGACAACTTTCCCAATATTGATATTGCTAGATCCTATAGAGCCATATGAAGTATATTGTGATGCATCATATCAGGGACTAGGTTGTGTGTTAATGCAAAATAAGAGAGTGGTGGCATATGCCTCTAGACAATTAAGACCGCACGAAATGAATTATCCTGCCCATGACTTGGAATTAGCAGCCATAGTGTTTGCTTTAAAAATTTGGAGACATTATTTATATGGATCTAAATTTGATGTATATAGTGATCATAAGAGTTTAAAATATTTATTTGATCAAAAAGAGTTGAATATGAGACAAAGAAGATGGATGGAATTTATAAAAGATTATGATTTCCAGTTATTTTATCATCCAGGAAAAGCGAATGTAGTAGCAGATGCCTTAAGTAGGAAAACTATTCATGTTTCAACTATGATGATTAAAGAGATGGAATTGATAGAACAATTTAGAGATTTAAATTTATACACTATTAGCGAAAATGATAGAATACAATTAGGAATGATTTCTATTAATAATGAGTTCTTATATAAAATAAGAGACAAACAAGGAGATGATGAGTTTATATTAGAAAAGAAAAAATTAATAGGGACTGATAAAGCTGGAGATTTTAATCTAGGAATGGATGATATATTAAGATTTAAACATAGAGTATGTGTGCCAAATAATAAAGAAATTAAGGACTTAATTTTAGAAGAAGGACATAAAAGTAAATTAAGTATACATCCTGGAATTACTAAAATGTATAAGGATTTGAAAGAAATGTTTTGGTGGCCTGGAATGAAGAAGGACGTAGCAGAATATGTTGCCCGTTGCTTAACATGTCAGAAAATTAAAATAGAACATCAAAAACCCTCTGGCATGTTACAACCATTAGAAATTCCAGTTTGGAAATGGGATAGTGTATCCATGGATTTTGTGATGGGTTTACCCAAAACTTCTAGAAATTTCAATTCTATTTGGGTGATTGTGGATAGATTAACAAAAGCTGCTCATTTCATTCCCATTAATATTAAGTACTCTTTAGATAAATTAGCATTATTATATATCAAAGAAATTGTTAGACTACATGGTGTACCAACTAGTATAGTTTCAGATAGAGATCCCAGATTTGTATCTAGATTCTGGAAAGAATTCCAAAAAGCTTTAGGAAGTAAATTGCATCTCAGTTCAGCCTATCATCCTCAAACTGATGGGCAGACTGAAAGAACCATCCAGTCATTAGAAGATCTTTTAAGGGCTTGTGTATTAGAAGAAAAATCTAGTTGGGATGAAATTTTACCCCTAGTAGAATTTACATATAATAATAGTTATCACTCTAGTATAGGTATGGCCCCTTATGAAGCACTTTATGGGCGTAAGTGTAGGACACCTTTAGTTTGGTATCAGGATGGTGAAAATTTATTAATAGGACCAGATATAATCCAACAAACAACGAATAAGGTAAAAATAATTCAAGATAAGATGAGAACTGCTCAAAGTCGACAGAAAAGTTATGCTGATAGGAGAAGGAAACCTTTAGAATTTCAAAAAGGAGATCATGTATTTTTGAAAGTTACACCTATTACGGGAATTGGCAGAGCTATTAAATCTAAGAAACTTTCCCCTAAATATATTGGGCCTTATCAAATTACAAAACGGGTTGGAAATGTTGCATACCAGATAGCCTTACCACCTTTTCTCTCAAATCTTCATAATGTATTCCATGTGTCACAATTGAGAAAGTACATTTCAGATCCAACACATGTCCTAGAACTTGATCAAGTACAGGTGAAGGAAAACCTCACCTTTGAACCAAGTCCTGTTAAGATAGAACAAAGAAGGATTAAGCATCTAAGAGGAAAAGATATTCCACTAGTTAAGGTTATCTGGGATGATGTTAGAGGCGACGCTACATGGGAACTGGAAGAGAAAATGAGAAGTGAATACCCTTATCTATTCACATAGAATGTATTACAAATTTCGAGGACGAAATTTTATTTAGTAGGGGAGAATTGTAATATCCTAAATTTTGTAATCAATTATATAAATAAATTTTGTAAGTTATAAATATGTACAGAATATTATGTAGAGTTATTATAAAAATAAAACATGATTTTTATAGTAATTTTGTCTTAAGAAAATTATAAAATAAAATCCAAGGTTAATATTGTGTCAAATAATAATTTAATAATAATTCTTAATAATAAAAATTAAATAAATGAGTAAATAAATATTTAGAAAAAAAAAAAGAAGAAAAGAAGCAGAAAGGTCGATCAGTGGCCTAAATACATTTGAATTAAGTCGGTGAAGAATCAGAATTAAATTAAGGCGGTGGAGAATAAAGACAGCGAAGAAAATCCTAGAAAGAATTAAGTCGGTAAGTAAGTTTATAAATAGGAGGAAGCTGGAAACATACACCAACACAATTCACGACCAACTTGAAGAATAAGCAGAGACACCAGGAATTCTTGGAAGAAGAATTCGAGAGAAAGGAGGAGCATACAAAATTAGGAGAGTAATAAGATATTGAGGAATCAGGTATGGGTTAGACGTTTAGTTTTATTCATACGAATGTCTGTAATTGGAGATTACTATTGAAATATTGTTGAAATTCTTTCAATTAAGGATGAATTATATAATAAAATTGTTGTTTTTAACTTAAATTGAACATATTTATGGTTTAATTTTGATTTGGAACAAATTTGAGTGATTGAAACTGAGAAATTTGAAACTTGGATTTCGAAAATGGCGAACTGATGAAAATCTGCAAAACTCGCTCAAGCGAAAAATATGTCGCTTGAGCGAGGATACCTGGAAAATTTGGGATTCTCGGGTTCTTTATCGCTCAAGCGATAATTACATCGCTTGAGCGACTAACGGTCATGTCTCGCTCAAGCGATAAGTGTACTCGCTCGAGCGACGAAAGCTTCAAACAAAGGGGACTAAGGGTCATGTCTCGCTCAAGCGACAAGTGTACTCGCTCGAGCGACGAAAGCTTCAAACAAAGGGGACTCTCGGGTCATTACTCGCTCAAGCGACCGATTTACTCGCTTGAGCGACGAAGCCTTCAAACAAAAGGGGACTCTCGGGTTCCATCTCGCTCAAGCGAACGGTGTACTCGCTTGAGCGAGCGAAGGAAGAAGAAAGGACTAGGTGGGAATTTTTGCAAAAGATCAAGGGTAAAATAGTCATTTCACATATTAGGGACATAAATGGAATTTTGAAAAAGGTTAAGGGTATAATCGAAATAAAGTCAAACAGTATATTACCTCCTCTTTGTTTACTAGAAAAATGACTCAATAAACGTTAGAATTTGAGGATAGTGCCTTCATCAAAGTTATAGATTATTATGTTATCTTTCCAACACAATTGGAATCATCTTAAAATGAGATCTAGAACTCAAGATATGGACAAAACACTGAACCCTATGAAATAAATTATTAATAAAAATTGTCTTGCTTAAAACAACTATGAATTGTAATTAAAATTTTGAATATATGAAGGAGATGTTTTTAAGTATTTAATTGATGATAGATTGTTTTGTTTCATACGAGACATAAACATAGTGCATGAAATGTTTTCTGGAAGTCACAGAAAAGTTTTTACAGAAAAGTATTTGGAAATTTCTCTTAAGATGCTACCAAGGACGGTTGGTAGGAATAATGATGTGTAAAACAGAATTTTTACATTTTCTGTGAGTCAATTTACTATCAAGAGCATCTGGTAGTGAAATATGACTATGAAAATGGCTGGCCAAATGAGACAGAGAATGAATTATTAAAAATTGAGCTACCAGAATCTCTGATAGTAAATGGGGGAGTAGAATAGGTAAGACAGGACCTCTGGTCTATGTGGATGGACCTACTGGTCTAGGGAGTGTTTGGGCATGGGCAATTCCATAAGTGGCCAGTCTTTATTTGATTACTATGCGTGGTAGCCTGCAGGTGCACTGACACTCGACTACCTGTCTACTTGTTCGCGTTTAGTGGGACATTGCCGAATCACAGGACAGGGTGATGTTAAGCTCTGGTTCCACTAGGCACTCAAATGAGTCTCCATGGAGCACTCGAGTCAAAAATAATTTTTTTATTTTGAGTCAAAAGCATGATTTTAAAGTTTTACGTTTGGAGTCACATGTGCATATCATAAACATATTGCATGATAAAATTGTAAATTATTCATGATTTGTACGATATTCTCTATTATGATTCCATGATTTATTTATTTGTTTCTCATAATTAATTTTTAAATTAAATTATATACGGTTGTATATTTATTAGAAGGAATTTTTCATTGGTTGATTTTATCGTATGAATGTTTGCTTTATTTGTTGTGGATAAAATTAAATGTCTAACCCCATAAATATTTCAATCCCAGATGTTGGTGACGTATGATGCAGGAATATATAGTCCAAGAGATAGATGTCAGATGCAAAAATCAGAGCTTAGGCTGGGAATTGTATAACATATAAGTATAACTTCATGACTTGTAATATTTTGAAAACTTTGTACTAGAACTTGTTGCTTGATTTAATATAAAACCTTACCTAAATTAATTGTTCACTTAGTATATTTTCTATTAACCTTCTATGAATATTGAAAATATTACTAACTTAGATAATAAATTAGAATTAATAAATGTAATGCTGTAAGGGGGTTACGAGTTATCACCTTGAGTTGGTGGTTTTAGAACGGCGGTAGTAGCCACGTGTGCCAACTAACCGATCGTATCTGCCACCCACTCCCTATAGGTATTCACTCTTGCCCCGGTATAGAGGGACTGTTGTGTGCAAGGGTTTTTGTGTGCAATTTATATTTCAAACAATTGCAGAAATAATCATACAGCAGTTATTTAAAGCCATACAATAAAAACATACAAAAGGGTAAAGGCGTAATTTCAAATCTTTACTTAGTTTGAATTTATCTGTCACTAAATGGGATCAACTCTCTAGCTTCCCCAGCGAAGTCGCCATCTGTCGCCGCCGTCCCTTTCCGACGTCGGAGGACGTCTTTGAAACGTTTATGCGAGCGGTCGCGAAAAGATGGTTTAGACTCGCGTTTTTTGTTTTAAAATGTGTTCATTGCTTCCGAGGTGTCCGACGATTGAATTATCCTCTAATAAAAGCAAGGTTTTCGAAAAGGGGTTCTTATGGAGTCGCCACTGTTGAACATTCAAGGACTTGATGTTGCAAATAATGATCATGAAGAATGTTGATTTTGATGATGATCCAAGAGCTTAAAGACTTAGAGTATTGAAGATTGAAGATTGATGTTTTCTGTATTGTAATAACTCTGTTTTAGTTTGATTGAGTCTGTAATTATAGAGTCTAAGATAGCCGGTACATAGTCTGTAACTTAGAAGCTTCAAAATGCTCAAATTTATCATGCAGGCTCGGCTTTAATCGATTATATAGGGAAATAATCGATTAAAACAGTGAGAAAACCATTTTCAGCATATACTCACTGTTTTAATCGATTAAAACATCAAAATAATCGATTAAAAGGTCAAATAATCGATTATTTCACCAAATAATCGATTAAACCAGAGAGGATTGGGTTCTGCGTATTTGGCTCTGTTTTAATCGATTAAAACTCCATTTAATCGATTATTTCAGTCTGTTTTTGTTTTTAAATTTCAAATTAACCCTATTTTCGAAAACCCAATTACCAAGAACCCTAGTTTCGAAATCTCCAATTCCTTAACCCTAATTTCCCTACTTAAACTCTGCTTTGGCACTCAGAAAAGTAGAACAACTAAAGAACAACTCTTTCCATACAAAAGTTAAGTGCTGTGAGTGCCAGAGAACTGTTTGTTGCAAGGAAAGGGGGCTTTCGGAACCTGGTGTGAGGCTAGAAGCGATAAGAATCACTAAGTGGAGTTCTTAGTGGATTGTGTGCTGTGTGCGTCTGCGGGGAAAGCTGTTCTTCGGGGCTTTTGGAAACCTGGTGTGAGGCTAGAAGCGATAAGAATCACTAAGTGGAGTTCTTAGTGGATTGTGTGCTGTGTCGCGTCTCCGGGGAAAGCTGTTGATCATCTCTTGTGGATTTCAAGAGAGGTGTACTCTTTACTTTATCTCTTTGATTTGTAATCTGTTTTAACAATTTGTTCTTAGTGACAGCGTTAATCCTCTTTTGAGTGATTAGCAACTGGACGTAGGGTCTTTTGATCCGAACCAAGTATAAACCTACTTGTGTAATCTTCTCTACTCTTCTCTATTTACATTTACGCAGTTTTTAATCGGTAAAATTTTGGGAAAATTTTGAAAACCTAATTTTTATTAAGAAACCAATTCACCCCCCTCTTGGTTTTTGTTCAGACCACGCGAACATTCAGCTGCGCGATTCTAACAAGTGGTATCAGAGCTTGCTTTGATAGTCATTCAAACTTTTCGAAAATGGCAGGACAAAATCAAACTTTTGCCGAAGGTGCGTCTATCAACAGACCCCCACTTTTGCGGGTCAAAATTATCCTTTTTGGAAAGTACGTATGCAAATATTTTTAGAGTCTGTTGATAGAGGTGTTTGGGACGCAATTTTAAACGGTCCATTTGTTCCTAAAATTACAGAGAACGGTGTTGACGTTCTTAAACCTTTTGATAGATGGACTGCCGACGAAAGTCGAAAAGTACAATTTGATGTTAGGGCTAGAAACATTATTTCATCTGCTCTAACCCTTGATGAGTTCTACAGAATTTCTATTTGTAAAAGTGCACAGGAAATGTGGGAAATGCTTAGAGTAACCCACGAAGGAACTGACGACGTCAAAAGAGCACGTAAAAATTCTCTAATTCAAGAGTACGAAATGTTCAGGATGCAACCAGGCGAAACGATATTTGACGTACAAAAACGTTTCACTCATATCGTGAACCATCTCACAGGACTAGGTAAAATTTTTGACGTTGATGAATTAAATGTTAAAATTTTGAAATCTCTGGATAGGAAATGGCAACCAAAGGTGACGGCCATCTCGGAGTCACAAAATCTTGCCACTATGTCTATGGCGGCGTTGTTTGGAAAGCTTAGGGAGCATGAACTTGACCTTGGAAGACTAAATGAGGAAGAGGGTCAATATCAAAAGAAGAACCTTGCTTTCAAAACCGAGATTTCAAAAAGCAAAAATAAGAAAGAAGAAGAAGAAGACTCCGAAATTGATGAAGAAGAGATGAGTCTTTTTATAAAGAAGTTCACCAAGATGATGAAAGCAAAAGGAAGACATCCTTTCAAAGGTAAGGGAAAGGTAAAAGAAAATTCTTCCGTTAATATAAAATGCTTTGGTTGTGGTGAAGCGGGGCATATGAAGACGGAATGCCCAAACAAGAAAAATGATGAACATAAGGGCAAAAAGCAATTCAAGAAGAAAGCATATATTGCTTGGGATGACAAGTGATTCAAATTCAGAATCAAGCGACTCAGAAATTGAAGCAAACATTTGCTTGATGGCAAATAACAACAATTCTTCGGATGTTGAGGTTAGTGATTCCGATTCATCCTCTTGTGAAGAAAATGATCATGATGAATTGCAAAATGCTTATAATGAGTTATTTACTGCATTTATGGATATGAAAAAGGAATATAAAGTTGTAAAGAAGCATCTAAGAAAATCGGAAAAGGAAAATGAGTCCTTAAAATTGAAAATTGCATGTTTAGAAGAAAAGGAGGTAGCCAATACGAAAATAGTATGCTTAGATGAAGATAAGGACTTAGCATGTGCAAAATGTAAAGAGCATGAATATGATATAGATATTCTTAATCATTTGCTTGACAAAGCCGAAAAAGAAATTGATGATCTTAAGAAGAATGAAATGGTTTTTGCTCAAAATAATGTAAATCATAGAGTTCCTTTGAAAAAGAGTAAATCTAAAAAGAAAAGAATATGGGTAGAAAAAGGAACTAGAGCATGTCATGTTAATAATGTATCTTATTCTAAAGCTACTCCAAATGCATGCTTCTATTGTATGAAACAAGGTCACACTTCAAATAAGTGTAAAATTAAACATTTTGGTATTCCAAAAGGTAAATATATTTGGGTTCCAATAATTAAATAAATCTGTTTGTCTCTTTTATTTATTCAAAGAAAATGGATCATTTTGTATGTTTTAAACAAAATGCTTAGGTAAAATCATTTTATCTTTTCTACTGCATAAAGATTCTTCTCTTAAAGATTTTTGCGAGAAGCCTCTAAAATTGTTTTAAACAGCTCAAAATAAAGTATTTTTACAAAATCTTTCTTAAAACATGTTTTTAACTGATGCAGTTTTGAAAGAACCAAATAAAATCACTTAGAGTGGTCAAAGAAGTGTTTTTACAGCATTTTAATCGATACAACTGGTTTTTAATCGATTAAAACCATTTAGAACTCATTTTGACCGATCAGATTGTTATTATGAGCGGTCAGAAGCGTTTAAATCGATTAAAAACACGTTTCAATCGATTAAAATTACTTAAAGGGTCTGGATGATCGATCAAAATCAAATTATGACCGATTAGAAGCAAATGTGATCGATCAGATTTTAATTATGAGCGGTCAGAAATTTTCAATCGATTAAAAACACGTTTCAATCGATTAAAATCACTTAAAGGTTAAGGATGACCGATCAGATTTTTATTATGACCGATTGAGTCAGGATGACCGATCAGATTTTTATTATGACCGATCAGAACTCTTTTAATCGGTTAAAAACTCGTTTCAATCGATTAAAACAACTTAAAAACTTTTTCTACACTGCGTTTTAATCGATTAAAAGATGTTTTAACAGATTAAAACTGCACTTTTAACAGATTAAAAGAATCTTTTAACAGATTAATTAAACCAGCAGTTTTGAAAATAGTCTATAAAAACAGTTTTGCTTGAACTTCTTAAAACACCCAAAGAATAGATTGTTTTGCAGTATTTTAAATAGATTATTATGTCTCTAACCTCAAGGACCCAACAAAATGGTGTAGTTGAAAAGAAAAATAGGTCATTAGAGGAACTTGCAAGAACTATGTTAAATGAATCTAATGTTCCTAAATATTTTTGGGCTGATGCGGTTAGTACTGCATGTTATGTTTTAAATAGAATGCTCATTAGGTCAATTATGAAATCTACTCCATATGAATTGTTTAATGGTAGAAAACCTAATGTTGCACATTTGAAAATTTTTGGTTGTAAATGTTTTGTACTAAATAATGGAAAGGACAATCTAGGAAAATTTGATTCAAAAGCCGATGAGGGTATTTTTCTAGGTTATTCTTTAACTAGCAAGGCGTATAGAGTATTTAATAGAAGAACTTTGAATATAGAAGAATCTATACATGTTGCCTTTGATGAGATTGTAGACCTTGGGGGAAATCCTCTTGAGTCAAATAAAAGACTTGCAGGTGATGATGAATATATAAGAGAGGCCCTTGATGAATTATACTTGGAAGATAATGTGCCTTCTCAAACTCCTCAATTAGCAAAAGAATGGCAATCACCTAGAGGACTCTCAATGGACAATATCATAGGTGATATCTCAAAAGGGGTAAGAACTAGAAATATGAATAATTTCTGTATGTCTGTTGCTTTTGTGTCACAGATTGAACCTAAAAACATTGAGGAAGCACTTAAAGATGATCAGTGGTGCATAGCCATGCAAGAAGAACTTAACCAATTTGAAAGGAATCAAGTCTGGGAACTAATCCCAAGAGAAGAGTCACATCAAGTTATTGGAACTAAATGGGTATTCAGAAATAAGCTTGATGAAGATGGTAATATAACAAAGAATAAAGCCAGACTTGTTGCAAAAGGCTATTGTCAGGAGGAAGGTATAGATTATGATGAAACTTATGCTCCTGTGGCCAGGTTAGAGGCTATACGCCTACTTCTTGCTTACGCATCTATGATGAAATTTAAACTATATCAAATGGATGTAAAGAGTGCATTTTTAAATGGTTTTATTAAAGAAGAAGTGTATGTAGAGCAACCCCCTGGATTTGAAGATTTTAATAATCCTAATCATATTTACAAATTAAAGAAAGCATTATATGGGTTAAAACAAGCTCCTAGATCTTGGTATGAAAGATTAAGTAGTTTCCTAACTGCAAATGATTTTTCAAGAGGAAAAATTGATTCTACACTGTTTATTAAGAAAGTTAAAGAACATATCTTATTGGTCCAGGTATATGTTGATGATATTATTTTTGGATCAACTGATAATTCTTTGTGTGTAGAATTTGCTAAGATTATGCAGGGAGAGTTTGAAATGTCTATGATGGGAGAATTAACATTCTTCCTTGGACTTCAAATCAAGCAACTTAAAGATGGAACTTTTATCTCTCAAACTAAATACTGCAAAGAGATCCTCAAAAAGTTTGGTATGGACACCTCAAAGGAAGCTAACACACCCATGGGAACTTCATGCTATTTAGACAAGGATGAATCAGGTTTGGAAGTAAATCAAACTATGTATAGAGGTATGATAGGATCACTATTATACTTAACTGCTAGTAGACACTGATATTATGCATTACATGCGTGTGTGTGCTAGATTTCAAGCTTGTCCTAAAGAATCTCATTTAATTGCAGTAAAACATATTTTAAAATACTTAAAAGGAACTACTTGGATTTGGCTTGTGGTATCGGTCTGATGCTTGTATTAGTTTATTAGGATATTCTGATGCTGATTATGGTGGATGTAAAATTGATAGGAAAAGCACTAGTGGGACATGTCATTTGTTAGGTTCATCCTTAATATCATGGCATTCTAAGAAACAAGCATGTGTTGCTTTATCTACCGCTGAAGCTGAATATATTGCAGTTGGTAGTTGTTGTGCTCAAATTACTGTGGATGAAACAACAATTAGAGGATTATAGCATATATTTAAATGACATTCCATTAATGTGTGATAATACGAGTGCAATCAACTTAACTAGAAATCCAGTAATGCACTCTAGGACTAAACATATTGAGATTAGACATCACTTTTAAGAGATAATATCAGCAAAGGAAAGCTGTAAGATAGAGTATGTAGACACTAGACGTCAATTAGCAGATATATTTACTAAGCCTCTACCCAAGGATAGATTCTATGATCTTAGAAGAGACTTAGGGATACTAGAAATAGCTTAAATTCTGCTTAATTTGAATGATTTTGGATGATTGTTATGATTAAATTCGTGATCGCAGGATATTCATAGGTTATAATGTGTAAAAACCTTAAAAAACTTAATATAGCCTCTGGAATAATCGATTCTTGGAAGTGATAATCGATTATTTTTCCTCAAAACGTCCAAAGCAGGGTATTCTCCTCTGGAATAATCGATTATCTCGTGAAATAATCGATTAAATGCCTCTAAAAATCGATTATTTCTGGAAATAATCGATTAAAGTTGTCTAATGTAGAGATAATTGATGAATTTTCTTTTGTTATTGTCTTGATGTTGTAAAATATGATGTTTCTTTCATGCTATGATTGAGGGGGAGCTTTCTCTAACTTATGCATATTTTGAGGGGGAGCTCTTATGATTGATGTTGCAGAGTTCTTTTGATTATAATCAAAATAGGGGAGAAAAATTTAAAGCCTATGATTCAATATTAAATGTTATCTGGTATGTTTAATGTGTTTGTTAGTATGACAGATGAAACAGGGTTATTACAAGGGCTTTAAAAAGATAATTTTGATCATCATCAAAAAGGGGAGATTGTTGAACATTCAAGGACTTGATGTTGCAAATAATGATCATGAAGAATGTTGATTTTGATGATGATCCAAGAGCTTAAAGACTTAGAGTATTGAAGATTGAAGATTGATGTTTTACTGTATTGTAATAACTTCTGTTTTAGTTTGATTGAGTACTGTAATTATAGAGTCTAAGATGGCAGGTACATAGTCTGTAACTTAGAAGCTTCAAAATGCTCAAATTTATCATGCAGGCTCGGCTTTAATCGATTATATAGGGAAATAATCGATTAAAACAGTGAGAAAACCATTTTCAGCATATACTCACTGTTTTAATCGATTAAAACATCAAAATAATCGATTAAAAGGTCAAATAATCGATTATTTCACCAAATAATCGATTAAACCAGAGAGGATTGGGTTCTGCGTATTTGGCTCTGTTTTAATCGATTAAAACTCCATTTAATCGATTATTTCAGTCTGTTTTTGTTTTTAAATTTCAAATTAACCCTATTTTCGAAAACCCAATTACCAAGAACCCTAGTTTCGAAATCTCCAATTCCTTAACCCTAATTTCCCTACTTAAACTCTGCTTTGGCACTCAGAAAAGTAGAACAACTAAAGAACAACTCTTTCCATACAAAAGTTAAGTGCTGTGAGTGCCAGAGAACTGTTTGTTGCAAGGAAAGGGGGCTTTCGGAACCTGGTGTGAGGCTAGAAGCGATAAGAATCACTAAGTGGAGTTCTTAGTGGATTGTGTGCTGTGCCGTCTCTGGGGAAAGCTGTTCTTCGGGGCTTTTGGAAACCTGGTGTGAGGCTAGAAGCGATAAGAATCACTAAGTGGAGTTCTTAGTGGATTGTGTGCTGTGCCGTCTCCAGGGAAAGCTGTTGATCATCTCTTGTGGATTTCAAGAGAGGTGTACTCTTTACTTTATCTCTTTGATTTGTAATCTGTTTTAACAATTTGTTCTTAGTGACAGCGTTAATCCTCTTTTGAGTGATTAGCAACTGGACGTAGGGTCTTTTGATCCGAACCAGTATAAACCTACTGTGTAATCTTCTCTACTCTTCTCTATTTACATTTACGCAGTTTTTAATCGGTAAAATTTTGGGAAAATTTTGAAAACCTAATTTTTATTAAGAAACCAATTCACCCCCCCTCTTGGTTTTTGTCCGACCACGCGAACATTCCGCTGCGCGATTCTAACAGCCACCAATATTTTGACCAGAAACATTGGAAAAGGAAAAAAGAAAGAAAGGCGTTGATTTTATAAAATAAACAACTTGGCCGTTATAACCAGAGTTGGGTAAGGGAGTTAGTTACGTGTGGGGAAGGTGTTAGCACCCCACAACGCCCCTTTCGGGTTCCCTATGACAGATCAATTCATTTAAAGAGAAGATTTCGAGACATTACGCGATTACCCTATTTTATTGCATAATATTGAAATGACTATCTACATAATTTTATATAAATAAAGCAATAAAAGAGATATTAAAATGACTATCTACATGATTCTATTCTACATGACATAATAAAGCTAAATAAAACAATAAAACAATAAATAAAACAATAAAAGAGAAGGGAATTGAAAAGAACCTCCGTAGCGAGCTTTATATTGAGAATCTCGAACTGTGAGGATGCGTTTTGGCAACCCCTCTCTCTACACAGTCTCTCCTCACCAATACAAGATCGACTCCACTAAAAATTTAATGAAGAATCGAATGCCGGAATATAATTCCTTAACCGATTGTTACCTATTTAAGGCAATCGGAAAGATCATTCGAGAAAGGGAGAGAAGTAGACAAGTGCTCTAAAGTGTTTCAGAGCTCTCTGGAGTGTCTGTGGTGTGAAAAAGTGGCAAATGAGCCTCCTATTTATAGTTTTTCGCAGCTGGCGCACTTTGGGACGGCCGTCTGGGTTGGGACGGCCGTCTGGACTGGGATGGCCGTCCCAAATGGCAAATTTACACAGAGCGGGACCACCAGGGGAGCCGGGACGGCCGTCCCACTTAAATTGGGTTTGGGACGGCCGTCCCACATTCGGGACGCGCGTCCCAACTGTAAAATGGCAGTTGGGACGGCCGTCCCACTTCTGGGACCGTGGTCTCGGCCTGTTTTGTCCAGTCTTCGCGTTCTGGGACCCCGGGAAGCTTTCCTTGCCGTTTTCAGACGTAGATTGATGCCGATGTGTGTCCATTGAAGCTTTATCTTCATATAGGAAGTCTTCTTGGCCTTCATTAAGATGTCGGGCGAACTTTGTCTTTGTGTAGGAAGTCTCTTTTGGCTTTTATTGTGTGAATGAGTGAACTCCGTCTTCTGTTGTGGGAGGTCCTTCTCGGTTTTGGGAAGCCGGATGAACTCCATCTTTGGGTGAAATTCCTCTAGCTTTTATTTTGAGAGGCCGGGCAAAATTAGGGGTCTACAGGATGCCCCCAAGAAAAATAAACAGACTGAAGTAAAAGGAAACAAAGAATCCAAGGAGGAGACCGACGAATTACTCCAGTTCATAAGGTAAAGCGAGTATTCCATTATCGACCAGCTCAATCATACACCCGTAAAGATAAATCTGTTATCTCTAATGATGAGCTCGGAACTACATCGAAACGCCCTGATGAAGGTCTTGAGCGAGGCACATGTACCTCATAATATATCCCAAGAAAGAGTTGAGAGGATCGTCAGTCACATTACGGCAAGCGATCACCTCACCTTCACAGATGAAGAACTCCCCCTAGAAGGGTCGACCCATAACAAGCCCTTGCACATTTCTATCAAGTGCAAGGGGTATCTCATCGCTAAAATTCTTGTGGATAACGGGTCATCCTTGAACGTGATGCCCAAGTGCACACTAGACAAGTTGACTATTCAAGGAACCCACTTGCGCCCAAGCAACATAATCGTTCGAGCCTTCAACGGATCCAAACGAGAAGTAGTGGGAGAAGTCAATCTGCCAATCCAAGTAGGACCCACTATCTTCAACATTGATTTCCATGTAATGGATATTACTCTAGCATATAATTGTCTCCTTGGCAGGCCTTGGATTCATGATGCTAAGGCAGTGCCTTCAACGCTCCATCAGAAAGTCAAGTTTATAGTAGATGACAAATTGGTCACGGTCCAAGCAGAAGATGATATCCTGATCAGTGGACCGTCTACCCAACCCTATGTGGATGCGGCTGAAGAGGCCCTTGAAACATCTTTTCAAGCACTCGAAATTGTCAGTGTAAAGAGACTTCCCAATAATACAAGGGTAGCATGATTACCATCCTGTCCAAGGACTGGGGGCATATTCCCAAGGGATGAGGGAACCCCCAGAATTCAAAGATAACCCCCTAAAGTACGTCTAGGATATGACCCTACGAAGGGCCGAATGGAAAGAAGAAAAGGGAAGTCTCCCCTCCGCACACTCAAGCAGATGTTCCGAAGCGAAAGGATGCAAGCGTCACGAGCAACCCTAGTCATTAGGAGTTCTTTTTCTTTTCTTAAGGGATGTAAACCCAGTGATTATTAGAGATTATCCCCCGGGGCTAGCCCGACCCCCGGGCATCTTTTGGGCACATATTCCCTTACTAATTAATAAAGAATACATTTCTTATTATTTGCTTCTCTTCTTGCTACTTCATGTCTAGACCTCATAATAACCATGTCTAAACAAACGAAGAAAAAAAGAGAGAAGAATAAAAAGGCGTAAAAAATAATCAAAATGTACCATTGCGATAATAATCGAGCTGATTGATTAGAAGCACAAAATAAGGTTTTACCTCATCATAAATAAAGTCGTGCTCCACCAATATTGTGTAAGAACAAAAAAAAAAACAAAAAAAGAGCAAGCCCAGAGAAGCCAAAGGCCAAAAAAGTAAAAGGGCAAAATACCTGGTAGGAAACCCACTAAGGGGGTTACGCAAAAGTTAGGGTCAACTTGTTAGGACACCAAACAAAAATAAAGGGTAGCCTAGGCAAAAGTTAGGGTTATAAAATAAGGTCTGATAGGATTCCTAAAACAAGAAAAAAGGAACCTAGAAAAAAAGTTAGGACCAAAAGCACAATATCCTAGTTCGAAAACCCAAAGGGCGATCTAGGGAAATCAATTAGCTATAAAAGCAGCGGAAATAGGCTAAGGCGCAAAACTACAAAGAAAAATGTTTATTTAGACGACAGCTAAAACACTCAAGCCAACCCTAGCCAACCATTCTTACAAAATCTCTTCTAAACAAAAATCAACCATCGAAAACACAAGCCATTAAATTTATCCCCTTTACTTCTTTTCTTTGGACCCTCACAACATTATTCTAACAATTAGTTTGGGAATATGGAGGCATATAATCAACAAGAGGATTGAAATCCCTAAAGCAAGGAAAGAGGGCACCAACATGGCAAAGTGTGCTCTCCAAACCAAAAGTCATTTTTCGGTCACGTTAAGTCCGGAACGGCACAAACGAGTATAGCAGAGAAGCAAAACCTCAGAGGCCCCCCGTCTATAAGACGTACCAGATAATCCTTCTGAAAACACTAATGAAATAACATTATAGGACATCAAACATGAAAACATTGCATGCACAAAATGTTTTTGAACAAGGTCCTATTCTTGCTCCAAAAAAAAAAATCTTCTAAAATTTGAGATTACCGTCTCGACTTCTCAGACCGCCGTCTCGACTAACATAGAAATGAGACCGCCTTCCCGAAATTTGAGACTGCCGTCTCGATTTGGACAAAAACGAGACCGCCTTCTCACTTGGCGAGAATGTCGTCTCGCCATAAGCCCAAAATGAGACTGCTGTCTCGAAACTCCAGACGGCGGTCCCGAGTCTCGTAAAATTGAGACCGCCGTCTCAAAATCCCAGACGTCGGTCTCGACCTGCAGCGAAAAATCTATAAATAGGGGCCTTGGGGTTGGTTCTAGGCATCCATTTCTGCATTCTCATACATACTTTTCTACATTCTTGAGTGCTTTCTATCAAAATGCATAGAGGAGAGACTTCTAGAAAGAGGGGTAGGGGTTCCGGCCCAAGCACATCTGCGGCCCTGGCTCCTCCAGACCTGACCCAACTAACGCCTCAACACTAGGCCCCGCTTGAGCACATCCGGGGCTACACCTGGCATCCCATGCTGAGGTTGGACTTCCGCATCCTCGCCGAGTTTGGATGGGAGGATGAGGTGCGGGGGTTCATTGAGAGCATCGGGTGGGACTTCCTCCTCCAGCCTCCTCCCACCCACATGTACACGCAGGCAGTAATGGAGTTCCTTGCCTCCATTACGCTGATGGAGCTCCCCCCAGGCATCCCTTCGGTCAAGATGGTCTCCTACTTCATGAACGGGTCTTACCAGACTACGACGCTGGATGAATTCAACGTCTCCATCGGCTTCGTACAGCCCGAGGATATCCTGTCCCCAGGGTACCAGGGAGCCGTCTGTGAGCGGTCGCCTACCCTCATTGTAGAGCGATCATCATTGTAGAGCGTGGGGATTGCTAAAAAGCACCCTCTTTCAAAGACTTTACTATAAAAGCTTGCTTCGAAGGTTCCTACATACTTCCTTCTCTACTTTACTGCCTTTTAGATAGTATTGTTGTGCATTAATCATTTAGGGCCATGAAGTCAATAATTTAATTTTCCACAATAAATAAACAAGGGTAAAAGCGCAATTTGGAGTTATTATTTCTTTATAAAAATGGTCCATCATAAGGAACCCGAAAGGGGCATTGTAGGGAAGCTAATACCTTCCCTATACGTAACTAACTTCCTTACCTAACTCTGGTTATAATGACCAAAGTTGTTTTTTTTTTTAAAAACCACTGCCTTCCTTTTTCCTTTTCCAATGTTTCTGGTAAAAACATTGGTGGCGACTCCTCGAACCTTTTGAAAACCTCGCCTTTAGGTCCATCCCGGTTATTGGACAACCTAAAGGCGTTGTACCATTTCTTTAAAAAACGCGAGTCGAAAGAAACCATCGCGTCACTCTGACCGCCTCTTTTGACGGCAACGACAGATGGCGACTCTGCTGGGGAAGCTAAAGAGTTGATCCCATTTAGTGATGGACTAGTTTTAAGAAATAAAACTTAAAATTGCGCCTTTACCCTTCCTTGTTTGATAACATGTTTTATTGCTTGGCTTTAATAACTGTTGTATGTTTATTTTATGCAATTGTTTGAAATACAAACTATACACAAATCCTTGCATTCAACAGTTCCCCCTATACCCGGGGGCAAGTAGGATATCCATAGGGAGTGGGTAGCATTGTACGATTTGTCGTAGTGAGGGCCATGAGCCCATCGGTATGGTCGAAAACCACCACTCAAGGTGATAACCTTCCTCTCTTGGCCCAAAGACTGACTAAGGCCTTAGTGCCATGCATGGTCTGAAGGCTGGGAGAGTGGGGACCCTATAATGGGGGCACCTTGGGGGCCTGGCCTTGGTGAGGAAATTTAGAACTACCCTGAATATGCACTCTTCTGCAGGATACCCCTACCTCATGATTAAAAAACGTCGTCCTACTTGTTCGCATATGAGTGAATTATGTGTGCATTTGTTTGGTTGCATTTGATTGTTGCATAGCATAAACATACAACAGAAAAATAAAAAAATACCTAAAAAATCTAAGTAGTCACGCAGTCAGACAGAAGAGATAAGGGACGCTAAAACCATTCTTTTTGCAATAAACCATTTTTATCTCGGATAGTCTGCCTTTTAGCTAGCCTGGTTTCAGGTTCTTTGTAAGCTAAGTAGCCACGCAGTTCGACAGAAGAGATAAAATGTTATAAAAATAAATAAAAACCAAATAAACCAAATCCAATAAATCAAAAAATGGGACCCTATTCATCAACATTATACTCATAAACATCCATATAGGTAGTTTATCTTTTGAAAAAAATACAAAAACCAAACACTATCATGCATCATGTAGAAAATAAAACATGATAATGTTTAGGAAAAATAAACACTTACATGCATGCCTGCGTTAACATCATATTCATAGTATGCATTTTTGTTTTTAGAAAATGGAGGGGGCTAGTAGACTATTGAAGAAAGTGTATATTCCCTGATACCATGTGGAGAAGATAGAAAGACTCTGTGCATTGATGCCACCAGAGGTCCGCTTCGACTTTGAAAAATCCTATGGATGGATTCTTGACTTACTGAAGATCTGTGTCGATCCCATTTTCTTCAGGATTTTGGTCCATTTTTGGAATTTCAGTCTGCATTGCTTCGAATTCCTGCAGTTTGATATGGTACCCACTTTGGAGGAGTATGAGATTATGTTAAGATGACCCAAGTCAGCCGGGGTCCATATTTACCACGAAGCGTATATTCTTGCAGCCAAGGTCGTTGCCATCATCTGATTGCCACCTCAACAGACTGCTCTGATAGCAAAAGGGAATATTTAGGGTTGGAAAGTCACAATGTTAGAAGACCATCTGTCCTCTTTGGCTGAAAGGGCAGACTGGTTCGCTTTTAACAAAACCCTGGCTCTGATCGTGTTTGGGACTATGCTATTTCCCTTTCACCTCGACACAGTGGATCAAGCCGTCATGGACGCCTTCTTCACCTGGGACGTGCACTCGAAGAGTCCCTTGCCTGCACTTCTTGCCGACACCTTGCTTTCGGTCGAATTCTGTCATCAAAAGCAAGGAAGAACACTCAAATGTTGCTCTTCACTGCTATTCATGTGGGGTATCACGAATTTCTACGCCTCTAGTCACATGGGGATGTTCCCCGACCCTTTGAAGAGCTTCTAAAAAATCCCTCTCCACCAACGTCTAACCATGGAGTGGAAGGTCGAGTTGGAACAATGGGATGCCAGCCGCTTATCCTGGGCATGTACTTGGTTCTGACCTGGCCCAATCCTCATCAGATGTGGGGATTATCCAGCGTACTGTTAGTAGGTCTCAGAGGTTGCATAACTTATTCTCCAAATGTGGCTATGAGGCAATTCATGAGAACCCAAACCTCATTATTACGGGAAGAACTCAGAGGACTGTGTTTCTTTGGAGACCCATGCACTGTTGCGAACTCACTTGCTGTACGGAGAGCGTGGGAGAAACCAGTCTTCATGGGAGATAGAGAGCTAGGCAAAGCTTGAGTAGCTGTCTCCAGTGACTATGAGGAGTGGAGGAGAAACAGAGGATATCACAACAATCCGCCCCACCTACTATGCCTTCAGCCAGTGGAGAGCTCCAAAGCCAAGTCGATGCCTTGACCCAGAGGATAGAAATCATGGGAGTTTAGATGAGGGCGCTTGAGGAAAAAGAGCAAGAATCTATCCTCACTATAGACAGTCTACAAAGGCAGTGTAAGAAGAAAGATCAAGAGATAGAGCGCCTCAAGGACCAATGCGCTGATTCCAGTGAGCAGATTATCCGAGCATCCAGAGTTGCCAGATTAAACTCGGATAATCAACTTCAAGAAATAACCGCCAAATCAGCACACCTTGAGGCCGAGTGTGCAAAATAGACTTAGACGATCAAGGGAATGCTACAAGATCTCGCAAGGACTCGGTCTGAAATACGTCAAGGACGAGAGACTACCCAGAGACTTAATAGAAGCCTTACTGAGTTGCGCTGTAAAGAAAGAGACGAAGCTTAGTATGACCAGGTGCTACAAGAAAGAGACCGAGTGCTTGAAAGACTCGACAATTTACAAGCCTTGGTCGTCCATCAAGAGGCGAAGATCAAAGAGGCTCAGAAGTATAGCGAAGATATGAGCCAGGCGATCCACCAGCAGACCGAAGCACTTGCTCATCATGTACGGGAAGCCGAAGTGGAATTACATAGAAATCAGAACCTGCCTGTGGGTTTCTTTAGGCTTTTTTGTTTCTGTCAAAAAGTGCTTCGTAGCATTGTCACCGCCATCAAAAAGAGGCGGTCGAAGCGACGCGATGGTTCTGACTTTCCATTTTTCGCGGTTTTATGGGTGAGGTTACAACGCCTTTAGGTTGTCCGATAATCGGGCTGAACCTAAGAGCGAGGTTTTTGAAAGGGCGTTCTTAGATCGTTCGATAACCGGGCTGACCTAAGAACAAATTTGAAAGGGTTCTTATGGAGTCGCCATCGATGTTTTTACCGAAAACATCGAAAAAGGAGAGAAAAGGCGTTGATTTTTCGAAAACCAACTTTGGTCGTTAAAACCAGAGTTGGGTAAGGGAGTTAGTTATGTGTAAGGGAAGTATTAGTTCACTTACGACGCCCCTTTCGGGTTCTCTATGACAGGCCAGTTATTTTATAAATAAACTTTTGAAAAGATGCTTTTACCCTTTTATTCGCGGAATTAAAATGATGACTACATGACCCTAATATCTATTGCGCAATTTAATATAAATAAAAGGCAATAAAAGAGAGGGAAAGAGTGAAGAAACCTCCGGAGCAAGCTTTTGATTATTTCTCTTGAAAAATAGGGTGCGTTTTGGTAGCCCTTCGCTCTTATAACGTCGAAATTCTCTCAAAAATGCTATAAAAAAGCTCTCTAAGACACTCAGAAACTCTGGAAATGCTTCGAAGGGACTCTAGGAGGAGAATTTGAAGAAAGTGTAGAAGGGAAAGTGGTAGAACTGTGTAAAATGAAGGGGGGAGTGCTCACTATTTATAGGAATTCGCACCTGTCAGGTCGAGACGGCGGTCTCGACTAGCAAGGTCAAGACGGCGGTCTCGCCATTCAGGACGGCGATCTTGACTTGCATCAATGGCGAGACAGCGGTCTCGTTTGGCGAGACAACGGTCTCGACTTGCCAAGTGACGAGAAGACCTTCTCGTCAAACGAGAGGGGGGTCTCGCCATTGGTAAGTGGCGAGATGGCGGTCTCGCCAAGCAAGACGACGGTCTCGACTTGTCACTAGTCGAGATGGCTATCCCGAAAAGCGAGACGATGGTCTCGACTTCTGAAGGCAAAAATCCTTATTTTTGTATAGAAATTCCTTCCTACTCTAATATGGGGCCTAATAGTCTCTCCTAGTAGCTTTTTAGGCTTCGTCCATCTTCGAATAGGAGGTCTTTTGCTCTTATTTTGAGGTCGGGCAAGATTTGGGGTCTACAACTGCCCCCCCTTCACCTGACTAGCCGACTGTTGGCCAGTTGTGCCAAGCAGATCGGCTGGATGGTGAAGGAGTTGACCTCTTGCCCGGTTACCCTTTGGATGCTCCGACTTGCGGTGGCTAATCCTCTGGGGAAAAAAGTTGTGCACTTCGAGGATGCTTCTTCTGACGGTAGCTGATCCTTTTGGTCGATGAGTATGAACCCCCATTAGGTTTGACGAGTATGAACCCCCGTCTAGTAAGCCCCCTTTTGTAAGGCCTGATGAGTACACACCCCCATCTGGTGTTTGACGAGTATGAACCCCCATTTGGTAAGCCCCCTTTTGTAACGCCTGATGAGTATACACCCCCATCTGGTGTTGAGTCCACTTTGTAGGACTGTTGGTGGTGGCGGCTTACTGCTCTAGCTCATGCGCCGATTGGGAAACCTTAGGATGCTCCTTTGATGCTGTAGTTGACCCCTTGGTTGACGAGTATGAACCCTCATCTGGTTAGGTGCCTCAGGATGCTCCTTCTTGCGGTAGCTGACCCCCTGGCTGTGGTGGTGACTTACTGCTCTAGCTCATGCGCCGGTGTTGAGATGTGTTCTCTTGTCTTTGACTTTTCTGGAGTGGTCGTCCAATTTGTGTCGGGGATTACTTTGGTGATCATCCAACTTGTTGGCTGCTAGGGATTCTTTGTTTTGTAGTTCGACTTTGCTGGTTGTCGAAAAATTCTTGGCCAATGTGGTTGACTTATTTTGTTTTTAATTCTGCCTTTTTCTGCGGTTTTATCTCTTTTCTCGCGATTTTAGATTTTGGCTTTTTCGGGATTAAGCGTAAGTCTTTTTACTTTCTAGTTTCTTTTCGTTACGCTGACTTTTTTGAAAAGAGAACAAAAATGGATGAAATAAATTTTTATTTATAAAATTTTGATTACAACTTTTATTTTTTGAGTACTATCCCTAAGACGGTGGACTTGAGCCAGGAGATGATATGGGAGGAAGGAATTGCCGGTACATGTTCCTCTAAAATTCTGCCTGGTCTCGGATCGCGTCGAGGTGTTCTTATCGGAACATTGCCAGGTCTTGTCTTATTCCCTCTTGTATCTGGCCGAAGGTCTCCATCCTCGTATCGAAGGCGTCCTGCCTTAAGGACATCTGATCCTGTCTTAGGGACATCTGGTTGAATTACTGGCACAGGCTGTAGATGTTGCGGTTGATGCCAGCAAAGTCGTCCATATACTGCTGCTATTGCTGATGTTGTTGTTGTTGTTGTTACTGGAACTCTGGGGGTGTCGGGAGATCTTGCATCGCCACTATGTCCTGGAGGTCCAGGGTTATGTCTAGTGAGGGGTGGAGGATCAACCAAGACCCTTGGCGGAGCAGCATCCCCATGCTGACGAGGATGGACCTGTTGATAGTTTTGGGTCGAAGATTGGAGGAGAGGTCCTCTCTGCCACTGCACCCCCATTTTTCTGCCAGCGGGGTGATGAGGGGAGCCGAGAGGATGACTCCCACGGGATGGCTCCCGAAGTCCTTGAGGGCCTTCATGAAGAAGTAGTCGGGATTGCACCGGCGCCCTTGGTTCATGCAGTAGAGGGCGAAAAGGTCTGGGTAGGTGACCTTACCCTGGTTCTCCTTCCGCCCGTGGACAGTCCCAACCAGCAGCTTGTGGCAAATGCGAAGAGCAGGGGTGAGTGCAGACCCCTTCAGCAAGGACGGTAAGGTGCACATCCCAGTGAGTTCCTCCCACATCTCGCCAGCGGTGAGGGTAGTGGGGGGCTCGCAGATGGCCTCCCGATATTCTCGGGTCAGGATGTCCTCGGGCCGGACGAATCCAATAGATACGTTGAACTCTTCCAGGGTTGTCGTCCGGTATGACCTGCCCATGAAGTAGGACACCATCTTGGCTGGTGGGAGTCCTGACACCATTGTGCAGAGCTCGTAATATGTGATGGAGGCGAGAAATTCCATCACTGCTTGTGGGTAGACGTGAGTAGGGGGGATTGGAGGAGGAAACGCCATCCAATGTTGTCGAGGTAGGCACGAACCTCATCTTCCCAACTGAACTCGGCGAGGATGCCGAAGTCCAGACTTAGCATAGGGTGCCAAGTGTACCCCTGAATGTGTTCCAGGCGGGCCTGGTGTAGGGGCGAGAGTTGAGTTGGATCTTGCGAAATTGGGGTCGTGGAACTACTTGGGCCAAAAGAACCCCTTCTTTTCCTGGAAGCTTCACCTCTATGCATTTTTGGTAGTAGAATGCTCAAATGTGGGAGAAAGGAGTGTGGGAGTGCAGGGGAGAGTGTTTGAGAACCCCCTCCAAGGCCCCCTATATATAGGATTTTTGCTAGATTCGGGATTGCCATCTGGGAAGTCGAGACGGCGGTCTCGATTTTGCGGGATTCGGGACTGCCGTCTATAACTTCGAGACGACGGTCTCGACTTTGGCTTCTGGCGAGACGGCCCTCTCGCCAAGCGAGAAGGCGATCTCATATTTGTTCAAATCGAGACGGCGGTCTCGGAAGTCGAGACGGCGGTCTCGTTTCAGCGTGAATCGAGATGGCGGTTTCGCTTTTTAGAAGGAATTTTTTTTTAAAAGAAAATAGGACCTTGTTCAAAAACATTTTATGCATGCAATATTTTCATATTTGATGTCCTATAATGCCTATTTCATTAGTTTTTCAGAAGGATTAACTGGTGTGTCTTGTAGAGACGGATGCCCTCTGATGATCATTTTCTGTTGTACTTGGCTGTACGATTCCGGACTTAATGTGACCGAAGAATGACTTTCTCTCTTTTTTTTTTTTTTTTTTTTGAGAGCATATTTAGCCATGATGGTATCTCTTTTTCTTCACTTTAGGGGTTTCAATCCTCTTGTTGACTATACGTCTCAATATTCCCAAATTAATTGTTAGAATAATGTTGTGATGGTTAAGAGAAAAGAAGTAAAGGATAAATTCAACGACTTGTGTTTTAGATGGTTGATTTTATTTGGAAAGGATTTTGTAAGCATGGCTGGCTAGGGTTAGGCTTAGGTGTTTAAGCTTTTGTCTAAGCAAACGTTTTTCTCTCTTTTATTTGGATTTGCGCCTTAGCCTATTTCCATAGCTTTTATGACTGATTGATTTCCCTAGATCGCCCTTTGGGTTTTCGAACTAGGATATTGTGTTTTGGTCCTATCTTTTGTCTAGGTTCCTTCCTTTTTCTTTTTTGTTTAGGGAATCCTAGCGAACCTTGTTTTGTAACCCTAACTTTTGCCTAGGCTACCCTTTATTTTTGTTCGGGTGTCCTAACGGGTTGTCCCTATCTTTTGCGTAGCCCCCTTTGTGGGTTTCCTACCGGGTATATTGCCCTTTTCTTTCGGCCTTTGGCTCCTATGGGCTTTTTCTTTTCTTTTTGTGTTTTTTTTTTCATAATATTGGCGAAACACGACTTTATTTATGGCGAGGTAAAACCTTATTTTGTGCTTCTAATCGACCAGCTTGATTATTATGGCAATGGTATATTTTGATTATTTGGACGCGCTTTTATTCTTCTTTTTTGTTTGTTTAGACAAGGTTATTGCGAGGTCTAGTCATGAAATAGCAAGAAGAGAAGCAGATATTAAGAAATGTATTCTTTATTAATTAATAAGGGAATATGTGCCCTAAAATGCTCGGGGGTCGGGCTAGCCCTGGGGGATAATCTCTAACAATCATTGGGTTTACATCCCTTAAGTGAAGAAAAATATTTCCTAATGACTAGGGTAGCTCTTGACGCTTGCATCCCTCCGCTTTGGAATATTTGTTTGAGTGTGCGGAGAGGAGACTTCCCTTTTCTTCTTTCTGTTCGGCCCTTTGTAGGGTCATACCCTAGGCCATACTTAAAGGGGTTATCTTTGAACTCTGGGGGTTCCCTCATCCCTTGGGAATCTACCCCTAGTCCTTGGCCAGGATGGTAGCCATGCTTCATCATCATACGGGCTACTTTTGTGTTTTTGGGAAGTCTCTCTACACTGGCAATTTCGAGCGCTCGAAAAGATGTTTCAAGGGCCTCTTCAATCGCATCCACATAAGGTTGGGTAAATGGTCCACTGATTAGGATATCGTCTTCTGCTTGGACCGTGACCAGTTTGTCATCCATTATAAACTTGACTTTCTGGTGGAGCATTGAAGGTACTGCCTTAGCGTCATGAATCCAAGGCCTGCTGAGGAGACAACTATATGCAGGAGTAATGTCCATTACATGGAAATCGACGTTGAAGATAGTGGGACTTGGATTGGCAAATTAACTTCTCCCACTACTTCTCATTTTGATCCGTCGAAGGCTCGAACGATAGTGCTACTTGGGCGCAGACGGGTTCCTTGAATAGTCAACTTGTTTAGCGTGCACTTGGGCATCACGTTCAAGGATGATCCATTATCCACAAGAACTTTAGCAATGAGGTACTCCTTGCACTTGATAGAAATGTGCAAGGGCTTGTTGTGGCTTGACCCCTCGAGGGGAAGTTCTTCCTCTGTGAAGGTGAGGTGATCGCTTTCCGTAATGTGACCAACGATCCTCTCAACTTTTTCTTGGGATATAGTGTGAGGTACATGCGCTTCGCTCAAGACCTTCATCAGGGCATTTCTATGTGGTTCCGAGCTCATCATTAGAGATAACAAAGTTATCTTTGCAGGTGTATGATTGAGCTGATCAATAATGGAATACTCGCTTTGCCTTATGAACTGGAGTAATTCGTCTGTCTCCTCCTTGGATTCCTTATTTTCTTTTTCTTCGGTCTGTTTATTTTTTCCTTTATTCTTGGGGGCATCTTCTTGTAAGTCCTTAGGGGAGTAGATCCTTCCACTTCTAGTCATGCCCCCAATGCTGGCTATATTGGAGATATCTTCTTTTATTGGTGAAGATTCTCCATATCTCCATGGTACAACTTTATTTGATTCGCAGGGGAAAGGACGTGGCATAAATAGTTACACAGGCGTCCTTGCCCCCTCTTCCTTATTGGTTTTGAGGACCAACGGTCGAGGCTTATTACCTTCTTGTGGTGGATCGACTGATGGGGAGAGCTTGATTAAAAGTGGCGTTCTCTCCATTCTTCTGATTTGGAAGACGTGTCAGTTAATCCTTCATTTTTATTATCTTATTTATTAAAAATGAAGGAGGGGAAATTAAATATGCAAATGAATGATATGCATGCAAGTAGACAATCGTTGAATAAGGAAAAATTTCATTTATCCGTAAAAGGTGTACATTCCCCTATTCCATACTACGAAGCAACTTCTGACAGAAACGGAAAAGCATAAAGAAACCCACAGGCGGGTCTTGATCTCTATGTAATTCCCTTTCGGCTTTCCGGACGTGATGAACGAGTGTTTCGCTTTGCTTTTGGACCGCCTGACTCATATCTTCAATGTACTATTGAGCTTCTTTGATCTTCGCCTCTTGATGGATGATCAAGGCTTGCAGCTCGTCGAGTTTTGCAAGGGCTCGGTACTTTTCTTGCAGTACTTCACCATACTGAGCTAGCCCGTCTCTTTCTTTACAGCGTAGCTCAGTGAGACTTTTATTGAGTCTCCGGTTGGACTCTCGCTCTTGGCGTATTTCAGACCGAGTTCTTGTGAGGTCTTGTAACAAGTCCTTGATCGTCTGAGCTTGTTTTGCTGATTCGGCCTCAAGGCGTGTTGATTTTGTTGAACATTCAAGGACTTGATGTTGAACTTACATGGACATGAAGTTTGTTGAAGATCTTATTGAGTTACTTTGGCAAAGATCTTGTTGATTTGATGAAGACAAAAATGAAGTCAAAGGCAACTTTGTAGCAGTCAAAAGTCACTTAGATAAAAGAGTAAAGGGATTTTAGTGTGTCTGTCGCTCTGCTTAGGTATAATCATTTTTATCTTTCTGCTGCATGAGGTTTCTTCATTTAAAAGATTTTGCAAATGCCTCTAAAAAAATGTTTAAACGGTTAAAAACAAAGTATTTTGATAAAAGTTTTCTTAACCAACTATTTTAACTAATAGCATATAAACTTTATCAACTAAAATGTTCTTAACACTTTTGTAACAGGTTTTTAACTGATATAGTTTCGAAATAACCGATTGTTTTCATTAAAGGAAGTTTTGAAAACCTTCTGTCAGTATTTTAACTGATACAGTTTCGAAATAACCGATTAAAATCACTTAAAATGTTTAGAGAAGTGTTCTGGCAGTATTTTAATCGATATAACTTCGAAATAATCGATTAAAACCACTTGGAGTATTATATGATCGATCAGAATTGAGTTATGACCGATCAGAACCAGATATGATCGATCAGAATTATGATCGATCAGAACTAGATATGATCGATCAGAATTGAGTTATGACCGATCAGAATTATTTTAATCGATTAAATTGCATTTCAATCGATTAAAACAACTTAAGAGAATTTCTACACAGCGTTTTAATCGATTAAAAACATATTTTTATCAGTTAAAATCATTTAGAAAAATGTATAAAAATGTTTTGCAGTATTTTAATCGATTGAAAGTCGAAAAAATCGATTAAAACAGATTGAAAGATTTTTTACAAAGGGTTTTAATTGATATAAACGTTGTTGTATCAGTTAAAACAAATCTGGAAAATAATCAAGAACGTTTTAATAGATTAAAAGAAGTTTTAACAGATTAAAACAAGACTTTTAACAGATTAAAAGATTATTTTAACAGATTAATTAAACCAGCAGATTTGAAAATCTTCTATATAAACAGAGTTGTTTAACTTTTTTAACACACATCTTTTACACATCTTTAGCAATCAATCAAGCAATCAAAAGTGCTACTTTCAAGAGAGAATCACGCTAGTTTTTGTGAAGTTCATTAAAGTTCTTTCTTGAGGCAAACTGCATTCTTTTGAAGAAGAAATACATACTACAGAACTGCATAAAACTGGTTTGAGCGTTCTTAGTTTTCTTCTACTTGTTTCTTTACTTTCTTTTGCTGTATTGTGAGTGTCTGGAATTGTGGGCACTGGTTTCTGTAGCTGGAATTTGGCTGCAGGGTGTCGCCGCCGTCCGTTCCGACGTCCTGGGACATCTCGAACGTTTATGAGAGCGGTCGCGAAAAGATGGTTTAGACTCGCGTTTTTTGTTAAAATTATGTTCATTGCTTCCGAGGTGCTCAACAACTGAACTATCCTCTAATAAAAGCAAGGTTTTCGAAAAAGGGGTTCTTTTGGAGTCGCCACCAATGTTTTGACCAGAAACATTGGAAAAGGATAAAAAGGCGTTGATTTTAATAAAAACCAAACTTGGCCATTATAACCAGAGTTGGGTAAGGGAGTTAGTTACGTGTGGGGAAGGTGTTAGCACCCCACAACGCCCCTTTCGGGTTCCCTATGACGGATTTAATTCATTTAAGTAAAGATTACGAGAAATTACGTGATTACCCTATTTTATTGCATAATGTTAAAAATGGCTATCTACATGACTTTATCTCATATTGCATATATAAAGCAATAAATAAAGCAGTAAAAGAGAAGAGAATTGAATAGAACCTCCGTAGCAAGCTTTGTATTACGAATCTTTAATCGTGAGGATGCGTTTTGGCAATCCTTCGCTCTACAAAGACTCTCCTCTCCAAATACAAGATCGACTCGACTCAATTTTACAGAAGAATCAAATGCTGGAATATGATTCCTTAACTGATTGTTACCTTATCAAGGCAATCAGAGAGTTCATTCGAAGAGGGAAGAGAATAGACAAGTACTAGGAGTTGTCTGGTGTGTGCAACAATGGCAAATGAACCTCCAATTTATAGTTTTTCGCTGCCTGCACGTTTGGGACGCCCTACTGGGTTGGGACGGCCGTCCCAACTGCCTCTTTTACAAAGGCTGAGACCACCTGAAACCTGGGACTGGCGGTCCCACTTGGCTAGGGAAGGTTGGGACGGCCGTCTCGACCTTGGGACGACCGTCTCGACCTGTTTTGGCCAGCCTTTGTGTTCTGGGACCCCCGGGAAGCTTTCCTTTCTTTATTCGGACGTCGTTTGATGCCGATAAACGCCCGTTAAAGCTTTATCTTCATATAGGAAGTCTTCTTGGCCTTTATTGAGATGTCAGGCGAGCTTTGTCTTTGTTGTAGGAAGTCTCTTTAGCCTTTATTGAGAGACCGGGCAAAATTAGGGGTCTACACAGGGGTTGGTCAAGAACTGGAATTTGGTTCTTGGTGAAAGGTTAGGTGCAGGAACTGGAATTGTGGTTCTTGTGGTAGATTGAGTGTGAGATTAAGGTTGTAATCTGTAAAACATTCAATCTAGTGGAACCCAGCGGGAATTTGGCTGGAGACTGGACGTAGCCCTGGGATTGGGTGAACCAGTATAAACTTTGGTGATATCTTTCTAAACCTTTCTCTTCTTTAATTCTGTGACTGCATTTATTTTTGATTGCTTGCTGTGTAATTCAAGAATTGGTCAGATTTCTTAATCTTTGAAATAGATAATCTGTTAATTGCGAAAATCTTTCAAAGATCAATTCACCCCCCCTCTTGATCTTAGCCTATATTTCTAACAGTTTTATAGTGTAATAACTCTGTTTTGATTATTTGAGTCTGTAATATTAGAGTTTAAGATAGCCGGTACATAGTCTGCACCTTAAAAGCTTCAAAAACTCAAATTTATCTTTTTGCCTCGGCTTTAATCGATTAAATGGTCAAATAATCGATTATTATAGTGAGAAAAACCATTTTCTGTATCTGTTTACTATAATAATCGATTAACACACCTGTTAATCAATTAACAGGCCTGTTAATCGATTAACAGGGCTTTTAATCGATTAAAACAGTGAGTTTTGGGGTTCTGTTGATTTTGGCTATGTAATAATCGATTAACACTTCATTTAATCGATTATTTCAGTCAGATTTTGATTTTCAACTTCAAATCAAGCCTATTTTCGAAAACCCTAATCCCAAGACTCCTAGTTCCGAAATTCCCAATTCCCAAACCCTAATTTCTCTACTTAAGCTTCTCTATGGCACTCAAAAAATAAGAACAACCTTTTTCAAACAAAAGTTAAGTGCTGTGAGTGCCAGAGAACTGTTTGTTGGAGGAAAAAGGGGCTTTTGGAACCTGGTGTGGGCTAGAAGCGATAAGAATCACTAAGTGGAGTTCTTAGTGGAATTTGTGTTGTGCCGTCTCTGGGGAAAGTTGTTCTTCATCTCTTGTGGGTTTCAAGAGAGGTGTTTTCTTTACTTTGTATTTTCAATTGTAATATGTTTGTAACAACTTTGATTATAGTGACAGCGTTAATCCTCTGTTTGAGTGATTAGCAACTGGACGTAGGGTCTTTTGATCCGAACTAGTATAAATCTCCTGTGTAAGACTCTATCTCTATCTTATTTACGTTTACACAGCTTTTTAATCGGTAAAATTTGGGGAAAATTTTGAAAACCTAATTTTTGTTAAGAAACCAATTCATCCCCCCTTGTGGTTTTTGTCCGACCACGCGAACATTCTGCTGCGCGATTCTAACAGATTTGGCGGTTATTTCTTGAAGTTGGCTATCCGAGATGGTTCTAGCAGCTTTGGATGCTCGGATAGCTTGCTCATTAGAATCAGCACATTGGTCCTTGAGGCGCTCTATTTCATGATCCTTTTTCTTGCATTGCCTCTGTAGACCGTCTATGGTGAGGATAGATTCTTGCTCTCTTTCTTCAAGGGCTCTCATCTGGGCTCCCATGATTTCTATCCTCTGGGTCAAGGCGTCGACTTAATTTTGCAGCTCTTCACTGTTTGAACATGTAGCGAGTGAGGTGGATGGTTGCGACATCCCTCTTTTACGTCTCCACTCCTCATAGTCACTGGAGACAGCTACTCGAGCTTTTCCTAGCTCTCTATCTCCCATAAGGACTGGTTTCTCCCATGCTCTTTGCACAACCAGTGAGTTAGCAATCGTGCATGGGTCTCCGAAGAAACACAGTCCTCCGAGCTCCCCACAGGATATTGTAGTTTGGGTCCTCATAAATTGTCTCATAGCTACTCTCGGTGAATAGGCTATGCAACCCCTGAGTCCTATCAACGGTATGCTCGGGTAATCCCCTCATCTGATGAGGACTAGGTCGGGTCAGAACCAAGGGCAAACCCAGGAGAATTGGTTGACATCCCATTGTTCCAACTCGACCTTCCACTATGAGGTTAGGCGTCGATGGAGAGGGATTTTGGAGAAGCTTCTCAAAGGGTCGGGGAACATCCCCATGTGGCTAGAGGCGTAGAAATGTGTGATTCCCCACACAAAAAGTAGTGAAGAGCAACATCTAAGTGTTTTTCCTTGCTTCTGGCGGAAAAATTCCACCGAGAGCAAGGTGTCGGCAAGAAGTGCAGGCAAGGGACTCTTCGAGTTCACGTCCCAGGCGAAGAGGGCGTCCATGACGGCTTGGTCCACTGTGTCGATGTGGAAGGGAAACAAGATTGTCCCAAATATGATCAAAGCCAGGATTTTATTAAAAGCATCCCATTCTGCCTTTTCAGCCAAAGAGGTCAGATGGTCTTCTAACATTGAGACTTTCCATCCCTGGATGTTCCCTTTTTCTATCAGGGTAGTCTTCCGGAAAGGCAATTGGATGATGGCAGCGACTTGTGCTGCAGAAGTATATGCCCCGTGGCGAATATGGACCCCGGTTGATTTAGGTCATTTTAGCATAAGTTCATACTCCTCCAAAGTGGGCACCATATCGAACTGCGGAAATTCGAAGCAGTGCAGACTAGAGTTCCAAAAATGAACTAGAACCCTGATAAAAATGGGATCAACACAGATCTTCAACAGGTCGAGAATCCGTCCGTAGGATTTCTCGAAGTCGGAGCGAACCTCCGACGGCATTATCACGCAAAGCCGTTCCAGCTTCTCAGTATGGTACCGGGGAATGTCCACTTTCTTCAATTGTCTACTAGTCCCCTCCATTTTCTAAAAACCAAAATGCATGTTTTATGAATCATGATGCTTATTGTGGGTATGTATGTAAGTGTTTATTTTTCCCTATTCATTTATCATGTTTTGTTGCTACATGATGTATGATGGTATTCACGTATTTATTTTTTTGGAAAAATAAACTAACTATATGGACGATTTATGAATTAAATGTTTATGAACAAGGTCCCATTAATTTGATTTGGGTTTTTATTTTATTAAAGCCTTTTATCTCTTCTGTCGGACTGCGTGGCTACTTAGCTTACAAAGAACCTGAAGCCAGGCTAGCTAAAAGGCAGACTGTCTGAGATAAAATGGCTTATTGCGAAAGAATAATATTAGCATCCCTTATCTCTTTTGTCGGACTACATGACTACTTAGCTTACAAAGAACCTGAAACCAGGCTAGCTAAAAGGCAGACTGTCCAAGATAAGGGCGTTTATTGCCAAAAGTTTTTTTTTTAATTTTTTTTTTCTGTTGTTTGGTTATGCTATGCAATCAAATGCAACAAACAAATGCACACACATTTCAGTCATCCGCGAACACATGAGAAGTCGTTTTAATCATGAGGTAGGGTTTTCCTGCAGAAAAGTGCATTGGCAAAGGTAGGTTCTAACTGTTCTCACCAAGGCTTAGGCCCCCAAGGTGCCCCCATTATTGGGTCCCCACTCTCCAGCCTTCCGACCATTCTTAGCACTAAGGCCATAGTCAATCTTTGTGCCAAAAAAGGAAGGTTATCACCTTGAGTGGTGGTTTCCGATCATACAGGTGGGCTCATGGCCATCACTACGGCAAACCGTAACTGCCACCCACTCCCTATGGATTTCTCACTTGCCCCCGGGTATAGAGGGAACTGTTGTGTGCAAATGTTTGTGTACAATTTTTATTTCAAACAATTGCATAAAATAAACAAACAACAGTTATTAAAGCCAAACAATTAAAGCATGTTATAATACAAGGTAGGGTAAAAGCAAAATTTCTTAGTTTATTTATTAAACTGGCCCATCACTAAATGGGATCAACTCTCTAGACTTCCCCAGTGGAGTCGCCATCTGTCGCCGCCGTAAAAAAGAGGCGGTCGGAGTGACGCGATGGTTCCGACATTTCGTTTTTTGCGTTTTTATGGGTGAGGTTACAACGCCTTTAGGTTGTCCGATAACCGGGCTGAACCTAAGGGTGAGGTTTTTGAAAGGGCGTTCTTAGATCGTTCGATAACCGGGCTGACCTAAGAACAAATTTGAAAGGGTTTTTATGGAGTCTCCACTGATGTTTTTACCGGAAACATCAAAAAAGGAAAGAAAAGGCGTTGGTTTTTCGAAAACCAACTTTGGTCGTTAAAACCAGAGTTGGGTAAGGGAGTTAGTTACGTGTAAGGGAAGTATTAGTTCGCTTATGACGCCCCTTTTGGGTTCCCTATGACAGACCAGTTATTTTATAAATAAACTTTTGAAAAGACGCTTTTACCCTTTTATTCGCGGAATTAAAATGATGACTACATGGCCCTAATATCTATTACGCAATTTAATATAAATAAAAGGCAGTAAAAGAGAGGGAGAGAGTGAAGAAACCTCTGGAGCAAGCTTTTGATTATTTCTCTTGAAAAATAGGGTGCGCTTTGGCAACCCTTCGCTCTTACAATGCCGAAATTCTCTCAAAAACGCTATAAAAAAGCTCTCTAAGACACTCAAAAACTCCAGAAATGCTTCGGAGGGACTCTAGGAGGAGAATTTGGAGAAAGTGTAGAAGGGAAAGTGGAAGAAATGTGTGAAATGAAGGGGGGAGCGCTCACTATTTATAGGGATTGGCGCCTGTCAGGTCGAGATGGTGGTCTCGACTGGCAAGGTCGAGACGGCGGTCTCGCCATTCGGGACGGCGGTCTCGACTTGTATCAATGGCGAGACAACAGTCTCGTTTGGAGAGACGGCGATCTCGACTTGCTAAGTGGCGAGAAGACCTTCTCTTCAAACGAGAGGGGGGGGGGGCTCGCCAAGCGAGACGACGGTCTCGACTTGCCATTAGTCGAGATGACGGTCCCAAAAAGCGAGACGGCGGTCTCGACTCCTGAAGGCGAAAATCCTTATTTTTGTATAGAAATTCCTTCCTACTCTAATATAGGGCCTAATAGTCTCTCTTAGTGACTTTTTAGGCTTCGTCCATCTTCGAATAGGAGGTCTTCTACTCTTATTTTGAGGCGGGGCAAGATTTGGGGTCTACAAGCATGGTGTAGGGGAATGTACACTTTCTATAAATAAATAAAATTTTCTTTTATTCAACAATTGTCTACTTGCATGCATTTCATTCATTTGCATACTTGATTATCTCTCCTTCACTTTTAATAATAAGATAATAAAAAGGAAGGATTAACTGATACGTCTTCCACAATCAGAAGGATGGAGAGAAAACCATTTGTAATCAAGCTCTCCCCAACGGTCGATTCACCCCAAGAGGACAATAAGCCTCGACCGTTGGGTATCAAAGTCAATAAGGAAGAGGGGGCAAGGACGCCTTTGCGATTATTTATGCCTCGTCCTTTCCCCTGTGAATCAAATAAAGTTGTACCGTAGAGATACGGGGAATCTTCACCAATTAAGGAAGACATCTCCAACATAGCCGACATTGGGGGCATGACTAGAAGCGGAAGAATATACTCCCCCAAGGAGTCACAAGAAGATGCCCCCAAGAATAAAGGGAAAAATAGACAGACCGAAGAAAAGGAAAATAAAGAATCCAAGGAGAAGACTGATGAATTACTCCAGTTCATAAGGCAAAGCGAGTATTCCATCATCGACCAACTCAATCACACACCGGCAAAGATAACTTTGTTATCTCTAATGATGAGTTCGGAACCGCACAGAAATGCCCTGATGAAGGTCTTGAGCGAAGCACACGTACCTCATACAATATCCCAAGAGAAAGTTGAAAGGATCATCGGCTACATCACAACAAGCGATCACCTCACTTTCACAGATGAAGAACTCCCTCCAGAGGGGTCGAGCCATAAAAAGCCCTTGCATATTTCCATAAAATGCAAGGAATATCTCATCACTAAAGTTCTTGTAGATAACGGGTCATCCTTGAACGTGATGCCCAAGTGCACACTCGACAAGTTGACCATTCAAGGAACCCGCATGCGCCCAAGCAGCACTATTGTTCGAGTCTTCGAAGGATCCAAACAAGAAGTAGTGGGGGAAATCAATCTGCCAATCCAAGTCGGACCCACTATCTTCAACGTCGATTTCTACGTGATGAACATTACACCAACATATAGTTGTCTCCTTGGCAAACCTTGGATTCACGACGCTAAGGCAGTACCTTCAACGCTCCACCAGAAAGTCAAGTTTATAGTAGATGACAAACTGGTCACGGTCCAAGCAGAAGATGATATCTTGATCAGTGGACTGTCTACTCAACCCTATATGGATGCGACTGAAGAGGCCCTTGAAACATCTTTTCAAGCGCTTGAAATCGCCATTATAGAAAGATTTCCCGGTAATACGAAGGTAGCCCGCATGATGATGAAGTTTGGTTACCATCCTGGCCAAGGACTCAGGGAAGACTCCCAATGAATAAAGGAGCCCCTAGAATTCAAGGATAATCCTTTAAAGCATGGCCTAGGATATGACCCTACAAAGGGTCGAGCTAAAAGAAGAAAAGGGAAGTCCCCCCTCTGCACACTCAAGCAGATCTTCCGAAGCAGAGGGATACAAGCGTCAAGAGCAACTCTAGTCATTAGGATTTCTTTTTCCTTTTTTAAGGGATGTAAACCCAATGATTGTTAGAGATTATCCCCCGGAGCTAGCCCGACCCCCGGGCATCTTTTGGGCACATATTCCCCTATTAATTAATAAGAATGCATTTCTTACCATTTGCTTCTCTTCTTGCTATTCATGACTAGACCTCACAAATAACCATGTTTAAGTAAACGTTTTCAAAAGTGCGTCAAAATAATCAAAACACATCATTGCAAAAATAATCAAACTGATTGACTAGAAACACAGAATAAGGTTTTATCTCATCATAATAAAATTGTGTTTCGCCAATATTGTGTAAAAATAAATAATAAATCAAAAGAAGCCCATAGAAATCAAAGACCAAAAAAAAGGGCAAATTATCCGGTAGGAAACCCACCAAGGGGGCTACTCTTGGCACCCTATGTTGTAGTTAGACTACAGTTTCCTGGCCGAGTTCGGTTGGGAAGAGGATGTGCGAGGCTACATCCATAGCATTGGGTGGGACTTCCTCCTCAGGACCCTCCGACCCACATCTACAAATAGGCCGTGATGGAGTTCCTCGCCTCCGTCATGATGATCGACATGCCCACGCTATTCTCGGGTGTCCCTCCGGTGAGGATGGTCTTGTACTACATGAACGGGACCTACGGGACGATGATGTTGGATGAGTTCAACGTCACCATGGGCTTCAACCAGATCGCGAACACCCTGACGCTGGAATATTAGGGAGCTATTTGTGAGTTGTCGATTGCCCTCACAACTGGTGAGATATGGGAGGATCTCATCGGGTCACAGATTCTACCGGCCCTGATGAAAGGGTCGGCACTCAGCCCTTCTCTCTGCATCTGCCATAAACTGCTGGCAGGGACGATCCATGCACGAAAGGAGAGTCAGGGGAAGATCACTCAACCTGATCTCTTCATGCTGCACTGCATGCTAGATGGACGCCGGTGTAATCCCTGAAGCACTTGTTGGATTTGATGAAGACATATATGTTAGAATCGCGCAGCAGAATGATTGCGTGGTCGGACAAAAACCAAGAGGGGGGGGGGTGAATTGGTTTCTTAACAAAAATTAGGTTTTCAAAATTTTCCCCAAATTTTACCGATAAAAAACTGTGTAAATGTAAATAGAGAAGAGATAGAATCTTACACAGGAGATTTATACTGGTTCGGATCAAAAGACCCTACGTCCAGTTACTAATCACTCAAACAGACGATTAACGCTGTCACTATAATCAAATTTGTTACAAACAAATTACAATGGAAAAGATAAACTAAAGAAAACACCTCTCTTGAAATCCACAAGAGATGAAGAACATCTTTCCCTAGAGACGGCACAACACACAATCTACTAAGAACTCCACTTAGTGATTCTTATCGCTTCTAGCCCACACTAGGTTCCAAAAGCCCCTTTTTCTTGCAACAAACAGTTCTCTGGCACTCACAACACTTAACTTTTGTATGAAAAAGGTTGTTCTTATTTTCTGAGTGCCAAGGAGAAGCTTAAGTAGAGAAATTAGGGTTTGGGAATTCGGATTTTCGAAACTAGGGTTCTTGGAAATAGGGTTTTCGAAAATAGGGTTGATTTGAAGTTAAAATTCGAAATCTGACTGGAATAATCGATTAAATCAAGAGTTAATCAATTATTACAGAGTCAAAATCAACAGAACCCCAAAACTCTCCGTTTTAATCGATTAAATGACCTGTTAATCGATTAACAGGCCTGTTAATCAATTAACAGGGGAGGGGTGTTAATCGATTAAACTAGTGAGCAGATACAGAAAATGGTTTTTCTCACTATTTTAATCGATTATTTCACCAATTAATCGATTAAAGCCAAGCCTCTTTGATAAATTTGAGCTTTTTGAAGCTTCTGAGGTACAGACTTGTCACTGCCGTTCGTTCCGACGTCTAGGGACATCTCGAATGTTTATGCGAGCGGTCGCGAAAAGATGGTTTAGACTCGCGTTTTATGTTAAAATGTGTTCATTACTTTCGAGGTGCTCAACAACTAAACTATCCTCTAATAAAAGCAAGGTTTTCGAAAAGGGGTTCTTATGGAGTCGCCACCAATGTTTTGACCGTAAACATTGAAAAAGGATAAAAAGGCATTGATTTTAGTAAAAACCAACTTGGCCATTATAACCAGAGTTGGGTAAGGGAGTTATTTACGTGTGGGGAAGGTGTTAGCACCCCCACAACGCCCCTTTCGGGTTCCCTATGACGGATTCATTCATTAAGTAAAGATTATGAGAAATTACGCTATTACCCTATTTTATTGCATAATATTAAAATTGACTATCTACATGATTTTATTTTATATTGCATACATAAAGCAATAAATAAAGCAGTAAAAGAGAAGAGAAGTGAAAAGAACCTCCGTAGCAAGCTTTGTATTACAAATCTTGAATTGTGAGGATGCGTTTTGGCAATCCCCTGCTCTACAAAGACTCTCCTCCCCGAATACAAGATCGACTCTACTAAATTTTAAAGAAGAATCGAATGCTGGAATACAATTCCTTAACCGATTGTTACCTTTTTAAGGCAATCGGAGAGTTCATTCGAAGTAGGGAGAGAAGACAAGTGTTTTTAGTTGTCTGGGGTCTGGAAAAGTGGCAAATGAGCCTCCTATTTATAGTTTTCGCAGCCTGGCAGCTTGGGACGACTATTTGGAGCTTGGAAATCAAGGATGAGCGTCTGGAGAAGTTGGCCGTCTGGGATTTGGGACGGCCGTCCCAAGCACCAAAACCAGTTGGGACGGCCGTCTGGAACTTGGGACAACCGTCTGGACATGTGGGACGACCGTCCCAACTTCTGGGACGACCATCTCAACTGTTTTTGCCAGATTTTGTGTTTTGGGACCCCCGAGAAGCTTTCCTTTCTTTATTCGGACGTCGATTGATGCCGATAGATGTCCATTGAAGCTTTATCTTCATATAGGAAGTCTTCTTGGCCTTTATTAAGATGCCGGGCGAGCTTTATCTTGTTATAGGAAGTCTCCTTAGCCTTTATTGAGAGGCCGGGCAAAATTAGGGGTCTACAGCTGCCCCCCCCCCCCTTCACCTGCCTGACTAATTGTTGGCCTAATATGCCGACAAAGTTAGTTGGTAGGGGAAGGAGTTAACCCTTTTTGCCCGGTTATCCTTCAGATGCTCCTTTGCTTGAAGATCCTCCGGATGATAAATATTTCTGATAGGTACCAACCCCTATCTGGTTTGAGCCTTCTTTTATAAGGCTTTGGTGAGTACTTACCCTCACCGGGTATGAGTCTGCATTTCACTAGACTCTTGTGGGTACCTACCCCCACTTGGTATGAACCTTGTTCTGCAAGGCTTTGGTGAGTACCTACCCTCACCTGGTACAAGTTCGCATTTTGCTAAACTCTTGTGGGTACTTACTTCCGAGGTGCTCAACACTTGGACTATCCTCTAATAGAAGCAAGGTATTTGCAACCCGTTTTTGTAATGCTCTGGTGAGTATTTTACTCTACCTGATGCATTTTGCTAGGTTTTGATGAGTACCTACCCTCATCTGGTACAAACCTTATTTTATAAGGCTCTGGTGGGTACCTACCCCCACCTGGTACGAATCTGCATTTTGCTAGATTCTGATGAGTACCTACCCTCATTCAGTACAAACCTTATTTTATAAGGTTCTGGTGGGTACCTACCCCCACCTGGTACGAATCTACATTTTTGCTAGATTTTGATGAGTACCTACCCTACCTACCCTCATCCGGTAAAAACCTTATTTTATAAGGCTCTGGTGGGTACCTACCCCCACCTAGTACGAATCTACATTTTTGCTAGATTCTGATTGAAGCACTTGGTGGATTTGATGAAGACTTAGATATAATTTGATGAAGACATAAATTTAGTTTAGGTTGTGGGTGTGTAGATGATTAGGTTTTTTAGCTTGAGCACTTAATCCCTTGATAGGCCATTATATGTTGTGATGAAGCGCCTTAATCTTCTGCATAGCATTGAAAATCATTTTCTGCATTAAAAGAACAAACTAAGTTTTTCAATCTGTTGAAAAAGATTTTCAATCGGTTAAAATCACTTAACGAATAAGTGGTTCTATATAATCGTATTTTCAATTGATTGATTCG